>CM076569.1:607992654-609192654 GCA_034641835.2 Pinus albicaulis
GAAGCCCTATGGCCTGAAGTAGCTGGATATGCAGGAATATGAGAAACGATAGCGGTCGTAATTTAAAACCCGTGTGGAGTCGCCATTTGTTAGTATGAATTCTTTGTCGAAGCGTACGAAAAAGAACCACTTTAGCTACGCATAACTAATAGCCCTAACAACAATAATGGCTGCAAAACATCTTCAGATCTGCAATTAGTAGTTAAAGTGCCGCAACAAACAGATCTATAAATGGAAAGATATTAAGAAGTGAAGTAAAGAGTTTGCTCCATGCATCCAACAGACAAGACAAGAACACGATTTTGAATGAATTTTTATATTACAGGGCACCTGGGAGGAAACAAGAAGGTGTATCCAGATCTCCTCAATGGGATGGGTTCTTTGTAGTCCTCAACACTTCAGATCTAAGCTTTCTCTCTCTTGTAGATGTAGAAAAACCCAATGTAGAAGGTAGAGCTCAATGGGAGCAAAATGGCAGAAATGAGACCAAGTGTATAGATCCAGAGTGATCTAATATGCAACAAAAGGTGAAGAATGAAGGGAAAAACCCTCCTATTTATAACAAAATATTGGGTCATTCTAGATCTTGGTGCATGATTAAAATAATGTTAATCAAATCTAGATCCACCTCTATGGAATATTTTATTATTATTTGTTGGAGGGAAAGGGACTTTGACTTGGGTCAAAATCCCTTGATTAGTGAAGAATAAATAAATAAATGATTTATTTACCCTTTTAAGGAAGTGGTTGAGATATAATCAAATAAATAATGATTTATTTAATTAATAGTGGTTGATTTGGTCATATTTAACAAGGAATATTATTTAAATAATTATTCTTAGAAAATAATAAGATAACTATGGGTGTATCTCATTAATTTCTTTGTTTTTGGGTTAAACATGACTGGGAATAATAATTAAATTATGGTTTAATTAATTATTCCTTTTGGGGTTTCCTTAATTAACATAGTGAAAGCAGTTTTACTTGGGGTAAAACTGGTCTTACATGGTGTACTTGGGTCCATCTAATAATAAAAGGTGAGATGACCAAAAAATGGTGTAACACCTACCTTTACATAGTTGGACACAAAATTATCCATCTTCGAAATAGGCATTAAAGTAGTAGATCTTTTGGCTCCTTACCGCCGTGGGGGAAAAATTGGTTTATTTGGAGGAGCTGGAGTGGGTAAAACAATACTTATTATGGAGTTGAACAACAACATTGCTAAGGCTCATGGAGGGGTATCTGTATTTGGAGGAGTAGGAGAGCGTACCCGTGAAGGGAATGATCTTTACATGGAAATGAAAGAATCGGGAGCAATTGATGAACAAAAAATCTCAGAATCAAATGTGGCTCTGGTCTATGGTCAGATGAATGAACCAGCAGGAGCTCGTATTAGAGTCGGTTTAACTACTCTAACCATGGCCGAATATTTATGAGATGTCAATGAGCAAGACGTACTATTATTTATTGATAACATATTCCATTTTTTCCAAGCGGGGTCAGAGGTATCCGCCCTATTAGGCAGAATGCCTTCCGCCGTGGGTTATCAGCCAACTCTTAGTACAGAAATGGGTTCTTTGCAAGAAAGAATTACTTCCACAAAAAAGGGATCCATAACCTCGATTCAAGTAGTTTATGTACCTGTTGACGACTTGACCGACCCTGCTCCTGCTACGACATTTGCACATTTAGATGCTACTACCGTACTATCGAGAGGATTAGCTATGAAGGGTATCTATCCAGCAGTGGATCCTTTAGATTCAACATCGACTATGCTCCAACCTTGGATCGTAGGCGAAGAACATTACGAAACTGCACAAGGGGTTAAGAAAAATTTACAACGTTATAAGGAACTTCAAGACATTATAGCTATTCCTGGACTGGATGAAATATCGGAGGAATATCATTTAATCATGGCAAGAGAAAGAAAAATTGAACGAAAAGTTTCCTGAGCTTTTTGGAGATCGATATCAACATCTCTCTCTGCATTATTTACCAATATAGTGATTCTATCCTTGTCTATCTTGGTGAAACCGCCCATCAAAGCCATAGTTGACCACTTCCCATTGAGGCATATTTTCATAACTCCTATATCTACAGCTGTCACAAGTGAAACATGATTGGGTAATATGCCCATTTGACCACTATTAGTAGATATAATTATTTCTTGAACTTCTGAATCCCAAATGACTCAATTAGGAGACAGTACACGAAGATTTAGGGTCATGTTATAAATTAATTTTCCATGTTAGAGTTTATAGCCTTCACGGTAGCTTCATCAATATTACCCACCAAATAAAAATACTATTCAGTAAGACCATCTAATTCTCCAGAAAGGATCATTTGAAACCCTCTAATTTTTTCCATTAGACCAACATATTTTCCGGGGGAACCTGTGAATACCTCTGCTACGAAAAACGGTTGTGATAGGAAACGTTCAATTTTTCTTTCTCTTGCCATGATTAAACGATCTTCCTCCGATAGTTCATCCAGTCTAGGAATAGCTATAATGTCTTGAAGTTCCTTATAACATTGTAAATTTTGCTTAACCCCTTGTGTAGTTTCGTAATGTTCTTCTCCTACGATCCAAGGTTGGAGCATAGTCGATGTTGAATCTAAAGGATCCACTGCTGGATAGATACCCTTCGTAGCTAATCCTCTCGATAGTACGGTAGTAGCATCTAAATGTGCAAATGTCGTAGCAGGAGCAGGGTCGGTCAAGTCTTCAGCAGGTACATAAACTGCTTGAATCGAGGTTATGGATCCATTTTTTGTGGAAGTAATTATTTCTTGCAAAGAACCCATTTTGGTACTAAGAGTTGGCTGATAACCCACGGCAGAAGGCATTCTGCCTAATAGGGTGGATACCTCTGATCCCGCTTGGACAAAAAGGAATATGTTATCAATAAATAATAGTATGTCTTGCTCATTGACATCTCGGAAATATTTGGCCATGGTTAGAGTAGTTAAACCGACTCTCATATGAGCTCTTTCTGGTTCATTCATCTGACCATAGACCAGAGCCACCTTTGATTCTGAGATTTTTTGTTCATCAATTACTCCCGCCTCTTTCATTTCCATGTAAAGATCATTGCCTTCACGGGTACGCTCTCCTACTCCTCCAAATATAGATACCCCTCCATGAGCCTTAGCAATGTTGTTGATAAAATCCATAATAAGTATTGTTTTACCCACTCCAACTCCTCCAAATAAACCGATTTTTCCCCATGGCGGTAAGGAGCCAAAATATCTACTACTTTAATGCCTGTTTCGAAGATGGATAATTTTGTGTCCAACTTTGTAAAGGCAGGAGCATTTTTATGAATACGAGATGTTATGCGAGCATCTACAGGACCCAAATTATTGACAGGTTCTCCAAGAACATTGAAAATTCGTTCGAGAGTAGCTCCACCAACTGGAACACTTAGAGGAGCTCCCGTGTCAATCACTGTCATTCCTCTCGTCAACCCATCTGTAGCACTCATAGCTACAGCTCTAACCTTATGATTTCCTAATAATTGTTGTACCTCACAAGTAACCTGAATTTCCTGACCGGCTATACCTTGACCCTGAACTTTAAATGAATTGTAAATATTAGGCATATAACCTAGAGAAAAAGAGACATCCAGTACTGGGCCAATGATTTGAGCAATATATCCCACATTTTTTCTACAAGTGCGGAAACCGCAAGAACAAGAGGATTGGTTCTCATATCATACAAAAATGGAAAGAATTTCCATGAAGAATATATAACAGAAATATTATTTTGCCAATATCATCAAAAAAAAAAAAAAAATGTTCCATATTGGGTTGATCAGATCAGTCAATAAGAAATGGAAGTGACCACCTTGGTAATATCCTACTTTATTGAAAAGCTGAAATTCATCCATATTTGGAATATGAAGTAGGTAGATGGATATGAATAAGGTTCATGAGGAAGTCTTCGATTTCTCTATAACTAGAACCAATTTCTCCATAACTAAAACTGAAATTACTTCAACATTATGTCCAGATAATCTGTGAAATATGAAACTTGAACCCTATTCATGACCTTTCTCTCATTGATCATTATCTATTCATACGCACATCTGTATATGTATTTTAATATGGAGAATTCGCATCATTATGGTCAAAGGTCAGTTTGGTTCCTTAATTTCATTCATGAACTAGTTTAACCACTGAAAGGCGCTCGGGTCAATCCACGGAGGAAGAACTTCAAGAGCAAAGATTGGGTTGCGTCATACATAAATAACATTATACAATGAGAGTGTATATAGCAAATATTATTTCCCAATAACGAATGACTTTTTGTAGTAGATTTATGTCAAAATCTATTGTTTACGTTCGATCCATGTCGAGCAGACCTCGTCCTTGCGATAAATCATTATTAATAAAGGAGGGACTTATGTCACCAAAACCAGAGACTAAAGCTAGTGTCGGGTTCAAAGCTGGTGTTAAAGATTACAGATTAACTTATTATACTCTTGAATATCAGACCAAAGATACAGATATCTTGGCAGCATTCCGAGTAACTCCTCAACCTGGGGTGCCACCCGAGGAAGCGGGTGCAACAGTAGCTGCTGAATCTTCCACCGGTACATGGACCACTGTTTGGACCGATGGACTTACTAGTCTCGATCGTTACAAGGGGTCATGCTATGACATCGAGCCCGTTCCTGGAGAGGAGAATCAATTTATTGCCTATGTAGCTTACCCCTTAGACCTTTTCGAAGAAGTTTCTGTTACTAACTTGTTCACTTCCATTGTAGGTAATGTATTTGGATTCAAGGCCCTACGGGCTCTACGTTTGGAATATTTGCGGATTCCCCCTACTTATTCCAAAACTTTTCAGGGTCCACCTCATGGTATCCAAGTTGAAAGAGATAAATTGAACAAATATGGTCTTCCTTTATTGGGATGTACTATCAAACCAAAATTGGGTCTATCAGCCAAAAAATATGGTAGAGAAGTTTATGAATGTCTCTGTGGTGGACTCGATTTTACCAAGGATGATGAGAACGTAAATTCCCAACCATTCATGCGCTGGAGAGACCGTTTTGTCTTTTGTGCGGAAGCAATTTATAAGGCTCGGGCTGAGATAGGTGAAATTAAGGGACATTATTTGAATACTACTGCAGGTACATGTGAAGAAATGATTAAAAGGGCAGTATTTGCAAGAGAATTGGGAGTTCCTATTGTTATGCATGACTACCTAACGGGAGGTTTTACCGCAAATACTTCTTTGGCTCATTATTGCTGAGACAACAGCCTACTTCTTCACATTCATTGCGTGATGCATGCAGTTATGGACAGACAAATAAATCATGGTATGCATTTCCGTGTACTGGCTAAAGCATTGCGTATGTCCGGTGGAGATCATATTCACGCCGGTACTCTAGTAGGTAAACTTGAAGGGGAGCGAGACGTCACTAATTAGCTATAATATCTATTTCACTAATAAGGGTTCATATTGGACCCTTATCTGTAGGGTCAAATATAATCTAATAGATAATATCCAATTATACCCATATTTAGATATAAGGATATAAGGATCCCTAGGGGTATAAGGATATAAGGGATACCCTATATAATGGATATAGATATAAATAGGATATATATTATACCCTACTATTTATATCTATATCTATATAAATAGGATATAATTATAACCCCATATATTAGTAGGTAACTATAAGGATATATTGGGGGTATAATGAGATATCCCTAGGGTTCATATCCCTATCCTTGATGTTTCCGGTATAAGGATAATGGATATTATTATATTATCCACTAGGATCCTATCTAATATTTAATGATAACGAGAAGTCGGATGAAGAAATATTACTTGTTATGCTCGTCGTGGTGGGAAAATATGGGTACGTATATTTCCTGACAAACCTATTACAATGAGACCTGCAAAAACACGTATGGGTTCCAGGAAAGGATCTCCCGAATATTGGGTATCTGTCATCAAACCAGGTCGAATAATTTATGAAATGGACGGAGTATCCGAAACCGTCGCTAGAGCAGTTGCTAGAATAGCTACATACAAAATGCCTATACGTACCCAATTTTTTACTACTTAACCCATACAGAAGCAAATATTTCTTTCTGGTGGAAGAAGATTACTAGTTCGTAAGAACTCTTCCTTTTTTTCTTTTTCATGTTATCTGTCGAGATAACAAATCTTTTGGAGGAAAAATGATTCAGTCTCAAACTTATTTGAATATAGCAGATAACAGTGGAGCCCGAAAAATAATGTGTATTCGAGTTCTAGGAGCAAGTAATCGTAAATGCGCTCATATAGGTGATGTTATAATTTCTATAATTAAAGAAGCAGTACCTAACATGCCCCTGGAAAAATCGGAAGTATTTAGAGCCGTAGTTATATGCACCTGTAAAGAATTTGAACGTGACAATGGAATGATGATACGATCTAATGACAATGCAGCTGTTGTCATTGATCAGGAAGGAAATCCAAAAGGAACTCGAGTACTGACCAGGGATATGATCAAGGGATATGATGTACTGACCAGGTTTATTTATTCCATAAATGAATAAATGATCCATCGACAAAATTATCAGAATTATCCAAGGGATATGATGTACTAATCATGTCCTATTCCTATCGCACTCGGAGTTATTGGTTTGAAGAGCATCTCGAGATTCAGGCGACTGCGGATGATATCACCAGTAAATATGTTCCTCCTCATGTCAATATATTTTATTGTCTAGGGGGGATCACACTTACCTGTTTTTTAGTACAAGTAGCTACTGGTTTTGCTATGACTTTTTACTATCGTCCGACCGTTACAGAAGCTTTTGCCTTTGTTCAATACCTAATGACCGAAGTGAACTTTGGTTGGTTAATCCGATCAATCCATCGATGGTAGAGGATATATATCCCCAAGTATATGGGTTACTTAGGGGTACTATTTTACACATACTTTAAGAGTAAAATATGAGTACGATAGGGGTAACACCAGAACTACGTAACTAACCCTATAACTATAAATAGGGGTAAGAATATATCTTAGCTACTATAGGGTATAACCCTTATACCCTAAGATATATCCATTTATATCTATCCCTGTAACTATATTATCCTTATTGGTAGTACGATGGGGATCCTTATAGTATATCGATATGGGACCCTTATTAGCTCAATTTGTTCATAACTATTAAAATATATCCCTCTAACTATAGATCAGGTAATAGGGATAATAGAGTTCCTGCTATTTTTCCTCTGATCTATCTAGCACCTATCATAGAATAAATATGATCCAATAGTAGGTGAACTGTAGTGTATTGGGATTGTAGTTCAATTGGTTAGAGTACCGCCCTGTCAAGACAAAATTTGCGGGTTCAAGCCCCATCAGTCCCGATCCAATAAGTTAATAAATTAAGCTCTTAATCCTCGTCGAAGAGTGAAAAAGAAAATGAAGGTATCTAATGGATAGCTATCTAGATATTTAGTATATCTAGTATATATATCCATTAGATACCTTCACCAGATCGACAATTCAGTTTGGAAAAAGAAAGACCCTTCTTTCGAGGATAAAATCTAATCATCATATTGAATCTGCAATAAATATTCTTCCCTCCCCGAAGAAGAAAATTTTTCTATCAAAAACATAGGAAGATCCATAGATTTTAGGGTGACACAGAGGTAGTCCTCCTAAGTCAGAATCCCACAGATATCCCTATAGATATAGGATATAATTATACCCCTAGGGGTATACCCTAGGATTATATCCCTAGGGGTATAATTATATGGGGTTCTGATTATCCGTACTAATATCCCTTAGCTAAGATATACCCCTTATCCCTTATCCTATATCTTAGGGAAACATCAAGGATAGGGATATGAACCCTAGGGATATACTATAATATCCCTATTAGTATATTAAGGATGGGGTATAAGGATAGTACTAAGGGATTGTCTCACTTAGTGTCATTCGTATTTTCTTCGTTGCTAATTTCTCTGATGGTTATGTTATCTTATCCAGTGGTTTTACATTATTTTGATCCATTTTTATGGGATGGGGATTACTTTAATATTCATTATATTGCCAATACAATCCGCACATACTATGGTATACACCTTTACTCCACCATTCATTTTTTTACACATGAACTCTTCCATCTTGGAGAGATGGCTGAGTGGACCAAAGCGACGGATTGCTAATCCATAGTACGGATCATCCGTACCAAGGGTTCGAATCCCTCTCTCTCTGTTCATACACTATTGATCCTGAAAACGAATAACCCCGAATCTTTCTACGGAATAGAAAAGACCCATTAACCTAGAGACTGACTTCCTATTTTGACCCTTTGAAGAAGGATAAAAATGGCCAAAAAGGTAAAAACAGAAGTTATACTTTTTTTCATTGCATAACACAAAATGATAAAGTTCTCATTTTGACTAAGCGTTTTAACTATGCTCAGTATTTTATTTTTTCCGCTGTAAAGTATTCATGTTCCATAAATAGTAATAGCTTCACTCTTGAGTAGAAAAATTCTATTTTTAATCAAAAATTATATATCACCTGGTCCATAAATTTCAAAGGTATCATTCATGGATGAATGGAAGGATGAGAAGATATCGTTTCCTCTTTTTTTTAATCAATATAAATGGGACCAATCCCTACATTCTGTATTGGTACATACAAACGATAAAATATCTTTGTATCTACCTGCAATTATGTTTGAACAAAAATTTTTCAAACCTGTTCCATCATTAGCAATGTCCAAGTGAATAGATGTTCACTTTTGAGATGATCCGGGTCCAGCTCGATAACATGATCTCTTCCAATCCAATGTGAGAAAGTTACATAGTGTCTACTTTTTTCGATAAAGGGGTGTTTGCATGGGTTTGCCTTGGTATCGCGTTCATACCGTCGTATTGAATGATCCTGGCCGGTTAATTTTTGTACATATAATGCATACATCTCTAGTTGTTGGTTGGGCCGGTTCAATGACTCTGTATGAATTAGCATTTTTTGATCCATCCGATCCTGTTCTTGATCCAATGTGGAGACAAGGTATGTTCGTTATACCCTTTATGACTCATTTGGGAATAAAGGATTCATGGAGTGGATGGAACATCACCAGAGAAAATGTAATTAATCCCGGTATTTGGAGTTATGAAGGTGTGGTCGGGGCACATATCATGTTTTCTGGCCAGATGTTTTTGGCAGCTATTTGGCATTGGGTATATTGGGATCTGGAAATATTCTATGATGAACGTACGATAAAACTTTGTTTAGATTTGCCAAAAGTATTTGGAATTCATTTATTCCTCTCAGGAGTAGCTTGTTTCAGATTTGGAGCATTTCATGTAACTGGTTTGTACGGTGCTGGGATATGGGTGTCTGATCCTTATGGAAAAACTGGAAAAATACAACCAGTGGATCCAACATGGGGAGCTGAAGGTTTTTATCCTTTTTTTTTTGGAGGAATAGCTTCTCATCATATAGTAGCGGGTATTTTGGGTATATTAGTAGGTCTATTCCATCTCAGTGTTCGTCCTCCCCAACGTTTATACGTAGTATTACGCATGGGGATTATTGAAACGGTCCTATCCAGTAGTATTGCTGCTGTGTTTTTTGCGGCTTTCATTGTTGCTGGGACCATGTGGTATGGCTCCGCAACTACTCCGGTCGAATTATTTGGTCCCACTCATTACCATTGGGATCAGGGGTACTTCCAACAAGAAATAGATCGACGGGTTCATGTCGGTCTGGCCGAAAATTTGAGCCTATCAGAAGCTTGGTCCAAAATTCCAGAGAAACTCACTTTTTATGATTACATTGGTAATAATCCAGCTAAGGGGGGTTTATTCAAAGCAGGTGCAATGGACAATGGAGATGGAATAACTGTTGGTTGGTTAGGACACCCTATCTTCAAAGATAAGGAGGGAAATGAGCTTTTTGTACGTCGTATGCCTACCTTTTTCGAAAAATTTCCAGTAGTTCTGATATGGGTGGTCCTAGTGCTACTAAAAATCCCATTGAGGATTTCAACTTATCCAAAAGGTTATTGAAAATACAACAAAAAAAAATTTCCCAATATTTAAGGGATTCAAAATCCTATTCATTAATGAATAGGATAGTTGATCAATGGAAGATCAAAACATATTTTGAAATTGAAAATCCTTCCTCAAATTTTGCTATTCCATCAGATCCCGGATGGAATATTCTTAACATATTGCACAACAATTTTCGATCGAAAACAAAAAGAATTGTTTTCTCATTTCCAGAACAATTTAAAGGATTACTAGTAGAAATAAGGGGAGCTAAAGCATAGGGAGCTATATCAATAACCAATAATAGGGAACATTATTGGTTAATAATCGATACCCCTATGGATATAAGGATACCCCTAGGTTCCTATACTATATAGGGATATATATTTTATTCTATATCTATGCTCCTATCGTTAACCCTTATCCTATATAGGGATAAGGATATAGCTAATCATATATCCTTATCTCATTATAGGGATATATCTTTTATTCTATATCTATGCTCCTATCCTTAACCCTTATTAGTTTTCCTATTATGGATCTGATAATAGGTACCTATAGAGAACGATTTTTGTTTCTCTCTGAATTTTCCCCTTTATCCACTTTGAGGTTCGGAAGAACTTGATCCATCCAAATAATGATCATGAGAAATTGTGTAAAGATATTCCTGAAAAAAGAGTGGATATAAAAATAATTGTTGCCGAGAGTTATCTTCCTTTCCGTATCTATGGAATTCATCCATTTCCAAACCTCAGCTATGGCCCTCGTTCATGAGAATAACCTCTTCATTTCTGATAAAATACATGGTGCGATCTAGTCGGAACAAGATAAGAAAAAAGAGATATATCCAAATATAAATATTCTATCTTCTATAGATTTACTACCCAAGGATCTCGTTCGTCATGGGGAAGAACAAAATTTTTTTATCCTGGCAACCAATCGCTCTCCTGACTCATGGAATAAATAAACCTGGTCAGTACACTATTTATCTTACACATCTGTACTCAAGTACTTAGGACTCATTGTGAGTGTATAAATCCCTGATCTACTCAGGGAAAACCTCCCAATATCACGTACTAAACTGCTCTTAAATTCTGATCAGTAAAGGGAATTCCTCGCTCGCCTAATTAGAACGAGGAACAGAAGCTCATTTCTTTGGGTCTACTTATGATTCAAGTCATATAGCTTTCTCCATTGACTCATTCGACTTAACCGCGAATTGATGAAATCCTATTCACAATTATGACATTTGATCCGAAACGATGAGCATATTATACATCCATACAGGTATATAATAGACATTTTCCACCCATTTTATTCCTTGAATCAGATCCGGTCCTGATCGTATACAATCAGGTATCCAAGAAATAATATCAGGTATCATAAAGATCATATGTTGGAACGACATGCCTTTTTTTCCGTTCATTAGGATCAGTCATAGTCTTCCGAACTTTACCGATGGTATCAATGAGTTTTCTACTTCATTCAAATGTGTAAAAATATTAGTCGCACATAAAAGCCGAGTACTCTACCATTGAGTTAGAAAAACATATTGCGAATAGATATTGAGTATATATATATGATCGAAGTGGAATGCAAGGTTACTCAATATGAACCGGTAAATATAATCCTACCAATCTAATTGACGAACGGGAGGGATCAAAAACCTATGTGAATGACCAAATAATTCACTTGTCAGTTCATATATGGATATGTATAGTTTTGATCCACCATTCCAGAATAAAGTAATCTAGGTTATGAATAAATGATCCATCGATAGAATTATCATGATTGGATAGAATCACTGATAAATGATGAACCCAAGATATCTATTTCTATTGTGAATGGACGAATTATATCGACACAATACACTATTGTCAATCTAGAATAAGAGATAAATGAATTGTTGGATTGTCGCTGTATTGGGACGAGATGTTAGACACATCGATAGAAAATCCTAGGCTTTAACAATAGAATGATTCAAATATTCGTCATCTTTGTATGGAATCACATGGAAACAAGATTGACTTGGAGAGTATATAAGAAAATAAGAATAATTTTGAGCCAAGGGCACTTGATCCGAATATGAAATGATTTCATAATCCATATTCATGAAACCAATTATGTAAATTACCACATCATTTCAGATGATGTTTTGAAGATCCCTCCCTGATCTTGAATCATGATCTAGTTTATGTAAAATTTTGGATATGAGCTGGTGTGGAAATAACTCCACAGGGAATCTCAAGACGTTTACCAATATAATGTTCCATTTGAGTACAAAATATTGCAGAGGGTTCCACACAAACGATAATATCTCCTACTTCAGCATGATCATCTGTGATGATCATCTCATCACAAAAATCTTTAATTTTCTCTTTGAACCATTCTGCATCATGTTTACAATAAGTACCTGTACAACTCACATGAATTCCCATCTCTCTAGCAAGTATCTTAGTGATTGAAGAAGCATGAGTTGCATCACCAAAAATGACTGTTTCTTTCCCCGTAAAGTTCTGACAATCGATAGATCTTGAGAACCAAGCAGCTTGGGAAATGAATTGAGTTTGTCCATCGATATAGGATTCATAATCAACCCTTTTTCTCGATAAAATAGGAGCCGCCAAGATATCAAGAGATTTCTTTATCTGTCGGATGCACTCAGCCATATCTACAGCTCCCATAGGAGTTGTAGATACATAAGGCATTCCAAATTCCAATAGAAACATTGATAAAGTACCATAGGACGAATCCACTAGGAGAAAAATGCACCTACCAAAAGGTACAGTAGGTAACTATAAGGATAATGATACGAGATAGTAAGGAATAAGGATATCTCATTATACCCCTATATATATATCTAAATAGGATATAATTATACCCCTATTAATATAATAGTACGGATATATAGGGGTATCCCTAATTTATATAGCTATAAATTATAACTATAAGGGATATATCTTATAAGGGATATATATATCTAAATAGGATATAATTATACCCCTAGGGATATGAATATATGGGATATCTTATATATAGGGATAAGGATATAAGGATATCAACCCTATCATAGGGGTTCCCCTAAGGGTATTCATATAATATATTATAGGAATATATTATAGGATAGTAAGAGCAACCTTCAATTTGTTATGGGCCCAAACAATAGATTCAATGAGTTCTTGCCAATACCCACAGCCGCTGAATAAGAACATTAAACTGAAGGCCCAAACAAAATGAGAACCTAAAAATAAAAGACCATATGCAGATAATGAAGAGCCATAAGATTGGATCACTTGCGAGGCTTGTGCCCATAGAAAGTCATGGAGCGACCCGTTAATCGTAATGGAACTTTGTGCAAAGTTTCCTCCCGTAATATGAGTTACCACTCCCTGATCACTTATACTACCCCAAACATCGGACTGCATTTTCCAGCTGAAATGGAATATTACTACCGAAATTTCATTGTACATCCAGAATAAACCAAGGAAAACATGATCCCAGGCATATACTTGACATGTTCCTCCTTTCCCAGGTCCATCACAAGGAAAGCGAAAACCAAGATTTTCTTTATCAGGTATTAAACGGTACGGGCAAATACAACACCTTTAAGTAGGATTAAAATAGTCACATGGATAGTAAATGCATGAATGTGATGTACCAAAAAATCTGTGGTTCCTAATGGAATTGGTAACAAGGCCACTTTGGAACCTATTGTCACCAAATCACCACCTCCCCAGGTTAACCTGGTACTTGCTGTTGCACCAGGAGCTGTTGAACCAGGTGCTGAAGCATGAGTGTTTTGGAAATATCCTATTACTATTATAGGCTAAACCAATATATTGAATCCTAACCTATTAGGGATATGAGGTAGAGGAACTAAGGGATACCCCCAATAACTATATATTATAGCTATAAATGGATACCCCTAGGCTCCTATACTCCTATGAAGTAACTTATAGATAATATAGCTAATTAGTGTTATGATATATTTTGTATCCATTATCCCACATATCTTAATTATTATCTTGGTGTTAATCCTATGGCATGGATCAAGGATGAGACCTACTGTAATTGGTTAAAGGGGCCCCTCATCATATATTAATTAGTGAGTCTACTATGGTAGATGGACAACAAATTGGATGTGGATGATCCATTTTTTTTTTATGGCTCTCTCGTCATACTAGGCTTGTGGGATTGACATGAGAGGGTAAGGATGGCTATACTGAAAACTACGGGCTGAGCTTATATAAATAAAATGGAGACAAGTTATGCCTAAAGATGATGTTGAATCGGCCTTGTACACAAGGGAGCTATAAGTAATGCAACTATGAATCTCATGGAGAGTTTGATCCTGGCTCAGGATGAACGCTGGCGGCATGCTTAACACATGAAAGTCAGACGGGAAGTGGTGTTTCTAGTGGCGGAAGGGTGAGTAACGCGTAAGAACATGCCCTTGGGAGGGGAAAAACAGCTGGAAACAGCTGCTAATACCCCATAGGATGAGGAGAAAAAGGAGGAATCCTCCCAAGGAGGGACTTGCGTCTGATTAGTTAGTTGGTGAGGCAATGGCTTACCAAGGTGACGATCAGTAGCTGGTCCTAGAGGATGATCAGCCACATTGGGACTGAGACACGGCCCAGAATCCTATGGGAGGTAGTAGTGGGGAATTTTCCGCAATGGGCAAAAGCCTGACGGAGCAATGCCGCGTGGAGGCAGAAGGCCCACGGGTCATGAAATCATTTTCTCGGAGAATAAAAATGACAGTATCTGAGGAATAAGCATCGGCTAACTCTGTGCAAGCAGCCGCGATAAGACAGAGGATGCAAGCGTTATCCGGAATGATTGGGTGTAAAGCGTCTGTAGGTGGATTTTCAAGTCCGCCATCAAATTCCAGGGCTCAAGCCTGGACATGCGGTAGAAACTACCAAGCTGGAGTATGGTAGGGGCAGAGGGAATTTTCGGTGGAGCGGTGAAATGCGTTGAGATCGGAAAGAACACCAATGGTGAAAGCACTCTGCTGGGCCGACACTGACACTGAGAGATGAAAGCTAGGGGAGAAAATTGGATTAGATACCCCAGTAGTCCTAGCCATAAACGATGGATACTAAGTGTTGTGTGTGTCGACCTGCGCAGTGCTGTAGCTAACACGTTAAGTATGCCACCTAGGGAGTACGTTCGCAAGAATGAAACTCAAAGGAATTGACGGGGGCCCGAACAAGCGGTGGAGCATGTGGTTCAATTCGATGCAAAGATAAAATCAATCCCTACCCTGTATTGTTGTAATATTATAGATCTCATAACCTATTTTATACTTATCATTTGGATCATAAAGATCTATCTAGTGATCAGCAATCACTTTATCTTCATTAAAATCAATTGCTTCCACTGCTTGCACTGGCCATTTCGATGTAAGGGATAAGTAGAAAAGAAGTAGGAACTATGGCTGCTCACAGTTATTTCGGCCGATGACTCGGTTAATTTCCATCCTATTCATGATACATATCATAATTCGCACATCCATTTCGAATGCATATCCCATTTTTGCACAGCAGGGTTATGAAAATCCCTGAGAAGCCACTGGACGTATTGTATGTGCCAATTGTCACTTGGAAAAAAAACCTATGGATATTGAGGTTCCACAGTCTGTGCTTCCCAATACCATATTTGAAGCAATTGTTAAGATCCCCTATGATACGCAAATGAAACAAGTTCTTGCTAATGGAAAGAAAGGGGCTTTAAATGTAGGAGCTGTTCTAATTTTACCCGAGGGCTTTGAATTAGCTCCTCCGGATCGTATTTCCCCTGAGATTAGACAAAATATGGGTAATATTTATTTCCAGAACTATCGTCCCAATCAAAAAAACATTATTGTAATAGATCCTGTTCCTGGTCAAAAATATAGTGAACTTGTATTCCCCATCCTTTCACCAAATCCCGCTACTGATAAAGAAGCTCACTTCCTGAAATATCCCATATATGTGGGTGGTAATAGAGGAAGAGGAAAAATTTATCCTGACGGGAGTAAGAGCAACAATATGGTCTATAGTGCTTCAGCAACAGGAAGAGTTAGCAAAATTTTACGTAAAGAAAAGGGTGGATATGAGATAACTATCAATAATAAATTAGACAGTGGGCAAGTGGTTGACATTGTACCTCCAATACCATAGCTTCTTATTTCAGAAGATGAATTGATCAAGGTCGATTAGCCATTAATGAATAACCCTAATATGGGTGGATTTGGTCAAGGAGATGCAGAGATAGTACTTCAAGATCCATTACGTGTTAAAGGTCTTTTATTATTCTTAGCATCTGTCATTCTGGCACAGATATTTTTGGTCCTTAAGAAGAAACAATTTGAAAAAGTTCAATTGGCCGAGATGAATCTTTAGGTCCATAGATTTTTGAACATGAAATTTACTGATTGATTCAAAAATGAATACCCCTTCGTAGATGGAGAGCCTTTTCTCCTTCTTCTCCCTTATATATTCTTGATAAAATGTTCATGTAGATATATCTAAATTTGAAATAGGGATACATAAGCACTGGACAGATCAACTTTTTGAACGATCCCCATATGCTATATCGTGTACTATATACATACCATTCCCTTCTTTTCTTATCCGTAAAATAGAGCTAGATCGCAGGGAGGGGAGATGAGGAGAATAACTAAGAAATCTTGGAGAAGATTCCTATTTTCTTTGATCCCATTCTTTATCTATTATTCTTCGTCGAAAAGAGTCGAAGAAATTGTCCAGTTTTCCTCGAGATAAGAGGAACTAATTGGGTTTCCGATCCTGTCTTATTCGTCAATTCCTTCGTAAATTGAAGATTATTTTGTACGCTATACTGAACTGAGGAAGCTTCAAATTCCTAAAGAAGGAAGAGTAGACAAGTAAGGGGCAATATCACTCATGAAAAAAAAAACCATATAAAACTTTTGATATGGTTTGTTCCTAATGAGATAAAATGAATAAAAGGTGTTTTTCCTCCTCTTTTGGTCAAAGGTATAGTAGTACTTACATTATCGATCCTCATATATCACCTCAATCATAAAAGTAGTATGATTGAGAAAAAAAAATTCTATTCGATGAAACTCTTTCCTATACATAACTTTATGGAACTTGGAAATGAAACACCGGAAGAATATTTAAAGCCTTTCACTAAAAATTGGTTGATATTTCCACATCTTTTCATGTCTTTCCAATTGAAAAGATCTTACAATCGATTCATAGATAATTTTGATCTCATTAGTTTCAATTCAGGATATGGCAGGAACACGAACAAGAAGGATGAGATGATCTCGGAGAATCAAGGACCAAGTGAAGCTCATTTGGAAAATAATGAGAAAGATCTCAATTTTAAGATCGACTCGACTCTTAATTCAACCGAAAATTAGTATTGGGAACCTGAAAAAGATCTTTGTGAAGACTCATTTATTGAAAGAGAACAAAAAAAAATAGAAATAGAATCGGATTTGTCCTCAAAGTGTTTATCATAATATTATCCAATTTCTTGGGCGAAAGAATTATGTACAAAATATCAAAGATATACAGAAGAGAATTCCTTTCCCTTGGAAAGGAAAAGATTCATTGAAAATTTTACAAAATAAATTCGTTATTCTTTTTTTTACATATGGCCAATGGATGAACCATGTATGGGTGGTCTTAGTGCTACTAAAAAGCCCATTGAGGATTTCAACTTATGCAAAAGGTTATTGAAAAGACAACAAAATGTTTTTTCCCAATATTTAAGGGATTCAAAATCCTATTCATTAATGAATAGGATAGTTGATCTATGGAAGATCAAAACATATTTTGAAATTGAAAATCCTTCCTCAAATTGTGCTATTCCATCAAATCCTGGGTGGAATATTCTTAACATATTGCACAACAATTTTCGATCGAAAACAAAAAAAAATTGTTCTGTCATTTCCAGAACAATTTAAAGGACTACTAGTAGAAATAAGGGGAGCTAAAGCATAGGGAGCTATATCAATAACCAATAATAGGGAACATTATTGGTTAATAATGGATACCCCTAGGGATATAATAATACCCCTAGGTTCCTATACTATATAGGGATATATCTTTTATTCGATATCTATGCTCCTATCCTTAACCCTTATTAGTTTTCTTATTATGGATCTGATAATAGGTACCTACAGAGAACGATTTTTGTTTCTCTCTGAAGTTTCCCCTTTATCCACTTTGAGGTTCAGAAGAACTTGATCCATCCAAATAATGATCATGAGAAATTGCGTAAAGATCTTCCTGAAAAAAGAGTGGATATAAGAAGCATTGTTGCCGAGAGTTATCTTCCTTTCTGTATCTATGGAATTCATCCATTTCCAAACCTCAGCTATGGCCCTCATTCATGGGAATAACCTCTTCATTTCTGAGAAAATACATGGTGCGATCTAGTCGGAACAAGATAGGAAAAGAGAGATATATCCAAATATAAAGATTCTATCTTCTATAGATTTACTACCCAAGGATCTCATTCGTCATGAGGAAGAACAATTTTTTTTTATCCTGGAAACCAATCGCTCTCCTGACTCATGGAATAAATAAACCTGGTCAGTACACTATGGGGGAATAAACCTGGTCCGGTTGCTCAGGAATTGAGACAATTGAATTTCACTAAAATAGTTTCATTGGCTCCCGAAGTCTTATAAGTACTGATAGATCTTGTAGGAATCTTTGACTTAAATTTAATCAAATGATACATGACATGGATCAATTCATTGCACCTCAGGCATATTCCTCAAAGAAGATCGAACATGCCTTTTATATCGAGACCAGGAATTCCTAAGAATTCGTTCATCATGGGTAACGATACTATTGCCAATCTAATTACTTCTATAAGAAACGCTGACATGGTAGAAAAAGGAACGGTTCGAGTAACAGCTACTAATATTACCAAGAACATTGGAAGGATCATTTTACGAGAAGGTTTTATAGAAGCTGTTAGGGAGCATCAGGAAGGCCAAAAATATTTTTTGATATCAACTTCAAAATATCGGAGAAGGAAGAAATTGACATATATGACCATGTCAAAGCGTACCAGCAAACCTGGTTTGAGAATTTATTCTAATTATCGAGAAATTCCAAAATTTATAGGTGGAATTGGGATCGTAATTCTTTCTACTTCCTAAGGAATTTTGACGGATCGAGAAGCTCAACAGAAAAAAATTGGAGGAGAAATTTTATGTTATGTATGGTAATTGATACAAATGTTGTCCAAAAATATGGATTCTATAAGATATCCCCATAGTATGAAAATTCAGAGAAAATCGAGACACCATTCATCTTTATCCAAGCACGTTAGTCAAGTTTTTGAATTAAAAGAGGAGGAGATTCGATGAAGAAACAGAATCTGATACATGCGGAAGGTTTGGGATCAGTAAATTTTTTGAATCTGATTGACTAAATGAATCTGAGTTTGTTCCATAGTTATCATAGCGCTGATGAATAACCCCCAAATGCTTCCAAGAAATCTTGTCATATCTCTGGTCCAATTTTCAAAACTTTCTTTCAAATTCATTGATATTGAATTATTCAAACGGGCTTCTGACAATTGTTCAACTTTAGGAAGACCTTGAATTATATCACTGGATTTTAACCTTTCATATATCAATGTTATCAATGTATCTCCTTTGTCAATAATTTATCCATAATGACCATGAACAGTCGCTTTTCGAGTAGCCAGATAGGGTTTAGCTGATCTAATGACTAAATATTCCTCATCAACTGCTATGATTCGACCAGATTCAGGGAGTGGTTCATCCTCGGATATCCATACACTTTCAGGAATCAATTGTCCAAGACTAACTACTGGAATTTTTTTTTTGCAGAAATCGGATGAGTAAGAGCACCAATTTGGACCCAAGAGATTGGAAATGATGTTCTTGCACGGATCGAAATGAGAAATTATCATATTTTCATCCATGAAATAATTGTGGAAAATTGAATGTTTCTTTGATAATACTTTTTTATCAGTTATAAACTGGGACGATGGAAAATGGCTGGTTATACTATGTAAATGACCCAAGAGACCTGAAAATTCAATGATTTTTCTCATAGGATCCTTTCTATTTGATTTATTTCCCATATCATAACATTTAGAATCATTGAATAGAATGATTCAAAAACAGTCGGATGGTGATAGAACCATAGAAGATCCACTATCTTCTTCCCCATTCGATAATGAAAAAATAGTCCCTTGATGCTTACTAATTAATTGACTCACCCCATTGGAAGAGAAAAGATTAGTGTGGTCCAAATTGTTATGGAACATCAAATTTGAACTTGCTTTATTGTCCCTTCTCCCCATGAAAAAAGGGGGTATTTCATCAAGCTAATTTGAACCATATTGTTAACGATCTTATTTTTTCTTATTGAAATAAGAGAAACATAAGCCTCAGATTCTATAGAATCTATTTGTTCCCAATCAAATCCTAGACAAGTTCAAACCAATGGAATACTTGTATCACTCATTACTTGGATTCGTTCACCATCTTCATACAAAATGGAATTGCTAATTTGAATCTGCAAGTTGTCCCCTTCCCTCGATAAATCTAGGGAAAAGGGTGTTGTCATATTCGGCCCATCTGGTATTCCATGTTCTACATTGGAATATCCAAAAATGGAATTTATCTGTAGAATACCACTTTTTGGTATTCTAAGAATTGCATCAGGACAAGGTATTATTCTTTTTCCCCATTCTTTATCACACTGCAACGAGACGATGAATCGATTCATTTGCTTTTTCCCCTTCATATTGTAATTCTTAGGGGAAAAGGTGACATAAATAGAGTCTCGATGCTCGTTGGATATGGTCCGATCAGTTTCAGTTTCTGAATAACTAAAGATTTGTTCTTCCTTCCCATAGCAGTTTGAGTCACCTGATCTATGTTCCACTTGATCCACGTAAGAATCGGTATGTTTGGCAACAAAAGGTTGAACATCTACTTGATCCTGATACTTATGAAATGGAAAGGGTACTACACCGGATCCGTATATACCTCCCGATAATATCCATAGATAACCGGTCCTGAGTATAGAATGAACATTACCGTGTACATATTCAGGTGCATGACACACATTGGTACTCCAGTGCATTTCTCCTTCTAAGTCAGAATATATATTTTTGCAAACTTTTTCCTTGAAGGAAGATGTTCTAGCACGAACCTCGGCAATAATTTGTTCCGATTCCACATATTGATCATTCTGAACCAAAAGCAAAATTTGTGGTGGAATGGTTAAGTTCTGTACTTGATTCTGACCATCAATAGTAATGGATAAGTTATTATGATATAGATAAGCAGGATGTCCATTACGTGTACATGTGGGATAAACCAAATTCTCATTGAATTCAATCTTTTCATTGAAAGCGGATCGTATATGTTCTACAATATCACCAGTAAATACCCCCCCGGTATGAAAAGTCCTTAGTGTTTGTTGATTTCCTGGTTCCCCAATGGATTGGCCCGCAATAATACCTACGACTTCTCCTAATTCAATCAAGTGACCATGAGTAGTACTCCGACCATAACATAATTAACAAATCCGAGATATACTCTTGCAAGTAAAGGGGGTTTGTATATATATTGGTCGTGGTCGAAGGTTTCTTAATTGATTCGCAAGTCCAACTCCAATATCCTAGTTGCACGTGGCAATGCATCTCCTATTTATATATACATCGTCTGCTAGAAGACGGCCAATCAGTATTTGTGTTCGTACAACAACTTCATTTATGTCCCTCTCTCAACCTCGAATGGGACTTACGAAAATACCTTGGACAATGCCACAATCTATTCTACGTACTACAATTTGTTGAACTACTTCAACAAGTCTATGTGTGAGGTATCCAGCATCTGCTGTTCATACAGCAGTATCCACAACTCCTTTATGAGCCCCATAACAGGAAATCATATATTCTGTTAAAGAGAGCCCTTCGCGTAAATTCCTTCGAATGGGTAGATCGATGATTTTTCCTTGAGGATCTGACATTAATCCTCTCATACCTACTAATTGGTGAACTTGAGATGTACTTCCCCTAGCTTCGGAGAAAGACATCACATGTACTAGATTTAAGGGATCAATCATGCTAAAATTCGTATTCATTTCTTTTCTCAAATATTCACTGGTAGCATACCATATCTCGATCGATTGACGTAATTTTTCCACTACATGTAAATTCCCATAATGATTCCGTTTCTCTGAAATAGAACCTTGTTGCTCCGCATCTTGGACGAGCCATCCTTTCGAAGGCACTGTTAAAAGATCATCAATTCCTAATGAAATAGCTGTATCAGTAGCTTGTTTAAAACCTGAAGTTTTGAGTTGATCCAAGATATGTAATGTATATGTCATTCCGAAGTGATCTATGAATCTGCTAATAAGCTTTTTAATGGCAGTTTTATCCATCACTTTATTATAAAAGGGAAAATTATCAAAGGGAAATCTAGTTTGTTTCTTCATAAATAAAAATTTCCATATTTTCATGAGTAGGATTAAGCAATGGGTTCAAGCCGATTATGCGAAGGCTTCCTCGATCTCTATATCTACACTAATGAAAAAATCATAAGATCAATAACATTAGATCCTGAGAGCTCTTAGTGATTTCTTTGGGTGTTCAAAACAGGCAAACCCTTGTATGGCTTCTTCCATTTCTCGATTGAAACGAGTACGACCAACAGTTGTTCGATTGTATATATTAAGGATTTCCCCCATTCTACCTTTTCTTATTCGATAATGTTCATGGATTTTGTGGAAAGTACCCAAATATTGGTATTGAACTTTGATAGGGGCTTCTTGGTTTATTGAGGTAATGATACGTAAATCCAATTCCCCCCACCAGAGCCATAAGGGGCTGTATAATTCAATTCGTTTCTGTCAGTAAGCTCTGAGCACATCATCATAACTATAAAATGAAGTTTTCTTACAAGAAAAGCTTTTCCTTTCTGAGTGATACGGATGGTACCTATTCCCGTAAATACGTTGAATATTTTCGACCATTGATGTATAAAGCCCAAGAAGCATATCCTGAGTTGGTATAGAAATAGGATCCCCGATAGCTGGAGACAAAAGATTTGTCTCAGAAAACATGAGTAAACAAGCTTCTACTCTAGCTTCCAGAGATAAAGGTACATGGACAGCCATCTGATCTCCATCAAAGTCTGCATTAAATCCTCCACAAACCGATGGATGTAAACGAATGGCACGTCCTTCTACTAAAATAGGTTGAAACGCTTGTATTCCCAATTTGTGTAAGGTAGGTGCTCGACTCAACAATATAGGATGTCCTTGCATAACCTCTTGAAGTACTTCCCATACAATGGGTCCCTTATCTCCAATCATACTTTTAGCAGCTCTTAGGTTGGGAGAAATATGTCATTCAATGAGACTACGAATTAAAAATGCTTGAAAAAGCTCTATTTCTATTTCTGAGGGTAATCCACATTGGTACAATGATAGAAAGGGACCCACCACAATAACGAAACGACCTGAATAATCAACTCGTTTGCCTAGTAAATTTTCACGAAATATTCCCTCTTTGCCTTCAATAACATCTAAAAACGATTTTTAAGGCCTATCATGATTGTCTCTCATTCGTTGTCCGTAGATACCATTATCAAGAAGTGCATCTACGACTTCTTGGATCAATTTTTTTTGACAAATAACAAATGACTTAGATCTACTTCTTGCTAATAAATTTGTAAGAGTATTATTCTGATTGATAACTCTTCAATAAATTTCATTTAGATCTGACGAGGTAGTAAGTCCACCTTCACCTAATTGAATGATTGGCCTCGGTTCGGGAGGAAGAACTGGTAATAGGCATAAGACCATCCATTTTCGTTCTATATTTGTTCAGAGAAAATGTTTAGCCAATTTAATGCATCCAACCAGAAAATCCTTTCTTCTTCGAATTTTTTCATCCTCCCATCTATCCATAGTGGATTCTTGGTTCTCCTCCAATCTATTCCATTTCCATTCCACCAAGTTCTTCCATTCCATATGTGAACGATCTATAATCATTTACAGATCCAGACCCGTTAGTTGTTCCCCGATAGCATCTCCCCCAGTAGCTATTTCTCTTTCTTTAAATGTTCCATAACCCCGAGAAAAGAGGTAATGAGGACGAACAGAGAGGTAATGAGGAATAATATCTTTCGAGGATTAAATCTCATAATTGAATGTACCCCGTGATCTCAATAAAAGAGAAATGTAAAGAACGGGAGTTGCTGAAACTAGCATATTGGAAGATCAATCAACCGAAATAACCGTGAGCAGCCACAATATTGTAGGTTTCTTCCTCCTGACCAAATTTGTAACCTGCATTTGCGGACTGATTCTCAGTATTTTCCCTGATCAAACTAGAAGTTACCAAAGAACCATGCATAGCACTGAATAGAGAGCTGTCGAATACACCAGCTACACCCAACATGTGGAATGGATGTGTTGTGGATGATTTTGTCACCCTCCTAGAGACAGCCTAGAGTTTCCATAGACCAGTGCCTAGGACATCTTAATATAGCAAGGAGTCCTTAATAGTTTGGGTTGTCAGTCCAAGAGACTCACCTACTATCTCTTGTTCTAAACAAGGAAGTTAAATTAGATTGAATTGGTCTGATTTCTCTCTCAGAGGCTGATACAAGGATAGGAGTAATGTAAAGACATCATGTAAAACTTCAGTATGAAAGTATCAGACAGTTAAGAGACTGCTTACTGTAAAGAGGGCCGATTCATATAATATACCACAGAAATCAAATATCAAGAAGTGCAGGCAGTGAGGAAACATAAGAAGATATTACTGGCAGAAGGGCGCACTAATTTACGAATCCTTAAGCCACTAATATAGCAGAAATTATGAAAAGAGTGAACATGGAACAGCATATCACTTCTAGGCCTATTTAAAGCGCTTGACTAATTCCAGAAAGGGCACCACTTAAGATGAATCCTTACTGCAAACTAGTGAGCCACTCGCATTCTAGAACATGATACAAGAAGAAAGTTTGCATGAAAAGAGATGATATATTAACACATAAGAAAAGTTACATACTGTGAGATACTAAAGACTAGAATCCTCAATACAGTCATAACCCCTCCTCACTGAGACCCTACGGGCTCTGAAACTTCATACAGGAATGTTACAAGATGAATACAGTAGTCTTCTCGCTGCACAGTTTGCTGACAGAAATCTGGAACCTCTACAATGTCTTATTTTTGAGTATTTATAGAGAAGACAGAAACTTCCCGAGGAGGAGGAAAACGAGGCACAATTAATGACTCAGTTTGAAACCCAATGGCGGAAAACATTCGCGCCTTCTCTTATGAATGACTGGCTATAAATGATGGTACTGAACAGCCTGTTTAAGAAATAAATGTTGGGAGATAAAATCTCCTTACATACAAGATGGGAGAAATAAAATATATACAATTTGTCGCCCGCGGCTGAAAGAAAATCTGCTGCCGTAAGAGATTTGGAACAATCTGGATTTAAGTACTGTACTCTCGGCGTTCGGCTATGGATTTGAATCCTGGATCTTTAATGCGGGGCGGACGCATCTGGAGAGTTCTGAGAGTTCATATCCCTGTCTTCTTTAATGGTGGTCATCTCTCCCACCTACCCTCGGCTCCTTCCTTTAATTGTTGCCAGTATGATCTGTCCTTTGTTATGCTTTAGATTTTTCAATGGAGGCGGAAAGTTAAATCGCCAACAAAGCCAAATGAAGACCTGCAAAACCCGCAAATCATTAGAGAAAAACGACTCGGCGATATGGAGTGTGGTTACAACAACGGCCATGAAGTCGGTAATACATTTTAGACAAGACAGTTGAGAGGATGCAGGGTGACAGGAAACACATGAACACAATGAAGAAACGGAGAGTGACGAGGCAGAAAACAATGGGGCGACAATGAATAAACGGGCTAAGGGTTCATAAACCATGACACGTCATCAGGACACACGAATGGTGGAGGAAGAATGTAGCGTACACTTGTGAAACATGATGACACGACCACAGAAGGTGGGACCCGAATCGGCAATCGGAATCGGAAAGCAGAGTGGGTGGAGCGGGAGTGGCACATCTTTTATGTTCCGATTGCGATTGAAAACAGGGCTGCGATCAACCCAGGACCGTTCGATCTTGAAACAAGATCGATGGCTGTGCTTGCATCGGAGGGAAATAAAGTGGTGGAGCTATGAAAACCGTCGATCGACTGCGCGCGGACCCACCATAGAGGTTGATTGCCGCACCGTCGATTTGAGCTAGATCGGATGGCCAATATTGCGTCCGATTATTAAAACAGTAGGCCCCTTCTTGCTTTGAATTGTGGTTCCCTGACCTGGGTCATATGGACGCCGAAGCGGGAGGGAGCCAAAATCTTAAAGGATCGGCCCGATTGTTTAAATTTGAATTTTGAACTATTGCGATGCAGGTTTTCGGGCTGAGATAGTAGCGTCAAGCAGGGTCATGGGGTTTTGGGCTACGGCAGGGGTGAATATGTACAACATCGGCTCCATCTGGGGACGGCATGTTCGTCCTCGGACATGTCGAGAACATGCAGACCATCAATTATCTCATCTTATTTTGAATTCCCCTGCACTTTAACTTCAAGAAATTATCAGCGTTCTTTTCCTTTATAAAAAGAAGAAATAAAAACCAAAGCAAGTTATATACAGTATATACAACTGGGCATTCCTAGCCGAGATCAGAATTGAAAATAAGGCTTGAGGAACTGGCCATTCACGGGCGCATCCAACAAATCACCCTGTAGATTTTCTAAAGTAAAGGTGTTGTTTCTCCCCAGCTCCACTATTTTAAATGGCCCAAACCATAATGGATCAAATTTAGCATGTTTGCCCTTTTCTGCTCTACGAACATCCCATCTAAGAACCAGGTCTCCAACTTGAAAATTTCTATCCTTCGCGTGCTGATCGAAGACATTCTTCATTTTTTCTTGGTATTCTATTAGTCTCTCATCTACCTGGTTCCTTGTCTCCTCCAATTCTACCAGCTGATTAATTCTTCGGATCATGTTATCTGGTTCTTCTTGGTTCTCTTGCATGAAACGTGCTACTGGCAATGCTAATTGCAAAGGAAACACTGCAGCCCGCCCATACACCAGCTCATAAGGTGACTTTCCGGTGGCTCTTTTGCTGGTTATCCTATTTGCCCATAGGGCAAACTTTAATTTAGAATCCCAGTTCTTCTGATTTTCAGCTATTGTCTTCTTTAGGGCTCTCACCAAGGTTTTATTTGATGACTCTGCTAGACCGTTTCCCTGTGGATAATATGCTGTAGAATGGGTAAGGATGATGTTGTATCTTTGGCAGAATTTTACGAACCTGGCAGACTTGAAAGCCTGTGCATTGTCTGTTACGATTCTTGCAGGACAACCAAACCTGGATATGATATTATCTTCTATAAAATTCATTATTACAGCGTCTGTCGCATTTCTAGTAGGTATGGCTTCCACCCATTTCGTAAAATAGTCTGTGGCTGTCAATATCCATTTATGCTGGCCACTTGATGGGGGATGTATCTCTCCTATAAAATCTAATCCCCATTTCTGAAATGGTTCGTTTACATGAATTGGGATCAAGGGCAATGCCGCTAACTTCTGTCTTTCCGCAAACCTTTGGCATTTGTCACACGATCTGACCTAGGCAAAAGTATCTGAATACAATTTTGGCCAGTAAAAACCGGCCTTCAAGATTTTATGGGTTGTTTCCCTCCAGCTGTAATGTCCTCCACATATCCCCTCATGAAATTCCATCATTACATTTTGCACTTCATTTTCGGTAAGGCATAAAAGTAATATGCCTAGAGGGTCTCTCCAGTAGAGCTGTCCATTGGCAATTGCGTATTTCTGAGATTTCATCCTTACAGCTCTGTATTTAGCCTTGTCACATCCTGGAGGACAGCTAAGTGTTAACAGATATTCAACTATTTGCTTATACCAAGGACTAGTCAGATATTTCACATGTATCTTTTGTGTAGCCTTCTCTAGTCCATGTTGCTCTTCTTCTTTTTCTGATTCTTCATTTGCTATCACAGACAGGTTAATCCCCAAAGCTTGATGATTTGATTCAGATAACATCTTGGCAATTCCCTATCCTTTGATCAGTTTGGTAGGCTTTATATCCAGATCATACTCCTGAATTTTTGCAATCCATCTTCCCCTCCTACCTTCACTATCCCCTTGTACTAGAATGTCTTTTACGGCTGCTGTGGGAACATAAGCAGTAATATGAGATTGCAAAATATAAACTCTAAAAGCTTTAAGGGACTTTACCAGGGCGTACGCCTGCTTCTCCAGTATATTATATTTCAATTCAGCATCGTATAGCACCTGACTGAAGAATGCTATTGGCTGTTCATATCCCTCTTCATTTTTCTGTAATAATACTCCAGCAATGGTATGAGGTGAAGCAAATGAGAATACCATAAATGGCTTACTATAATCTGGTCCTGCTAATACAGGAGCTTCGGCAAATGCCTGTTTTATCCTTGTGAAGGCGTCTCTAGACTCCTGAGACCATTTTACTTCATTTTCCTTTTTCAGCATATTGGTAATGTGCCTAACTATCTCTGCATAGTTGGCGATAAATCTTCTCAAAAAATTTATTCGCCCCAAAAACACCTGTACTTCTTTCTTATTTCTTGGTAAAGGAATGCTATTTATCACTTCAACTCTCTTAGGATCAATTTTTACACCATCCTTAGTCACGATATGTCCTAAGAGTTTTCCTTCGTCTAATGCAAACAAAGATTTTTGGGGATTAAGAGAAAGGCCATACCTTCTGCATTTTTCGAAAGTTCTTCTCAAATGCACAATATGCTCATCATCATTCTTCGAGAATACCGTGATATCATCAAGATATACCACCAAGAACTTGTCCTGTTCTCCAATAAAGGTTATGTCCATTGCCCTTTGAAAAGTAGCACCTGCATTGATCAATCCAAATGGCATTCTCGCATACATAAAGGTTCCCCATGGCGTGGTGAATGCAGTCTTCTTCTGGTCTTCTGGGAAAACAACTACCTGATTGTAGCCCGAAAATCCATCCATCATTGACATTCTGGATGCTCCCACCACTTTCTGCAGGATATGGTCCATTTTAGGCAGTGGGTAATTGTCTTTGAGAGATGCTCTATTCAAATTTCTGAAGTCCACACACAGCCTTATTTCTCCATTCTTATTTCTAACAGGAACAAGGTTCGCTATCCATTCTGAGTACCTTAGTGGCACGATTATCTTGGCTTTCAACAGCTTCTTGATTTCTTTTTCAATAGAAGGAAGAAGCAAAGGATTTATCTGCCTGAGCTTCTGTTTGTATGGCTTTGCATCTTCCCTCAACGGAATCTTATGCTGTATAATATTTACATCAAAAGTTTTCAGGTCCTCATAGGACCAAGCAAAAACATCTTTGTAAGATTGAAATAACTTCAAATACTTTTCTTTGTATTCTTCTGGGATCTTTTTGGACAGTTTAACAATTTTGGGATCAGTGGAAGTACCCAGATTCAAGTCTTCTACTTGACTATCTTCTACTATTTTATTTGGCTGCACGGGTACGTCATCTTTATTGAACAACTTTTCTAGTGGTACCAACCCTCTGGGTATGACATTACCCTTTAGCTACAGCACTTTGCTACCTGCTATTCTTTCTTCCCATTTATTTTCAGTAATATTTTCAACTTCTTCTTCTCCATTATCATCAATCTCCATATTGGAGAATTCTCCCACAGTCTCTATAAATCTTTTCATCTTTTCATCATCTTCAAATACCTGCCAATGCTTTATATTGTCTGGAATGGATGGTCTATAACGTACCTCCACCTCATATCTTAGGAGTGGGTTCTGAGGAGGACGGAAAGTACTGGCAGCTACCGCAAGAGAATCTGCTATTCTGTTTTGCTCCCGGGGCATGAACTGTATGTTAAATGCTGAAAAGAAGTTTTCTATCATGTCCCATACTTCATTTCTATATGCTCTGATCCGGGGGTGCTTAGTTTGACATTCATTTTTAATCTTCCTTACGACTAGCTCAGAGTCTCCAAACACTTTTAGACAGTGGATGCCCATGTTTCTAGCTGTCTGCAGCCCCAGCAATAACGCTTCATACTCAGCCACATTTTTCGTAGCCTCATATTCCAATTTAAAAGACAGTGGCACCCATTTTCCTGCAGGGGAAATCAACAACACTCCTGCTCCATTACCCTCCCTTGAATTAGCTCCATCAAACTGCAAAGTCCATATTCCCGATTCTTGCTCTTCTTTAGGCTGCTCAGCCTGAACCTGACCAAAAAGGGTCTCATGTGCGTAATCCTAATTTTCTTCCAACATAAAACATGAAAAGTCCCCTTCTTTGTTATAAATTGGAGAATTATCTGAGCAGTCAGCCCTGGTTACCGTTTTGACAAATCTGGTCTCCCTGTATAACCTCCTTTCTTGACCTCCAAAGACTGGGATAGTAGCATATGTTAGATCCAATTTGATTGACCCCCCGATCTTGGTACCCCAGGACCTTGACAACATCATGCCAAAGCGGGCTGGGATATCAGCAACCACGATGTCCATGACCACACTTTTTGTTGGGATTTGAGCTAGATTGACCACTAAATATTTAATCATTCCTAAGCATTTAACCCTTTTAGAATCAAATGAATATAAATCTTTATATGGTCGTGTAATTTGCAGCCCTAGTTGCTCCATGACAGACAAAGGCATAAGATTATGGGAAGCCCCAGAATCTAACATACAGTTGTGCAGCAGCAGATCATGGATGACTAGGGACACGTAAAAGGGAGGAGTAGAAGGGTCTATCTCCTCGACATGTGGGCCAAAGACTACCATTGGTCTCTCTTCTTGCAGATTTAAACTATCAGGTGCGATGGGTAATTCAGGAGGAAGAATGAAAGAGGTAACTTGAGACTGATATGTAGGTTGTTTTAATAATTCAGTCAGAGGAACAGGAATCTTAATCTTCTCAAGTTCTTTTTGCAAATTGAAAGCAGATGTGGGCTTTTCTGGCGCTACTTCTTTGGACTCCCTATTTTCAACTGAAGACTTGACTTCTTTTGACACTGGCTCAGCATTAGGGGGGCCAACTAGTTTATAAGAGGAGGGAACTTGATCATTAGACTGCAAGGGGGTATTCAGAAGATTCTTACCTTTTTCTAGACACCTCTTTGCTGCTGATTCCTTCTGAGCCGATATTTCCTCTCGAGGCTTCTCTTCCTCTTGCTCCTGGGTTCGGGTCGTCTTCCTTGAGGATCTAAGATCATATTTGACGTTGAATTGTGCTTCCATGAAATCAGCAAATTTCTTGCAGTAATGGTCAATCTCTGCTTCTTCGTCTTCTTCTTGTAGGGGACACTCCATATCATCATTATTAGAGAAGGCCAGATTTGAATCTTCAAGTTTATAAGCTGCATCTCTAATGGAGTCATCTGTTGGTCCCTCCAGGTACAAGGGATGGGGTACCTGGTCTTGCTGTTCTCTTGGCATTATCTGTAACGGGGGCTTTCTGTATTGAGGATTATATCCTCTGTTTGGAGCATTATAATAGTTCCTAGGAGCTGCATTCTTAGCTTCCAGCTCTAGCTTGACCATCTTCTTTATCATCTTGCTTATCTCATCCATTTTTTCAGAATCTTTGTCTTGATTGGAGGTAGAAACCTCTTCTTTACCTCTCCTTCTAGTATCTTGCTCAACTTTTCCCTTCGACTTACCAGTGGCGGAAAAATTTGCCTCCAATTCTAGAGCATCTGTTTGAGCATCATCTAAGGTGACAGGCATTCTTTCCCGCAGCGAGAAACCAAAATTGGAGTCGAAAGCTGCTATGAAAACAACTTTGGCTGCAGCTTCATGTGGCTTCATTTCAGGAGGTAGGCTCAGGTATAACTTGTTAAATATCTTGATGAACTCGGATACCCCTTCATTCTGTTTCTTCTTCATGGTGTTAAATTCAGTGAGGCACATTCCATAATCTTTCTTTTCCCCCCACTTCCTGAGAAAGGCAGTTTCCATTTGGTCCCAGGTAGTCACGGAATTATTCCCCAATGTCTTAAACCATTTTCTAGCTTCGCCATCTAAAGACTACACAAACAACCTCAAGACCACATCCAGATGTTCAACATTTAAGTTCTCCGCGAAAGAGCATAAGGTCTCGAGATGCTTCTGAGCGTCAGTGTCACTTTCACCATTAAACCTCGGTAGGATATTCATGTAATCTTGTGGCATGTCATGCAGAACTGGGGGTAGAGCCAGTGGAGCATATTTATTTAACAGAAAAGCAGGAACATTGGCCATTGGGGGAGGTGGGGGTTGCACAACAATTTGAGATACAGATGAAGGGAGAGAAGTAGGAGGAAGTGGAGTATGAATAACAATGGGAATATATTGCACAGAAGCCTGAGGTGTAGAAGGAAATAACTCACGGTTAACAGCGGCTACTTCTGTGACCTCTTTAATTTCTTTAGCCTCGAAAGTAGGGTGAGATCCTCCTTCAATCCAGGCGTTTTCTCTACGTGGAGTTTCTGAGTGAAACTCAGGTTTTTCTGTTCTAACTTCTTGAGAAGAAGAAGGCAGGTAGTCTTCAACAGAATATTCAGAATTTTCGGGACGAACCGACTTCTTCTCTTTCCCACCTTTCTTACGAATAATCTTTTCCGGGTCAGACACGGGTGTTTTCGGTGGTGAGGTATCCGACCTCAAATGGGGCCTCCGGGAAGCCAAAACTTCCAATAAAAATTATCAAATAAGGACCAGTGGAGTCGCCAAGGTGAGAAATCTACAACTCTTCACCTCTCTGTGCTCACCTGATTAGAGAGTGAGTATAGGATGTTGAACCCAGGGAAACAGATATTCTTGAATTCGTTCCCCAGCAATGGTGCCAGAAAGATGTTGTGGATGATTTTGTCACCCTCCTAGAGACAGCCTAGAGTTGCCATAGACCAGTGCCTAGGACATCTTAATATAGCAAGGAGTCCTTAATAGTTTGGGTTGTCAGTCCAAGAGACTCACCTACTATCTCTTGTTCTAAACAAGGAAGTTAAATTAGATTGAATTGGTCCGATTTCTCTCTCAGAGGCTGATACAAGGATAGGAGTAATGTAAAGACATCATGTAAAACTTCAGCATGAAAGTATCAGACAGTTAAGAGACCGCTTACTGTAAAGAGGGCCGATTCATATAATATACCACAGAAATCAAATATCAAGAAGTGCAGGCAGTGAGGAAACATAAGAAGATATTACTGGCAGAAGGGCGCACTAATTTACGAATCCTTAAGCCACTAATATAGCATAAATTATGAAAAGAGTGAAGATGGAACAACATATCACTTCTAGGCCTATTTAAAGCGCTTGACTAATTCCAGAAAGGGCACCACTTAAGATGAATCCTTACTGCAAACTAGTGAGCCACTCGCATTCTAGAACATGATACAAGAAGAAAATTTGCATGAAAAGAGATGATATATTAACACATAAGAAAAGTTACATACTGTGAGATACCAAAGACCAGAATCCTCAATACAGTCATAACCCCTCCTCACTGAGACCCTACGGGCTCTGAAACTTCATACAGAAATGTTACAAGATGAATACAGTAGTCTTCTCGCTGCACAGTTTGCTGACAGAAATCTGGAACCTCTACAATGTCTTATTTTTGAGTATTTATAGAGAAGACAGAAACTTCCCGAGGAGGAGGAAAACGAGGCACAATTAATGACTCAGTCTGAAACCCAATGGCGGAAAACATTCGCGCCCTCTCTTATGAATGACTGGCTATAAATGATGGTACTGAACAACCTGTACAAGAAATAAATGCTGGGAGATAAAATATCCTTATATACAAAATGGGAGTAATAAAAAATATATACAATTTGTCACCCGCGGCTGAAAGAAAATCTGCTGCCGTAAGAGATTTGGAACAGTCTGGATATAAGTATTGTAATCTCGGCCTTTGGCTATGGATTTGAATCCTGGATCTTTAATGCGGGGCGGACGCATCTGGAGAGTTGTGAGGGTTCATATCTTGTCTTCTTTAATGGTGGTCACCTCTTCCACCTACTCTCGGCTCCTTCCTTTAATTGCTGCCAGTATGATCTGTCCTTTTTTATGCTCTAGATTTTTCAATTGAGGTGGAAAATTAAAGCGCTAACAAAGCCAAATGAAGACCTGCAAAACCCACAAATCATTAGAGAAAAATGACTCGGCGATATGGAGTGTGGTTACAACAGCGGTCATGAAGTCGGTAATACATTTTAGGCAAGACATTGAGAGGACGCAGGGTGACAGGAAACACATGAACACAATGGAGAAACGGAGAGTGATGAGGCAGAAATCAATGGGGCGACAATGAATAAACGGGCTAAGGGTTCATAAACCATGACACGTTATCAGGACACACGAATGGTGGAGGAAGGATGCAGCGTACACTTATGAAACATGATGACACGGCCACAGGAGGTGGGACCCGAATCGGCAATCGGAATCGGAAAGCAGAGTGGGTAGAGCGGGAGTGGCACATCTTTTATGTTCCGATTGCGATTGAAAACAGGGCTGCGATCAACCCAGAATCGTCCGATCTTGGAACAAGATCGACGACTGTGCTTGCATCGGAAGGAAATAAAGTGGTGGAGCAAAGAAAATCGCCGATCGACTGCACGCGGACCCACCATATATCTTAATTGACGCACCGTCGATTTGAGCCAGATCGGATGGCCATTATTGCATCCGATTGTTAAAACAGTAGGCCCCTTCTTGCTTTGAATTGCGGTTCCCTGACCTGGGTCATATGGAGGACGAAGCGGGAGAGGTCAAAATCTTAAAGGATCGGCCCGATTGTTTAAATTTGGATTTTGAACTATGGCGATGCAGGTTTTTGGGCGGAGATAGTAGCGTCAAGCGGGGTCATGGGGTTTTAGGCTACGGCAGGGATGAATATGTACAACAGGATGCATAATGATATTGTGCTCAGCCTGGAATACAATCATGAAATTGAAAGTACCAGAGATTCCTAGAGGCATACCATCAGAGAAGCTCCCTTGACCAATAGGGTAGATCAAGAAAACGGCAGTAGCAGCTGCAACAGGAGCTGAGTATGCAACAGCAATCCAAGGACGCATACCTAGACGAAAGCTAAGCTCCCACTCATGACCCATATAGCAAGCTACACCAAGTAGGAAGTGTAGAATGATTAGCTCGTAAGGACCCCCATTGTATAGCCATTCATCGACAGAATCTGCTTCCCAGATTGGATAGAAGTGCAATCCGATAGCTGCATAGGTAGGAATAATAACACCAGAGATAATATTGTTTCCATAAAGAAGAGAACCGGAAACAGGTTCATGAATACCATCAATATCTATCGGAGGAGTTGCGATGAAAGCAATAATGAATACAGAGGTTGCGGTCAATAGGGTAGGGATCATCAAGACACCGAACCATCCAATGTAAAGATAGTTTTCAGTGCTAGTGATCCAGTCGCAGAAGCGACTCCAGAAATTTGCGCTTTCGCGTCTTTCTATAATTGTGGTCATGGTCAAAACTTTGTTTATAAAATCATCAGAGGCTCCCAAGCATAAGGCTTGTTATTTTACAGTATAATATGATCCATGTATCAATGTCAACCAATATCTGGGATGGAATTTCAATATCTATCCCAACGGGATAGATACTGATCTATACTATATGGATAGAATATAGAGTCTATCTCAAATACCTCTATATTCTATCCATATATTCCACACTCTATAGATCTATCTATGATTAGATACTCCATAAAATTATATATTACTGGTTCCAGGAATGGTAGATCAATTGAAATGAGAACAAATATGAAAAAAACTTGATTAGATCTAGAACCAGAATAAGTGGACAAAGCTACCTATCATAAATTTGATCCGGGTTGCTCAGGAGTCGAACCCGGAGCTCCTCGGATGGAGTGGATGATCTGCTCCTTCAGTATCCGTAAGAGAGAGAAATCTCTCCCCAAATCGTGCTTGCAATTCTCATTGCACACGGTTTTCCCCATGTAATGTATCTATTTCCTAATAATTTTAGTTCTCGGATATAAAAAGAAAAATGATTCTGAATCAAGGAAATTACTCAAAGAGCATTTCATTGGTCAAATAAGTTTTCTATTTTAAGATCCTGTATCTTTTGCCAGGAATTAGCTAGGGGATTTATCTGGGGAATATCTGAATGCCAAATTCGTTCTCTCTGCGAACGGGCTACTTCCAATAAAGAATTTGAAAGAGGTATTTCCTATAATAAATCGAAGGATCTATCCCCTCTCATAATTATGTTGATTATGAGCAAAGAATGATATAGTATATTATTTCTCTTAGTTAGCATATTTTATTTCGTCGAATGGGAAAAAATGAAAAGGTTATTACCCAGAGAACCTTTTGAGAAAATCATCGGGGTATAATTGAAATATGAGGTTTGGATTGATTCATCTATTGAGATCTTGACAAGATAATTCCTATAAATTGTCTATATTAGTTCTTTTCTATGGAACTAATATCACACAAATAGTGTAAAAGATTGTTCAAAGGGCCTATAGTGATTTATCATGGGGATGAGCCGACTTGAAATTTTGGCACTATTTGAAATTTTGGCACTATAGAGTCGTCTAATAGAAATGCTAGATTGTTTCGAATCATCTTCATTTCTCCAGCCGATCAGGCAACGAACCATAAAGTATCTCAATATTTTCCCCAATTTATATATTTGTGTTCAAAAGCATTTGTGTGTTCTTGTTCAAGCCGTATGAAGGGAAATTATCATGTATGGTTTTCAGAGGGGGAATTTCAGTTTACCTATCTCAATAAATTATACATTGAGACAATTGAATTTCACTACCCAAGGATCTCATTTGTCATGAGGAAGAACAAATTTTTTTTATCCTGGCAACCAATCGCTCTCCTGACTCATGGAATAAATAAACCTGGTCAGTACACGGTTCATCCATCACTTGATCAAGGGATATGATGTGTCGGCTCGATATTTCAAAAAATACTTTGAATAGGACGTATTGATTGCCGCTATCTGCCATATCTTGTGAAATACATATGCTTGGGACATTGATAACATGTTTCGATCAGGACGAATTTCAAAATATTTTCTTTTTTCGTTGATCGAATAGTAGTTGGTAATTTTACCTCTATTTATTTTTGAAATATCATTATTGATAATGAATATTCATCCGTAAATTGTTGCTATATTCCCCGTGGATCGAATCCAAGCGGATCGAATCCAAAATTTTATATTTGACCCAATGAAATGAATAACACCTAGTAAGAGATATCGGTCCATTCTTTTGAGAAAAAGTTTCATTAATTTCATTGAATAGAACCTTTTTCGGATTAATTGGACACTTTTATTTCAAAATCAACCAGGGAAATATTCCTATATTCCCCTAATTACTAATAAACTATCCAACTATAGGGATAACACTATGTGATTCAATAAGGATAATATCCCTATATAATAACCCTAGGGTAACTATAACTTATCCATTTATAGTTATCCCTATAACTATCAAGTAATATCCATAGGGAATAAGGGATAATGAATATAAGGATATCCTACTAAGATCCTTATATCCTATTTGGATTAAAACTTATCTGTAGTATTATAAGGGGTATCAGGATAACCTAGATAAGAACCCTATGATATATCACTAAAAGTAGCTAAGATATATCCCTTATCCCCCTAATATCTTAGCTAAGATAAGGGATATATATATTCCCCCTATGAATATGGGGTATCTAAATAGGGGTAGGGATATTAGGATATATCCCTATATTCCTTACTAAAATTAGCCAAGATATATTTAGGCTCTTACTAATATATCCTTATCCCTATATTGGGGGTATCTCCCGAGTATATGATCATCTATTCCTCTAGTTAGTTTCTAGTAGATATAACGAGTTAAGGGGATATGTGATAGCTATAGTATTCTATTATAGATGATACTATAATACAATCGCTAGCAACTTTGATCTATATGGTAGGAGGATCATCTTCTAGAGATTTTTTTGTGGTCATGATACGAAGGAAATTGTTAGCGCTTGAATCTACCTTAGGCTGAAATAAGGTAAAACTCAAGGCAACATCAAACCAAGCTTAGCCTTGTAGCTAGCCCTATGAGGACAGGAGAGGGCTCTCTCCGGGTCTATCTCGGCAAAAAGTCTTCAAAGGGGCTGAGATCACCTATAATGGATACTGATTTTAGGCTAGTAAATAGATAGGAAGGTTTGATTTTGATTTTTAACTGGGTTTTCTGGGCTGTATGGGACAAAGGAATAGCATGAGCAGAGAAGTTAAATCAAAGACACAGATTGTTTCATGAGGCAAGATAGGCAGTAATTTAAGCATTCAAATTTGAAATTATATGGAATGGAAAGACAGTTGAGATGGCTGAAAAGGGCATATATAATGAATCCTTCTCAAACAGAAGAAGATACACAGAAAATGAATGATTTCTCAAGGCAGAGCAATTAACATGGATTCTACCTTTCTCACTTAAAAGCATTCATCTAGAAATGATTATGAAATGAATAGTAAACATAACGGGAAACATATGAAACAGAGAAGAAACATATGCCAAACATTGTACCACATGAATCTCATGAACCAGAGCTGTATCTTTTCATTAAATCTCTGTCAAAACTGTACAGTGAATCTCTCTATTATTCCTCTACATGTTTCCCAGAACTCCCCCCCCCCCCTTTTACAAATGATTTTCAATACAATAAATAACCCCACTATGAGAAAACCTATCGATGAGAATAGGAAACTGTTTAACAAACAAGAGCCAATCATAAGTTCTGAAGAGAAGCAGTGTTTCATTTTCTACTCGAATCTATTGATGACCGATGAAAAGGTGGCATCTGTAGGTGTAAATCCCATTAAATTGTAACTAAAGACAAAAATACGCTTCCGTTCCTATTTCTCTGCAAGGTAGATGTCTTCGTTTAATTTGGCTTTTGACTTTTCACCTTTAATCAGGTGAAACAAAATTCCACCAATTACAGCCGCAAATTTCTCCTTTAATACCAGCGAACATATATCCGACAAGATTCACTATAATTACCTTATCCTGGATGCCCAAGGTTGCAAAATTAACCAAGAAAAATTCTTCATTCACTTCATACAATGCCTCAGTGAGTTTTCTAACGAGGATGATGATTTGTTATAAATATGACAGATTTCGCACTTCTGTGAGAATTGAAAACGATCTCTCCATAACTCTCAATAAAATCCGTCTCAGACACTATGTTAATGTGTAGCAGCTCTAAATAGATTCATCAAAGACAGCAACAGAACGTTAGTATATTTCCCAGGTTCACTACAAAGATGAGGATCAAATAAGTGGACTGCTGCGAGTCTATAGTTCATCTTTCTTGTCATTGTAGGAATGATATCTCGCACTTGGATGAAGAGTGAAGAGTTCAACCTGCGTCAGAAAGTAAAAAAGAGAACAGTGCACTTTTCTTATCAGCGTTGTGCACCACACACACAAAACAAATGCATTGCGCAGCAAATTTAACACACTCGGAGTGCCCAATAGTCTATCCACTGAAGTTTTTGAAACTGCAACAAAGTGATAGATGGGCTTCCCATTTAAAAAAAACCATTCTTCTGATCACCATGCACAAGACCATCTCTTCTCGATTCCTACACATTACTTTTGTCAGATTCGCAAAGTCTACGTTTCTTGCATTCCCCTTGGAAAACAGTAAGGACATGATCACCCTCACGAAGATCCATTACACCTGCTCCAACACTCTCAACAATCCCTGTCGCCTCATGGCCAAAGATGCATGAAAATATGAGAGTATGGCCTCAGAGCAAAAATAATTGAGTCGTTTTTTGGAAATTTGATGAGGTAGTGCCAAAATTCTTCTTGGAGGATTTGTGCGGCGTGCACACTCCTAGTGCGCCGTTCCTGGTGAGTGCGCTGCGCCTGAACAAATTAATACTGCGGAAAGACGCCCGATGTGTCGCGCTCTGTGGGTGCGCCGCACTTTATTCTAACGCGTCGCGCCCTGTGTCAACACAGTCAGCTCTTCACCAAACATAATTTTCGCCTTCCACAATTTTGAATTCGATTTCTCATTCAAACTTTGGATGCACAAGAATATTTAAAACATATGAAAATATCTTTTAAAATCGTGGAGTTTGATTTTTGGTTTTACAAGACCCATTTTTATGACATTTGGCATTGACATTTTTTACAAATTAATACAACTCTGAATTTTGTCAATTTGACATTTGGCATGAACTCAATGTTGTTTTTTTATTTGATTTTCTTGACTTGGGAAATGACAATTTTTTCAGGGTAATGGGCATAAGATCTTGACTTGACTTAATAAAAACCCATTAGTTGCAAATTTTGACATTTTCACAATGAATTCTATTCTTGATGGCTTTCGACTCTTGGACTGAAAAATGAGTTTCTTTGTTTTCTTTTGCAGGAATGTTAGCATGTCTTTGGCAAGGTGAATATAACCTTAAATGGAGAAATGTTACAGCTGAAAAACATAGAACTCACGTGGCAGCTTATATACATAAAACAAATTTGAAAATTTCTTCTTCAAAACAGAGTTTTGAAGAAGAAATATCTTTGAGCATTTTTGACGATGACAATCGTGAAATGAAAAATTATTGAAACTCCCTTTCTGGCCTGTAGGTGTTATTGAACCTTTTGAGAACGAAAATTTGTGAACCCTAGACCTAATGACCAGGTTTAACTCTTTTCTTATCAAGCGACAAAAACAAGACTGTAAATGACTGCATTACTGATTTAATGAACTTTGATAAACAGAGTTGAGCCAACAGGTACGAATCATGACGGGAACAAGAAAACCAAACCCTTCCGTCATTTTAATGGCATGCCCCTAACGAAATGCAATGAATGAGCGAAATGAGACAGCTAAACAACGAAATGCAGAAAGCGAAATGATCTCTGATGGAGGACTGACAAGACCGACTCTAACAGAAATAATGACTAAATCATTATCCACGGATATTAGTCCAATTTGGGATCTTGAAAGTCGGCAAGAATTGGGTAAAATCCCCTGTTTTGTAAGAGACGAAGTAAAGATAAATACAAAAAAAATTTCACAGTGAAAGGGCCTTTTGAACGTTAATGTCGAGGTAATGCATGCAAATAAAGAAGCATTAAGTTAAGTACCTAATCAATATCAATTAATTGATTACATTGAGTGTATTCTATACAAAAAGAGTGGATCCAATTTGATATCTATTCCTATCATATCAATTGAGTTAATGACTATATATAATCACGTCTCAATCATGATTCGAGATCAGGGAGGGATCTTCAAAACATCGTCTAAAACGATGTGGTAATTTACATAATTGGTTTCGTGAATATGGATTATGACATCATTTCATATTCGCATCAAGTGCCCTTGGCTCAAAATTATTCTTATTTTCTTATATAATCTCCAAGTCAATCTTGTTTCCACATGATTCCATACAAAGACGACGAATATTTGAATCGTTCTATTGTTAAAGCCTAGGATTTTCTATCGATGTGTCTAACATCTCGTCCCAATACAATGAAAATCCAACAATTCAATTATCTCTTATTCTAGATTGACAATAGTGTATTGTGTCGATATAATTCATCCATTCACAGTAGAAATAGATATCTTAGGTTCATCATTTATCAGTGATTCTATCCAATCATGATAATTCTGTCGATGGATCATTTATTCATAACCTAGATTACTTTATTCTGGAATGGTGGATCGAAACTATACATATCCATATATGAACTGACGAGTGAATTATTTGGTCATTCACATAGATTTTTGATCCCTCTCGTTCGTCAATTAGATTGGTAAGATTCTTTTTACCGGTTCATATTGAGTAACCTCGCATTTCACTTCGATCGAATATATATACTCAATATCTATTCACAATATGGGTTGCTAACTCAATGGTAGAGTACTCAGCTTTTAAGTGTGCCTAAGATCTTTTACACATTTGAATGAAGTAGAAAACTTGTCGATACCATCGGTAAAGTTCGGAAGACTATGACTGATCCTAATGAACGGAAAAAAAAGCATCCCGTTCCAACATATGATCTTTATGATACATGACATTATTTCTTGGATACCTGATTGTATTCGATCAGGACCGGATCTGATTCAAGGAATCAAATGGGTGGAAAATGTCTATTATATACCTGGATGGATGTATAATATGCTCATCCTTTCAGATCAAATGTGATAATTGTGAATAGGATTTCATCAATTCGCGGTTAAGTCGAATGAGTCAATGGAGAAATCTATATGACTTGAATCATAAGTAGACCCAGAGAAATGAGCTTCTGTTCCTCGTTTACTGATCAGAAGTTAAGAGCAGTTTAGTACCTGATATCGGGAGGTTTTCCTTGAGTAGATTAGGGATTTATACACTCACAATGAGTCCTAAGTACTCGAGTACAAAAGTGTAAGATAAATAGTGTACTGACCAAGTTTATTTATTCCATGAGTCAGGAGAGCGATTGTTTGCCAGGATAAAAAAAATTTGTTCTTCCTCATGATGAATGAGATCCTTGGGTAGTAAATCTATAGAAGATAAAATATTTATATTTTGATATATCTCTTTTTTCCTATCTTGTTCCGACTAGATTGCACCATGTATTTTCTCATAAATGAAGAGGTTATTCTCATGAACGAGGGCCATAGCTGAGGTTTGGAAATGGATGAATTCGAGACGTCACTTTAGGGTTTGTTGATCTACTGTGTGATGATTTTATCAAAAAATATCGAAGTCATGGTATTTACTTCACTCAAGATTGGGTATCTTTGCCAGGCGTTATGCCCATAGCTTCAGGAGGTATTCACGTTTGGCATATGCCTGCTCCGACTGAGATATTTTGGGATGATTCCGTACTACAGTTTGGTGGGGGAACTTTGGGACATCCTTGGGGAAATGCACCTGGTGCACTAGCTAATCGGGTTGCTCTAGAAGCTTGTGTACAAGATCGTAATGAAGGACGTGATCTTGCTCATGAAGGTAATGAAGTGATCTGTGAAGCTTGTAAATGGAGTCCTGAACTAGCTGCTGCTTGTGAAATATGGAAGGAGATCAAATTTGAATTTGATGTGATTGATCGCTTGTAATCCAGTAACTTTCGTTATACCAATCGGACTCAGCCCAATCTTTTACCACTACCACAAAGATTAGTCCAAATCGTGAGCGGAGATATGGGATTTCAGATATCAATATATATATATCAATATCTATAGATATTGATATATAGATATTTCCAAGGTAAAATATCTCAAACAGAGTGATTTATGAAAATTTGTTTTGGTCAAGCATTAAATAACGAATCCTATTCATCCTTTACAATGATATTATAGATCATTCGATAGGGTTGGTATCTCATTGGATCAAAGCTCATGGGTCCGGACCGTGAAGTCAAGGGTTCAAATCCATTCTAGCCCAAAAGATGTTGTATTTGAAATGAAGATTTCTTTCCATCGCGATATAGGAGAGAATCTTTATTTATAACAGAATAAAGGATTCTATCATAATCCCGGATCGATACTTCAGGTTCCTAATCAATAATGAATGGAGATGATTTCTCAATGATTCATTCCACTATTGATTAATAATTTTCATCATTGTATTTATACTTATATGACTTCTCTTCATACAAAATAACATAGGGAAAGTAACAATTTTCACCTTTATATGGAAGGAAAACTCTATGTCTATAAAGGAGTGGTTTGAAGATAGGCATAAAATAACTGTATTACTCAAAAGTTCGGTCGAAAGGGATAGTAAGGATGCCAATGAGACGGAGAAAAACAAGAATCTAAGTATTGAAACAAGGGATAATGGATATAAGGAATACTAAATATCCCTATTAGTATATAATAATATACTAATAGGGATATTATATACTATGTAGGGTTCTGTAGTGAACTCGTTATTTTCGATATAATAACCCATTGATTTCGATGGTCATACCCCGATCTATTGTTTCCTTTTTGATGTTCTATATTTTTGATACCTAGTAGATGTTCTTCAATTTCATTCTGAGAACGAACCTTCTCATTCTAGTCATCTTGATTCTGAGGATGAATCTTATAAGGATCATATCACTTTTTATCAAATAGAGACAGGTTTAACTGATGATATTCAAACAGGCATAGATCAATTAAATGGTATTCCTATCGCACTCAGAGTTATGGATTTTAAGTTCATGGGAGGTAGTATGGGCTCTGTAGTAGGTGAGAAAATAACCCGTATGATCGAGCGCGCTACTGCGGAATCTCTTCCAGTCATTATGGTGTGTGCTTCCAGAGGAGCACGCATGCAAGAAGGAATTTTTAGTTTAATTCAGATGGCTAAAATAGCTTCTGCATTATATATTCATCAGAAGGATAAAAATTTGTTATGTATATCAATTCTAGGGATATCCAGCAAGGAATCATAAAAGTAATATAAGGATAAGGATATATCCTTATGATATATCCCTATGTATTAGTAGTAGGGATATCCCTACTACTATATCTTATAAGGAACCCTTCTAGGGGTATAATTATATCCTAGGAATAGATAAGTTTTAATCCAATAATATTATCTATTGTTTGGACATTCGTAAACTTCTCTACCATATTTTTTGGATGATAGACCCAATTTTGGTTTGATAGTACATCCCAATAAAGGACGACCATATTTGTTCAATTTATCTCTTTCAACTTGGATACCATGAGGTGGACCCTAAAATTTTTTGGAATAAGCAGGGGGAATCCGCAAATCTTTCGAACGTAGAGCCTGTAGGGCGTTGAATCCAAATACATTACCTACAATGGAAGTGAACAGGTTAGTAATAGAACCTTCTTCAAAAAGGTCTAAGGGGTAAGATACATAGGAAATAAATTGATTCTCCTCTCCAGGAATGGGCTCGATGTCATAGAATCACCCCTTGTAATGATCGATACTAGTAAGTCCATCAGTCCAAACAGTGGTCCATGCACTGGTGGAAGATTCAGCAGCTACTGCTGCACCCGCTTCCTCAGGTGGCACCCCAAGTTGAGGAGTTACTCGGAATGCTGCCAAGATATCCGTATCTTTGGTCTGATATTCAGGAGTATAATAAGTTAATATATAATTTTTAACACCAGCTTTGAACCCGACACCAGATTTAGTCTCTATTTTTGGTGACATAATTCCCTCCTTTATTAATAATGATTTCTCGCAAGGACGAGGTCTGGTCGACATGGATCGAACGTAAAAAATAGATTTTGATAGAAATATACTACAAAAAGTCTTCCGTTATTGGGCAATAATATTTTCTAGATACACTCTCATTGTATAATGTTCTTTATGTATGACACAACCCAATCTTTGCTCTTGAATTTCTTCCTTCGTGGATTGACCCGAGCACCTTTCAGTGGTTAAACTAGTTCATGAATGAAATTAAGGAACTGAACTGACCTTTGACCATAATGATGCGAATTCTCCGTATTAAAATACATATACAGATGTGCGTATGAAGAGATAATGATCAATGAGAGAAAGGTCATGAATAGGGTTCAAGTTTCATATTTCACAGATTATCTGGACATAATGTTGAAGTATTTTCGGTTTTAGTTATGGATAAATTGGTTCCAGTTATAGAGAAATCAAAGACTTCCTCATGAACATTATTCATATCCATCTACCTACTTCATATTCCAAATATGGACGAATTTCAACTTTTCAATAAAGTAGGATATTACCAAGGTGGTCACTTCCATTTCTTATTGACTAATCTGATCAACCCGATATGGAACATTTTTTTTTTTGATGATATCGGCAAAAAAATATTTCTGTTATATATTCTTCATGGAAATTATTTCCCTTTTTGTATGATATGATAACCAATCCTCTTGCTCTTGAGGTTTCCACACTTGTAGAAAAAAATGTGGGATATATTACTCAAATCATTGGCCCAGTACTAGATGTCTCTTTTTCTCTAGGTTATATGCCTAATATTTACAATTCATTGAAAGTTTAGGGTCAAGGTACAGCTGGTCAAGAAATTCAGGTTACTTGTGAGGTACAACAATTATTAGGAAATCATAAGGTTAGAGATGTAGCTATGAGTGCTACAGATGGGTTGACGAGAGGAATGACAGTGATTGACACGGGAGCTCCTCTAAGTGTTCCAGTTGGTGGAGCTACTCTCAGACAAATTTTCAATGTTCTTGGAGAACCTATCAATAATTTGGGTCCTGTAGATTCTCGCATAACATCTCCTATTCATAGAACTGCTCCCGCCTTTACAGAGTTGGACACAAAATTATCCATCTTCGAAACATGCATTAAAGTAGTAGATCTTTTGGCTCCTTACCGCCGTGGGGGAAAAATCAATTTATTTGGAGGAGCTGGAGTGGGTAAAACAATACTTATTATGGATTTGATCAACAACATTGCTAAGGCTCATGGAGGGGTATCTGTATTTGGAGGAGTAGGAGAGCGTACCCGTGAAGGGAATGATATTTACATGGAAATTAAAGAGTCAGGAGTAATTGATGAACAAAAAATCTTAGAATCAAAAGTGGCTCAGGAGAAATTGTAACCATAGAATATGACCCTAATAGAAGTGCATACATTTGCAAGGTGCATTACAAGAATGGCGATAATATGTATATTCTGCATCCCAAACGGGTCATGATTGGAGATACTATTCTTTCTGGTCCAAAAGCTCCTATATCAATAGGAAATTTCCTACCTCTGAGTGTGGTTTGAATTATTAATTTACGTGATCGGAAGCAATCGATTGGGTTTACAGCAAAACCCATAAATATATCACTGATCCAACTAGGACACTTTTATGGGACGAACCCCAAAGGGAAACTGAGGATAAATGACAGCAGGTGATTGGATCCAAAAATTGTTCATATAGGATCATTGGTTCCGAAGATATGATAATATGGAGAGGACCAGATTGTGTGTCCGAAGCATGAACAAAATGGGATAGAGGCACCCTCGAAAAATATAGGTTACTCACATTTGATCTGATGGTCAAAGGTGGATTCGGAGCTGGACAGTGGTAGTAATTCCCAAAAGAAAAAATATGGGGAGAGGAAAAAGAAAAAAGAGAGAGAAGAGAAAAAGATGTTTAATATGCCTCCTACGTTATCCATAAAATACAAAAGTATTAGCGTAATTTGATAAAGTCATTCATTCTGAATGCTACATAAAGAATATAAGCCAGATGACGGAATAGAGAGACCTAGGATGTAGAGAATCAGGACATAGAGAATACAATAGATGTTCCTTCTCATCTTGATTCTATTTATTTAATATATGTGAATATCATATACATCCAGAAAGCTGTATGCCCTGAGAGAGGCTTGTAAAGTTTGGGAAGGGATTTTTATTCATCGGATTAAGAGTCTACTTCAACCAATATGCCCTTAGGCATGACTATACATAACATAGAAATAAGACTTAGAAAGGGTGGACAATTAGCTAGAGTGGTAGGTGTTGTAGCAAAACTGATCGTAAAAGAAGATCGATCAGCCACATTAAGATTACCGTCTGGAGAAGTTCGTTTAATATCTAAGAACTACTCAGCCACAATTGGACAAGTGGGTAATATCACTGCGAACAATAGAATTTTCGATAAAGCCGGAGCTAAACGTTGGTTGGGTAAGCGTTCTAATGTAAGAGGAGTAGCTATGAACCCTGTCGACCATCCTCATGGAGGTGGGGAAGGAAGAACCCCAATTGGAAGGAAAAAACATGTGACCCCCTAGGGCTATAGTGCACCTGGAAAGAAAAGTTAGAAGAGGAATAGATATAGTGATGCTTCAATCCTTCGTCGATGTGAGTAATAATGGTTGGATATCCATAAAAAAAAAAAAGGAAAGAAAGGTAATTGATCATGGCGCGTTCACTTAAAAAAAATCCTTTTGTGGCTAATCATTTATTGAGGAAAATTAAAAATATAAACATAAAAAAAAAGAAAAGAAGATAATAGTTACATGGTCCTGGGCATCTGTCATTGTACCCGCAATGATCGTTCATACAATTGCTGTTCATAATGGGAGGGAAAATTTACCCATTTATGTAACAGATCGTATGGTAGACCACAAATTGGGGGAAGTGGATCATCCAAGGCACATTAGCATGGCGTACTCCTCCTGTTTTTTCGAACCGGGGTTTGGAACTGAACTTATCCTCAGGAGGATAGATGGATCGATTCAGGTGAGATCGAATGTAGATCCAACTTTCTATTCATTTTTGGACCTGGGCAGTCTGGGGGGGCCAGTGGTTATCCACCACGGATCCTCTCTTCTTGAGAATCCATACATCCCTTATCAGTGTATGGATGGATATCTCTCGGGCATAGGTTGAAGTTCAGACTAGATGTGGAAAATAGAGCACCTAACAATGCATCTTCACAGACCAAGAAATACGGGATCACCCTTTTCATTCTAGGTAGGGTGACGGAGGGATCATACCATTCAAGCCTTTTCATGCTTTTGCTGAAGGTCCGTAGGAAACAGGAATAGATAGGATCTCCTCATTATTCCCTAAAGGAATAATGTGAAATCAAATTCTATCAATTCATTTTCTACAGGGTCCAGTAGATTGGATCTAGTCATAAGAATAGAAGAATGCTTGGTGTAAATAAAAATAACTCCTTGGTCTTCGACCCCCCACTACGAATGGTTGTCTTTTCAATAACCTTTTGGATAAGTTGAAATCCTCAATGGGATTTTTAGTAGCACTAGGACCACCCATACACGGTTCATCCATTGGCCATATGTAAAAAAAAGAATAACGAATTGATTTTGTAAAATTTTCAATGAATCTTTTCCTTTCCAAAGGAAATGAATTCTCTTCTGTATATATTTGATCTTCTGTAAATATTTCTTTCCCCCAAGAAATTGGATAATATTCTGATAAACACTTTGAGGACAAATCTGATTCTATTTCTATTTTTTTTTGTTCTCTTTCAATAAATGAATCTTCACAAAGATCTTTTTCAGGTTCCCAATACTCATTTTCAGTTGAATTAAGAGTCGAGTCGATCTTCAAATTGAGATATTTCTCATTATTTTCCAAATGAGTTTCACTCGATCCTTGATTCTCCGAGATCATCTCATCCTTCTTGTTCATATTCCCGCCATATCCTGAATTGAAACTAATGGGATCAAAATTCTCTATGAATCGATTGTAAGATCTTTTCAATTGGAAAGACAGGAAAAGATGAGGAAATATTAACCAATTTTTAGTGAAAGGCTTTAAATATTATTCCGGTGTTTCATTTCCAAGTTCCATAAATTTATGTATAGGAAAAAGTTTCATCGAATAGAAATTTCTTTTCTCAATCATACTACTTTTATGATTGAAGTGATATATGAGGATTGATAATGTAAGTAATACTATACCTGTGACCAAAAAATATGGATTGATTTTACGTAGATCGCGTAAAAGCAACGTACTGAGAATTCTAGGGTCAAAGAGCTTTATAAGGCGCTCCCAGTGTGAAAGGATTTGAATTAAAAATCTCATCAAATTGGATTTGGTCCATGGATTGCATAGAAATTGATAACTTTGTATCTCTTCAAATTTGATTATCCAGGATTTTCTTTTTTTCATTTCTTTGTTACCCCCTCTCTCTCCCTTTTTTTTTTCATCCCAATGAATAGAATATATAATATAATATTGATTAAATATAATTGGAAAGCTTGTGTCAACCAACCAATACCCTTATACCACTGGATACCCCTATCTATAAGGGTTCATATCCCTATATATGGGTATCCATAGGGATATGAACCCTTAACTAATCCATATATATTAGATAATTGGATATTATCTGATATCCAATATATTCATATAAGATATAAGATATAAGGGATATATCTATTATATCCCTTATAACTATGGATCCCTATATCCTATTAGTTATGGTGCTACTATTGGCATATCTATATGTGTATTGTTTGATGGAATTAGTTATTAACAGTTATAGGGAAAATAAATATCATCCTATTCAATCTCATTGGGATGCCTTTAGCTCTGACATGCCCCTCTGGAGGAGTAGCATGAAGCTCATAATTATAAGCATCTTTTCAAGATGTTGAGAAAGAGGAATTAGTCCAGGGTTTAGATATTCTGTATCAAATTGCTAATTGAACTTTGTGAAAACACTTCTTTCAGATAATGGAATTTGAAAGTCATTCTCTTCTCTTTTATTTGGGTTAGCCCTGAATAGAGGTATTCCGGACCGAAGATATGGCTATAGGAGTCTATTCATCGCACATATGCTTCGATCAATAATATTGTAACCATCGAAGTAAAGCAAAGCAAGCAGGAACCTAAAGGATCAAATGGAACGAGATAAAGACAAGTAAATCCCTAATTGAAGGTCTTTCAAGCAGAAAAGTATTGTTCGGAAGGGAGGAGACTGCTCAATAATTCCATATCTATGTTGTAGAATCATAACATAAAGGAATACTCAATTTCACTTGGAACTTGAGCAGAGAGTAGCGATCTCTCTTCAGAGCGAAAAAGAGTTTTTTTTCATCTTTTTTTTTATAGTTACTTGAGCCGGATGAGAGGAAACTTTCACGTCCGATCCTGAGGGGGGGGAAATCTTAGAATAACCTATCCAAATCTTTTTCTTGCTAGGCCTATAGCTAAAAAACCAACTTTATTGAGATCACGGGGTACATTCAATTATGAGATTCAATCCTGGAAAGATATTATTCCTCATTACCTCTCTGCTCGTCCTCATTACCTCTTTGCTCGGGGTTCTGGAACATTTAAAGAGAGAGAAATAGCTACTTGGGGAGATGCTATCGGGGAACAACTAACGGGTCTGGATCTGCAAATGATTATAGATCGTTCACATATGGAATGGAAGAACTTGGTGGAATTGAAATGGAATAGATTGGAGGAGAACCAAGAATCCACTGTGGATAGATGGGAGGATGAAAAAATTCGAAGAAGAAAGGATTTTCTAGTTGGACGCATTAAATTGGCTAAACATTTTCTCCGAACAAATATAGAACCAAAATGGATGGTCTTATGCCTATTACCAGTTCTTCCTCCCGAACCGAGGCCAATCGTTCAATTAGGTGAAGGTGGAATTATTACCTCGTAATATCTAAATGAACTTTATCGAAGAGTTATCAATCGGAATAATACTATTACAAATTTATTAGCAAGAAGTGGATCTGAGTCATTTGTTATTTGTCAAAAAAAATTGATCCAGGAATCCGTAGATGCACTTCTTGATAATTGTATCTGCGGACAACCAATGAGAGACAGTCATGATAGGCCTTATAAATCATTTTCAGATGTGATTGAAGGCAAAGAGGGAAGATTTCATGAAAATTTACTAGGCAAACGAGTTGATTATTCAGGTCATTCCGTTATTGTGGTGGGTCCCTTTCTATCATTGTACCAATGTGGATTACCCTCGTAAAATAGAAATAGAGCTTTTTCAAGCATTTGTAATTTGTAGTCTCATTGGACGACATATTGCCCCCAACCTAAGAGCTGCTAAAAGTATGATTCGAGATAAGGGACCCATTGTATGGGAAGTACTTCAAGAGGTTATGCAAGGACATCCCGTATTGTTGAATCGAGCGCCTACCTTACACAAATTGTGAATATAAGAGTTTAAACCTATTTTAGTAGAAGGACATGCCATTCGTTTACATCCATCGGTTTTTGGAGGATTTAATGCAGACTTTGACAGAGATCTAGAATGGTGGATCGAAACTATACATATCCATATATGAACTGACGGGTGAATTATTTGGTCATTCACATAGATTCTTGATCCCTCTCGTTCATCAATTAGATTGGTAGGATTCTATTTATCGGTTCATATTGAGTAACCTCGCATTCCACTTCGATCGTATATATATACTCAATATCTATTTGCAATATGGGTTGCTAACTCAATGGTAGAGTACTCGGCTTTTAAGTGCGACTAAGATCTTTTACACATTTGAATGAAGTAGAAAACTCGTCGATACCATTGGTAAAGTTCGAAAGACTACGACTGATCCTAATGAACGGAAAAAAAAGGCATGTCATTCCAACATATGATCTTTATGATACCTGATATTATTTCTCGGATACCTGATTGTATTCGATCAGGACCAGATCTTATTCAAGGAATCAAATGGGTGGAAAATGTCTATTATATACCTGGATGGATTTATAATATGCTCATCCTTCTGGATCAAATGTGATAATTGTGAATAGGATTTCATTAATTCGCGGTTAAGTCGAATGAGTCAATGGAGAAAGCTATATGACTTGAATCATAAGTAGACCCAGAGAAACGAGCTTCTGTTCCTCGTTCCAATTAAGCGAGCGAGGAATTTCCTTTACTAATCAGAAGTTAAGAGCAATTCGGTTTTCTTTTTTCATACGGTATACATATATATTCCAGGAGATATTTATACTCCACTGATCCAGTGTTGTTTCTAAAATTGAGAAATTAAGGAAGGACCAATTTGAAATGGATGGTAAGAATGGACAAGAAGAAAAACTTTGTTGGCTTAACTGAAATGTTAACTATGTATATAGATAGCTAGTTCATAAGAGTTTGGGAACGAAAGGATAAAAAAGTTGGGTATTCCCTCAACTTCAATAGGATGGAATTGAATACAATTTTTTATGAATCATCGATCCAAATGGCTCTGGATAGAACCTATAACAGGGTCTTGAAAAAGAAGTAATTTCTTTTGGGCTTGTATCCTCTTTCTTGGTTCACTAGGATTTTTCCTGGTCAGGATCTCGAGTTATTTTGGTGAGAACCTGATACCCCTATTGTCATCTCAGCAAATACTCTTTGTTCCACAAGAAATTTTAATGTGTTTTCATGGTATTGCATGTCTGTTCATTATCCCTTATCTGTGGTGCACGATTTTGTTCAATGTGGGTAGTGGCTATAATAAGTTCGATAAAAAAAAGGAATTGTATGTCTTTTTCGTTGGGGATTTCCCGGAATAAATCATCGTATTTTCTCATGATTTCTTATGAAGGGTATTCAGATGATCAAAACGGAAATTCAAGAAGGTATTTCCCCTCGTCGTGTTCTTTATATGGAAATAAAGGGCTAACAAGAAATCACTTTAACTCGTACTGGTGATAATGTGAACCTAAGGGAGATCGAACAGAAAGCCGCTAAATCAGCCCGTTTCATACTTCTTCCCCATTCCATCAATAATGGATATGTGCAGTTCCCCTGCATCCAGCAGGAATTGAACCCACGAGTTCGCCAATTATGAGCTGGGCGCTTTAACCATTTAGCCATGGATGCTGGATAAAGATCATCAACATACTCATTCTATAATATGAGTATAGACTCAGATCTAAAATGGGTTAGTTCGGGATCGGGACCCATTTACATTCTTTCTCTCATATTTGATTCATGTCAAATATTATCAATAGACATTCAAATAACATTTCATTTTGATAATAAGCCATGGACAAAACAAATAATAATATGTGAATCAATTAGAATTGATTGTATTGATTGTTCGGTCCTTTGGTCTTCGACTCATGGTGGGTGGGAGAATGATGAAGAAGTTGATGGAAAAATAGAATTTGATCTATTTCAAAGGAGTATATTCATGTTCCTATTTCCAAAATATAATACGGCTGGATATTTTCATTAATATCTAGTATCATTCCTACCTATTCTTGCATCCTTGATTTACAGAGGTTTGGCTCCCTCAAGAACCGGACTACTAGTTACGAATCAAGTATCGAACCAATGGGGAGATACTTGGATCCGATCTAAGATCATTATATGTTCGCTCCAATTCTTGTTGTTCTTGATGTTGGAACAGTCTCCCTTTCTCTATGGGCTATTATTCTAGTATACATGGTATATCTGCATTTATAGGAGCTTCAATTCTCCTGCTTATTTTCATATTTGGTTTAGTGCATACGTGGCGAAAAGGAACATTGGAATGTTCCTTAGTTTCCGAGTGGGGGATGGGAGTACAAAATGGCATAAAGCCAATGATGAATCCTATGGATTTACCTTTACTTGATCAAACAATTTTGAATCCAGGTATTTCAACTACCCCATTGGTCCTGGACGAGCTGACCTCATTATAACAGCGGAGACTGTGACCATGAAAAAGGTTCCTTCTGTAGTGAGATTGATTATACGAACAAATGCCGGAACCAAAATCTGTAGTTTCCCTGGGAGCATGTACTATCACATAGAAATGTTTGGTACAGATTCTTATAGTATTGTTCATGAAGTAGATAAGTTAATTCCCGTGGATGTCTATTCGCCAGATTTCCCAACTGAACCAGAGGTTATTATAGACGCTATAACGAAACTTCCTGAAAGAAAATTTAGTTTGATGGATATATGAGGCCCGAACTCCAACAAGGAAAGAAGAAAATATTTCAAAACCAATCCAATTAAAGGAAAACAATAGCAGGAATATCTATATTGACTCTTGAAGGGTGAAATGGACCCATAGTTATGATATTGGGCTAATCCTGAACAAAAAAAAAGCATAGGAATAAAGGATATCAGGGGCCAATACCATCAATCCAATATAACCCATAAGAGCCTATCCTTATAGAACACCAACGATATTATCGTCCCCATGACTTATAACGATAAACAGAAAATAGGGGCCCCTTTATTTGGAGGATTCTTCGAGTATTACCCATATGGTGATACTATTAGTGAGTCATAGTGCTCCTATTGGTACTCTAGTTATTAGTTAGTGGTTCCCCTCTCTCACTATTGTGAAAACTAGTGTTTCCTGAACTTTATAAAGCTAGTGAGAAAACAGCTAATCCATGGGTATTCGAACCAGATCATCCTAGAAAACATAGATTAATTGATGGAAGAACAGGAGTTGTTTTTGAACAACCTGTTACAATAGGAAAATATTATATGTTGAAATTGAGTCATCAAGTTGATGAGAAAATACATGCACGTTCGAGTGGACCTTATGCATGAGTTACACAACAACCTCTTGGAGGAAAATCAAAACGAGGGGGGCAACGAATAGGAGAAATGGAAGTTTGGGCTCTAGAAGGTTTTGGTGTTGCTTATATTTTACAAGAGATGCTTACTCTCAAATCTGACCATATTAGAAATCGTAATGAATTACTTGGTGCCATTATCATTGGAGGGCCAATACCTAAACCTGACACTGCTCTAGAGTTTTTCTGATTGCTCATTCGAGAATTACGATCTTTAGCTCTAGAATTGAATCATGCTATTATATCTGAGAAAGACTTTCAGATAGATAGAGAGTAAGTTTGAACACAATAAATTGAGATCTTTTATGATTGAACAGAATAAACATCAACAACTTCGAATTAGATTAGCTTCTCCTGAACATATTTGTTCTTGGCCCAAATTTTTTTTACCTAATGGCGAGATAGTTGGACAGGTGACTAAACCTTATACTCTACATTATGAAACTAATAAACCAGAAAGAGATGGATCGTTTTGTGAAAGAATATTTGGACCTATCAAAAGTAGAGTTTGTGCTTGTGGAAATTCTCTAGGGATCGGAAATGAGAAGATAGACTAAAAATTTTGCACACAATGTGGAGTTGAATTCGTTGATTCTCAAATTCGAAGATATCAAATGGGATACATTAAAATAGCATGTCCGGTGGTTCACGTATGGTATTTGAAACGCCTTCCCAGTTATATTGCGAATCTATTAGCTAAAACTCGGAAAGAATTAGAAGGTCCAGTATATTGCGATGTGTGACTTGATCACAAGTTCCGATCATACAGATTCGTAATCAGGAACTGCCATCCTATTCAATCTCATTGGGATGCCTTTAGCTCTGACATGCCCCTATGGATTAGTAGCATGAAGCTCAGAATTATAAGCATCTTTTCAAGATGTTGAGAAAGAGGAATTAGTCCAAGGTTTAGATATTCTGTATCAAATTGCTAATTGAAATTTGTGAAAACACTTCTTTCAGATAATGGAATTTGAAAGTCATTCTCTTCTCTTTTATTTGGTTTAGCCCTGAATAGAGGTATTCCAGACCAAAGATATGGCTATAGGATTATATTCATCGCACATATTCTTCGATCAATAGTATTGTAACCATCGAATTAAAGCAAAGCAAGCAGGAACCTAAAGAATCAAATGGAACGAGATAAAGACAAGTAAATCCCTAATTGAAGGTCTTTCAAGAAGAAAAGTATTGTTCGGAAGGGAGGAGACTGCTCAATAATTCCATATCTATGTTGTAGAATCATAACATAAAGGAATACTCAATTTCACTTGGAACTTGATCAGAGAGTAGCGATCTCTCTTCAGAGCAAAAAAGAGTTTTTTTCATCTTTTTTTATATTTACTTGAGCCAGATGAGAGGAAAATTTCACGTCCAATCCTTGGGGGGGGCGAATCTTAGAATAACCTATCCAAATATTTTTCTTGCTAGGCCCATAGCTAATCTCGGAAATAATGAGCCAAAGAAGTATTTGTGGTAAAACCTCCCGTCAGGTAGTCATGCATAACAATAGGAACTCCCAATTCTCTTGCAAATACTGCCCTTTTTCACATTTCTTCACATGTACCTGCAATAGAATTAAAATAATGTCCCTTAATTTCACCCGTCTCAGCCTGAGCATTATAAATTTCCTCCACACAAAAGACAAAACGGTCTGTCCAGCGCATGAATGGTTGGGAATTTACGTTCTCATCATGCTTGGTAAAATCGAGTCCACCACGAAAACATTCGTAAACTGCTATACCATATTTTTTGGCTGATAGACCCAATTTTGGTTTGATAGTACATCCCAATAAAGGATGACCATATTTGTTCAATTTATCTCTTTCAACTTGGATACCATGAGGTGGACCCTGAAAAGTTTTGGAATAAGTAGGGGAAATCCGCAAATCTTCCAAACGTAGAGCCCGTAGGGCCTTGAATCCAAATACATTACCTACAATGGAAGTGAACAAGTTAGTAACATAACCTTCTTCGAAAAGATCTAAGGGGTAAGCTACATAGGCAATAAATTGATTCTCCTATCCAGGAACAGGCTCGATGTCATAGCATCGCCCCTCGTAATGATCGAGACTAGTAAGTCCATCGGTCCAAACAGTGGTCTATGTACCGGTGGAAGATTCAGCAGCTACTGCTACACCCGCTTCCTCGGGTGGCACCCTAGGTTGAGGAGTTACTCGAAATGCTGCCAAGATATCCGTATCTTTGGTCTGATATTCAGGAGTATAATAAGTTAATCTATAATCTTTAACACCAGCTTTGAACCCGACACTAGCTTTAGTCTCTGTTTTTGGTGACATAAAACCCTCCATTATCTGTAATTATTACACAATAATCTGCATAGTTCAATGGAGCTGCAAAACCTCCACAGACCACATCACCTAATACATCGAATAATATAATATCATATTCGTAAAATCCATTTAATTCTTTTAACAACTTTACAGTTTCTCCCACCACATATCCTCCACATCCGGCTCCTGTGGGTGGACCCCCTGCTTCCACACAATCCACCCCTCCATAACCCTTGTGAATTACATGTTCGGGCCAAATATCCTCATAATGATAATCCTTGGATTGTAAAGTATCTATAATTGTAGGTATTAGAAATCCTGTAAGAGTAAAAGTACTATCGTGTTTGGGATCACACCCAATCTGTAACACTTTTTGACCACGTCTCGCTAGAGCGACTGAGATATTACAACTAGTTGTTGATTTACCGATTCCGCCTTTCCCGTAAACTGCTATTTTCATCTGCCAATCCTCCTTTATATAAATCTAAAATTTATCTCTTTATTTCAAGGTTCTATATAATAAAATTATTCCTTTTTAAAGTAATAAAAAAATTGAATGGTAGTAATATTGAATGGTAGCAATAATAAAATATCCTATTGTATTTAGAGTTCAATAACTCTAGGGTGGGGTGTCCAAGAGTTGAGGAAAAACCTTATTGAGTTTCTCAATAGTTTATACATTGATGATCATGGGTTGGTCCAAAGAATAAGAATCTTGAATGTATATGAGAACCCTCTGTTGTTCCTCAGTAGCTCAGTTGTAGAGCGGTCGGCTGTTAACTGATTGCTCAGTTCGAATCCAACTTGGAGAGATCCATTTTATTCAAAATAGAGCTCGATTTTACCATTAGGATTAGGTCAAACGTTACCTGTCCTTGTTCATTACATAATATATGCATGCAAAAATTCCACAGGATCAAGATAGGATCCCAGTAGTCCGGGAAAGGAAAGATGGAAACAACGGTCTCTTCGAAATACTGAAAAGTTCAGAGAAACAAATCCATTGTTCTCCTGATGTGATGACATTTCCAGAGCTGAAGGTGAAGAGGCCTCTATTCGCTCGACCCGTCACTAGTCACTCGACCCATTACCAGCTGTTAGAACTATCAGTTCATTCCTTGGAAGTCAGAATTGGATCCCTGGATGCTGTCAATATAGTTTCCCTTAGATTTGGGAGAATATCTCGTTCGATAAACCTAATCTAAATCTAATAATGAGGAAGATTTATAGGAGGTCAGACACATATATTTTTGTTACTCTTGGACGTACCGGGTATCATTTTTGACAAATGACCCTTTGTGAAGACTAAGTTCCATAGCTTTGCGTCCGCTATCCCAATCATAATCTCCCTACCCCCGGCCTCCCTTTTGTCCCCTTTCGGGGTGGACGAGGAGGGATTCGAACCCCCGACACTGTGGTTCGTAGCCACGTGCTCTAATCCTCTGAGCTACAGGCCCCGTCTCCGCTGGATTCGCCCCCAGGAGTCCCTTCCAAAATAGGGATTCCTCTCTTCGCAGGGTAAGAGGATGCAGAAGAAAATTTATCGCTATGAGTGAACGCAGGTATTGCGTTTCAAGGTAAAGTGTGGAGTGGGAAAGAAAAGATGTCAGAAATGGAGTTTTTGAGAAGACGACCTTATAATGAGAAGAAGAGGCATTAAGATTTTTATCATCCTGGCACCGAGCTATTTGCCCGCAGGGCTTCCCCTACAGTATCTTCACCGCAGTAGAGTTTAACCACCAAGTTCGAGATGGGTTGGTGTGGTTCCTCTATGCCTGGGACACCAGAATTTCAAACCATGAACGAGGAAGGGCATAAATGTGAGAAAATCATATTGGCTAATGATTGTGTGGCCCCAATTATTAAAAGGACACCGAAGGGGTGTCCCTTCTAGGTAGAGAACCCTCCTCTGCCCTTCTATCCGAAGGAAAGGGAGGGCAGAGCTTTTGATTTCATAGTTTCATGTTGTCAAACAATTGAACAAAGAAAAGAATAGATGGCTAATACCCGATCATATCGATCGGGTCATGTAGGAACAAGGTTCAAATCTCTCGGTCTGTTAGGATGCCTCATCTGCATACATCACTGCACTTCCACTTGAAACCTATCGTAATGATAAACGACTTGTCTCGCCGTGAACTTATCTTGGATTCTCAATACTTTTGTCGCTCCATCCCCTGCAAGGACAGAGAACCCATAATTTTCCCAGCCGTGTTCGCGACTAGGGGCTTTTAGGGAAGTAAGAATAGGAGAGCACTCATCTTGGGGTGGGCTTTCTACTTATATGCTTTCAATAGTTATCCGCTCTACACTTGGCTACCCAGCGTCTACCATGGGCACGATAACTGGTACACTAGAGGTTCGTCCTTCCTGGTCCTCTCGTACTAGGGAAAGGTCCTCTCAATGCTCTAACGCCAGCACCAGATATGGACCAAACTGTCTCATGACGTTCTGAACCCAGCTCACGTACCGCTTTAATGGGCGAATAGCCGAAGCCTTGGAACGTACTACCGCCCCAGGTGGCTAAGAGCCGACATCGAGGTGCCAAACCTTCCCGTCGATGTGAAGTCTTGGGGAAGATCAGCTAGTTATCCCTAGAGTAACTTTTATCCGTTGAGCGAAGGCCCTTCCACTTGGCACCGTCGAATCACTAAGGCCGAGTTTCGTCCCTGATCGACGGGTGGGTCTTGCAGTCAATCTCCCTTCTGCCTTTGCACTCGAGGGTCGATTTCCATCTGGCCCAAGGAAACCTTTTCATGCCTCCATTACCTTTTAGGAGGCCTACGCCCCATAGAAACTGTCTACCTGAGACTATCCCTTGGCCCGTAGGTCCTGACCCAAGGTTAGAATTCTAGCTCTTCCAGAGTGGTATCTCACTGGTGGCTTAGGCCCCCCCGGAAGCCTTCTTCGCCCTCCACCTAAGCTACACGAGAAGAACCCAAAGAAAATCCCAGGGAACAGTAAAGCTTCATAGGGTCTTTCTGTCCAGGTGCAGGTAGTCCGCATCTTCACAGACATATCTATTTCACCGAGTCTCTCTCTGAGACAGTGCCCAAATCGTTACGCCTTTCGTGCGGGTCGGAACTTACCTGACAAGGAATTTCGCTACCTTATGGATATAGGTTAGGGTTATTCTCCTCATCTCTCCTCCCTGCAATCTATCTCTATTTTACGGATAAGAAAAGAAGGGAATGGCATGTATATAGTACACGATATAGCATATGGGGATCGTTCAACAAGTTGATCTGTCCAGTGCTTATGTATCCCTATTTCAAATTTATATATATCTACATGAACATTTTATCAAGAATATATAAGGGTGAAGAAGGAGAAAAGGCTCTCCATCTCCAAAGGGGTATTCATTTTTGAATCAATCAGTAAATTTCACGTTCAAAAATCTATGGACCTAAAGATTCATCTCGGCCAATTGAACTTTTTCAAATTGTTTTTTCTTAAGGACCAAAAATATATGTGCCAGAATGACAGATGCTAAGAATAATAAAATACCTTTAACATGTAATGGATCTTGAAGTACTATCTCTGCATCTCCTTGACCAAATCCACCCATATTAGGGTTATTCGTTAATGGTTGATCGACCTTGATCAATTCACCTTCTGAAATAAGAAGCTCCGGTCCTGGAGGTACAATGTCAACCACTTGCCCACCGTCTGATTTATTATCGATAGTTATCTCATATCCACCCTTTTCTTTACATAAAATTTTGCTAACTCTTCCTGTTGCTGAAGCACTATAGATTACTTACGTCAGTAGCATATTTCTATGCAGGTATTGCAAAGAAGGGGTTAGGTTATTTTGGTAAATATATTCAACCAACCCCAATAATTTTACCAATTAACATCTTAGAAGATTTTACAAAACCTTTATCACTTAGTTTTCGACTTTTTGGAAATATATTAGCTGACGAATTGGTAGTTGCCGTTCTTGTTTCTTTGGTACCTTTAGTAGTTCCTATACCTGTAATGTTCCTGGGATTATTTACGAGCGATATTCAAGCTCTGATCTTTGCAACTCTAGTTGCAGCTTATATTGGTGAATCCATGGAGGGTCATCATTAAATCACTGTCCAATCAGACAGAATAGTTTCTAAGTATTGTACCAACGCATGAATTGATATGTATGGTGGAAGCAAATCATATTTCTTGGTAAAAAGAGCTTGGTAACAAGATTTAAGATCGGTTAACTACTTCTGTCCATTAGATCTCCAGATAGAGTGGATCCGATTGGTCCATTTGTATAGAAATATGAAAGAAAATAGGATCGAACAGGTTCACTAATTGGAGTTGTTTGAGTAAATAATGTACCCCGGCATAGAACGATGAAATTTTTGTTCCCAGCAAGGGGAGGATTTTTTCAAGCGTGTTTACTTTGTATATAATTCGTTTCATATATTAATCCATTCATATTGATTAAAAAATCCTTTTAGATTATATGGATTAATATATCATCCGTAGATGTTATATATAATGACTTATAGGCTTTTACGCAGTCTATTCTCTCTCCGTAATTCATATGTTCAATAAAATGGAATCTTTATTTTTGAATATTATTCAGATGAAATATTTTCATAAGGGATAATAGGTTTCCTTGGTAGCTCAGTGGATCAGAGCTCATGGGTTCGGATCGTGAAGTCAAGGGTTCAAATCCCTTCTAGCCCAAAAGATGTTGTATTTGAAATGAAGATTCCTTTCCATCGTGGTATAGGAGAGAATCTTTCTTTATAACAGAATAAAGGATTCTATCATAATACCGGATCGATACTTCAGGTTCCTAATCAATAATGAATGGAGATGATTTCTCAATGATTCATTCCACTATTGATTAATAATTTTCATCATTGTATTTATACTTATATGACTTCTCTTCATACAAAATAAGATAGGAAAAGTAACAATTTTCACCTTTATATGGAAGGAAAACTCTATGTCTATAAAGGAGTGGTTCGAAGACAGGTGTAAAATAACTGGATTACTCAAAAATTTGGTCGAAAGGGATAGTAAGGATGCCAATGAGACGGAGAAAAACAAGAATCTAAGTATTGATTATGCCAAAATTAATAGGTTATGCGATCAATGCGATAATTGCGAGAGCTTGCTCTATATCAGATTTTTGAGAGAGAATCAAATTGTTTGTAAAGAATGTGGATTTTATCTGCAAATGAATAGTTCAGATAGAATAGAACTTCCAATTGATCGTGACACTTGGCGTCCTATGGATGAAGACATGTACACTCTAGATGTTCTTCAATTTCATTCTGAGAATGAACCTTCTCATTCTGATCATATTGATTCTGAGGATGAATCTTATAAGGATCATATCACTTTTTATCAAATAGAGACAGGTTTAACTGATGCTATTCAAATAGGCATAGGTCAATTAAATGGTATTCCTATCGCACTCAGAGTTATGGATTTTAAGTTCATGGGAGGTAGTATGAGCTCTGTAGCAGGTGAGAAAATAACCCGTCTGATCGAGCGCGCTACCGCGGAATCTCTTCCAGTCATTATGGTGTGTGCTTCCGGAGGAGCACGCATGCAAGAAGGAAGTTTTAGTTTAAAGAAAATAGCTAAAATAGCTTCTCCATTATATATTCATCAGAAGGATAAAAAGTTGTTATATATATCAATTCTGACGTCTCCAACAACTAGTGGAGTGACTGCTAGTTTTGGCATGTTGGGAGATATTATTATTGCCGAACCTAAAGCGTACATTGCATTTGCAGGTAAAAGAGTAATCGAACAGACATTAGGTCAGAAAGTGATTGAAGATTTTCAGGTGACTGAGCATTTATTTGGTCATGGTTTATTTGATCTGATCGTTTCACGTAATCTCTTAAAAGGTGTTCTGAGTGAACTATTTTGGCTTTACGGTCTTCCTCGTAAATTAAAAAAAAAAAAAAAATTGGCTCCAACTCGAAATGTTTTTTCAGTATTTTCAGAAGAGACGGGGAAAGGAACAACGAACACTTGCGTACATGTATTCTATGAAGAAGGACGAATAGGACCACTTATTTGGTCCCATCACTTATTTTATCTTATAATCATTCCTTGTAATATGGATAAACATTGATTAAGTAAGGTACTCATTCTATGATAATTCCTAACCTACCCTTTAACCTACCCTCTATCCTACCCTCTATTTTGGTGCCTTTAGTCGGCTTATTACTTTCAGAAATTACAATGGTTCTTTCTCATCTGTATATTCAGAATGACAAGATTTTATGAATCTGATCAAATCAGATTTAATAAATGGTTTGGATCTTTTGCAGAAACATTGATTAAGTAAGGTACTCGTTCTATGATAATTCCTAACCTACCCTTTAACCTACCCTCTATCCTACCCTCTATTTTGGTGCCTTTAGTCGGCTTATTACTTCCGGAAATTACAATGGTTCTTTCTCATTTGTATATTCAGAATGACGAGATTTTATGAATCTGATCAAATCAGATTTAATAAATGGTTTGGATCTTTTGCAGAACATATATGATATCTATATCTATTTTATATTATATAAGATATAACTCTTATAGACACAAAATAGGTCTAAATATCCACATTATTTATTTAGACTCATACATATCTGAATGAGTCTAAATAAATAGGTATGGGTAAATATATTAATGTGGTCGGTTTTCTTTTTTCATATGGTATACATATCTATTCCAGAAGATATTTATACTCCAATGATCCAGTGTTGTTTCTAAAATTGAGAAATTAAGGAAGGACCAATTTGAAATGGATGGTAAGAATGGATAAGAAGACAAACTTGGCTGACTTAACTGAAATGTTAGCTATGTATATAGATAGCTAGTTCATAAGAGTTTGGGAACCAAAGGATAAAAAATTTGGCTATTCCCTCAACTTCAATAGGATGGAATTGAATATAATTTTTTATGAATCGTAGATCCAAATGGCTCTGGATAGAACATATAACAGGGTCTCGAAAAAGAATTAATTTCTTTTGGGCTTGTATCCTCTTTCTGGGTTCACTAGGATTTTTCCTGGTCGGGATCTCGAGTTATTTTGGTGAGAACCTACTACCCCTATTGTCATCTCAGAAAATACTCTTTGTTCCACAAGGAATTGTAATGTATTTTCATGGTATTGCAGGTCTGTTCATTAGCTCTTATCTATGGTGCACAATTTTGTTCAATGTGGGTAGTGGCTATCACCATTTCTAGATTTGTTAAAGAAATCAAGGAGAATATAATGAGATCAATCAATACAATTTAATATTATTTACTAAATGTTAATTAAGGATTTTGTGAGCCATATTATGAATGTCGAGAGATTTTTGGATAAAAATCATATAGGAAACTTTTTTTCTACGATTTTGGATCCAACAAGTATGATTTATCTTCGAAATATTAATGTTATTAAAAGCAGCTAAGACTGAACATTCTATAAATTTCAAAGATTTAATATTAATGAAAATGATTAACACTATAAAATTAAAAACGATACCACTACTTTGTTACATTACCATTGCTTTGTAGAAACACAAACTTAAAACACCATAATTCATGTTTATAAGTTAAATCTATATCCTATATCTCATAAATGGTTATAATTTAAATGAAAATTTTGAAAATCCACCATAAATATTAATCGAATTTTAATTTTATCAAATATTTTTTACTTTTACTTTTTTTTAATTTTAAAAATATAATTTTAATTTTAAATTCTGTAATATTCAATATAATTTTCATTTTTATTCTTTAATTTTTAATTATTTCTTTTGTTTTTAACACCTCATCCTAAAAATGAAAAAAAAAATGATTCGAAAATGAATAAAATAAGTTAAAACTCAAAAAAATAAAAACTTAATGAAAAGGATAACTAAATTGTTATTTGAATATCCCTGGACAAAACTCAAAAAATCCAGAACTCAAGAAAGAGAACAAAGAGGCTTGATGTAGGCTGAGCTGATACTGGAGAAAAGATGTACGTTGCTTGATTTGATGAATAAAATGCTAATAAAATTTTATTTGGCATGTTAAGATATTCTAGGGGTACCTATTTGGGTATGTCTTTAAATTACATTACAGGCACTATAATATTGTGCCGTTAGCGTTTGACATTTTCATTTAGTTATATATTGAGCTTTCAGGAGAGGAGCCATCATTCTATTGTCGATATTAGTTTTCTAACCCATTAATATTGTTTGCATTCAAGGAAGGCTTGAAGTTCTTTCATAGATGTAAAGGTACTGATTCATACATTGATGCATGCACTGATAGGAAAAAAAAGACCTTGTTTATACAACACAGAAACAAATTCAGAAACACGTGATCAATTTATATCTTGTGTATTGAACAACTTGTTGTAAACCTACTGCAGTTAGTAAGCCTTGGATGATCAGAACATACTTACGATACATATATAAATAGATAGCGAATGCTTTATCTCCTGATCCAAGATCCAGTCAAGAATTAACATAAATAATTTAGACTCATAATTGTACATTTGTTTTCATAAATTGCATGAATGGAGATGTTCGTTTAGTCATAACATTAATAGCCCTCATCAAACCCTAGTAGTGACCAATAACATAATTTAATAAAAATTCCATCAAGAAGTTGGTGCATTTAACAATTTCTATAGATCTATTCAAGAATTAATGAATTAATACAGATAGCTTTCATCTTATAACTTTATATTTGTATATTGATAAATTTCATTAATGAAAATGTTTTTTTAATCATAAAGTTACGAACCCTCATAAAACCCTAGCATAGTGCATAGTGCAGGAGGGATAGTGTCGGTCAGAGGAACAGCTTGAGCTAGAAAGCTAATAGGGCTAAATAATATAATATCTATGAAACTAAAGCATAAAGATTGAAGATAGCTAATAGTCAAATAAATTAGTACAATAAACCAACATCTAAACTAGAGCTTAGAAGACCTAGATAGCTTAGGACTATATGGCCATTGTGAGTGAGCGAGTTAAGACTATATACCGCAGAAATGAAAGAAAGAGTGCTTAATAACTAACTATATGGCCAGCTATAAATCCACCATATAGGCGAATGGTCATTGTAGTACTACTAGCCCTTATAATTAGTATGTTTCCATATATATACTCCATAAGATTTCATATTTAGATTACTCACAATGTAAAAGTGAAACGTAGATATGCGGTATCATAAACTAGGGTACTATTTGACATAATAACTTACTTAGGCATCAGACTTATTAGAGGGAAGACTTATTGGATGGAGAGATTTAATTTCTCAACAATATCAAATTATACAAAGTTGTTATCTGGTATGACCAACTTATTTCTTGTGCCTCCTGCCCCAACCAAACCTTCAGAGGCCATTGATAACTCAATGTCTGGTGGTAAATTTCAAAATTAAAAATTATAACTATATGGAGTATAATTACGTTTATAACTTACCCTAACTCTCATTGTATTATCTTATATCATTGTATTAGCTATGGAGTAGTAGTAGCCTAGGGGATATTATAGTGGATTAGAGCAGCTCCCATGGTATTCCCCATTAGTCTTTATAGTCTATGCCCTATGGTTTTGTAGTAACAAACACCACCTCTTAGTTAGCCCTGGTATTGTGCCAAGAGTGCTGCAACTCCAAGAGTCTATTGTAATTTACTTTATCAACCTAGGGTTCATACAAAATTGGAGGTGATAGTGGTATATACATAGCAGATACATTCCACTCATGCCATCCTCTTCTTTGTCCTACGAACGGGTGCTACTACTAGGGCTACTTCTAGGAGATGAATTTTGTCACACTTATGAATGAAACTTAAGTCTGTAAATAACTCAAGACGACTACGCTATCATCAAGAAATAAACTAATATAAATCATAAGGCCACCCCTAGATATTTTCAAGAAAGAAAATCCACAATTAGGGTAAAGTAAGAAATAGAGTTAAAATAAGTGGCGTTCATAAATTAAATTGTTGAATTAAACCTGGAGAAAGGGAACTGATTTAGGCAAATTTTTTTTATCCAAATAGCTAATTAACCTCTAACTAATTCATGCTTGACTACTATTTTTTAACAATGCATCTATTCATGAGCTAACTATGCTTGTAAATACTCCGTTTTACCACAAAAGGAGGCATTGAGGTAGCTTAAGAAGGTCTAGGACTCATGGATTCAAAGATGAAGGTCTCCTGGAAGTTGTGTTAGCTCTAGGTGAGGTGAGAGATGGCTTATGGGCTGAAAAAGTGGTTGAATGGCATTGCTATAAGATCTGCTATTGGGTTTCCTGTAGTGTTATAGGATGTCCTGTAATGCTATAGGAAACAGGCCGAGGTTAGTTTGAGGTAAGAAATGATGATGAAAGAGGTAGGAAAGGTGGGATGAATGTCGACATAGGTGGATGGAAGGTGGCCAAGCCATTTTCCAAGAGAAGAAATTCTTTCAAATCCCATCTTGCACCTTTAGGGTAGCTCTCGGTGTTGTGGTGAAGATCTCATAAAACAGGGCCCAAGGAAATTTTGTTGAAAGTAGGTCGGTGGAGGGGGGGGAATGAAGCTAGGGATGCTAGTGGATTCATCCTCTATTACTCTACCCAAACCTGCAAGCAAACTACCTGTTCATGCAATTTACATTGAAAAATATATGATGAAAATGGTGGAAAAGATGAGTTGAATTTAATAAGAAAAAATACCTATGCATTCGAATCTGAAAGCTAACTCAACATTCGCAACATTTTCATGATAAATACAAAAACCTATCTATCCTTTCCAAGAAGTCATAAACTAAAAGAAATTTTGAGTCTATGGTGAAGATATGCCCTGCTCAAGCTCCAATGAAAGAGGTGAGAGAGGGAGGCTTTGGCAGATAGATTTGGAGTTTTATATTCTACTGTACCATGATATATAAGAGCCTAACTACAACAACATGAAATGGAAGCAAACTAACCACAGAGAAATGAAATGTAAGAAAACTAAATACAACAGATGAAATAAATAGATACAATGGCATGGAAAGTAAACATAAATACACAAGAGAGATTGAGGCCAATGGATTGGGCCCTAACCGACAAGCTTAGCTCTCTGATACTAAATTAATGAAGGGTAAAATGAATACTTATTTTATTGGAGAAACAATCTCATTACATAGCCATGAAAATCACAAAATTTTATTACAAGAGCTAATAGTCTCCTAGATATCTCTAAAATTTGAATCCTAATGATCTCTCGCTCTGCCCTATTTAACCTAAAGGGTAGCTACCAAAAACTCCCTAAAAGGTAGGTGTTTTTTCCCCTTTGAATGCAAGAGAAGTGGAGTTTTGGTTCACTTTGTATTGTACTTGGATGCCTTTGATTTCAAGTTATTGGAGGGAATATCGAGGATCCTTTCGCTGCCTTTAGGAGTTAAGGAGGTGGTCAATCGCCCTATAATCTCTCCCCTTTGTCTACTCCAAGATTTTATTACGCAATATTCAACAGAAATGGCATATCTTCGTGATTATCCTGAATTTAAACCATATTATGCATTCGAGGCATGACAAGCTTTAATCACCATCTACACTAAGTAACATATGACATTAATGTAATTAAATGTGAGAAAGAGAGACTAATAAGGCTAAAAAGGTGAAAATTAACTCCTCAAAGTATACCTAATGATGGTGCTCATCATCAACCCCCTACCAAATGGTTTCTCATCCTATAAGCAACTTAGTACTCCTTCATCGTCTCTTTTAGTGCTTTAGTGGCCCATTTTACATCCCAAGGATGAAGTGAAGGAGTTTCCTCAAGAGGGTACAATCCACTATCTTTTTATGCCTCTTCCCATTCTTTGTCTTCCTCAACTTCGTCTTTCCTTTCACCCAGTCCCAACAGCAAAAGGTGGACTTATTTTTAAGCCAAGTTATGGGATCTTCATTATCTGCACAACCCTTTTGTACAATGGTTCGCTCTCTAGGGCATTTGTTAATCTCTCTGAGGCATGATATTCCATGTTCCTGAGACTAATGGGTAGGCCATTCCATCTTCTTTGACTTTCCATTACACATTCATCTCCCAATAATCTAGAAATGTCATCAAAATGTGCAATGGCCTATGCTTGGGTGCTAAGGTACTTGTCTACAAGGCTAGTATCATTTTCTATCCTAAGGTGATTTTTAATGACTCACCTAAGGCTGAATAGATCCACCATTATGTATAGACGTTCTCTGTGTTCTATTTTCATCACCCTTTTTACCTCCTCTGCCCTTGCCTCCTGATTGACCATCAAAGGGGATAAGGCCATCAACTAAATGTCCCCCAACCTTGGGTTAGGATCCCAAATATTTAAATAATTCAAAGCAATATTATGCATATAAATTATGCCAACTTGGCCTTCTCTCCTATGTTGGACTGATTGCAAAAGTAAAAAAACTTCCTGCAGTTTTGAAAAGGAAATGACCCATGAGATGTTAGTGTCTTAATCTGAAACGACAACCATTTTTATTTTAGGTAGATGGCATAGGATTTTGAAGGATATCTATGTTGGATTTCCTCATGCACAAATCTGCCATAGTGGTAATATATTTTTCCTTTTTCTGGAGTTGGCTTTCTAGCCTTGCATTTTCTGCCTATGTTTCTTGAAGCTAGTCCTTTAACATGGTTTCTCTAAGTCTGACACCAGCTAAATCCCTCCCCATTTTAGTGATGTTTTCTTCCATGATTCCGATATCATGCCCAGCTTTTGTTTTTGAAATTATCATACAATGATGTGGGCGTGCTCTTTCTTTCTCTAGCTGATAAAATAGGGGGACTAAAAAAATTTGAGGAATAATTCTTCCTCCTTTAATAAATGTATAGTAGGAACTCAGATTTGGCTAAGGGCTAAGGTGTGAAATTGCTGAGATGTCTTTAGGGACAGATTTTTGGAAGGTAGTTTCATCCTTTTGTTCCTTATCTTCCTTCCCTTTGGCATCCTTCCCTTCAATATGTGCCACTTTTTCAACATTTGGGACCTCTTTCCCTTCCAATGGTGCCTTATCTCCATCCCCCATGGTTTTATACTCATTTTTTGGCACTGTTGGATTTTCCTGAAGCATAGATAGAGATTCATGTAGCAAGCTTTGTTTTTCCTGTACCAAACCCTCCTTTTCTTGTTTCTCCCTATTTTCTGCCTCTTGAGAGTTTGTGGGAGTTGGTACATGTTTAAAGGATGCTAGCCTTGAAGAATGTCTCCTTATATAGGTCACACTTGTCCTCTTAGGTGAGGTGCCCTCTTGAACTTTCCCTTCTTCTAAGCTTATCTCCTCTTCCTTTTTGGGTGACTCCTCAATTCTTATAGGGATTTTGGTTGGAATCTTTGGCTTCCATTGCTTTACCCTTGCACTCTTTCTAGTTCTGAAGTACATGGGGGTTTATATTTTTATTTTGGCCTTCAATGGTGTGCATAAATTCACTAAGCTAGCAACCACTTCTTTCTTTGATATTTCTAGTGAAATGCTGGTCTGTTGGTGAGATGTATGAGTGCCTAATATAGGGTCGAATGTCTCTTCCTCCCCTATCTCATTATACTTCTTCTCTTCTCCTTCTTCCTCATATTTTTCATATTTTTATTTTTCTTCTTTATTCCCTTCCTTTGTTTCTAGGGTTTCTGTGTTTTCTTCTTCAGTTTCTGTCTCTACCTCTTCTTCATACTCTCCTTCTGTATCTTTAGTCTCCACTCATTATTCTTCCATTCCCCTCCCTCCAAGACTAGAGGCAGGGGTTTGTCCAATTTGTGTACCTATGAATGCTTCCCTATCCATATCTATGAACATGGACCAATATACAAGGGTGTTCAATCTATTTATATCATCTCCTATTATAAGCTTGATGAGGCCATGGTGAGCTAAGTGCCGGTACTTTCTCTCCCTCACCTTTTGGCTCATGTCCCTAATTGAATGTAGGGGGAAGTAGTGAATGTTTAGTATTTGTTATAAAGGGAGATCTCCTTGAAAACTAAGCTCATTAAATAGTCTGAAGTGGTATACATAAACCTTACTGAGTCTTCCCTCACAAGAAATGGCTTTCATTATGTGAAATTCTACTTCATCCCAAGGGTATGGAAGGCTTTATCCTCTCACTCCATTTTTGTCCTCAATGAATTATTCATTTGGCATAAATAAGCTCTTTTTGGCTACAGTATTGGACACCCTATATTCTCTATTCCAATTAAATCTAAGAGGAAAATTGGCCACTCTACTGATCAATTCAGGCGAAATGGTGATGGCTAGACCTCTGACCATAATGGTGGTCCTATCATTTTCTTGTGCATGCAGGGCCACTACAGATTATCGATCCACCTCCTCATCAGATTATCGAGAATAATCCTAGCCACTATCATTCTTAAAAATTTCCACCACTTTAGGTTGTAATATCATCCTCTTGATATCTGTGGGTCCCTTTTGTTAAAAAATCCTCTCATTTTATGCTTATGTTAAGAAGTTGGATGAATGTTTTTTTCTAAGAATATTGGTGATGTGTGGCCTTAGAGTTTATACTTTTACATAAACTAAGACTACCATGATTCTATTTCATCAATTAGCCTCCTAAATTCTGAATTATTGTTGTGAATATGTATAAATTTTCATGGAAAAAATTCATAATTTTGGTGAGGTGACATCCACTTACCTCAGACCTTTGGTTTTTCTTGTGTGGGATATGGTGGTTTTAGGTGTGGATACCACCCGTGAGTGGCTCTCACTACAATTCTAGGCATTGTTCAACCTTTTGTAAACTTTCCTGTAGCATCGACAATTTCCTATAGAATGGGGCTTACATGTAGAATTCATCCTTGATGCAGAGTTCCTCGGTGGCACCTGTCACCCCCCTTCTCTAATTTCTATCGAAATGGTCTATGGATTGAGGAGAATGAGTGAAAACTTCACTTTATGGAAACTTGAACGAATTTGAAGGGGAGTGGTGACTTGGACTTGGACACGGGTTTTTATCTTTTGCACGGCCCACCCCTCTCCCCGTGAACCCACCCATAACTTATTTAACTGCCCAGGTGACAAGCCTAATTCACTTCTTGTTCACGTTAACTTCACGAGGGTGTCCAATTTAAATGGCCACCTTTTCCCCATTTTAACCTCTAATTCTTCACATCAATTCATTTTGATCAGCATGATTCATAGTGAGCTAGTGAAGGGCCATACCAGATCCTACCTATTTCTGAGGATTTGTGTACATTATTTGATGCCAGGAGCTAGAGTTTGGTGATAGACATGATTTTTTTCCCCTTTGCTGTGTTTTTTTTTAATGCATTTTTCTGAGTGAGTTACTTAACACTTTTATTCTCTTTTTTTCTTATTGGTATTTCATGGATGTTGTTAGGTGTTGTTTATGGCGTGTTCATCCTCCTAGAGTATTAATGTGGTAATTTGGAGCCATATCCATCAAATTCTTCTCACTTTTTAGGCTTGTTGTGTCATGTACAAGATTTCTACAAGAAGTGATTAACTTCCTGTAGCAATGTTCGATTTGATGCTTTTGAGCTCCAGGTTGCTGATAAATGAGGGTAAATAGCATATGGAGGTTAGGTATGGAGCTATGGAGTGAGTGTAGTGATGGAGAGATGAGGGTAGAGGTCTCATGTCAAGATATAGGTGACCTAGCTCCTAGTGGTAAAAAAATAGGGTTTAAAGAGTGAATACTCATGCATGGAGTGGAGTGAGGGTTAGGAGTGATAGGTATAGGAAAAAAATTTATTTTAATGCTTTTATTGATTATTAGATGCCATTGAAATAGTTTCCTTTATTTCAAATGATTTTCCTATAGCATTTCTTGGTTTCCTGTATCACTTCAGGAAATCCTGTAGCAGCTAAGACATCCTATAACAATTAAAGGTAGGAGAAAAATATCATATTTTTTGTCACTTGAAGTGGGAAATGGGTGGATGGATGCATTCTAGGGTTGCATATGGAGTGGGTAGGTAGAGGAGAGAGAGGAGAGAAGAATAAAAATTATCCTATTTGTGTAAACTACCCTTGATCAACAACCTAGAAAACATAAATAAGTGAGTGCATAGGTTTTGTTTTCATTTTTTTTGTTTTTCTATTTTTATCTTTGTTTTTTTCTTTTGTCTTTGTTTTTATATTTTCTCTTCTTTTTTTTGAAGACAGGTGGGCTTCCTCCATAGAGGTTTTCAACGCAAAATCCTACATTGGGCGCCTTAAAGAGGTTTTCACCCAAGGATCTTATATTTTTTTGTTTTTTCTTCCTATTTTTTGCTCCAAGATCGCCTCATAGAGGTTTTCAACCTAGGAGTTGACCTTTGATGCCTCATAGAGGTTTTCACCCATGCCTCTTTATTTTATCTTTTTTGTTTTTTTTCCTAAGAAGGGGAGATGTTGCAAACTATGGAGCTTCAAATTACATACACCTCTCTGTTTATGGAATTGATAAATTCAGCCCTAGATAGGGGCTTCTTGTACACTTTGAGCCTGTAACCATTAACAAGTATGGCGTTCCCCTCCTCATCTATGGTTGTGATCTAAAAAACTCCATTGTCATAGCATTTTTCCACTTGATAAGGTCCCATCCATCTTGTCATTAATTATCCTTTTAATTTCTTGAACCTTGAGTCATAGAGCAACACCCAATATCCTTCTTGAAATGTCTTCTCCTTAATGTGTTTATCATGCCAAACCTTACTTTGTAGTTGAATTACCTCTATGTGAAGGAGTGTCTGCATTCTAAACTCATCCAAATCACTTAACTACAACAACCTTTCTTGTTGGCCCTTTATGATATCTAGGTCTAACTCAATTACCATTCTCAAGGTGTTGTACTCAAATTCAATGGAAATCATAACGTTCTTCCCATAGACTAAATCATAAGGATTAAACCATGTGATTATCTTGCAAGTGCTATTGTAAGCCCAAGTGGCTTCCACCAATTTGTTTGCCCAATATTTTCTGTTGTTGCTCGCAATCTTGGTGAGGATATTCTTTGAGGCTCTCTTTTTCACTTCCGCCTAGCCATTTTCTTGAGGAAGAGAGGCAGTGGAAGTCTTGTGATTTATCTTATGCCGCCTCAATATTTTTTAAATGAGATGAGATGTAAATTGATCCCCCTGATCAGTGACTACCTCTCTTGTGTATCCAATGTTTTAGAACACATTTTCTCTTAGAAACACATCTACCTTGTCCTCTGTTGCTACCTTTAGAGCACTTGTTTCAGCCCACTTGGTCAATTAGTCAATGAAAACAATGATATACCTCTTCTATCTAGATGGTAGATCAATGAGTTCAATGAATTCCATGCCCCATTTGTCAAATGGATCTAGAGCCACCTAAGGGTGAAAAGGAATTTCATCCTTTGGTGTAGGTCTCCCCATTCTTTGGCACTGGTCCCACCTACTTGTGTATCTCCTAGCATCTTGGTGTAGGTTAGGCCAATAGTAACCTGCTTGCAGAGCTTTGAAGGATTTCCTTTTTGTACCAAAGTGGCATCCACAAGGACTATCGTGACATGCCCATAGGATGTCAAAACCCTCTTCTTCCCTCACACATCTTCCAAGAATTTTTTCAAGACCCAACTTCAATATATTTCCACCAATATAGATGAAAGGGGCACTTTTCCTGATAATCTTGCTCTTCTCCCTAGATAAGAGGTTTCGAGAGAACTTTCAACAACCAAGTAGTTAGCTATGTCAGCAAACGAAGGAGAAAGTACTGAGATAGAAAATAGGTTTTCATCCGGAAGTTGATCATCCACCATACCTTCCTCATTTGTAGGGAGAGTTAGTATTGATAAGAAATCTCTAGCAACATTATCTTTCCTAGTTTATCAACAATTGTTAAGTCAAACTATTTAACAACAACCATATAATTATTTTATCATTAACATCAAGTTTATTAATTAATTAATTTATGGTTTCATGGTATGTATGTACAAAGGTCTCATAACCAATAATATAATGTCTAAAATGCTTGAAGGAATGGACAATGGCTAAAAGCTCCTTTTCTGTGACAATATAGTTTAGTTCAAATTTGGAAAAAACCTTCCTAATGAAATATATGGCATAGGAAAATTTGTCTTCTAACTGTCCCAAAGCTACCCCCACAACTTTGGCTAACTCATTTTTGTGCACGTGGAAAGGAAAGGCCCAATTTGGACCTCAGAGAATGGGGGCAGTAGTTAAATTTTCGTTAATGAACTCAAAAGCATCTTGACAGAGAATGGACAAGAAAAACTCATAATATTTGGCCGATAATCCAAATAATGGTGAAGCCAATTTGTTAAATTACTTAATGAACCTTCTATAGTAGGCAACCAAACATAGGAAAATATCGACATCTCTCTTCTTTAATGGAATATGCACCCTTTTTATGATACTGATATTTCTCGGGTCTACGTGTATTCCTGCTTGTGATATTGAGTGTCCCAGGAATACTCCTCTTTTTAAGAATTCACACTTTTTTGAACTCAGGAAGAGATGCATCCTAATGCACCTTATCAACACTTATCCCAAATTGGAGAGAGATTTTTGGGAGTCATCCCCATAAGGTGTGAAATCGTCCATGTAGATTTCAACAAAGTCATGGACTTGCCCAAAGAAGATGCTCAAGGCTGCTTTTTTGAAAGTAGCTGTGGAATTTTAAAACCAAAAGAGAAGGACTTTGTAAGTGAAGGTGCCCCAACAACATGTGAAAGCAGTCTTATCCTAGTCTTCAAGGCTAATTTGGATCCAATAATACCCATTGAACCCATCTAGGAATAAAAAGAGCTTCTTCCTTGCAAGGCCATCTAGGACTTGATCTATAAAGGGAAATGGGAAATGGTCCTTCTTAGTGGCTTTTCTTAGTTCCCGGTAGTCAACACAGATTCACCATTTTCCATTCTTATTTGGGATTGGGACAAAACTAGAGACCCACTCCCTGTCAAATATGGGATAGATGAAACTTGCATCCAATAATTTTTGCAGTTATTCCTTCACTATGTCCTTTATATTTGGGTTCATACTCCTTTTGGGTTGGTGCACATGATTTCATCCTTCTTTAATGTAGATATGATGTGTGCAAACCAATTAATGCACCCCTTTTATGTCTTTGTAGTCCCAAGAAATGAATCAATATTTTCTTTGAAGAGCTAGCATAACTTCTCTTCTTATTTGGTTGAGAGGGATGAGTTAATTTTCAAAGATTTTGATGGGCCAAATTCCACAACCTTGGTGGCTTCAAAGTTTGAACCAACTGAGTGCAACTCCATCCAAGGGCAGACTCCAGACTCTTTGAATAGGTCATTGAGTGGAGTGTCATTGGGGGGCTGGCTCAAAATGATGTGGTCAATGAGCTCATCATCATCAGGTTACCCCACCTCTAAGTACAACATCTATGGTACAAATGGGGTAGGGTATTGTTGTATAATTCATATTATTCTTCTTCATTCTCTAACCACAAAGGTAGGTCATGATCAATGGAAGGCTGGGAAAGATGATATAGTACTATTTGTTTATACAAGGGCACATTCTTTACAATCATTCTCTTAGCATGACAACTGATATAAGCATCGATACTGGCTAACCAAGGTCTTCCTAAAATGCGAGGATATCCATTAAACTTAGTTTTTGGCTTGAGGACCAAGAAATATATAGGGTTCTCCAAGATTTGATTGAAACCATAACATCCTGAATAATTCCTTGAGGATCTACTATGGATTAGTCTGCAAGTTACAATTTTTTTGTGGTTTTCCTAAAAGTCCCCTGGAGGTTTTGTTTAGCATAGTTTCCTTGGTCATTACATTGATGGTAGCCCTAATATCAATCATAGGATTGGGGACTATGACACCATCTATGTGTACATCCACAGTTCTACTACTAGGGTCGAGGTAATTTGGGAAGATCACCCTTCCCAATATTAAGTTCGCCAATTGTCCTACTACATTTATGGTGGGGGTATCTTTCTTCTTTCTCCATTTTTTTTAAATAACACTTCCTTGATGAGCCTAATGTAAATAGGAACATCCTTAATGGCCCATAGAAGGGGTATTTTCACACACAAAATTTTTAGTTCTCCCACAACTGTAGTCTCCTCTAGGGTGTGCTTACTAGAGTGAGTGAAGCACTCGAGAAAAGGAGGTTGTTGGATATGTGTGTTACTCTCTTCCTTTTCCTCCTCAACCTCTATAGGTGGATATGGAAAATGATGTCTGGGACTACTCTTCCTGACCTGAGATTAATCTCATGTATCTCCACAATATAAGATGGATAGGATGTCTCTCCACTATAAACCTATTGTGCATGCTTGTTGTTCAAGTTCATATTGGGTTGTGTAGGCATCTGAGGTAGTTTGGGAGGAGAAGAATCGGTGAGATGAGCTTGAGTTTAGGGTGGAGGTAGTAAGGAAGGTGGTTTAATATGTTAGGGACTCCACCCTTGTGATGGGTTTCTCCATTGATGTGGTTGAGGAACATACTGCTGGAATGGTTGGTTCACAGGTTAGGGGTGATATGGAGGTTTGTAAGGCCAAGTAGGAGGTGTAGGCCATGAAGGAGGAGTGGAAGTGTACCAAGATTGCATAGGTGCATTCTGATTGGTATGAAAATAGGAGTAAGATGCACCTTTCATACCCTATTGATATGATCGAGGCCCTTGAGGTCTACTCTGATTTAGGATACAGAGTTTCTTTGGTCCTACTTCCCCACCTTGATATACAGCTTTGAGATAAGGTAAGGAAAAACACTTATCCATGGCATGATTCCCTTCATAGAATAAGCAAACCTATATGACATTTAGTGGAGATTCATTCCGAGGGTGTTTTCTATTATATCTAGGGCAGAAGATAGCCAAGGTCATTTCTACTTCCTCTTACTTCCTGTTGATTTTCATTGTGTCCATTTGCAGAGAAAAGGTGTGCATCATATCAATTTTGAAGTCCTCCAACATATTTCAAATCTCATGCTTGATGGAGGTGGAAGAGGAAGGGGTGTTGGTCATGCTTTGGCTAGCTCTACCTTTCTTCATATCTGCGCTAGATTGATTTCTAAAGAAAGTCTTGATGTCCTCATAAGGCAGCTAGTAGATGTCTCCTCCTGATATAATATTAAGGGTTTCTATCACCTCCTCCCTCATCCCTCGAAGAAGTACCACTTTAATTGATCATGGATCAAGGGTACAATTGTCTCTTTTGTAGTTTGGCTAGAATATTTCTTCATAATCCTCTAGGGATTCACTAGGTCCTACAGTCATCCTAAATATTTCCTCCCTATTTTCTTTGGATCTACTATAGTCCCTGTATTTGTTGTTAAAGGACTCTTGAATATGTGCTCAGGTATTTATGTTGTTCCTAGGAAATCCAATGAACCAATGCAAAGTTGCATCCTTGAGGGTGAATGGGAAAAATTTCAAATTTTGGTCATCTGAGGCATAGTCATAGGTCCTATAGACAAGATAAAATTCAAACATGAAGGTGTCAGGATCCTCGAAGGTAATTCCATGGAAAATTGGAAGGGCAGGGGGATTTATGTTCTTCATCCTAGTTTTCCCATTTTTTTCTCTAATGGAAAAGCCTCCTTGGGTCCCAATCTCAACCATGGCTTGAATTGGTGAAGAAGGTTCCCTAGGTGAAGCAAGTTCTTCTTCTTCTCCAATAGGTTCTTCAAATATTTCAAGAGACTCACCTATGGTGTGTTCAAATTCACAGTCACTGAAGAAGAGTGAAGGGTGACAATGTGGGGATGTGGTGGTTTTTGGTAAGAAAATTACTTAGTTATCCCTACTACTACGAGGCATGAAATTCAAATTGTTTTCGTATTTTTTATTATTTTGGAACTAAATGTAAAAAATAAAAATAAAATAATGCTAGAACATAATCAAAACATCTACTTAGACACATCCCCAGCAACGACGCCAAAATGTGGCAAGCCTTGGTATTGCACCAAGAGTGCTGCAACTCTCAGAGGCTGCTCTAATTTACTTTATCAACCCTAGGTTTGTACAAAATTGGAGGTGATAGAGCTATATACAAAGCAGATTCATTCCACTCATCCCATCCTCTTCTTAGTCCTACAAAGGGGTGATACTATGATAACTAATTTTAGCAGATGAAATCTATCACACTTCTTAATGAAACTTAATACTGTAAATAACTCAAGACAATTACTCTATCAGAAAGAAAGAAACTATTATAAAGCATAAGGACACACCTAGATATTTTCAAGAAAGTAAATCCACAATTATTCTAGAGCAATAAATATAATTAAACTAAGTGGCATTCATAAATAAAATTGCTGAACTAAACTTGCAGAAAGGGAAATTGATCTAAGCACATATTGGTGGGCCAAATGAATAATTAACCTCTAAATACTTCATTCCTGACTACTATATTGTAACAATACATCTATTCATGAGATATCTATGCTTCTAAATACTCCGTTTTGCAGCAAAAGAAAGAGGCATTGAGGTGGCTTAAGAAGGCATTGGACTCATGGATTCAGATCTGAAGGTGTCTCGGAGGTTGTGTCAGGTGTAGGTGAGGTGAGAGATGGTTTTTGGGCTGAATAATTTGCTGACTGGTGATACTGGAAGATCTACTACAAGGTTTCCTATAGTGCTATAGGATATCATAAAACGCTACAAGAAACAAACGGAGGGTAGGTTGAGGCAAAAAATGGTGAGGAAAGGGGTAGGAAAGGTTGGATGAAGGTGGAATTAGGTGGATGGAAGGTCCTCAAGGTTGGAAAAGCTCAAAACTTCTTTCAAAGCTCCTCTTGAACCTCCATGGTAGCTCTCTATGTTGTGGTAGCTGAAGGTGGTTTTGTTGAAAGTAGGTTGGTGAAGGGTGGAAGCTGAAGCTAGGGATATTGGTGGATTCCTCCTCCGTTTCTCTGCTAAAACATGTAATCAAACTACATGTTCATGCAATTAACATTGAAAAACCTATGATTAAAATGGTGGAAAATATGAGTTGAATTTATTAACAAAACCTACCAATGCATTTGAATCAGAAACCTAACTCAACATTCACAAAATGTTCATGATACATACAATAGAATGTCTATCCTTTCCAAGAAATCATAAATTGAAATAAATTTTGGGTCTATGGTGAAGATAATCCCTCCTCAAGCTCCAATGAAGGAGGTGAGAGAGGGAAGCTTTGACACACAACTTTGGAGTTTTATATTTTATCGTACCATGATCTACAAGAGCCTAACTACAACAACATGAAATGGAAGAAAACTAAACACAAAAAAATTAAATGTAAGAAAACTAACTACAACACATGAAATAAACTAGCTAAAATGGCATGGAAAGTAAACATAAATACACAAAAGAGACTGAGGCCAATGGATTTGGCCATAACCCACAAGCTTTGTGCTCTAAAATTAAATCGGTGAATGATAAATGGATTATTGGTTTTATTGCAGAAATAATATCATTCCATAGCCATGAAAGTCACAAAATTATTTTACAAGATCTAAGAGTCTCGTAGCTACCTCTAAAATTGGAATCCTAATTAGCTCTTTCGCTGCCCTATTTAACATAAAGGGTAGATACCAAAAAATCCCTAAAACATAAGTGATTTTTTCCCTTTCACTCCAAGAGAAGTGGATCTTTGGTTCACTTGGTCTTCCACTTACTTAGTTTCCTTTGATTTTAAGTTTTTGGAGGGAATATCGAGGATCCTTTGGCTACTTTTAGGAGTTAAGGAGGTGGTCAAACCCCCTATAATCTCTCCTTGTTGTATATTTAGAGCTTTGATGGCATAATATTCAACAAAAATGGCATATATTTGTGATTATCTTGCATTTAAACCATATTAGGCATTCGAAGTATGACAAGCCTTAATCACCATATACAGTAAGTAGCATATGACCATAATGTAATTAAATGTGAGAAAGAGAGATTAATGAGGGTAAAAAGGTCAAAATTAACACCTCAAAAGATACCTAATGATGGTGCTCATCACCTCTCCTGTGAAAGGGTCATAGGTAGTGTTGTGAAGGCCAGTTGAGCTCTAGTTGTATCTATTAGGTTCTTATGGGAAATACAGCCTCTTTCAATAAATGGAAAAGTGAAACGTATATATGCGACTATTGGCATCCATCAAAGCTCCTCCCCATTTTTTTCATTTGGCTATGACATACTGGAAATGGGAGACTAATAATAAACTCCGGGGAAGGGGTATTGCAACTCATGGGGACTTATAACATCATGGGCACATAGGATCTAGAATAGGTATCCTTGCTAGGTATCTTGGCTAGCCCTCATTTTCACCCTTATCAGAAAACAGGTTTTTGGTCCCTCTCAGATGACATTCCATAATTGATCAACCAAAAAATAAACCAATACCTCTATGGGTATTATTAGAATGAATTCTTAAAGCAGGTATAAGAAAAGAGATCACTTTAGTTGTGTGTGACAAACAACCCTAACAACAAATATGGTTGCATAACTTCCTTATATCTACAATATATAGTCCAAACAAATGCAACAAAAACCCATATCTATGCAGTAAAACTAGTTAAACAATAAAATGAAATAAGAGTTTCTGCAAATATCCAATGGACAAGACAAGATATATAAAGAATTTTATATGTATTAACACTTGGGAAGGGAACAAAGAATGATGTTACTAGTCCCCCTCAATGGGATGGGTTCTTGGCTATCCTCAACGCTTCAGATCCACAAGTTTCTCTCTCTCAATGGTGTAGAAAACCCAAGACGTGTTGAACTCTATGGGAGCCCAAGAAGCAAAATAGTAATAAAAGTGATCAAAGTATGACTATGACAGAAGGATCAAAGTTCGACCATGATAAAGGGATCAAAGGTAAATAATGAATGGAAAAACCTCCTATTTATAAAAAAATATTGAGTTATACTTGATAATGGTGCATAATAAAATATTATTAAAAAGATCTAGATCTAACTGCTTAGAATATTTTATTATATTTTGTTGGAGGGAGGAGGAATTTAAATTGGTTAAATCCGTTAATTTAGAAATTATAAACAAATAAATTATTATTTTTCATTTCAAGGATGGGGTTAAGGAAAAATCTAACAAATAATGAATTATTATATTATTCCTAAATGATTTAGTCAAATTTAACAAGGAATGTTAATCAAATAAGGATTTAATTAATTATTCCTAGAGAATAATAAGATAAATAATTATTTATCTAATTATTTCTCATTAATTAGGTTAAATATGAACAAGAATATTATTTAAACTGTGGTTTAATTAATTATTGCTAGAGGAAAACCAAATAAATAAGGATTTATTTAATTATTCCTCATGGGGTTTCCTATTTGAACAAAAGATAACTTAATAAAATATGGTTTATTAAATTATTTCTTATAGTGAAATCAATTTTGCTGTGGTAAAATTGGTCTTGCATGGTGTACTTCAATCCATCTAATTGTAAATGGTTATATGACCAAAAATTGGTGTAACTTATTTCCCCCCAACGTGTGAGCGTTAGGAGGTAATCGTATGACTGAAGTACGTTGTAATAATAGAATCACTAGACACTGAAGGGGAGTCAGAGAGATAGAGAGATACATAGACAAAGAGAAGCGAGATAGGACAATAACCTTGTGTGGCGATACCTACAAATGATGTAAGTCTCCTTTAATGTTTGGGTACCTTTTCTGAGTGAGACGGGGGAGGCATACCTATGCCCACTAAGATGACAAACTACAAAGTGTAATGGTGTGTGCATCAAAATGGGACTGAGCTATAAAGTGCATGATAAATGGTACATGACATGCTGGCATACAATGGGCCAAACAAAAATATAATGGATCCCACATGCATACTACGTCTGGGAAAATGGTAAGGATTGAATACAATAATATTTGAGTACATGAGATATATTAACAACAAAAGAAGCCCTGATAAATAGGAAAGGGATATTAAAATATGAATGGATTATCTAAGTGATACATGTATGCTATAGGCGATGCAAGCACCTGGAACCGAACCCATCATACATGTGGAGCTTCATATGAGGTTGTAGGATAAAATGAGGTCATCCGGGCATGTCAGGGGCTACCTGAAGGGAAACCCCCTCATGAGGGCTGAAATATCTCACACACACTCGGGAATCACTGAAGCAATCTGTTGGATCACCAAACTATAAAGTATATGAATCTAAATCATGCGGAAGTGGAGTGGATGAGAAACAACCAAGTAAAAGGGAAATGAGGAGTCCCTTTTCCTGATCTGAGGCATCAAACAAGAATGGAAGCTAGAACCAAGATCCACCTCCCTCTAGACCTGTCTTCTGGAAGAAATGTGTTGATGTCAACAGAAGGAGGTACGCCATATATGCGGCAACAAGGGTCCTCAATGAAGGCATGAGGGATGATAGTAGAGCAACCGATGGACTGAAATCAGGAATGATAATGGAATGGGGGATACTAAGTAGCAGACAGATGACTTCCCTTATTAGAGCATATAAAGCTAGAATGATCTAGCAGTGACTGATTCGACTCCTAAGGGGATGGGGGATAGTGGGACTAGAGGAAAAAATGGGCTTCATGAGAGAGGGACAAGGTACGAATGGATGGAATATTGTAATAGGAGGCAAAGGGACTCGGGATAGAGTCCATGAATGTGATGATGATTCAACTTAGATGCTCTGATCAAGAGCAACTTGATGATGCTACTACACAGAATAGGCCTGATAGGGACCATAAAAAAATGAGAAAAATGTGGTTGCTCATGAAGAAAATGAACACACCCATTAACAAGTATGAAGGAAAATTGGTGCCCCAATTACAAGTGGCGCAAGTGCAGAAATTCAATTTTGAGAGGCAGCAAAGTAACCCTTCTTGGAAAAAAGGCTTCTAGGTGAAGTATCAAATCACAAAAAATAAAAAGGATACCCATTTTAGATCTCAGTGAGAGCTTTCCAATGGTGTTGACGGTCCATCAAACAGATCTATGGTTTGGTCGCAATTGGCAAAAGAAAAATTAGGGTTTCCCTTTTAATACGCCGATTACCCTCCAATTTGGTTTCTTTTCTATTGGAGAGGTGGTGAATGTGGAGAGGAGGAGAAGGCCCTCAATCTTGCGGCATTCATAGTAAAAAAACTGACATTTGGAATAGAGATCTGCCAGTTATAGGTAGGTTCCTAACGTCACTCATCATTTTTAGTGGATTATAATTTCAGATTAGGTGCCTAGAGCCTAGGAATAACACCCTACCATTGGTCATGGCTAGCTCACACTTCTTGGGCCTGATTCTGTGAGCTGGGTCACAAGTTTCATGGAGAAAAATAGTGACTTCGCAGGTACAAAGATGGGAAAATGCAAGGTTCCAAAAAGTTGGATTTTGCCTTGTTTTTGGTTGGGAACATGGGCTTGATGGTTTTGATGTAGTTTTTCTTCCTCTGAACTAACAAAATATGCTAGGTTTGTGCAGGTATAGTAGAGTTAAAGGTCAATTAGAGAGAGAGATATTTGGATTCACTATGTTCCAAGATCTAGGGGGATCAGGTCGTCAGAAGAGCACTAGTTAGGTATGGGAATTTCAAGTTGGTTGAGAACCCATTGATGAGGGCAAGGGAGCCCTTACTATCCTAGATAGTCAGCTACTGGGACCCAGACTTGGAGGTATTTGTAGTGCAGGGGCATCAAATCAAGTTGACTATTCAAGAAATATATTTCCTGACCATTCTCCTTCTACTGGGGCTGGTGGGAAATATCAAACCAGTATTACCGCTTGGGTAGAACATATCAGAGTTCGTGGAATGCCACCCATGACTAGATGTCTATGTCAAGGGCATGACTATACCGATCAGTGATCTAGAGAGGCTAGAGGTTGTCACCACAGCAGTACTGTGGATCTTGTGCAACGAGGTGTTCCACCACATCATTGGAGGGCAGATGATGTTGGTTGAGAGTGTGTTGAGTGGGACCCACTATTGGTTGGCTCAATTTATGTTGGCGTCATTGAAATGAATTTTTTTGCTATGGAAGAGACAAGTGAACCATGATTGTGTTATTGGTACAGTGTTGTGCTTTTTCTTCTTAAAGAAGATCCCAACACTTCGGCCTCATGTACAAATCTAGGATGGGAGCCCACGAGAGCCTAGGATGCGTAGCTGGGGGCAAAAACTGTGGAGAGGAGGAGGTGGGGGAGTCGGACTAGTGTTCTAACCCGAGTTCTTCACACATTGGCATCAAATTTCACTGTATATAGATGACTATCGATACAATGGGATGAACTATCAAGGGGACCCAAACTTTCCTCTTCTGCCCGCTCGAGCATGGGGACCAGATGGTAAGTGAAAATTTGCTATATTTTATGGTGCATTTAAAGTTTTCAGAATTATGTATGTGGTACTGATTCATTTCTTTTGGTATGAAAATATAGCACCGATGAAACTGGCTATGTATATGGGACGACCCACAACATCAGGAGTTGTAGAGTCTAGTGGAGTGAGAGAGGATCTGAGACCTGACTTGGAGGCTCTGCTAGAGGATATATGCCACAAATGTGAGTTGTTGATGATCTGGGTATCAGAGAACGACTGGCATGATCTTGATGAACGTTACATTGAGGCATGTGTCGGGCTACCCTTGGAGTGGCGAGGTGTCATGCAGCGCATGGCAATGTCCGGGCAGGCTATGCAAGATTTGCGGGCTATAGGAGTCAAGCAATTGGTTCGGGACCCTACAGATAGTGATTAGATGTAGGGGCATGTTTTTCCCCTATTTTTTATTTTGTAACATGTTATGGTCATGTCTTATGTATTATATTAGAGGATTCCAAAACATTTATGATTTGGTGGACACATATGATGAATATGCATCTTTTTGTATATGAAAATATATAGTTAGCCATTTGTTTATGATTATTGTCTTGTGTTAAATGCATGTGATAAGTACCAATATAGAATATTGCTTGCAATGCTATCTACATAGTGTGTTGGGCTCTAGGTAAATGACTGAATGAAATAGTTTCAAATTCACGCACTAGGAACTTTGCTCGTAAATATCTTCTAAAAAGTACATGGCTATTCACACCATATATTCCATTAAATTTCATGACAAGTAGCGGGGAATCTAAAAAAACATGAAGATTAAGGATGCGATGATCAAGGGAATCGAAAAACAGACCTATCACTACCTCATATTCAACTTGATTATTGGTGTCAGATCCAACACATACGTCGTTGGAGAGGACTAACGAATGCATGGGGGTAAAAATGGCCCAGGCTACTAAAGCTAGATTCTATGAGAAGTGACTTGCACCGTCAGCATAACCAATATATGGTGTTGATGATGGATCCATCTGAAAGGTGCCACAAGGAAATAAATGAGATGATGAAAAATGTAAGCTAACTAAATGCATGATAGAAATAAAACATGCATCTCGATGAGAGATGTTATGGGTAAAATCTCTTAAGGTAGAGTGCATTGCGAGGGTTAGGAAGGAGTTTCCCTTCAAAATAATCTAGAAGGTATGCCCCCTTTCCATATTCTTTACTAATTATGTAAGGTCCTAGCCATAATGAGTCGAAATTCCCATGACCAAGGATATCATGAGCCCGATCATACACTAGAACAAAATTTCCTTCGTGAAATGTATGAGGTAGGAATTTTTGGTCATATTGATCTTTGGTGTGCTTCTTAATGTAGTGTCCCTTATAGTGAGATAGCTTTGATGATACTTAGAGATGGTGATTTTGATATAATATTATGTATGAAAGACTTATGTACATGCTTATATGCTATGACCTGGTCACTTGGTTGTTGTGTGCTTATGATAATATCTATGGTTGTGTGCACAAGAATTGATTTTGGTTAAGAGAATATTAGCGATGTTTTCTCTTTTGGTATCCTATTTTAGACATAGGTGTATGACGTGAATGGTGATTCAGAATTGAGACACAGATCCATGGACGATCATGGTTATGTGGAACATATGGTTAAATATTATGAATTATGGATGATACATGATTTGTATGATTATATTAAGCATGATGTGGCAGGGGACTTGGTCATTGCCAACAGGGATGCTCAAGTTATAAATGACTGCGGAAGTCATTTCTCCAAAACCAAAATGACTGTGGAAATCATGCACAATATTTGGTAAAATTTGAGTAAGTTAATTATGAAATTCATTGGATTTATTTGATCAATGAGATTGTGATGTGTGTAGGTTTTGGAAGAAGACCTTGCCAACGAACCATCAGATGGGTATGAGCTCACAATCAGTACCTTAAGGTGAAACGCGGAGTTTCAAAGAAAAATATATGAGAAGCCATGGAAATTAGGGCGCGGAGTCCTAAATCCATGAAATATAAAGACGTGGAGTCTTGAATATATAAGGAAATGTTTGGAGTGTAGAGTCCTGAATATTTAAAAAGATCAAGGTGTGGAATCTTGGATCTTTAGAGTAGATCAGGGCGCGGAGTCCTCAATCTACTAAGGCATGAAGATGCATACAATAGGGGTGCGGAATCCCTATTATCTAGAAGAAAAATACCACTCATGGGCAACTCGTAGATGAATTTCCTTAATAATCTAATTCCTAACAATTTTGGAGTGACTTTCTAAAAATAGAAAGTCATGTCTACCATTTCAAGTATGACTTTCCAAAAATAGTAAATCACCTCCAATCAATGGGTAAACAAGTATACTTGAAGTAAAATCACTTAAATTGTGATTAATCAATTGTAATAGTTCAATCTTGACTTAATCATCAATATTATTAATATTATTATTATCTTTTATGAGACTATGATATTATTATTGAAAGGAAATTATATATCCTCAATCACTTCACACTTCTCTCCTTCATGACTCTCATGGCTCTATGTAACTCTCTCTATTTTAAATATTACATTACACTCTCCTTTATGCACTCATCAAGAAATGGCATATTCCTCTTACACTCATTAAATATATGTCATAAAATATTCTTACACTCATTAAATATGTGTCATAAAATATTCCTCTTACACTCACTTTAATGCATATGTTACACTCTCCTTAAATAAGGCATGCATACCTCTCCTTAATGGCAGAAGTTACACTTCTCTAAAAGGAATACAATGCATGCATATTACTCCTTTATGAAAAGAGATTGTTGCTCCTCCTATATATGAGTCTCATGTATTCTCATTTGGGGGGAGGGGGGTAATGCCAAGAGTGGAAGACACTTGAGGAATATTGTGAGAGGGAGAGATATGGAGAGTATCCAATTACTTCCAAAACAAATATGAATTTCTTACTAATCTACTAAGCATCTATTGAGGTTGAACATGAGTGTTATTTAGAGGAAGTGAAAACTATCTTCCTTAGTTTTCCTTGCATCTCTCTCTCTATTGTTGTATTTTGGTACTGGTTGTGAGCTTTTACAGCTCAGGGGTTCTAGGGGGAGGAGTTCTCCCTGGATATGGTTGGGTGGAAAACCGGATGGTTCAAATGAGTTGGTTAAGGGATCGAAGGTGGATCATATTCTGAACAATTGGAGCTGAATATCTCTTCAGCATTTGAGAAAGGAAAGAAAAATATTGTTGAAGGTAATTGCAATAAATAAATTCCAAAGGACTTGGGTAAGTATTTCACGGTTTATGGTTTTGTTTCAAGTAATTACATGCATGTTTTAGAAATGGTTTTAGGATAGTTTGCAAAGTGTTTGACAAAGTCCTTGAATGAGTAATGTTATTTATGCATGAATAAGTGGTAACTTGCAGCTTACATCAGAAATAAGAAAATGGACATGTACCCAAAACATACCTGGAGGAATTACAGAATCAACCCTTAAAAGAAAATGCAAAAATAATGGGAACTAAAATATGGTTTGGAAGATCAAATGCTTGAGGTAAGTTGGAGATAAATTTCAGTTATGGCTTATATTTCATATTCTAATCAATAATTCAATGTTTTGTTATTGAAGTTGTTGTAATAGTACTATCATAATTTTGACAGAAAGCCTTAATGGTTGTAGCATTCAAGGCTGCCATATGTTTGTTAAATTGTAGCAATTGGTGCAAAAAGTTTGTCAATCATGTCAAATGAAGTAGCTTGTGGGTGGTAAAATGTTTCAAGAATTCATATGGTGGATTTAGAAATGTGTGATTTCAATGAGCATATCTTAGTAGCATAAATCTGGGTTGTTTTTCCTCATGTAGAGGTGTAGTTGTAAGTTTTCATTCCATATGTTTGACAGAAGTCATGAATGAAACATTTAGGATATAAATTTTTTTGTTTTCAAGAATCGCATTCCTGAGCATTTTTAATTCGATTCAGCCCAACATCAGGGGGTATCCGTGCCTAATGGACATGTAACCCCTGATTTCATTCCAATAAAATACTTTTCAGAACCCAGATTGGAAATCTGGGCGATTTGGCAGATTGCTGCTGTGAGTTATGTTCGTCTGTTATTGAGTCTTTGATGAAAAACTAAGATTATTTAGTCCCTGTTTTAAGATGGAAACATTTAAATTTTCAATTCTAAATTTTATGAGATAAATATGTTGAAGAATAATCTTAAATTCATTATTGCTAAGTGTTTGACAAAATGCCTCAATGAATTTTAATTGCATGCTTGCAAAGTGTTGGTCATAAGGGCTCAATGAGTGTAGGGTGCATGTCTACAAAGTGTTTGTCAAAAGTCTTGAATGGCTGTAGCTTTTGTGCATATAAATTGTTAGTGTAAAATTCTTAGTTACTGTTGTTTTTATGTTACTATAAACTATTTAATGGGTGTAGCTTCCTATGTCTGCAAGTTTTTGGTATGAATGTGAAAATTAATTTATTAATTTGCTGAAGTGTGAATAAGACGGTTGTTTCTTGTATTATCTAAAGCTTACAAAAAAAAAGGGGGCTTGTTGTTGGAAACAATTTTACAATGACTAATTCTTTAGGATTTTATGGAAATGAGTATTAGTGATTATGTGACATCTACTTCTCTATCCTATTGGTGGTGGGTAAGGTGGGACCTTACACTTAACTACTTTGATGGTTTTCAAGGCAACATGATAGTCTTCGAAAGCATGCTTAAGCATGATAAGTCTTTTTTCTAAAGGTTGGATGTCATGAAGAAGTTCGACAGCTAAGTGAAGGGAGGCGATTTCACACTCGATCGATAAGTCTAACTCCTCACCAAAAAGAAGGTGGAAATGAGTAACCTGGAAGTAGTTTTAACAGAAGTTCTATAGGCCCACAAAATAGGGAAGAGCATAAAGTGCTAGCTCGTTTTGTGCTTGTTCACCATACTTTGAAGCATAGTTTTAAGAATTTTATTGACCGCTTCAACTTGAACATTACCTTGGGGGTAATAGGACGATGAATATTGTTGCTCAAAGCCCAACAGAGAGGATAGTTCACAGCATATCTCATCTTAAAATTTTTGATCATGGTCAGAGACCAATTGTTTCGGAATCTTGAATCGAGTGATAACATGTTTAAAGAAAATGAGGGTCACGGTGGCTGCCACATTATTTAATGTTGGCATGGCCTCAGCCCATTTGGTGAAATAGTAAAATGCCACAATGATATACTTGTGGTTACTAATATACAGAGGTCGAAAGTCCATAAAGTCAATGGCCCACATACAAAAGGGACTGACTAAGATGATAGGATTGAGGGGAGCAGGAGGAGCTCATGCATTTGGGGAGAAAAGTTGACAATTGGAACAATGCTTGACTACTTCAATGCAATCACCAAAGAGAGAAGGCAAAAATTATACCCAGTGCACATGAATTTATGGGCAGTATCTAAACTAGAGAGGTGGCCACCACAAGCACCACTATGGCAGGAATTAAGGAATTTCTTAGCTTCATCGTACATGAGAAAACAATGGAGGACATAATCAATACTGTGATGATAGAGATCGTCACCAATGAGAAGATAATGGGGGGCTTGGTGTTGTATACGTCATCGAGCATCAAGTTCTATATGGGAAGAAAAAGCTTGGGTTCGTAGGTAGGTTAGGATTTCGCCATACAAAGGGTCATTCGAAGTCATGTCAAACAAGTGTTCATTTGGTAAATCATCATTAATCGACAGATCTTGCATAGCAGTAGGCAGTTCATAAATGAGTTCAGAAAGAGCTTAACCTTTCTTACTCGGGTGTGACAAACTCGAGATCGAACTCCTGAAGGATAATGATCCAATGACCATACTTTCCATTAATGATCTATCTACTCAATAGGAAAGCCATAGGGTTGTAATTGGTCACAACCTTGGTGAAACGCGTAAGGATATAGTGACAAAGTTTCTAAACCAAGAACACAAAAGTGAGTGCAAACTTCTCTTCATGCAAGTATGACATAGGCGAACACACAAGGTTCTTACTGACGTAATATATAACATGTTTGTTTCCAGTGTCATCTTCCTGTATAAGGACCCCGGCGACCAAATGGGTGGAAGCTGAGATGTAAAGTATGAAATTCCTCTCAAAGTTAGGAGGAATAATCAAGGGAGCAGAAGTGAGAGCATTTTTAAGGGCATAAAAATACAGTTGAGCATTGTCATCCCAAAAAAATGGAATGCTAGATAGAAGGAGTCTTAGAAACTCATGCGCGGTGGTGGCATAGTCATGGACGATTTACAAAGGAAGTTAGCTTTGCCTTGGAAGCTTTGTAACTGGCGCAAGGTACGAGGAATAGGAAGCTCAAGGATGGCTTCAACTTTGAGGGGATCAAGCATTATACTATCTTTGGACATAATGAAGCCCAAAATACGGTGGGAAGGAATGCAAAAGACACATTTCAATGAGTTGATATGGATATTATAATTGTGACATTGGAGAAATACGATATGCAAATCATGAAGTTGTTTCACCCAATGCCTCAAACGAGTAGTAAGGTCGTCAAGGTTGGAAAGAATAATATGAGCCAAATCATGGAAATAGCATGACATGGCCCACTGGAAGGTGGATCTAACATTCTTTATGCTGAACGACATGACCCTATAAGCAAAAGTTCACCATGGACTAATGAACGCAGTTTTAACTGATCTTCACGACAGATAACTAGTTGGCTGTATCCAGTGAAACCATCCATAAAGGATAGAACCTCATGCCCAGTGAACTCATCTATGATATGGTCGATGAAAGGTGTGGGAAAGTTCTCTTTGGGACAAGATTTTTTTAGGTCGCGAAATTTACCATAGACACGGATGGTGCCTTGTTTCTTCAGAATGTGAACCGAGCTAGAAACCTAAGTGGTGTATTCAATGGGATAGATAAAACTAGGCCGCTTGAGCTTATCAATTTCAGCTTTGATAGCTTCTCTTCTGGAAGGATTAATGGGTGTCAACTTTTGATGGCTAGGAGTAGCATCAAGCCGTGTATCGATATAGTGTTTAACAATGGTAGAATCAAGTCCAGGCATTTTGGAATAGGACCCCAAGAAAAAATCATAGAATTCCTTGAATAGCTTGGTGTAAGCCTCAATTTCTTCCGGGGTGCAATGTTCCCCCAAGTTAATGTTTTATTCTACCCACGGTTTATCAAAAATGTTAATTTTAATGGTAGGAGAAATACTGGCCATATTTTCTTCTTCAAATGCATCAGGTTCAGGGATGGGATTTCTAAACCAATCAACCTCATCTTAGATGAAGTATTTAGACTCCACATCATACTAGTCATGTGAATGCTATGGAAGGAAGTATGCACGATGGTTCATATCATCCCAAGGAAAGTCAGGGGTTGTCATTGCTTCCATAATGTCTTCATCATAATGAAACATGCGAGGATTAGCAGAAGGGAGAAAACATGATCCGGTGGGGATACCAGATGCATCATCACGAGAGATATGGTTCACATATGGATTTATAAGGAGGGTATAGAAAGAGCTATTAGATGAAACATCTACCAATGTTGAGCCCAAGGTGATCGCTGAAGGACATTCATTTGAAACAAAAGGGAATTCCTCAGAGGGTTTTTCCACCATGGATCTCATGGATGATGATATATAGAAGATAGTGGTTGAAGGATTCATCATATTGACATCGGAGGGCGGTATCACAATGGGTGTATAAATGTCCTCCGGTTCTGTAGAAGAAAAAAATACAAGTAGAAGAGTAGAGGATCCAACGTGTTTGGCCTCGATTCGGCAAGCAGCCTCATGGGTGTCATGAAATTCATTGAGATGGGGAAAAAGGTGATAATAGTGGCCATAAAGATCACACAAAGAACAAAGGTGATTTTTGTGCAACGATTTGAGTTTCTTAGCTGAATGGGGTAAGGTAACATGGACCTCTGGGATATCGAATTCATAAAACACCTCATTAACCACATGTTTGAGATGAGGAAGCTTAGGAATATTATGGGTATAATTCCCAACAACATCACACAAACCACACGAAGGTGACTAATTTGGAGGCTTAGGAGGAGAAGGGGTTGTTCGAGCAGCCTTATCCTCAGTTTTCTTCTTTCTAGCTTTTCCTCCCTCACTAGATTCTTCCGCAACAGGAGTAGATTCCTCTTGAGGTGGCTAAGGCACTGATGCAAAAGGAGGGGTCATAGTAACCAGTTGCACTGGGGTCAAAGCGGTATAAGGTTTGAGCTGGCAAGATGGAGTGTTGGCCGGGGGATCAATGTACTAGACTGGGATCCCGATGGTCAAATTGGAAAGGCTCAACGTAGCCATAATAGGTATTGAGATGACTCCAAAGGGGGGAGATGGAAATGGTATATAATCAGAAGGGTAATATCCTAGCAGAATGGCTCCCAAATGGTTTGGTCTAGGGGGAACTGTTCCTAGTTGAAAAGGGGTGGAAGAGACACCAACAAAGGGAGAAGGTTCTTGAACAGAAGGTCTCAAAGGCTCTATCAAGCGACCAGCAGTAGGTTTCAGAGGTGTGGGATGGTGGGTAGTTGAACCGGACCACTTGTGGCTAATACGAGATGATTGTATCATCCAAACATTCAACGTGGTGGAGTCAGCAATAAGAGGGGGGAGACCAAATAGTGCACCAAGTAAGGTGGAATCTTTAAAGACTCCAGGTAAAACACTGGTGAGAGGTGCGACTAATTTTTTATCAGCCACTCAAGATATGATAGACTCGTGGGATGTCTGATACTTCAGTTCATAATATTTCAACTGATCAATGATGACAATATTTCCATTGTGATGAAAGCACATATTATGGTGAACTGCAAATGCGACAACAAACATCACATAGGTATATCTATGATCCAATATGATATTGTAATCTAAGGAGGTGTCAATTACTTCAATGTCAACACAAATAGTCTTTCCCTCAAGAATAACAGGGTAATTGCAGTACATGCCAAGGGGCTAAGAAGGGTGATCATCCCAAGCACCCAAAGTGATGGTGGATGGGGCTAAGTCAGGCAATTTGATTTTATTCCAAACAGAGGTGGAAATCATGGATGACGGTAAGGGGGGATGTTCTAACTTGTCAACATCAAATATAATCAAACGATCATCTGAAGGATCCACGTCACCCAGAGAAAATGATAGAGATTTACATTGTGAAGGGGGTGACTAGAGGACATCTAGCATTGAAATGGAAGTAGGCAAATGTGCCAAGTCATATAATATGTTGTAAGTGTGGGAAAATTTGGCAAAAGAAGCATTTTGACGTAATGGCCCTTTAGGGATGTTGGAAATAACCTCTTCCCATGGCTAAGGGATTTGTAAGGGAGCACTGGGTGTCAAAATGGACTCTGTGGAAACTTTGATTTGGGGCTCGGTTGCAGACGAAGTAGGTGGCTTGCTATATTGGCACGACTGAGCCTGAAGGTTGAAATTAGTCTTATTTAAATCTTCAAAATTAATCATGAGAATCTGGTATTTAGGTTAGCATATTGTGAAGGTTGAGGGGTGGCATAACCTTGAGAAGGTTGGGTGGACACATATACTTATTGAGGGAAAGGATTAGTGAACACAGTTGGTTGAGGTAGCGCAGAATTTGGATGAGCCGAAGTAGTGGCTTGCTATCCTCTAGATGTTGCTTGTGCTTCCCAAAACTGGAGCATCTAGGGTAAAAGGGGACAATAATGAGTATAATGGTCATGGACACCAAAACAAGAACAATGCATTTTCGTATGAAGAGGACTGTTCTGCTTGGGTTGATCGCCCTGTTGCTAGTTGTTAGTGTTAGGATGGTTCCCTTGGGGTGTGTCCAGTTTTTCTATCTTGCCGCTCTTTATTACCTTGTTATGGTTGATTTTGTTTTCCTTTCCACTTTTTATTGGAATTAGGAGGATTAATCGCACTCTAATGCACATACACTTGACTCTGGGGGAGATGGTTGTTGCAACGGAGGTTGAGAAGGCACAGGAGGCTACGGTGTTGATGCAAGAGGGGCTAGAGCACTGGTATGTGGATAAGGGTAGAAATATAGTTGAGCAACATTGGGGTAAACAGGTTAAGAAACAACTAGCCATCGCATCAGTTGATGCAATGGGAAAAATGCGTAAGGTGTACTTTATCTTAGGTACATGCTTTCAGGAGGAGGATAACTACTGGAGGAGATTGCCCCTCTCTGAGGAAAATGAAAACCCATGGGAGGATGAGTATATGGATTTGAATGAGATCCAACGATACTATCGGTGGGGTGAGATGCCCCCATTTTGTTGGCACCAGTAGGTCTTGGAAGATCCGGTAAAATAGGACAAACATAACCAAACTCGGAGTAGATCAAGTCATATTTTAATATGAATTAGAGAGCTTCTTCCTCGGTCTGAGGAAAGTGAGATGCGACATATTTACCAATAAAAGTAAAATCATTCTGAGAAACAAATTCATATAGACACAGTCATCGAATGTAGGAGCTCATCATAAGCTCCTCCTTCTACACCATTCTTGGACATGATCAGAAAGGCGGGTGGAAGATATTTGACGAAATATGGTCAGAAACTCGGTACCAGTATCATATCAGAGAGGTAACTGGAAATAGGACATAAATGATTTAGCAAGAGTCACAAAAATGGAGTGTGAGGCAGTGGTCTAGTCGACATACCAATTTTCAACTTCTCCAGTGAGCGTACATTGGAATAAGAGAATATGAATGGAATCATCGGTGATAAAATTGGACGAACACCACATGTAAAAGGAGCAGATGTGATTAGTATGGTCCTCTCTAATGTTTCGTTCAAACTTAGGAATGTATGAAGGAAGCCTAGTTGAGATAACATGCCAACCTAAATTGTGGAGTATAGGGTCATTAATTAACTAGTTGAAATCGAGAAGGATAGCACTAGCTTGAGGACTTACACTTGCATCGGTGACTAACATGGTGACTGGATGAGGTGGAGGAGAACCTGGTTCAAAATCGGAGGGAGGACCCGATGGACCAGAATCAGAGATAGTATGGGGACTCAGCAGAGGACTAACTCAGACTCTATGATTTGGATTAAGTCTTACTAATGAAAACTGAGGATGAAGGTTGTGGAGTCTCTGGAGAAATGCCTTGGGGGCATAATGATGACAAGACACATACAACCCAAAAAGATGAAAGAGTGATAAAAAAAGGATCAGAGGGGTAGATAAATTAATTATGATGTTTATGTCTTAGCTTGGCAGTGTAAAAAAAGCACTCTTCGCTTTAGGTATGCATTTGTGTAAGCCATGTGTTAATTTTAATTAAGCCAAGATGGTTGTATATAAAGAAAAAAAAATGTTAAATAATTGTGAATAAAACTGAAACGACAGTAAAATAAATAGCTAAAAATGCATAAATTCAACCCAAAAGAAGGCTTACCAAACAACTAATCTAAGAGGTGGGTGAAATAGAATAAAAACACACAATATGGCCAAAATATCTAAGGTATAAGGGAAAAGGATCTAATGACTCAAATCTGCTGGAAAAGGTGCAGAAAATAGCAAGAAACCTGAGGGAAAATTTCTGCAAAATGGGAGGTGAAACGTTAAAACCCTAGGGGAAATAAGGGGAACACTAAGGGAGACCAAAAAAAACTCAAGAGGGGGTTTCTGATGGAATGATAACTAATATAAAGGGATTTTAAGGAAGGATAGATCAGACCCTAAACCATGGATGAAAGCGCTACAAAATTTGAGACTACTTACTCAGCTAAACCCCTCCTAAAAAGGTGGAAGCATACTGAAACCCTAAAGGGCTTGGTCCTAATTTAAGGAGACAAAATGAGCATATCCAAGGCTAATATGTGCTAAGGCAGATGTCAAACAACCATGAATAGTGCTTGCGACAAACCCTGACAGTCACAGAAAACATTCTGCAGAAAGTTGCAGCTCGCAGGTACTTTCCTGTTAGTTGTTAAAATGACAGTTTCTAGCCCCATAGGTATGACCTGAGCTTGAAATCACAGTTTCTGGGCTGAAAAATTACGAGCTTCGGTTTTGGGATCCTTGGGCGGCAAGTTGTGGAAACAATTGTTGTCTCTGACACGGCTAATACCTGTTACCTGCGGAAAACACCTAAAAACATATATAACTTAGAATTTTTACTATTTTTGGGCATAAAAGGTAAAAAAAAACATTAAAAGACTAAAAATAGCTAAATAAAAACCCTAGTTATTGAAACAACTGGTCACATAGGAATCTGAATAAAACCTAATGGAGTCGCCAATTGTTAGAAAAAATTCTTAACGCAAGTGTATGAAATGAGATCACTTTAGTTGTGTGTGAAAAACAACTGTAAATACAAATATTGTTGCTTAACGTCCTTAGATATACAATATATAGTAAAAAAAAATTCAACAAAAACCCGTATCTATGCAGTAAAATCAATTAAACAATAAAATGAAATAAGAGTTTCTCCAAATATCTAATGGACAAGACAAGATATATAAAAATTTTTATAGGTATTAACACTTCGGAAGGGAACAAATAATGATGTTTCCAGTCCCCCTCAATGGGATGGGTTCTTGGTTGTTGTCAACACTTCATATGCAGAAATTCCTCTTTCAATGGTGTAGAAAACCCGAAACGTGTTGAACTTTGTGGGAGCTCAAGAAGCAAAATAGTAATAAAAGTGATCAAAGTATGGTTATGAAAAATGGATCAAAGTACGAACATGATAAAGGGATCAAAGGTAAATAATGAATGGAAAACCCTCCTATTTATAACAAAATATTGAGTTATCCTTAATAATGGTGCATAATAAAATATTATTTACCAAGATCTAGATCTAACTGCTTAGAATATTTTATTATATTTTGTTGGAGGGAAAAGGAATTTAAATTGGTTAAATCCTTTTATTTAGAAATAATAAATAAATAAATGACTTATTTATCATTTCAAGGATGGGGTTAAGGAATAATTTAACAAATAATGATTTATTTTATTATTCCTAAATGATTTAGTGACATTTAACAAGGAATATTAATTAAATAATGATTTAATTAATTATTCCTAGAGAATAATAAGATGAAAAATGATTTATCTAATTATTTCTCATTAATTGGTTTAAATATGATCAGGAATATTACTTAAACAATGGTTTAATTAATTATTTGTAGAGGACAACCAAATAAATAAGGATTTATTTAATTATTCCTCATGAGGTTTCCTGTTGGAACCAAAAATAACTTGATAAAATATAGTTTATTAAATGATTTCTTATAGTGAAAACAATTTTACTATGGTAAAATTGGTCTTACATGGTGTACTTCGATCAATCGAATTGTAAATGGTTATATGACCAAAAGTTGGTGTAACAAGTATGTTCGCTTGAAAGGGGACGTTTCATAGGAGCTAAATCTGTTAGGTCCCTATATGACTAGTTTAGTCCCTTATTTTTATTAGTATATCCCCTAATTGTTATTGTTGTACCCTTGTAACCCCAATATTGTTATTATTGTTCCCTTACTTTATTATTGTTAGGTCAGCTAGGATTATATTGTGACCCCATGGACTCCTATATATAGAAGGAGGTTTTTTCATTTCTATCATCCAAGAATTGTTCATTTATGCAATTTAAAGGAGGTTTCCCCCTTGAAGTGGCTTATTTCTAAGGTGTTGACCTCTCTTTTCATCTATTTTTGGAGCCGGTTTCATAACATTTGGTATCAGAGCTTTGGATTCTAGGGTTTTGTTGTTCCAAACAGGTCATTGTGGAATTTTTTCTAGAACATTTTTTCTACGAAGGGTTATAAGCTGAATTTTTTATACAAAGAAACTGAAATCCTAAGGAATGTCATCTAAAAATTTCAAATATTGGTTCACAATATTTTCGGAGATATGATTTGTGGAAGTTAGAGTTTTTTTCTGGCTCTCGAATTTCACCTTAACAGGCGATCGTGGAATTTTCGCTATAAAAAATTTTCTTCGAAGGTTAAGAGGCTAAAATTTTTACAGAGCACAGAGAAAATCTTGAGGAATGTCATGTAAACATTTTCGATATTGGTTCAAAATATTTTCGAATATATGATCTGTTGAAGTTAGGATTTTTTCAGGCTCTCGAATTTCATCTCAAAGAGACGATCATGGGAAAATCATCATAACTCTCTCTCTGAGTATCGGATTGGAATTATGTAAAACTTGGTCAAAATTACACGGAATTTAGTTTCCTATGTATCAATTTAAGAGTTACAGGAGGAAACAGTGACACATGGCACATCGTACAAGTTTTCTCTACTGAACCAGTCCATAATTAGGTCATTGTGGGAGATTTGGCATAACTTTTCCTTGAAGAATACAAATGTTAGGTCCCTATATTACTAGTATAGTCCCTTATTGTTATTAGCGTAACCCCCTTATTTTTATTATTGTACCCTTGTAACCCCCATTTTTTTATTATTGTGCCCTTAAATTATTATTGTTAGGTCGGCTAGGATTACATTGTGGCCCACTAGGATTACATTATGGCCACATGGACTCCTATATATAGAAAGGAGGTTTTGTAAATTGTATCATCAAATAATTGTTCATTTATGCAATGTATTGGAGGTTTCCTCCTCGAGGTGGCTTATTTCTAAGGCGTTGCTATCTCTTTTCTTCTATATTTGGAGCTGGTTAGAAAACATTTGGAATCAGAGCTTTGGATTCTAGGATTTCGCTGCTCCAAATAGGTCATCGTGGAATTTTCGCTATACATTTGTTTCTACGAAGTTTCAGAAGCTGAAAAATTTAGGGTGAAAAGATGAAATCCTGAGGTAGATCGTCTAAAATTTTTAGATCTTGGTTCACAATATTTTCGGAGATATGATCTGTGGAAGTTAGGTCTTTTTTTAGGATCCTAAACAGGTAATTGTGGCATTTTCACTATAACGTTTTTTCTATGAAGGTTCAGAATATGAAATTTTTAGGGTGTGAAGCTGAAATCCTGAGGAAACTTTTCGCAAAATTTTAGAGCTTGGTTCACAATATTTTTCGAGATATGATCTGTGGAAGGTATTGCTTTTTCAGGATCTCGAATTTCATCTCAAAGAGGTGATCGTAAGAAAATTTCAATAACTCTCTGTCTGAGCATCGGATTGGAGTGCCATAAAAAGTGGTCACAATCAAATAGACTGTAGTTTCTTGGCTATTAATTCCAGAGGTGAAGGATGAAACAGTGACATGTGGCAAGTCATACAAGTTCGCTCTACTGAACCAGTCCATAATTAGGTCATTGTGGGAGATTGGACATAACTTTGTCTTGGAGAATTCAATTCAGGTCATACCTATGGCATTCAAAAGAGAATTCAGAGGGCTACTTCAATGCTGAATTTTAGATATTGAAGAGCCGCAATCATAGAGATAATCCAATTTCAAAATCGAGCTCCTCAAAATCAAGAAAAAGGTGTGTATTTTTTTTCCGAATTGCATAAGTCTTGTTTGAAAAATAAATTTGAATTGATTCCAAGGGTATATTGTAGAATAAACATTAGTATTGGGTTCTAAAACATTCCCCGTAAAAATAATTCAACACCCATTAAGCCTTAAGAAGGCTCTACTATGACTCATGAAGATGAAGAATTGCAACATGATCTATCAAAATTACAAGAGCAAGTGCAAAAAATTTCACTCTTGCAAAGAGCAAAAAAAAATGAAATGGAAGTTTTGAAGAAAGACATGGAAGCGAAGATGGAAGGTTTGAAGAAAGGTGTTGAAGCTAAGATGGATGGCATGGAAGCTGACATGGAAGCTAAGATGGATGGCATGGAAGCTGGCGTGGAAGATAAGATGGATGACATGAAAGACAACATGGAAAACATGAAGAATGATCTAAAAGAAAACATAGAAGGTTTTACAAAGTTGATACAAGAAATGTTTCCTAATGGTGAAAAGATAGTAGAAGAACCTCATGATGAGAACAAAATAAATGTTAATCGTGATTTCATAAACTCTAATGTTTGCGGGAAGAACCACCATATTCCAAAAATGGATATGAGGAAGTTTGATGGAAAGGATCCTGTAACATGGATACTACAGATGGAGCAATATTTTGATCTCCATAACGTGCAAAACACACAAAAGGTACGCATTGCAACTTTACATTTAGAACAAAATACTTTTGTATGGTATCGATGGCTTTGCTCCCGTAAAAAAATTGTCACTTGGTCAATTTTTACGGAGGAAATGATAGCACATTATGAGGATACGAAGAGAAACACCTTCTTTAGCCAATTGATAAATCTCAAACAAAAGGGTTTAATGGGGCAGCACATTGAGGACTTCCAAAAATTGAATATAAGGGTAACTGATATTCCAGAGGAACACAGGATCGATCTCTTCATAGGCACTTTAAAGGATAACATCCAACATGAAGTTCGTGTTTTGGAACCAGATTCATTGGAGAAGGCATTCATGTTGGCAAGAAAAGTTGAATGTAAAATAATGGCGACAAGGAAGCCTACCACTCAATTCTATAAAGAAGGAAGTGTTGCTACACCTAGATTTCCACAACCTACAAGGTTGACACCACAACAATTGGAAGAAAAAAGAGAAAAAGGGCTTTGCTACAGTTGTGATAGAAAATACACTAAAGGTCATAAGTGTGCGGAGAAGAAATTATTTTACATAGATTGTGAAGAGGAAGAAGAAAATGAACAAGAAGAGGATATACACCAGGAACCATCCCTAGAAGAGGAAGAAATGAATCCGACCATATCGTGTAATGCACTGGTAGGAATTACCACTCCTCAAACTCTCAAGATAGAGGGAAATATCAAGAAGAAAAGGTAATAGTGTTGATTGATTCAGGTAGCATCCATAATTTTATTCATTGTAAGGTAGCCAAGGAATTAAATTGTTTCCTATACCCAACACCAGAATGTCAAGTGATGGTTGCAAATGGAGGAACTATAAATTGCTCTGGAAAATGCCATAATATCAAGCTAACCATGGGGAAATATGTATTGACTATTCCAATGCTTTCCATTCCTATGGGAGGTGCTGATGTTGTACTAGGAGTACAATGGTTACAATCTTTGGGGACGGTAGCTTTTAATTTTCAAGAACTTTTCTTGAAATTTTTTTCAGAAGGAAAGGAAGTTGAATTATGGGGTATTGAAGGGAAGCCAGGAAGGATAATAAGCTCTAATGTCATGACAAAGCTTCTAAAGAAAGAACAACGAGGCGTAATTGCACAATTATGCTCACTAGAAATTCCAACATCAAAATAATCTGTTTCTGCAGATCTCCAACAAGTCTTGGACAATCATTCCAAGGTGTTTGAAACTCCCAAAGGACTCTCACCTATTCGTGATCATGATCATGCTATTCATTTGATTCCAGGAAGTGTTCCTCCAAACATCAGGCCTTATAGATATCCTTACTTCCAAAAGAGCGAAATTGAACGTATGATTGCAGAAATGTTAGAGGCAGGTATAATTCAACCTAGTCAAAGTTCTTTCTCTGCTCCTGTGGTATTGGTACACAAGAAGGATGGATCATGGCGCATGTGTCCGGATTATAGGGAGCTCAATAAGCTCACCATTAAAGATAAATTTCCCATTCTTGTGATTGATGAATTATTGGATGAATTACATGGAGCAATTTATTTTACCAAGTTGGATCTTCGTCCAGGATATCATCAAATTAGAATGAAGACTGAAGATATTCCAAAAACAACATTTCGAACTCATGAGGGTCATTATGAATTTTTGGTCATGCCTTTTGGCCTTACCGATGCACCTTCTACATTTCAAGGGTTGATGAATTCCATTTTCAAACCCTTCCTTAGAAAATTTGTGTTAGTATTTTTTGATGATATACTAATCTATAGCAGGTCTTGGAAGGATCATGTTGAACATGTTGACAGGGTGCTCAAACTATTGCAGGAGAAAAAATTATATGAAAAAACATTCAAATGTTTCTTTGGAGTACAAGAGGTGGAATATTTGGGTCATATTGTATCTCACTAGGGTGTTAAAGTAGACCCTAAAAAAAATAAAGCCATTAAGGAATGGAAAGTCCCCACAACCATAAAGCAGTTGCGAGGACTTCTCGGGTTAACAGGGTATTATCGCAAGTTTGTTAAGAATTATGGGAGAATAGCAGCACGTCTAACAACATTATTGAAGAAATATGCATTTTCGTGGACTCCTGAAGAAACTAAGGCATTTGAACATGTTAAAGAGGCAATGTGCCTAGCACCGGTCTTAGCTATGCCAGACTTCACAAAAAAAATTATTGTGGAATGTGATGCCTCAGGAAATGGAATTGGTGTTGTTTTAATACAGGAAGGAAGACCCATTTCTTTTGAAAGTTGTCCAATCAAAGGAAAATATTTACAGAAACCTATTTACGAGAAGGAAATGTTAGCAATATTGCATGCACTAAAGAAATGGAGAACTTACCTAATGGGAAGACACTTCAAGGTAAAAACTGATCATGATAGTCTTAAAAACTTTTTGGAACAAAGACTATCTTCAGAAGAGCAGCAAAATTGGGTCACAAAGATGTTGGGTTATGACTTTGAAATAATCTACAAAAAGGGAAAGATTAATGTTGCAGATGCACTCTCAGGAATGAATGAAGAGGTGGAAGCATTGCTTTGTGCCATTTCTATTATCCAACCAGATTGGATAATCAAAGCAAGAGAGGAATGGAAGAAGGACAAAGTTGTATGGAAACTCATTAAAAATTTGCAGCAAGATCCTATTACATTTGATACATTTAGTTGGAAAAATGATTCCTTATGGTATAAATATTGTTTATATCTTTGTAAGAATTCCCAACTAAAAAAAAAAGATTGTTCTGGAATTGCACACTTCTCCTTTAGGAGGTGTTAGCACCCGAATTGGACCCCAAGCTGAAAGGGAAAAATAGGGTAACAACTAAACCACGCTTAGCCTTGTAGCTAGCCCTACAAGGACAGGAGAGGGCTCTCTCCGTGAAAGAATATTCAATAAAGTGCAATAGTAATCTGATATTAGGCTAGGTAAAATGATGGGAAAAGGGTTTAATAAAATGAATGAATGAATTTCATGGATGTGTGGGATAAAAGGGACAGTTGAAATTGGGAATTAAATCATGACACGGGGTATTTCATGGGGCAAGATAGGTAGGAAAATTAGGAATTAAAATTTAATGAGGATGGGATGGAAAGACTGGTGAGAAGCTGAAAAGGGAACAACAAATGGATGCTTTTCAAACAGAAGAAAAACAAAGAGCATGAACGATTTCCTAAGGCAGAGCATATAAAATGGATTCTACCTTTCTATCTTGAAAACATTCAAAGAAATGTTTATGGATGAATGGAACACATAACAATTCACATATGAAACAAAGGAGAAAAAAAAATGCTAAATCTCATACCACATGAATCCCACAAATCAAAGCTGCATCTCTTATTAATCCCTGTCAAACTGTACAATGGAGCACAAAGATGTTCTTCCACATTATTCCCCTACTTTCTGAGTTCCTGATTACATCCCCTTTCAGACTGAGACTTTACAAATAAATAAGCTGAAATATGGGAATATAGATCCATGAAAAGAGGAGTTGTTCTAACAACTGAAGAACTGAAATACAATCATAGTAAAGAAATACAACAATCTGCCCCTGAAAATAAGGAACAACATTACATTTGACTGCTTGGAGATTTTTGTGTTATGCTGTATGGATGAAAATAGGTAATCCGATGAATATATTTCCTATTTTGCTGCTTGCTGTAACAATCTTTGTTTTAAATAACCTCCCGGCCCTTTGACTATCACTTTGCCTTCCACTATTTTATTTTGAAGAGAACTGACCTTTATAAAATATTTTGGGAAAATGAAATGAAATTATGCCTCGGTGAAGGGAAAATTTAATTTTAAATGGGAAAAAGGAAAAGGAAGGAGGCGGAAATCATAAAAAATCGCAATCGCAACAGACGGGGCGAAGAGATACAATATAATAGTCACATTGTAATATGGCGCATCGCAATCAGAATCGGAATCGGGAGAGGGGCGGAGTGACACATATTTGCGATGGTGTAATCGCAATCTAGATAGGAGCGGGGAAATATAATGTGCCGACGGACTAACCAAAGCCTTTGTATAGAACAAAATATATAAGATTTGAATTTAACAAAGGGAAAAGGGTCATTATATATGAACGGGCGAAAGTACTATATAGTGGGCCGGGGGTCAATTTCAGTCGCAACATCGGAGGGGAGGAGGCGAAACACATATGGGGAATGCCAATTGCGATGGCCTGATTAGTTGTGGGTCGTCCAATCGGCGGGGAAGATCGACGGTGCCGGATCAATCGGGGGTTGTTGCGATCGGAAGATTGGAGAAGGGACTTGTGATTGATCGCAATCGGAGTTTTGTGCGATGGGGTGATCGAAAGGAGGGATGCTATCGGGTGATCGGAAGGAGGGATGTGATTGGGAGATCGTAAGGAGGAGGTGTGATCAAGTAATCGGGAGGGATACGATCGGGTGATCGAAAGGAGGGATGCGATCAATCGCATCAGAGTTTTTTGTGATTGGCCGATCGAAATGTTCGAATAAACTTTGCAATTTGCGATGGAAGAGCGGCAGGGTGTATAATGTATAACTTAAATTTTTTTATAAATTTTAAGGGGGCGTGAAAAAGGGGAAGTGGTTTATAACGGTGGGGAGTTATATATATACGAATCTTTAACATAAGGTTTCAACGAGAAATGGAGGGGAAGTGGTTATGATCAGTGGGAACTTTATAATATGAACTTTTTATTATAAAGTCCTAAGGCATGGAGGAGAAGTGGTTGATACATAAATCGCATTGTATTTAAAATAATTTATAATGCGATTTTATAATCGGAAAGGGGGAAAAATGGATTTTAGGGGGAATATTAAATTTCAAACATAAAGTTAAAGGGGAATATGGGAAATAGGGGAGTTTTAGGGAATTTTACTTCACTTAGGCATAAATTTCAATACAGAAGTCAGTTTTGAGAGTGTAGTATACCGTTGGAAGGCTCTTTTCGGGCTCCTTGTGATGGATCTACTTGGAGGATGATTTGGCGTTGAAGATGCTACAGAAAACTTCTCTGAAGGCAGGGACATCACTTTGTGGAGATTACATCTTCTGAATTGTGACTTATTACATATGATGATATCAAATTACATAATGAATAATAATAATAAAGACAAAATATCATGTTTTCACCTCAAAACATGGTTTTGAGGTAAAAATTACATCAAGCTGGATAAATTGTTTCTTTGATCTTCCTGGTGCAGTGACTTTGAATTTATTGACTTTCCTCATGACTGATGATATTATTGACATTTGACTCATTAATTTGACCATGATGAGACCCTAGAAACTAATGAGACCCATCCTATGACCTACTGATATGATTTTGAGAATAAAAGTGACTAATGACTAAAGACCATAGAAAGGAAAATCAGCAAGTACCTTATGAGGGAAAACTGATAAAAAATTACTACCATCAATGAATCCATGACCTAGCGGAATGGTGAAATTTATTCGGTATGAGGCACCTAATATGCAAATGCAAAAGAGTAATTTTGATCACTGATGGCAGTATGACTAGACTGACACTAACATTAGCTCCAATGGGAATGGTAGCTCCTTGGAGGTGCCAAGAACATCGTAGACCAAGCAGCCTTATCCATTGGGCATGGAGTCAAAAATGAAAACTGACTTTGACTCTAAGACACAAATGCAAATTGGCTGTGACTCTAGACTAAGACTGAAAATTGAAATAAAACCAAACCAGACACATATCATCCAAGTTTTATAGCCTTCACCTCAGGCCCCAAACTTGAATGACTGTGCATTTGAACTCTGATCAAAATAACATGGTATATACAATGATGATGAGAAAGATTATGATTTCATTTCTTCAACAATGCTACGCTTCAGTAGCCTACCATTTACTGCTCCACCTGGACAATCCTGGCCATCCATTTCTGAAAGCAAGAAGGCATTCTGTCCCCTGTATGCTATAATTTTGTATGGTCCCTTCCAAAGGTTGTCAAACTTACCGTGCTTCCCTTTGTCTTCATTTATTGCATCCCATTTCAACACTACATCATCTAGCTGAAACTTTTCTACTTTAGTCTTCCTATCATAGATCTTTTTAATCTTGTCCTGCAACTGACTCGCTTTCTGTGACACTTCTCCTCTTGTTTTTTGAAGGTGGATCATCTGGTTGATCCTTTGCTGGTTGTCATCATATTCGCTGCCAACTTCTTGTAATAATATCATAACTGGAACTATAAGAGAATTAGGAAAAAAAACATCAGTACCATAAACCATCTCAAAAGGTGACATACCTATTGATTCTTTACTGCTGACTCTGTCTACCCACAGTGTGTTGATAAGCTTTTGGTGCCAATTTCTTTTGTTTTCCTCCAACATTTTCTTAATTATATTCATCAGTGACTTGTTTGATGACTCTTCCAGGCCATTACCTTGTGGATAATATGCTGTCGAATGGCCCAGCATGATTTTTTATTTGTCACATAAATTGATCATTTTCTTTGATCTAAACGCGACTGCATTATCTGCCACAATTTTATGTGGGCAGCCAAAACGGGATAAAATATTCGATTCTAGGAATTGAATAATTACCGTGTCTATTTCTTTCCTAGCAGGGATGGCCTCGATCTATTTCGTAAAGTAATCTGTCCCAGTCCATATCCATCGATGCTGTGCTGAGAACACAAGATGTATTTCTCCTATGAAATCGAGCGCCCACTAATGAAAGGGCGCGTTCACTGAAATAGGTTTCAAAGTAAGTGGAAGCAATTTCTTCTTCCCTTGGAAAATCTGACATTCATGACAATTCATCACTGTTTTATATAAATTAGAAAATAATGTGGGCCAATAATACCCGACTCTAAATGCCTTGTTGGCTGTGGTCTTCCAAAACAAGTGACAACCATAATCACCTTTATGGAAATCATGCATTACCTTCTGAGCTTCTTCTTCAACTAGACAATTTAGCAAAATGCCTCCTGGATCCTTCCAAAATAGAGCACTGTTTAAAATGCAATACTTTGCAGATTTAAGCTTCAATGATCTACCTTTACTCTTAGACATGCTTGGAGGAGGTGACAGATGCTGAAGAACATACACAATATCTGAATACCAAGGGGATTGCAGAAAAATATCTGAAATGGGAACCAGCAAAACTTCATCTTCCTCTTCCAACATTGCTGAAATGAGGCTTATATCTAAAGCACACAGATTTGATTGGGCCATCAATTTGGCCAAGCCTTGGCCTTTGATCAATTTTGTGGGCTTGATCTCCAAATCATACTCCAACATTTCTGCTATCCATTTGCCTCTTTGACCTTCTGGATCAGTTTTCATGAGCACATCCTTGACTGTTGCGTTAGGGACATGTGCTATAGTGTGTGAATGCATAACATAGACCCTAAAATCTTTCAATGCCTTAACAAGAGCCAATGCCTATTTTTCAATAATATTATATCTTAAAGTAGCATCTCTAGTAGTCCTACTGAAAAAGGAAATTGGCTTTTATACTTCATCTCTCTTTTGCATTAAAACAACAACCATAGTATGCTCAGATGCAAACGAAAATATAATAAAATCTTGAGTATAGTCGGGACTGATCAGAACTGGGGCATTAGACAAAGAAAAATTTACCAAATTGAATGACTTGATAGCTTCTTCACTCCACTTAACAATGCTGTCTTTCTTCGACATATTGGTCATTTCTCTCAAATGTTCAACCAGATTAGGTATAAATCTGCACAAAAAATTCATCTTACCATTGAAGGCCTGAATCTCTTTCTTGTTCCGTGGAAGATCTATGAGCTGAATAGCCTCCACTCTGGATAGATGTATGTGGATTCCATCTTTAGAGATGATATGCCTGAGAAATTTTCCCTCGTCCATGGAAAAAAGGCTCTTCTTGGGATTGAGAGAAATCCCAAACTTTCTGCAACGCTAAAAAACCACTCTTAGATGGTGTGAATGCTCATCATCTAAACCTGAAAACACTGTCAAATAATCCAAATAAACAACAAGAAAAACACCCTTTTCATTTTCAAAAGAAATGTCCATTGCACGCTGGAAGGTAGCTCCATCGTTCTTTAGTCCAAAGGGCATCTTGGCATACTGGAAGGTTCCCCAGGGTGTTGTGAAGGTAGTTTTATCTTGGTCCTTCTCATGCACCAAGATCTGATTGTAGCCTGAGTAGCCATCAAGTAGTGACATCCGAGATGCTCCAACTACTCTCTGCAGAATATGGTCCATTTTCGGAAGTGGGTAATTATCATTTAAGGATGCCTTATTCAAGTTCCGAAAATCTATACACAATCTTATTTATCCAGTCTTTTCACGCACTGGGACCAAATTCGAATTCCAATCAGAAAATCTAATAGGAACTATGATTCCTGCTTTGTACAACCTGTTTACCTCCTTTTCAATTGATGGCAGTAGCTTTGGATTGATTCTTCTCAGCTTCTGTCTGAAAGAGTTCTGATCCAGCTTGATAGGAATTGTATGTTGAATTATGTTCTTATCATACACTTTCAAATCTGAATAATCCCATGCAAACACATCAGAAAATTCAGAAAGAAACTTAACATACTTCTCCTTTACCTCAGGGGATAATTCCTTTGAAAATTTGAGAAGCTTAGACTGCTGAGTTGTTCCAATATTCACATCTTCAACTCCTTTCTCCGTGGGCACCAAGCCTTGCTTGTTTGTGACATCATCCTGATCAAAAAGCTCCTCTAGAGGTATGATACCTCTAGGAATTACATTATCCTTTAGCTGCAATATGTCCATATAGTTTTCTTTTAACTCTTGATCATCCACCTCATACTCACCTTCTATGGGAGTATCTTTGAATTTTCCATCACCCTGCAAAAATGCATTAATCTCATTGTCATCCCAAAATACTTGCCAATACCTTAAATTGTCTGGAACAGCAGGCCTATGTTTGACATAGATCTCAAACTTATTGTTGAAGTTCATCGGAATCTTCAAGGTACTTGCACTAGTGGCCAGGGAATCTATAATCAAATTCTGCATCCAGGGTATTGTTGTCAAAGTATATTCTAGGAAAGTCTTCAAAATGTCTAGGACTACATTTATGTATGCCCTCAATCTTGGATGTTTTAATTGGTACTCTCCCTTCACCTGTTTGATTATCAATTCAGAGTCTCCATACACGGAGATCTTTTTTGCATTCAATTTCTTCAAAATTTTGAGGCCTGCAATCAAAGCCTCATATTCTGCTTCATTGTTAGAGCAATCAAAAGCTAACTTATAAGCACAAACTCTAACATTTCTCGGAACCTTCTCAGGCTGGAAAACAGGACTCCTAATCCATATTCCAATGCCAGCTCCATCCTTACCAACAGCTCCATCAAAATCCATACTCCACAGGCCTTCTTCTTCTTCTTGAAGATGCTGGAAATTTGTTTCTTTCTCTTCTTTACCTTGGCTGATTTCTGACTGTTCATTGTCTCTTTGCCGCTGGCATGCAGGAGGTTCAGAAGTGTTTGCTGCTTTATCCTTTTCCTGTTTAAGGACTTCTCTGAAATTATCTGAAATCTCAGGTATTTCATCCACTTGTACCAACTGAATATTATCATCATTTAAACTGCCATCTAAATACAAGACAAAAGACTCTAAATATGTATGGACAGCATTAATGGGATGATTTACAGGCTTGTCTTTGCTGGTAATCATATATTTCATTTTCTTTAACCTATATAACTTCCTCAACTGGCGAAATATAGGGATAGTGGCATAAGAGAAGTCAAGCTGCATATTTCCTTTGATTTTGGCACCCCAAGACCCAGATAGGAGCAGTCCAAACCTTGGTGGGACATCAGCAACGACTACATCCATCAAGCCATTCTTTGCTGGAATCTGATCTAAAGACACTACCAAATATTTAATTAGACCAATACAGTGGACCCTACCTGAGTTGAAGGAATACAAATCATGATATTTTCGAGTGATATCAAGGCCTAGATTCTCCATAACAGCTTTGGGCATCAAATTATGTGAGGCCCCAGAGTCCAACATAGCATTATCCAGGATAAACTCATGTACTCTAAGACTCAGGTAAAAAGGAGGGACTTCATTTTCTTCAGATTCTTCTGCGGCTGGACCGAAAATAAGTTCAGGGTAGTCATCTTCTACATTGACCATATCAAAGACAGAATCTATTTGCAAGATTTTGGACACCTGAGTTTTATATGCATTGTTTTTCACCAACTCTGTGAGGTGCATAGACACTTTTAACTTAGAAATGTCATTTTCTATATTAAAGGAGGGAGATTTCTCTACCTCTTTAATGGGCGGATCTTTCTTCTCTGTTAGCTCCTTTACTGTGCTCGGCTGGTTCTTTTCATTTACTGTATTAGAAACTTCATTTGCTTTACTAGAAGAAGGATTAGTCGGCTCCTTACCTTTCTTATGTGCATCGTTCTTCATTTCGAGTTCTTTTCTCTTTTAAATGGGACTGACTGTAACCTCTATGTTCCTTAAAGAGTACTACCTTTGCTGAGCTGACAGAGCATTCATATACCCTCTCTGGTAGTCATCGGACTCTTCTTCTGGTACTGTATCATTGGCCAAAATGAAATTTTGGTCTTTTTGAATGTCTAGAGTCGCCACTGTGTATTCTCCGTCTTCTGTGAGGAAAATGGGCGCACCATCAGCTGTGAAAAAGTGATTAGCCTCAATCACAGGATCATCGTCATCTGAATATGTCCCTTGCACGTAGTTCTGTTGCAAAGGAGTTTTAATCTGCTGCTATGGTGGTGCAACTTGGTCCTGCGTTCTTTGCTCTCTCTATTTAATTCTGAATTGCGGCTGCTGCCCTCTAAAATTCGGATTTCTTATTTGAGGCTCAGGTCTGTCTGCAATGGTCAATCTATTGACCATTTTTTCTACTGTTTTGATCAAAGTTTCCATTTTACTGTCTGAAGTAGAGTCCTCCTCTTTTATTGTGACTCTTTTCTCAACTCTAGCTCGTGCTCTTTTAGCCAGCAGATTAGCTTCAATTTTTACAGCTATCTTCTGCATGTCTTCAAGTGAATATGGATCTCTTTCATGCAAATAATATGCCATGTCGGCATCAAAACCATCGGGAAATTTCAACAATGCTAGTCCCACAAGAGGCTTCAAATTAGCTGGAATAGCATTATATACAACATTGAATCTTAAAAAATAATCCTGCACGGTTTCACCCACGTTTCTTTTAATGTTCTCATACTCAGACAGAATTTGAAGTGGGTTCTTTTTTACCTCCCACTGGTCCAGGAACTGAGTGTGCAACTCTTGCAAAGTGCGAACTGAGCCTATTGGTAAGGCTCTAAACCATTTTCTGACTTCGCCTCCGAAGCTTTCAACAAACAGCCTTGTCATTACATTCTCTACTTCTACCTCATGCAAATAAAAAAAGGCATTCATTTTATCAACATGTTGCTGAGCTATGATGCTCTGAGTGGCATCAAAAATAGGAATTTTACTATGATAGTCAGCTGGCATATCATTCAGGACCTGGGGTAAGATTAGGGGTGCATACCTGGTAGAGATAACTCTAGGTGGATTTACAACAGGATTTGTAGGATTTGAGGGAGGTGTTAATGGAGGAGATGACAATTGGGAATTGACTGATGGGAATGCTAATGAATTGGGAGGAGGAAAAACTATTCTTGATGATTCTGAAGGCTCAGGAGGATTAGTTACAGTGATGGACTGAGGAGAATTCAAAATGTAATCGTCAATGGAGGAATTTTCTCTTTGGACTTCAATATCTACCAGGAAGTCAGGATCTAAAACTGTATCAATAATGTCATTTTCAGACTTATTCCTAAATAAAGAAAGCTCAAAATTCTCGTCAAAGGAAAGATCTTCTACAAAAAACCATTCACTGGGCCAAGTATAGGATCTAAAGATGGGTCTGGGGCTTAATGATCCTTCTTGTCTTCTAACAATTCTTGGGATAAGATTTGGATTTTCAAACACAGGGGGAGGATTTGGATCTGGATTAGCCCTGGTGTATCTTCTTGAAGCCAGTGTGGCCGAATTTCTATTTTACAAAAAAAATTATTTGCAGCCTAGAAAAATTCTGAACATCATCATTCAAAAGTTTGGAATTATTTGATTTACTGGGGCAAATATTGCAAGTCAGATGTTATGTTTACAAAACTAGACCGGAGATTGACTGAAGAAACATTTATCTACTTATGCACCTACGAAGCAATGTGCAGTTCAAAGGCTACCTGGCATAACTTCAGGCTCTCTCTGTAGTTTATAAAAAAAATAACACTAACAAACAAACAATCTTGAGCAGTTCCCCAGTATGGCCGCTAGAGATGTTAGCACCCGAATTGGACCCCAGGCTTAAAGGGAAAAACAAGGTAACAACTAAACCACACTCAACCTTGTAGCTAGCCCTACAAGGACAGGAGAGGGCTCTCTCCGTGAAATAATATTCAATAAAGTGCAATATTAATCTGATATTAGGCTAGGTAAAATGATGGAAAAGGGTTTAATAAAATGAATGAATAAATTTAAGGGATGTGTGGGATAAAAGGGACAATTGGAACTGGGAATTAAATCAGGACACAGGGTATTTCATGGGGCAAGATAGGCAGGAAAATTAGCAATTAAAATTTAATGAGGATGGGATGGAAAGACTGGTGAGAAGCTGAAAAGGGAACAACAAATGGATCATTTTCAAACAGAAGAAAAACACAGAGCATGAATGATTTCCCAAGGCAGAGCATATAAAATAGATTCTACCTTTCTATCTTCAAAACATTCAAAGAAATGTTTATGGATGAACGGAACACATAACAATTCACATATGAAACAAAGGAGAAAAACAAATGCTAAATCTCATACCACATGAATCCCACAAATCAGAGCTTCATCTCATATTAATCCCTGTCAAACTGTATAATGGAGCAGAGAGATGTTCTTCCACACTATTCCCCTACTTTCTGAGTTCCTGATTACATCCCCTTTCAGACTAAGACTTTACAAATAAATAAGCTGAAATGTGGGAACATAGATCCATGAAAAGAGGAGCTGTTCTAACAACTGAAGAACTGAAATACAATCATAGTAAAGAAATACAACAATCTGCCCCTGAAAATAAGGGACAGCATTACATTTGACTGCTTGGAGATTTTGGTGTTATGCTGTATGGACGAAAATAGGTAATCCGATGAATAGATTTCCTATTTTGCTGCTTGCTATAACAATCTTTGTTTTAAATAACCTCCCGGCCCTTTGACTGTCGCTTTGCCTTCCACTATTTTATTTTGAAAAGAACTGACCTTTATAAAATATTTTGGGAAAATGAAATGAAATTATGCCTCAGTGAAGGGAAAATTTAATTTTAAATGGGAAAAAGGGAAGGGAAGGAGGCAGAAATCATAAAAAATCGCAATCACAAGAGACAGGGTGAAGAGATACAATATAATATTCACATTGTAATATGGCGCCATCGCAATCGCAATCGGAATCGGGAGAGGGGCAGAGTGACACATATTTGCGATGGTGTAATGGCAATCGAGATAGGAGTGGGGCAATATAATGTGCCGACGGACTAACCAAATCCTTTGTATAGAAAAAAATGTATAAGATTTGAATTTAACAAAGGGAAAAGTGTCATTATATATGAACGGGAGGAAGTACTGTATGGTGGGCCCGGGGTCAATTGCAATCGCAACATCGAAGGGGAGGAGGAAAAACACATATGGGGAATGCCGATTGCGATGTCCCAATTAGCTGTGGACCGTCCGATCGGCAGGGAAGATCGACGGTGCCAGATCAATCGGGGATTGTTGCGATCGGAAGATCGGAGAAGGGACTTGTGATTCATCGCAATCAAAGTTTTGTGCGATGGGGTGATCGGAAGGAGGGATGCAATCGGGTGATCGGAAGGAGGGATGTGATCAGGAGATCAGAAGGAGGAGGTGTGATCGGGTGGTTGGAATGAGGGATGCGATCGGGTGATCGGAAGGAGGGATGTGACCAATCGCATCGGAGTTTTTTGCGATTGGCCGATCGGAACGTTCGAGTAAACTTTTCTATTTGCGATGGAAGAGCGCCGGGGTTTATAATATATAACTTAAACTTTGTTATAAAGTTTAAGGGGTCATGAAAAAGGGGAAGTGGTTTATAATTGCGGGGAGTTATATATATATATATATATATATATACGAATCTTTAACATAAGGTTTCAATGGGAAATGGAGGGGAAGTGGTTATGATCGGTGGGAACTTTATAATCTAAAATTTTTATTATAAAGTCCTAAGGCATGGAGGGGAAGTGGTGGATACATAACTCGCATTGTATTTAAAATAATTTATAATGCGATTTTATAATCGGAAAGGGGGAAAGATGGATTTTAGGGGGAATATTAAACTTCAAACATAAAGTTAAAGGGGAATATGGGAAATAGGGGAGGTTTAGGGAATTTTACTTCACTTAGGCATAAATTTCAATCCAGAAGTCAGTTTTGAGAGTGTAGTATACCGTTGGAAAGCTCTTTCTGGGCTCTTTGTGATGGATTTAATTGGAGGATGATTTGGCGCTGAACATGTTGCAGAAAATTTCTCTGAAGGTAGGGACATCACTTTGTGGAGATAACAGCTTCTAAATTATGACTTATTACATATGATGATATAAACTTACATAATGAATAATAATAATAAATACAAAATATCATGTTTTCACCTCAAAACATGGTTTTGAGGTAAAAATTACATCAAGCTGGATAAATTGTTTCTTTGATCTTCCTCGTGCAGTGACTTTGAATTTATTGACTTTCCTCGTGACCTTGCTGATGTTATTGACATTTGAATCATTAATTTGACCATGATGAGACCCTAGAAACTAATGAGACCCATCCTATGACCTACTGATATGATTTTGGGAATAAAAGTGACTAATGACTAAAGACCATAGAAAGGAAAATCAGCAAGTACCTTATGAGGGAAAACTGATAAAAAATTACTACCATCAATGAATCCATGACCTAGCGGAATGGTGAAATTTATTCGGTATGATACACCTAATATGCAAATGCAAGAGAGTAATTTTGATCACTGATGGCAGTATGACTAGACTGACACTAACAGGAGGACACTCAGGATTTTTAAAACCTTACCACAGGGTGAAGAAAGAATTTTTTTGGGATGGCCTTAAATCTAATATTCAAAATTTTGTGGCAGAATGTTTGGTTTGCCAGCAAAGTAAAGTTGAGATAATTAAGACCCCGAGAATTCTACAACCTTTATCCATTCCAAGTCAACGTTGGGAGGAGATTTCAATGGATTTTATCACAGGTTTACCTAAGTCCAAAGGAAAGAGTGTCATCATGGTGGTAGTTGATAGACTTACCAAGTATGCACACTTTTGTGCATTATCTCATCCATTTAAAGCAAGTATATTTGCTACTACATTTATGGACGGAATTCAAAAGCTACATGGAAGCCCAAGGGCCATTGTGAGTGACAGAGATCCCATTTTTACTGGAGATTTTTGGACAGAGCTGTTTTCTTGTTTGGGTACTCAATTAGCTCATAGCTCATCTTATCATCCTCAATCTAATGGTAAAACTAAGATAGTAAATAAATTTTTGGAAGGATATCTTCGTTGTTTTGTATCTGATAAAAAAGCACAATGGGTCAAGTGGTTACCTCTCGCTGAATGGTGGTATAACACTTCCTTCCATACTGTAGCAAAAATGACCCCATTTATGGCACTTTATGGATATCATCCACCATCCATCACATCATCTTTGAGGGAAAATTCGAAGGTTCAAGCAGTGGAAGATCACATCGAGCATCAGCAAGAAGTTCTCCAACTCTTAAAGGATAACCTGAATTTGGCACAAAATCGAATGAAACAATAGGCAGATCAACATCGCAGCGAGAGAAGTTTTGATGTAGGAGATTGGGTATTTTTATGGCTACAACGATATAAAAAAATGTCCCTCAAGCAAGCTAAGAAGGATAATAAATTATCGCCAAAGTACTATGGTCCTTACAAGGTGTTGCAAAAGATTGGTACTATGGAATACAAATTGGAGCTTCCTGCTTCTTTGTGAGTACATCCAGTTTTCCATGTTTCATGCTTAAAGAAGGTTATAGGTGAAAATCTTCCAGTTCAAACAGTATTGCCAGAACTTGATGGGGAAGGGAAGATCATATTGGAACCTGAAGCAGTCATAGAAAAAAGAACTCGACAACTACGGAATCGATCAATTTCAGAGTATCTCATCAAGTGGAAGAACTTACCCACCGAAGATTCTACATGGGAGGATGAGAATTTTATACAGAAGCACCCGGAGCTACTCAAGCATTGAGGACAACACTTTTTTGAAGGAGAGGGGCATGTTAGGTCCCTATATCACTAGTATAGTCCCTTATTATTGTTAGTGTAACCCCTTATTGTTATTATTGTACCCTTGTAACCCCCATTTTGTTATTATTGTGCCCTTAAATTATTATTGTTAGGTCAGCTAGGATTACATTGTGGTCCACTAGGATTACATTATGGCCACATGGACTCCTATATATAGAAAGGAGGTTTTGTAAATTTTATCATCAAAGAATTGTTCATTTATGTAATGTATTGGAGGTTTCCCCCTTGAAGTGGCTTATTTCTAAGGCATTGCTATCTCTTTTCTTCTATTTTTGGAGCTGGTTACACAACAACAAATCGGGTCAGACTTGTGGCATTCAAAATAAGATTCATAGGGCTACTGCATGAACGAATTTCAGATATTGAAGATCCTATATCACAAAGATAATTTAGTTTCAATATCGAGCTCCTCAAAAGAATGAAAAATGTGGGTATTTGTTTTTTTCCGAATTGCATAATTCTTGTTTCAAGAATCAGTTTGAATTGATTCCAAGGTAATAATGTAGAATAGATATCAGTATTGGGTTCTAAAATTCCCCCTAAAAATAATTCAACACCCATTAAGCCTTCATAAGGCTCTACTATGACTCATGAATATGAAGAAGTGCAACACGACATATCAAAATTACAAGAGAAAATGCACCAAATTTCGCTCTCGTAAAGAGAAACAAAAAAAGAAATGGAAGTTTTGAAGAAAAGTGTGGAAGATAAGATGGATGGTTTGAAGAAAGGTGTGGAAGCTAAAATGGATAGGATGGAAGCTAAGATGGATGACATGGAAGCTAAGATCGATGAAAAAATGGAAAACATGAAGAATGATCTAAAAGAAGACATGGAAGGTTTGACAAAGTTGATACAAGAAATGATTCGTAATGGCAAAATGATAGTAGAGGAAACTCATGATGAGAAAAAAATAAATGTTAATCGTGATTTCATAAACTCTAATGTTGGATGGAAGACCCACCATATTCCAAAGGTCGATATGAGGAAGTTTGATGGCAAGGATCCCGTAACATGGATATTATAGATGGAGCAATATGCATTGCAACTTTATATTTATAAAAAAATACATTTGTATGGTATCGATGACTTTTCTCACGTAAAAAAATTGTCACATGCTCAATTTTTATGGAGGAAATGATAGCACATTATGAGGATTAAAAGGGCAACACCTATTTTATCCAATTGACAAATCTCAAACAAAAGGGTTCATTGGTGGAGCACATTGAGGACTTCCAAAAATTGAATATAAGGGTAACTGATATTCCAGAGGAACAAAGGATTAATGTCTTCATAGGGACTTTAAAGGATAACATCCAACACAAGGTTCATGTCTTGGGACCTAATTCATTGGAGAAGGCATTCAGGTTGGTAAGAAAAATTGAACATAAAGTTATGGTGACAAGGAAGCCTACCACTCACATCTATAAAGATGGAACTGTTGCTACTCCTAGACTTCTAAAACCTACAAGGTTGACACCACAACAATTGGAAGAAAAAATAGCAAAATGACTTTGCTACAATTGTGATAGGAAATACACTAAAGGTCATAAGTGTGCTGAGAAGAAATTATTTTACATAGATTGTGAAGAGGAGGAAGAAAATTTACAAGAATCTTCAAAAGAAGAGGACATACACTAGGAACCAAACCTAGAAGAGGAAGAAATGAGTCTAACCATATCATGTAATGCATTGGCAGGAATTACCACTCCTCAAATTCTCAATATAAAATAACATATCAAGAAGAAAAAGGTAATAGTGTTGATTGATTCGGGCAGTACCCATAATTTTATCCATTGTACGATAACCAAGGAATTGAATTTCTCCCTATACCCAGCATTAGAATGTCAAATGATGGTTGAAAATGGAGGAAATATATCTTTCTCTGGAAAATGCCATAATATCAAGTTAACCATGGGGAATATGTATTGAATATTCAAATGATTTCCATTCCAATGGGAGGTGTGGATATTGTACTAGGAGTACAATCGTTACAATCTTTGGGGACGACAACTTTTAATTTTCAATAACTTTTCTTGTTTTTTTTTTTTCAGAAGGAAAGGAAGTCAAATTACGAGCAATCACAGGGAAGGTGGGAAAGCTAATAAGATCTAATATCATGAGAAAGCTTTTGAAGAAAGAACAATGAGGCGTAATTTCACAATTATGCTCACTAGAAGTTCCAACATCAAAATCATCTATTTCTCCAGATCCCCCAAAAGTCTTGGAAAATTATTCCAAGGTGTTTGAAACTCCCAAAGTACTCCAACCTATTCATGATCATGATCATGTTATTCATTTGATTCCAGTAAGTGCTCCACCAAACATCAGGCCTTATAGACATCCTTGTGTCAAAAAGAGCGAAATTGAACGTATGATTGCAATAATGTTAGAGGATGGTATAACTCAACCTAGTCAAAGTTCTTTCTAAGCTCCAATAGTATTGGTGAACAAGAAGGATGGATCATGGCACATGTGTCCGAATTATAGTGAGCTCAATAAGCTCACTATTAAAGATAAATTTCTCATTCTTGTGATTGATGAATTATTGGATGAATTACATGAAGAATTTTATTTTACCAAGTTGGATCTTCGTTCAGGATATCATCAAATTAGAATGAAGACTGAAGATATTTTGAAAACAACATTTCCAACTCATGAGGGTCATTATGAATTTTTGTTCATGCCTTTTGGCCTTACCAAAGTGCCTTCTACATTTCAAGGGTTGATGAATTCCATTTTCAAACCCTTCCTTAGAAAAATTTTGCTAGTATTTTTTGATGACATACTAATCTACATCAGGTCTTGGAAGGATCATGTTCAACATGTTGATAGGGTGCTCAAATTATTGCAGGAGAAACAATTGTATCCAAAAAAATCCAAATTTTTATTTGGAGTACAACAGGTAGAATATCTGGGTCATATTGTATCTCACGAGGGTCTTAAGTTAGACCCTAACAAAATTAAATGCATTAAGGAATGGAAATTACCCACAACCATAAAGAATTTGCGAGGATTTCTGGGTTAACAGGGTATTATCGCAAGTTTGTTAAGAACTCTGGGAGAATATTGACACCTGTAACAACATTATTGAAGAAATATTCATTTTCGTGGACTCCTGAAGCAACTAAGGCATTTGAACATCTTAAAGAGGCAATGTGCCTAACACCGATCTTAGCTATGCCAGACTTCACAAAAACCTTTATTGTGGAATTTGATGCCTCAAGAAATGAAATTGGTGTTGCTCTAATGCAAGAAGGAAGACCCATTGCTTTTCAAAGTCATCCAATTAAAGGAAAGTATTTAAAGAAAGCTATTTATGAGAAGTAAATGTTAGCAATACTACATGCACTAAAGAAATGGCGATCTTACCTAATGGTAAGACAATTGAAGGCAAAAAATTGATCATGATAGTCTTAAACACTTTTTGGAACAACGACAATCTTCAGAAGAGAAGAAAAAATGGGTCACAAAGATGTTGGGTTATGACTTACAAGTCATCTACAAAAAAGGGAAGCTAAATGTTGTTGCAGATGCACTCTCAAGAAATAATGAAGATGTGGAAGCATTGCTTTGTGTCATTTCTATTATCCAACCAGATTGGATAACCGAAGCAAGGGATGAATGGAAGAAGGACGAAGAAGTATGGGCACTCATTCAAAATTCACAGCAAGATCCTTGTACATCTGATACATTTAGTTGGAAAAATGATACCTTACGGTACAAAGATCGCTTATATATTTGTAAGAATTTCCAACTAAAAAAAATAATGTTCTTTTGGAATTTCACACTTCTCCTTTAGGAGGACACTCGGGATTTCTTAAAACTTACCACAGGGTGAAGAAAGAATTTTTTGGGATGGCCTTAAATCTGATATTCAAAATTTTGTGGAAGAATTTTTGGTTTTCCAGCAAAATAAAGTTGAGACCATTAAGACCACAGGTCTTCTACAACCTTTATCCATTCTAAGTCAACATTTGGAGGAGATTTTAATGGATTTTATCACAGTTTTACCTAAGTCCGAAGGAAAGAGTGTCATCATGGTGGTAGTTGATAGACTTACCAAGTATGCACAATTTTGTACATTATCTCATCCATTTAATGCAAGTACAATTGCTACTACATTTATGGACACAATTCAAAAGCTACATGGAAACACAAAGATTACTGTGAGCAACATAGATCCCATTTTTACTAGAAATTTTTCGATGGAGTTATTTTCTTGTTTAGGTACTCAACTAGCTCATAGCTCATCTTATCATCCTCAATTCGATTGTCAAACTAAGATAGTGAATAAATGTTTGGAAGGATATCTTCGTTGTTTTGTATCTGATACAAAACACAATGGGTGAAGTGGTTACCTCTCGCTGAATGGTGGTATAACACTTATTTCCATACTGCAACAAAAATGACTCCATTTATGGCACTTTATGGATATCATCCACCATCCATCACATCATCTTTAAGAGAAACTTCTAAGGTTAAAGCAGTGGAAGATCACATCAACCATCAACAAGAAGTTCTCCAACTCTTAAAGGATAACCTAGATTTGGCACAAAATCGAATGAAACAATAGGAAGGTCAACACCGCATCGAGAGAAGTTTTGATGTAAGAGAATTGGTATCGTTACGACTAAAACCATAGAAACAAATGTCCCTCAAGAAAGCTAAGAAGGATAATAAATTATTGCCAAAGTGCTATGGTCCTTACAAGTTGTAGCAAAATATTTGTACTATGGCATACAAATTGGAGCTTCCTGCTTCTTCGCAAGTGCATCGAATTTTCCATGTTTCATGCTTAAAGAGGGTTATAGGTGATAAATTTCCAGCTCAAATAATAATTCCATATCTTGATGAGGAAGGAAAAATCATATTGGAACCTGAAGCAGTCATGAAAACAAGAACTTGACAGCTAAGGAATCGATCAATTTCAAAGTATCTTATCAAGTGGAAGAACTTACCCATTGAACATTCTACATGAGAGGATGAGAATTTTAGGTAGAAGCACCCACAGCTACTCAAGAATTGAGGACATCAATTTTTTGAAGGAGAGGTGCATTTTAGGTCCCTATATTAATATTTTAGTCCCTTATTGTTATTAGTGCAGCCCCCTTATTTTTATCGTTGTACCCCTATAACCCCAATATTGCTATTATTGTGCCCTTACATTATTATTGCTAGGTCGGCTAGGATTATATTATGACCCGATGGACTCCTATATATAGAACAAGGTTTTTTCATTTGTATCATCTAATAATTTTTCATTTATGTAATGTAAAGGAGGTTTCCCTGTCGAAGTGGCTTATTTCTAAGGCATTGATCTCTCTTTTCTTCTATTTTTGGAGTTAGTTTCATAAAAAAATCTCACTTTGTTACTGCCCCTTTCTGTATGAAATGGAGAATTTGTTGGTGGATTCAACTCAAGTTGTACACTACCTTAGGAAATGGTTAGGTGGAGTGCCCAAGGATCACCTATTAAGAAAATGGTGGATAAGTGAAATGTAGTGATGTGATCTCATATATCTATTGATCCTACTAGGGTGGGTTCCTGATGCAGATTTAGTGGACTTCAAATCATGAGAGACCAAATATGATTATTCATAGCATATCTTATACAATATGTATGACCTTATGCTGGGGTGGCTACTGTTCTTAGACTCTCTCTGAATAAATCCTATATAAGTTCCAAAACATCCAAGAAGGCATGCCACCTACTGAAATCAAGTTATGTGCCCTGATTAATCGAATCACTATCACCTCATTCCTAGAACAGGGAGTTGAGAAAAGCATGTATAACACAAATCCTATCATTCTATGCCTATGGTGAACATTTCTCCTCTCGTTTTGTTGGACCTACCGAGTCAAGCGGTAGTAGGGGTTGTTATTTATGGAATGGGTGTTGCTTAAGATTACCTCAAATGGAAAAGGTCAACATAGAGATTTGATCTCTAATTTTTGGATTATTCCCCTTGTTGATTACCCACTGGATCACTATATAATATTGGCATATATTTGGATTACTTACAATAGAAAAGTGAAAATTATAGATGTACTAGTCTGAGAACATGTACTAATGGCATAAAGGGAGTCCTTTTCGATCTAAGTGTCTTTCATGCAGGGAAATGGGATACTAAAAACGTCTACTACTATATATAGGATGGTTGGTTGGCTTGAAAGGGACTTCCCTCATAAAATAGGACTAAAAATGATTCCAAGACATTCATATGGAGAGGGTAGGAGGGCAAGGTTAGGTGTCAGAGGTAAGGTAAGACAAGCAAGGAGTAAGGAATTGAGTCAGTAGTAGAACTCCATCCTATTCACATAGCTGGTAGGTACCCACAGACAATCCAACCACCTCTAGGGAAGAGCTCTCCCATGGCCTAAGACCTTATGGAAGTCTAGATATTACTTCTTAGGGGGCCTTATGGTCTCTCTTTTTAAAATAATGGAAACTATCTTGTCAGTGCACCTACCATTTCCATGTATGGAGAATATGTTAGGATAAACGAAATCATGTTGGATGTTGCCGAGCCACAGAAACATTTGGTGTTCGCTAGAAGGCCATGAAATTAAGGCTTGGACACTTGAATTGGCCTAATGGAAATGCCTACAAAATTGAATATGTATTGACCACATATATAACTATATACACTCATTCTCAATTGGTTCATTTTCAACAGTTTCGTTGTTTTCACCTCGGCTATAAGCAGTTTCGGCTCATTTGTTCTCAACTTGTTCATCCAATGGGGGAGGTATATTCTCTCCTCCAGGTTCGAGGTATTTTTCTTCTCTTTACCAATAGCAATCAAACCTCATGGGGGAAGTATCAATCAATGGTGAGGCCTAAAGTTCCATACCTAAGGGTTTTCCTTGCTCATGTTCCACGTCTAAGGCTATGCCTTAATTGTGATCCTTGATTCCATACCTTTAATGTTTTCAAAAAGCTTTGTATGTGGATGAAAAATATCCAGGGAGGTTCTAAATCAAGTTTAAAGGGTTGAAGCATATTTCACATCATGCGAGTATGTGACTTTCATGGGGCATAGGTCATTCTTTAAATACAAAGGTCAAAGGGTATGTATAGGGTGCAAAGGAGTAGCTCAACCTAAAAGTTCATTCATTACATGAAGGTTGTCAAAAAATAGAAATTCTCTTAAATGGAAATTTTTATAATCAAAACCATCAAGAGAGGATATTTTCCTGATTTTTTTGGAACCCATGCACGATCTTACATATGATGACACCTGTTTTGAGAATTTTTTCAACTAATTTTTGTATAATAAAATACATAATGAAAACTAATAAATGGACCCATCAGGATAGGTGTTACCACCAACAACCTCCCCATCTTACGCGTTAGTCGTTCCCACCGGAAACATGCATCAAAAAATTCCACATACTCTGGTACGTGATGTCATGGGACAACATGCGACGACATAGGATGGGGTAGTACATAGGGAAGGGCCACCCAATCATAGTCACTCGATCATATCTGATCAGAGACACCAGACCACAATAGACATTGAGCATATCCAATCAACATAGCCCCACTGAATTAGCATAGCCACTACCCAATGAGCATAATCACATCCTACCAGACGTAGCAACAAATGAGCATAGTCACTGCCTACCATAGGTGGCGACAAATGAGCATATAAACAAATAGCATAGAAATAAATTAGCCAGCCAATTAGCAGAACATTATATAGAATAATCTAGTGTAGATAAGAATATAGAATTGCATAGCCTAGAATCTATAGGAGAGATTAGCCCTTTTGAGCATAACGTATAGAACAACAAAGCATTGTAAATCATATAGAGCACATCATCATATAGAAATTTGAACAAAGAAAGCCTATAAACAACATATAGAGAGCCAAGAAGAGCGTATATAATAGCAAAGCATTTCACAGTATAGACAGATAGAAACAAGGGCATTGCTGATCACCGCTAGCCAATACATCGGAGATATTATGAGCTACCGCTAGCTGATAGAAAGGATACCTTCAATTTATTAGCTAACGCTCAGCTCAGACTGAAAGAATGTGCACAACCAAAAATGGGGAATTTAACTCTCTATAGATGTTGTGCTCCTCTCTGTAGATGTAGGAAATGAGTAACAATAAGGATCAACCACTAAGGCTCATTAACATGGACTAAGGCTAAAGGCATTCTAAAGTGCTAGTACCTTAATATATAGTTACTACTCGTAATCTTGAACTCTAAGTCTAAGACTAAGGGTAGAGATAGATCTATTACGTAAGGCAGTATCTGTGGGCTAGTAGTAAGGCTTAAGGCATGTAACCTTATGGATTGAACTCTATGGATCTTACTTTAAGGCTTGAACTATTAAGGCTTAAGGTAAGGCTTAAGGCTTGAAATGGAAATTAGTGCATGGACTAAATATATAATATGGAACGAGAATATAATTTATATATCACTATTATGCACTACTTCGCTACCACTCAGAACTAATTATTAATCTTATTTCAAACTGGACTACAGCTTAGTCTGAGCTAAAATGGAATAGTTCCTATTTATTTCAAAGGATACAACTTCTAGCTTCTTTGCTAGAGCTCTGTTAAGTAAGGCATATTTCTTTCTAATAATGGAATTTAACTTACCTTATAGATTCTTTGGTGGAGATCAGGGATATGGAACTTACTACTTAAGGCTTTCACTCTATGGCTTCAGGAAGTCTACCTTGAACTCCATGGAACTTACTCTAAGGACTAAGACAAGTAGTCTAAAGCAGTAGTACTTACACTACAGCTAATAGTTATGAGTTCATGTGGACTACACCTATTCTACATACTAAAGTGTGATATACATATGACCCTCGCTTCTCTATGTGATACTTGAATCTTTGAGAATCAATCTCTACATCAATACATTGATATACGATTCTCTCTAGAGCTAGAGCTCAAAAAATAAATATAGGTCCCTAACGAAATATATATCTGGAAAGATATACATCTCTATACAAGAATCTATATCACTCTATAAAGACACATATATATGTACATTAATCTCTATCTCCATATAAATCTCTATATCAATATAGATAAAGATGTATAAGAGTGGAAGCGGAAGTGGAATAAAGCTGAGCGAATGTGGAGAAAAGGCGGAAGTGGCTTCGTTGTGACTAATTGGGTGGGATACTTGTTGCTTACTTGTCAACTTGGGTGGATACTCCACTGTGGCTTAGAGGTTAATAAAAAATGATTTCTTCTTGGCTAATCGAAAGGGGTGGACCCACTGTGGCTGACTTGGCTATTGGGTGTCATACTCCACAAAGAGGAAAAGAGATATCCACTTAGATATAGTTACCACATTAAGCTGGTTTTATTTGAATTGTGTGTAGTAGGCACTATATATACATAAATGAAATACATATGTTATGTTCAATCCATCTCTAGGAAATATCTACATCTCTATAATTTCCATGGACAACAACTTAAGGCATGGGACTAAAGAGAGACGGGTGTCTACCTAAGACTTATCTCTCTAGGCTATGAAAAGGGTTATTCCTATATATATTACATAGGGAAGTCCATGGGACTAATGCAATTACAGAAAGCTAATATAAAGGGCTAGGTGACATGGCCTAATGCAACAGAGTCTGTAGAAATAGTCAATCATTGTCTGATCATAGCTTTCTTTGGAAACTACGCTTGAATCCCCGACTGCTTGAATCTATTGTCTCTAATACATTAGGATACACTACTGACTAGGGTACTTCGCTAATCCGCTGGCCTAACTCTAATTGAATTTGATGGGATAATTGACTCATCGAGCTAATCCATAAGGCTACGCTTATGAACTCTTTAATTCACTTTTCTCCCTAGATGCTATACTCCACAAGCTCTATTCCAATGGCTCCATTACCTAAGCTACTCCACTAATACAATGGGAGAGTCTTGATAGTAGGGAACATGATCTTTCTTTTGGCTTTGTGGCTTATTTGATATTATTGCTTCTTTGTGACTTGAATATGAACTAAGATTCTATATCCTTGGCTAACTACCAAGAACATATAAGCTTGGCTAACATATTGTTACATTATGATGCACCATATACGCAATACTCATAGAAAATAACCATATACGATTCTTTCTATATCACTGGGACTTGTATTCCTTACTTTTCCTAACCTACATCATGTTTTCATCCTATGAAAGAAAATAAAGTTGTAAAATATAATACTAATGAGCTAAGAACAAGCTGCCAAGGTACAAGTAAGACTAAATCTCATGAAATAAAGACTACGAATGTGAATAATTAATCTCTTATATGAACTTTCACTTAACAAAATCTTCCTTCTCTCCAAGCTTTTATCTCTCTCTTCTATGCAAGATCAAAAGATATAATATTCCAAGCTCTGAAGAAAGAATAAATTTTTATCTGCTCCTCTTAATGCTATGTCTTATTAGCTATTAATCCATCCAAGCGATTTTCTTCTTTTCTTCCTTCTATCCACCAAGAAATGAAATATAATTTGTTCTTAGTAAAGAAATGAAATAATAAAAAATATTTTTGTTGGTAAAAGGGCCCACTTGATTCATAGCTACCACCTAGAGTAGAAACACCACCCTTTCATAGAACATGAGGTAAATTGGATGTCCCTCCATCCCTATGTATAGACCCAAAAGATGTAAATAACGCATGGGTTGACCCTATATTAACTAATCATGGTGACACTCTTGAAATGGGATGACGGGTAGATGGCAAAGGTAAGTGAACGGTCCACTCTGACAATTTTCCACTTCCGTGTAACTTGATCCCCTAAGAGGGAGGAAATTGTGTTATGCACCCTTGTATCATAAAGTTTTCTGAAGGAAGTTGTCTACGAAGGCGGAGGAATTTCCCTGATGACAAAAAGTGGTCGGAATCCAGGAAAAAAAAAATTATAACCAAAATTTACAAAAATCACTGTCATATTTTCTTAAAATCTTACAAGAATTTCCATGATTTTTAGGGAAAAAAATCAATCTAGTTCGACTATGCCTTTCGGAAACACATTCAATCATAACTATATCATAACCATCTTGTCCCATCATTGGAATCAACCGTCCCCTTAAAATCATAATTATAAGTCCCACCACATGAGAAATAGTGCCAAAGAGTCAATGCATCATAGGTTCCATAACATAAATAAAAGTGGTGGGCTCCAATGTTATAATCTCATGTGTAGGAGCAACCACATCAACAACAATAGACGAGTAAGTAACAACACAAACTATTTCTCATAAACTACACCTTGTATTTCTAAGCAGCTATTGGTTTGCTAACTTTCCATACATAGTAGCTCTTCGTTACGAATAACAATCCTATCTTTTATTGGCATTTACAAATCTAAGACTGATTAATAGGGAAGTCCAAGACATATAAACCAATATAAAAAAAACAACATAAGGGATTTCTCTCTCATTCATCATATGGGTGAGGTCCAGTCTTTGCATAAAAAGTAGGGGAGGAATAATGCATATGCTACTTAATCTAGGCATGGAAGAGGCGTTGCAATGGGAACGGACTCGAGGTCGACCTCCAACAGATGGCACTGGAATTATATTTCCAACCGAACCTTATACTGACTCTCGACCTGGGGTGCTGCCTCCCCTATTCATATAAAGCTGGATCTTCTAAAATTATTGGAATAAATCAAATAGTAGGGCAACTGGGTAAACTCAAAATCGATACCGGACTCAGAACTATGAATGTACCCATCCTTATTGTTACTTGCTTCCAGTTCAACCTCACATCAACTGCATACACATCGACGACATGAATCACGTGCTCCGATGTGTAATTTAATAAATTGCCGATCAAGAATTTGGCAATGGATGTGAGAAACTATATGGATCCGATACAAAAGTAATGAATTAATACATATAGTTCTCTCATCTCGTCAGTGTACATTTGTGATAAATTACATTAATGCATATGTTATTTTAATCATAAAGTTACCTGCACTTATAAAACCTTAGTAATGGAACTATAACATAATTTACTAAAACAAATAAAATGTCCATCAAGAAATTGGTGATGATGGATGTAAGCCTGTACATTGTAGATAATCGATGAAATCCTTTGTAACACTGCACTCGCTCGCATACTGTATAAGTTAAATACACAAATGTAGGTCGACCGATAAAAATAGCTGTTGGTTCTACGAGAAAGGCTCGATAGTCTAGAACCAGAGAATTGGGTGAAGATTGCAATGCACCTAGTACGATGTCTCGGTACTTCAAACGAAGTAATGCAACTAACACTGCAATGACACGGTCATATGTTTAAAATATCTATTGCGCCAAGCCAAGCAAAGCAAGATGTGGGGATAAAGAGTCGAATCAACATTCGTCAATGGAGTGACCAATAACGGTGCTAATGAAACATCATGCTAGCCAAGTTCCATGAATTATTTTAAAAAAAATTAAAGATAGTCGTAGAACAAAGAAACTGAAAAATGAATCATATAATTTCTATATTAATGATTACAGTATGTATTAAACTAAGAATAAAATTTTGGCTTTTTATACTTTAAAATTTTGAAATTCTTCAAAACCATGCCTTCAATTTAATTAATTATAGTTTTCTTTAATATTAGATGTTAAATTTTAATTGACATCAACATTAATATTAGATGACATAATTATTTATTTGTTTATAAAATATTATAATTCACATAATAATAAGAAATTTAATTAATCTTAAATGCTTTTATTTTTCATATAACTTTTAACTTAATGTTACCTAAATTAACACAACATATTAATACATGTATTTGATATCAAATCCAATATTATAAATCCTAATTACAAACTCTAATATTAAATATTAATTATGTATTAAAAAAGTATTATATTAATAAGTATGAATTTCAATATTAATATATTAATTATGTAATAACTAATATTAATCTGAAGGGATTAATATTATAAAACCAAGAGATTAATAAACTCAAGAGATTATTAATGTTAAACCAAAAAAAATAATAAATTCAAAATATTATTAATATTATAAACCAAAGATATTAACATTATGAATTCAATAGATTTATCTTAAAAATATAAAAAATTAATATCATAAACCCTTTGAATTAATATTATAAATGGCGGCATTAATATTAAACCTTAGCAATATAAATCCTAAGATTAATATTATAAAACCAAGGGATTATAAACTTAGTAAATTAATAATAAAACCTAAGATTAGTATTGCAAACCCTGAGATTAATATATCAAATGTAAAATTCTCAAGGGTTAGCTCAACTAGTGGAGTTCCCGTTTCTAAGTCCCTTGTTGATCGGAAGATCACATGGTCAATTCTCTTAGACACCCATGGAGTTTGGTAATATTAGCTACTTTGGCTTGTGGGATGTGATTCCCTTTGAGTTGATCTTCCTGTTCTTGTGGATGTAGTGGTCACCTAGTGAGTGAGTGTGTGTGTGTATATCTATATATATATATATATATATATATATATATATATATATATATTATAAAAATTTAGGATTATAAATTCTAATATATTATTATACATATCAATGATTAATATCATAAAACAAAGGATTAATAAATGCAAGTGATTATTAATATTATAAAACCAAGGGATTAGTATTATAAACTGAAGGGATTAAAAATATTATAAACCCAATGAATTAATAAACCTAAAGATTAATAAAATCAAGGGATCAATATTTAAAAAACCAAGGGATTATCAATATTACAAACCTAAGCAACCCATAAATCCAAGGGATTAATGTTACAAACCATTGGGATTAATATTATAAACTAGAGGGATTAATAAATGGAAGTGATAATAAACCCTAAGAGATAAATTGAACGGATTAAAATTATATAGTGTTAGGAATAATATTATAAAATTAAAGGATTAATAAAACGAAGGTATTATTAACATTATAAACTCAAAAAATTAACAAATATAAGGAATTAATATTATAAACCAAAGGGATTAATATTATGAACTCAAGGAAATAAAAACCTAAGGGAATAATATTAAACCTAAGGGATTATTAATATAAACCAAACATATTAATAAATTCTAGGGATTAATATTACAAACTCAAGGGATTTTTAATATTAGAAACATACGGGATTAATATTATAAATCCAAATGATTAATAAAATCAATGTATTAAACACATTGGACTAATAAACCCAAAGCATTAATAATAAAAACCCAAGGAATTATTAATATTATAACCCCTAGGATTAATATTAAACCCTAGGAATATAAAACTTAAAATTGATATTATAAACCCAATGGATTATAAGCCTAAGAGATTAATATTAAACCCAAGAGACTATTATTAAAACCCCAAGGGATTGTTAATATTATAAACCCAATGAATTACTATTATAAACCCTAGGATTATTAATATTATAAAGGGAAAGAATTTCTATTATAAACCTTTTGGATTAAGATTATAAACCCAACGTATTATTAATATTATAAAACCAATATATTAATAAACACAAGGGATTAGTATTAAAAAATCAATGGATTAACAAATCCAAGGGGTTATCACACCAAAGGAATAATATTATAAAACCTAGAAGTAATAATAAATCCTAAAAATATAAATCCTAAGATTAATATTATAAACCCAACACATTAATAAATTCAAAGGATTATTAATATTATAGATCCAAGATATTAATAATAGTATATTCTCAAGAGATTAATGAATCCAAGGGAATATTGATATTATAAACGCAAGGGATTAGTATTGTAAATTGACGAGATCACGAACCTAAGGGAATAATATTAAATATTATGATTAATATTATAAACACAAGGGATTATAAACCTTGTGATTAATATTATATACCCAAGGGATCATAAACCATGTGATTAATGTTATAAAACCAACATAATTATATTAAACCAAATAGATCGATATTATAAAGTCATTGAATTATAAACCCTTGAGAATAATATTAAATCCAAGGGATTATTAATATTATAAACCCAAAAGATTTATAATATTAAAGCTCAAGGGATTAATAAACCCAAGTGATTATTCATATTATAAATCCAAGGGATTAATATTATAAACATAAGGGATGAAAAACCATAGGATTTTCCCTCGGTGTTAGTTCAATTGCTCAAGTTCGCGGTGCTAAAACACCTCGCTAATGGGAGGTCATGGGGTTAATCATCCTTGATAAACCATGTGATTAATATTATAAACCCTATCATTATAAACTCTAATATTAATATTATAAACCCAAGGGATTATTAATATTATAATCCCTTGTATTTATTAATCTAATGGATTAATATTATAAATTAATGGGTTTGTAAACATAAGGGAATTACATTAAACCCTAAGTATAATATTATAACCCCACCATACTATAATATTAAACTTGAATTTTTTAATGTGAGAATACAATGTGGAATAAATTACATTGTAATATAACATTGCGACAATGATTGTTAGCTTAATTATCACATTGAGAAAATTTGTATCCCAATGCAATGTTGGATATATTTTTGTACCATTTGAGTGTCACAATATTAAACCCTAATGCAAAACCCTAACATTATAAAACCTAATAGAATATTATAATATTATAAACTCTTGGGATTAATATTAGTAACTCACCAGATTGATAAATCCAAGGGATCAATATACAAACCCTAAGATTAATATTGTAAGTTATAAATATAATATTAAACTGTAATATTCCCAAATTTTGACATGATATTTGGAATATTAGAGTTCTTATTTTTCTTAATGAATTAAGTAAATAAAAGGGTCGAGGGACCCATAATCCTCAAGATGAATAAATATCCACTTTTTATGTGTGAATGTGGATTGATTAAGCCTAGATCTACATAATGGAGTAGTGGAGAAACTACTAATCTGAATGGAGTGGAGATCATGTCTCATTAATGAGATAGATCATGGAGGTTGAAGCAATCAACTGAGATCATGGAAGGCATCTAATGTAAGATCATAGAGCATTCATGATGAAGTGATGGAGGAAGTACTGCAATTAATTCACACATGATGAAGAGTGTGCACATTGCATCTAGAAATGATGGAGGACTCTCAGAGATAGCGCAGTCAAACATGGAGGATTATGTCCACATGCACAATGCAGTTTAGAGGTGGGCTAAGACATGGGAAGGCTAATAAAATATATAAAGGAGATGAAGGAAACATTGGGGGAATTCTTTTGATTATTCATTTGAAGGTTTTTTATATCTGGAATTTTCATTTGACATTCCATCCTTTCTTTGGCAGTTTAGCTAAGATTGCAAATGTTGTTTAGCACTAGGTGTTCCTGGTCGGGAATCCCACCTATTTCATTGAGTAGCTCTTGAAAGATTATTTTACTTCATTCATCATCAGGCATTGGTGCCACACATATTTCCCATTCTCTGTAGAACACCTACCTACAAGAATTACTCAATTTCTGAAGATCAGTTGGGAGGTGGCGGTTGCCTTCAATATTTTAGCTGGAGGACTAGTGTAGGATTATTCTTATCACCTTGGGCTTAAATATCAGCATTCCCAGGGCTTCATTTCATATTTTGTATCACGCCAAACATTATTGACCTCCTATCAGCATCAGTCCCATCAAGGATTTCACATTCCATCATCCAAAGGAGGAAGGAAGTTGGGTTAAAACGTGAAGTTGGGTTACACTTTTGTGAGAATTAGGGACGTAATTTTTTTTTCGGCAATAGTTCGGCCGAAATTTATGAGAAAGTTCGCTCAAACACATTCTTCCATTTAGATTGACGGCACATTGATGGCATGGGAAAACATAATTTTTTCCGGAGATGGGAAAACTGGCAACAACATTTCGACCGAACTTTGAGACGTTTAAAATTCTTCAGCTGAATTATTTCTTATAAATATATCGCCGATGAATTTTTTTCTTTTTGCGTGGATTTGTATCTATGTTGCTTCGCGACTTTATATCTATGTTGCTTCACTACTTTGGCTTTGTATCTATGTTGCTTCGCTGCTTTGTATCTCTATTTCTTTGCGGCTTTGTATCTCCATCACCCGCTCTAGCGTTGCTCTGTTTCTTCTCTGTTTCTGTTGAATTGAAGCTCTAGTGCTATTCTGTTTCTGCACGTCTTTCTTCGGGTTCGTTGAATTGCTACGGTGCTACTACTGCTCTGGAGCTGCGAACCACCCGGTAATCATTATGGTTTTCTGCATTTTTTTTTTATTGTTATCATAAATTATATTTTCTGATATAATTAACGTTTTTTTTACTGTGTTGCTTATAGGTTTTCGAATTGCTCTAGTGCTACTGCTGCTCTATCGCTGCTGCTGCTCTATTGTTGATCATCTGTGGCTGCAACGGCGTTAATCAAACCACTAGGTAAGAAGCTCATATCCTTCTATTGTTGGACATTATAAGTTATTTTATTTCTCAGAATATAAGTGATATCAGAATCCAAGATCACTATATATAAATCACTGCCAAATTTTACAAAAAAATTAAGTTTGCAGTTTGGTATTTAACAAGTGGTTACAGTTCTTAAAGGTTTTTCAAGAAGAAAAACTCTGGAATATATTATGTTCAGTTCAAAATGAAAAATATCCAGAAAAACCTTATAACTAATACAAAAACTTGCAGTTCATTTCAAGCCTTTTTTCTATCCAAAAATGGAACAGTCCTAAAAGTCTGCCCATAAAAATATAAGATACATAAAATTTCAAATACTCCATTTCTTCTAGAAAAGAAAAAAAAGTAGTATACTAAGGCAAAATATCATCCTGGACTCCCAAAATGTACTCTGCCAGTACCCTTCTAGCGTTGAAGCCGTCACACCAAAACTTGAAGGGTGTCATTCACTGTGGCTGAAAACACCTGTGACCTACCAGAAAGCATTGAAGTCGTCACTGTGTGGTCCAAGACATCCATGTATAAACCGGTGCTCCCTACAACAAGCTCATCATTTGCAAGAAAAACTCAGAAATATAACAAAACATCTTCCTACCACCAAAGCCTGTAAGGAATCAATCTTTGTGGCCGAAGAACCTATGACTTGTCAGAAAAGGAAATAGGATGCTATAAAGTGAAATAACCTTTATGAAAAATTGATCATACCTTTGGCCTCTTCACCTTTTGGATCAATAAATTCATAAAATATCTGTCCAAAATTTGCAGTTTGTAGTTTGGTTATGCAACAAGTGGTTATAGTTCTTAGGTTATGCAAAAAGTGGTTATAGTTCTTAGGCAACAAGTGGTTACAATATCTGTGGCCAAAGAACCTGTGACCTGTCAGAAAATGAAATAGGATGGTATAAAGTGAAAGAACCTTTATGAAAAATTGATCATACCTTTGGCCTCTTCACCTTATGGATCAATAAATTCATAAAACATCTGTCTAAAATTTGTAGTTTGGTTATGCAACAAGTGGTTACAGTTCTTAGGTTACAAGTTCTTAGGTTATGCAACAAGTGGTTACAATTCTGTCCATAAATTAAAATTCATTTAAGTTTTCTGTTTGGTATGCAACAAGTGGTTACAGTTCTTATGTTACAATATGTGTTAGAGACTTGCAGTATGCATTCAAGGTCATGTGCCCAATTTATCAAATAGATTATAGAATCTATATATTAGAAACTCGAAACTTGAAACTTCTAAATTTCAGTTATTTTAGAAGCTCAAAACTCAAAAATTGAAAGTTGTAAATTTATATTGATCCCTTTTTTGCCTTTATATCATAGAACCATTTTCATATTTACACAAATATCAGAACTGATTATTTATTAGACTACATATCTTCATATAGAACTTGCAAATAGTATGGTGGAAATGTGGATCTCATGACACTTCATAATGTACAATGATTCATTCCATATTATTCATAGATCAAATGTCATTAAATACAATATTTATCATAATTTACAATCATTCATTCCCTATTCATTTAAAAGAAGTAACTACTATGTATTCCACTTCTACTCTAGATAGAGAAAGTAATGACTCTTTCTTGCTTAACCATGCAACCAAATACTATTCTAAGTAGAATTATACATCATTCTTGCTTAAAAATGCAACCAAAGACTCTTCTAAGTATAATTATACATAGTCCACTTGTACTTTTCATGTCATCCACACAAGCCTAGTTGAATCTCTCTATGTGTTCAATGTAAATTTCTCACCTTTTGGGTACTATAGTCCATTGTTTGTAGTCTCTTTCACTTGTATCTTAATATCTATCTATTGGTAATAGATGACTATATTTTATTGAAATATTCCAACTAATGTAAATTCCAAAATTATATCTAGTCTAAACCTTGTTATGTATATCAAGCTTCCTATCATATAGATGTAAAGGTTATGATAAAAATCACCTCATTCATCATCCATCATCTGCACATAACTTGCATCCAATTGATTTGATAAAAACACATTAGCCAATAAACAAACCATTGAAACCAAAAGTGATTTGATAATTCTATAGGCAGAGCTTGTAAAAGGCCAAGTAGCCTTTGGATCTCATATTTTATGAAAGGAGACATATCTAGTAAATGCCCCTACAGTCAATCTCTAGAATAGATCTAAATAGAAACTTTTCAATTTCATATCCATGGTCTCAAACAATGAGAGAGAAAAAAGCTTTTATATTCAACATGTAAAAACACAAATTAGCCATAATAGTTTCCCATTGAAACCATAAATAATTAGTTATTAGAATACATATCTTCATATAGAACTTGCAAATAGTATGGTGGAACTGTGGATCTCATGACTCTCCATAATGTACAATGATTTATTCCATATTATTCATAGATCAAATTTCATTAAATACAAGATTTATCATAATGTACAATGATACATTCCATATTCATTTTTAGATTCATTCCATATTCATTTAAAAAAATTAACTACTATGTATTCCACTTGTACTCTAGATAGAGAAAGTAATGACTCATTCTTGCTTAACCATGCAACCAAAGACTCTTCTAAGTAGAATTATACATTGTCCAGGTAATGACTCTTTCTTGCTTATACATGCGACCAAAGACTCTTCTAAGTAGAATTATACATTGTCCACTTGTACTTTTCATGTCATCCACACAAGCCTAGTTGAATCTCTCTATGTTGTCAATGTAAATTTCTCACCTTTTGGGTACTATAGTCCATTTTTCGTAGTCTCTTTCACTTGTATCTTCATATATGTTTGTTTGTAATAGATGACTATTATATGGAAATATTCCAAGTAACATAAATTCCAAAATTATATCTAGTCTAAACCTTGTTATGTATATCAAGCTTCCTATCATATAGATGTAAAGGTTATGATCAACATCACCTCATTCATCATCCATCATCTGCACATAAGTTGCATCCAATTGATTTGATAAAAACACATTAGCCAATAAACAAACCATTGAAACCAAAAGTTATTTGATATTTCTATGGGCAGAGTTTGTAAAGGGCCAGGTAGCCTTTGGATATCACATTTTATGAAAGGTGACATATCTAGTAAATGCCCCTACAGTCAATCTATGGAATAGATCTAAATAGAAGCTTTTCATTTTCATATCCATGGTCTCAAACAATGAGAGAGAAAAAACATTTTATATTCAACATGTGAAACACAAATTAGCCATAAAAGTTTCCCATTGAAACCATAACTAATTAGTTATTAGACTACATATCTTCATATAGAACTTGCAAATAGTATGGTGGAAATGTGGATCTCATGACTCTTCATAATGTACTTGCTGATTCATTCCATATTCATTTTTATATTCATTCCATATTCATTTAAAAAAAGTAACTACTATGTATTCCACTTCTACTCTAGATAGAGAAAGTAATGACTCTTTCTTGCTTAACCATGCAACCAAACACTCTTCTAAGTAGAATTATACATTTTCCACTTGTACTTGTCATGTCATCCACACAAGCCTAGTTGAATCTCTCTATGTTGTCAATGTAAATTTCTCACCTTTTGGGTACTATAGTCCATTTTTTGTAGTCTCTTTGACTTGTATTTTAATATCTGTTTGTTGGTAATAGATGACTATTATATTGAAATATTCAAACTAATATAAATTCCAAAATTATATCTATTCTAAACCTTGTTATGTATATCAAGCTTCCTATAATATAGATGTAAATTTTATGATCAACATCACCTCATTCATCATCCATCATATTATCAAATTTATTTGATAAAAACAAATTAGCCAATAAACAAACCATTGAAACCAAAATTGATTTGGTAGTTCTATAGGCAGATTTTGTAAAGGGCCAGGTAGCCTTTGGATCTCATCTTTTATGGAAGGTGACATATCCAGTAAATGCCCCTATATTCAATCTCTGGAATAGATCTAAATAGAAGTTTTTCATTTTCATATCCATGGTCTCAAACAATGAGAGAGAAAAAACCTTTTATATACAACATGTAAAACACAAATTAGCCATAAAATTTTCCCATTGAAACCAAAAGTGATTTGATACAAAACATAGGTTTTAACCTAAGAGTAAATGCCCCTACAGCCAATCAATCTTTGGAAAAGTTTTAAATATAGAAGTTTCTCATTTTCATATCCATGGTCTCAAACAATGAGAGAAAAAAACCTTTTATATTCAACATGTAAAACAAAAATTAGCCATAAAAGTTTCCCATTGAAACCAAAATTTATTTGATACAAAAAATAAGTTTTAACCTAAGAGTAAATGCCCCTACATTCAATCAATCTCTGGAATAGTTTAAAATATTTAAGTTTTTCATTTTCATATCCATGGTCTCAAACAATGAGAGAGAAAAAAACCTTTTATATTCAACATGTAAAACACAAATTAGCCATAAAAGTTTCCCATTGAAACCAAAAGTGATTTGATACAAAACATAGGTTTTAACCTAAGAGTAAATTCCCCTACAGTCAATCAATCTCTAGAAAAATTTTAAATATATAATTTTTTCATATTCATATCCATGGTCTCTAACAATGAGAGAAAAAACCTTTTATATTCAATGTATGTAAAACACAAATTAGCCACATCTAGAATAGTTTTAAATATAGAAGTTTTTCATTTTCATATCCATGGTCTCAAACAATGAGAGAAAAAACATTTTATATTCAATGTATGTAAAACACAAATTAGCCACATCTCTAGAATAGATCTAAATAGAAGTTTTCAATTTTCATATCCATGGTCTCTAACAATGAGAGAGAGAAAAAAACCTTTTATATTTAACATGTAAAACACAAATTAGCCATAAAAGTTTCCCATTGAAACCAAAAGTGTTTTGATACAAAACATAGGTTTTAAACTAAGAGTAAATGCCCCTACCATCAATCTCTGGAATAGTTTCAAATAGAATTTTTTCATGTTCATGTAAAACAAAAATTAGCCATAGAAGTTTCCCATTGAAACCATAAGTTATTTGATACAAAACATAGGTTTTAACCTAAGATTCAATGTATGTAAAACACAAATTAGCCATAGCTCTAGAGAATCTAGATCTAAATAGAATTTTTTCATTTTCATATCCATGGTCTCAAACAATGAGAGAGAAAAAACTTTTTATATTCAACATGTAAAACACAAATTAGCCATAAAAGTTTCCCATTGAAACCAAAAGTGATTTTATACAAAACATATAGGTTTGAAAACCTAATCTAGTAAATGCCCCTATAGTCAATATTTAGAATAGATCTAATTAGAAGTTTTTCATTTTCATATCCATGGTAGTTCTGTAGGCAAAGTCTGTAAAGGGCCAGGTAGCCTCTGGATCTCATCTTTTATGAAAGGTGACATATCTAGTAAATTCACCTACAGTCAATCTCTGGAATAGATCTAAATGCCCCTACAGTGAACATGTATATAGTATTTAGAAACAAAAAGTAATTTGATACAAAACATAGTTTTTAACCAAGTATATAGTTTTTCATTTTCATATCCATGGTCTCAAACAATGAAAGAGAAAAAACCTTTTATATTCAACATGTAAAACAAAAATTAGCCATAAAATTTTTCCATTGAAACCAAAAGTGATTTGATACAAAACATATAGGTTTTAACCTAATCTAGTAAATGCCCCTACATTCAATCCTTGGAATAGATCTAATTAGAAGTTTTTCATTTTCATATCCATGGTAGTTCTATAGGCTGAGTCTGTAAAGGGCCAGGTGGCCTCTGGATCTCATCTTTTATGAAAGGTGACAAATCTAGTAAATGCCCCTACAGTCAATATCTGGAATAGATCTAAATGCCCCTACAATAAATGCCCCTACATTCAACATGTATATAGTATTTAGAAACAAAAATTAATTTGATACAAAACAAACTTATATAGTTTTTCATTTTCATATCCATGGTCTCAAACATTGAGAGAGAAAAAACCTTTTATATTCAACATGTAAAAAAAAAATAGCCATAAAAGTTTCCCATTGAAAACAGAAGTGATTTGATACAAAACCTAGGCCAGGTAGCCTCTGGATCTCATATTTTATGAAAGGTGACATATCTAGTAAATTCCCCTATAGTCAATCTCAGGAATATATATAAATGCCCCTACAGTCAACATGTATATAGTATTTAGAAACAAAAAGTAATTTGATACAAAACAAACTTATATAGTTTTTCATTTTCATATCCATGGTCTCAAACAATGAGAGAGAAAAAACTTTTTATATTCAACATGTAAAAAAAAAAATAAGCCATAAAAGTTTCCCATTTAAACCAAAAGTGGTTTGATACAAAACCTATAGGTTTTAAAACCTAATCTAGTAAATGCCCCTACATTAAATCTTTAGAATAGATCTAATTAGAAGTTTTTCATTTTCATATCCATGGTAGTTCTATAGGCAGAGTCTGTAAAGGGCCAGGTAGCCTATGGATCTCATCTTTTATGAAAGGTGACATATCTAGTAAATGCCCCTATAGTCAATCTATGGAATATATCTAAATGCCCCTACAGTCAACATGTATATAGTATTTAGAAACAAAAATTAATTTGATACAAAAGATAGTTTTTAACCAGGTATATAATTTTTCATTTTCATATCCATGGTCTCAAACAATGAAAGAGAAAAAACCTTTTATATTCAACATGTGAAACACAAATTAGCCATAAAATTTTTCCATTGAAACCAAAAGTGATTTGGTAAAAAACATATAGGTTTTAACCTAATCTAGTAAATTACCCTACATTCAATCTTTAGAATAGATCTGGAATTTGAAGTTTTTCATTTTCATATCCATGGTAGTTCTATCGGCGGAGTCTATAAAGGGCCAGGTAGCCTCTGGATCTCATCTTTTATGAAAGGTGACATATCTAGTAAATGCCCCTACAGTCAATCTCTGGAATAGATCTAAATGCCCCTATAGTAAATTCCACTACAGTCAACATGTATATAGTATTTAGAAAAAAATAATAATTTGATACAAAACATAGGTTTTAACAAAGTATATATTTTTTCATTTTCATATCCATGGTCTCAAACAATGAGAGAGAAAAAAGCTTTTATATTCGACATGTAAAACACAAATTAGCCATAAAAGTTTCCCATTGAAACCAAAAGTGATTTGATACAAAAAATATAGGTTTTAAAACCTAATCTAGTAAATGCCCCTACATTCAATCCTTAGAACATCTATCTAATTAGAATTTTTTCATTTTCATATCCATGGTAGTTCTATAGGCAGAGCTTGTAAAGGGCCAAGTAGCCTCTGGATCTCATCTTTTATGATGGGTGACATATCTAGTAAATGCCCCTATAGTCAATCTCTGGAATAGATATAAATGCCCCTATAGTCAACATGTATATAGTATTTAGAAACAAAAAGTAATTTGATACAAAACATAGGTTTTAACCAAGTATTTAGTTTTTCATTTTCATATCCATGGTCTCAAACAATGAGAGAGAAAAAACCTTTTATATTCAACCATAAAAATTTTCCATTGAAACCAAAAGTGATTTGACACAAAACATATAGGTTTTAAAACGTAATCTAATAAATTCCCCTACATTCAATCTTTAGAATATCTATCTAATTAGAATTTTTTCATTTTCATATCCATGGCATTTCTATAGGCAGAGTTTGTAAAGGGCCAGGTAGCCTCTGGATCTCATATTTTATGAAAGGTGACATATCTAGTAAATGCCCCTACAGTCAATATTTGGAATAGATCTAAATTCCCCTACAGTAAATACCCCTACAATCAACATGTATATAGTATTTAGAAACAAAAATTAATTTGATACAAAACATAGGTTTTAACCAAGTATATAGTTTTTCATTTTCATATCCATGGTCTCAAACAATGAGAGAGAAAAAACCTTTTATATTCAACATGTAAAACACAAACTAGCCATAAAAGTTTCCCATTGAAACCAAAAGTGATTTGATACGAAACATATATGTTTTAAAACCTAATCTAGTAAATGCCCCTACATTCAATCTCTCGAATAGATATAAATATAAGTTTTTCATTTCTCCCATGCATTTGCAATAAATGTCAATAAATAATATATATTATTTTATTGATTTTTTTTTTAGGGATAAGAAAACCATTAAATATGGTTGAAAAATGGAAACTATGCATAGAAGTTTCTTGCTAACCCAGTCCAGGGAATGCAGTGATTACATATGTGCTTTCCAATATTGCGACTAGAAAAGTCGTCAAAAGGAAAATGAATATACTAGGAAATTCATCCAATTAGTTTTAAGACGCTCTTCTTCAAAAATTCATGAGATTCATCTCTTAAAGATGAATTAGTGTTGAGATGCTCTCCTTCAAAATTTATTCATAAACATAATTTGTTTACACTTTAAATTAAAAATTATTTTTCTGAACTTTATCTTGAATTTAATTTAAATTAGTTATTTAAAAAATTAATTGTAAATGTCCACCGTAGATATATATATCATGGAGGATGAACAATGAAGATCAACAGAATCCCATATATCTACAAGAGAGGAGGATCAGGGATTAGGATCAATAGTTGTTCATGGTAAATTTAAATATAATCTTAAATCTCCATATATGTATGTACATATGGAATTGATTTTTTATCAACTTTGTGAGTTAAATTAGTTGTTAAAATAAGTTTTATATTTTATTTTTTAGGAGCTAATAAGAAGAGAAGGGTATCTACTCCAGCCATGGATGCCCAAGGTTCACCCAGTCGTGGTATGGTTTGAACGCAATTTAATCAATGAATATGTACATGTGTATTTATATGTACATGAATGTATTTTTCAATTGATTATAAATTCGTATTTTTTTATGAAGCTTCTCTCTCCTCTCGAGAGGTTGGTGGTGGTTCAAATCCCCTTAGAGGGCCATCAATAAGTGGTAGCAGGTTGTGTGAAGGGGGTGATATTTATTCTCTCGGAGGCCAATCAACGGCTGGTGGTGTTGGTTCTGAGCAAGGTCATTTTGGGTCTCAACAGTTTCAGGGTGGAGAAGATGCTAACCAACCACGTCAAGGTTGTCATCAATTTCAATATTTCTTTCATTGAGTTTGTACAAATTTGTTTGCATGTGTTTTTTCTAATATAAAAAATGATATATATATATATATATATATATATATAGATAGATAGATATATAGATAGATAGATAGATATTGATGCAGAGGCTGAAATTATTCCAAATATTGGTCAAAATAGATGCAGGGCAGAATGCTACATTAAAAAAGAAGGTTGTCTACCCACCACAACTTATCCAGCCGAAATTTCTAATATACCATGGGAAAGAAACATGGCGTAATGCACCTTAGAAAGGTGTCAACAACTTCATGCAAAATTGCGGAGAGATCTTGTGGCTTTGACTCTACCTGCTGAGAGTCGACAAAGCCTCAAAATAGTTACACATTCATTGGGCGAAATAGTAAATGTGTACAAAAATTTTGAGCCAGCGACTGATACATTTTTAGAAGTCATGAGAAAGAGAAAGGAAATAGTAATGGGTCCCGATAAATGGGAGGATGTAAAACAAAGAGCTACAAGAAATATGAATAATTCAATGTTTAATTTCAAGGAAGGGCCAAAAAGAAAAATGCTAAAGGTGCAATATTTCAAGCACCCAAATATAGCTCACTATTTGTATGATAGACACCTTGTGGCCTATGGAAGGCTTCCATGGAACGGTGAGGTTCCTGTTTATTTTTCACAATTGATTTACGTAGATTTTTTTTTGGAATATGAAACCCAAATACAGTGACCTTCCGTTAGAATTTTTTGGTCCGGGGAAAGGTCGATTGTATGACCATAAGGGCACTAAGAAAGATGTGGAGCTGCCTTGCCCTGAGCTGCCATTGGTGAGTCAGCCTTTTCGCGTCGAAACTCTGCGGTCAGAGATGGATGCGACTTCTCAAATAAGTTGAGAAGCAAGGGATGTCATGATCTACAATGTTTACAGTGGATTGGGTGGAGTTGATATTTGTCTAAATCGACAAAGAGCACGTGAAAATGCACGTGCCAATTTTGTGTATTGTACAGATGAAGAGATTGACAACATGAATGTTGAAGATCTTCGAATATATGCAAAGAATTGTCGCAATGGTTTTCAAGACCTAATTCTTCATGAGGAAGAGGGCACGGGAACAGTATGTGTTAATGACCTTAGGGTTCAATTATTTTAACACATACATGTGTACAATTTGTAATAAATACATGTGTATGTACATGTATACATTTATTTGTATGTACATTAATCTAACAAAAATGTATCATTATATGTTAAAATACCATTTGCAGTTGTCACACATGATGAACGACGAAAATGTTAATATCACATTCAGAGCCTCTGGTTCAAACAATGAAAATGGGTCTCACCATAAAGATATGTTGACAAATGTTAGTGTTTTTTAAGTGATATTTTTAAAATAAATAATTGTGCACACATGTACATGTACATATATAATAATAAAATGTTTTAACAGATTATGATTCCATCCGATGTTTTTGGGATGGCGGTACCTTCTTCTTCCTTGGGAGATGTACCTTCTACTTCCTTAGGAGATGTGCCACATCCACAACAAGTATGGACAATTTTTCACTTTTAAAATTTATGTTTAAGTTATATATATATATATATATATATATATATTCCACCTCAAAAATTTTCATTAAAAATTGAGATATATATATATATATATCTATATCTTGAGTTATTTTAAATTTTTTGAATTTTAGGTTCTTGGATATTTTCTTTTGGAGCCTCTCTAGGAGATGTCCCAAATTCACCTGCAGAAGTATTCAATTTTTCACTTATATATATATGTGTGTGTGTGTGTGTGTGTGTTTTAATTTAGTTATAATTTATAAATTGAAGTTTATTTAAGTTTTATTATAAATTGAGATCTTGATCTTGAGTTATTTTATACTTTTAAAATTTTGAATTTTAGGTTTCTATAGAAGATTTCTTTAATCCATGGACTCTAGCGATGGATATAGGAACATCCACACCATTTCAACCATTTGAACAAGTTGTCTAACTTTTTTTTTAATATTATTGAAAATAAGTTTATATATGTACACGTGCATTTTCATCTGAAATTTTTTAATATATATAATTGTACATGTATATTGTATAGTTTACTATTGGAGATGTTCCCATGGGGGGACTTGTAGCAGGGGAACAAATAGAGAGGGAACCTCATGAGGTATTGCATGATTTTTTTTTATATTTTTTTTTTTACATGAAGTTCTATATATATTCTCACTCATTTTTAAAACATAAAATTTTAATGTTTGTACATGTGCATTGTGTACAGGTTTCACATGCTTCGCATGATAGCACGCGGATTGAGACTCTGATCGGAAAGACACTACATCCATCTCTATTTGATGGACATGATTTGTAGATTTGATTTCAAGATTTAGATAGTCTTAAATTTACTTTTTTATATATTATCTAGATGCACTGTCATATATATATATATATATATATATATATATATAACTTGATACTTGATACTTGTGAGATCTACAATTTTTGGAAATATTTTATTGCAGTGTTAATATAATTTGTTTTGTTCCAGAAAGTTAAGTTTTGGATGGTTTTAGTACTTCTGGCATGTGAATGTGAAGTAATGTTGTTATATAATTTGTTTGGTTTTTAAAACTTTTAAGTTTTGGATAATTGAACTACTAGTAATGTTGTCATCTATAAATTAATGTTTTTCTTCTGAACTAAATTTGTCATGTTATGTAATGATGTGTTATAATTTGTTTTGTTTTTAAAATTTAAGTTTTGGATGCTTGAAGTACATTTGGCAGGTGAAGTACTGTTGTGATCTATAACTTTTTGTTAAATTAAAAGTTAAGTTTTGGATGGTTTCAATCTACATTTGGCATGTGATATAATGTTAAATGTTTTTATTGGATAGTTGAACTATAATTGGCATGGAATGTGAAGTAATGTTACATGATATAATCAAAAAGTTTTTAAAACTCAAGTTTTGGATGGTTTTAATCTACATTTGGCATGTGATATTTAATGTTAAATGTTAAATGTTTTTATTGGATAGTCAAGAACTACAATTGGCATGGAATATGAAGTAATACGTGCATGTGAAGTAATGTTGTGATCTATAATTTTGGATGGTTTCAATCTACATTTGGCACATGTAATATAATGTTAAATGTTTTTATTGGATAGTTGAACTACAATTTGGATGGAATGTCAAGTAATGTTGTGATATAATAAAAAAAAAATTAAAACCCAAGTTTTGGATGGTTGAAGTACATTAATCATGTGAAGTAATGTTGTGATATAATCAAAAAGTTTTTAAAACTAAGTTTTGGATACCGTTTTAATCTACATTTGGCATGTGATATAATGTTAAATGGTTAATTTTTTTTTGGATAGTTGAACTACAATTGGCATGACATGTGAAGTAATATGTTTTGATATAATCAAAAAGTTTTTAAAATTCAAGTTTTAGACATGGTTGAAGTACATTTGGTAAGTTTTTAAAAAAAATTTCACTCAAACAATACTATGTAGTATGTAAATTTTTCATTAATGCACATAGAACATATTCAACCATTGGAAATGTTGGGGTCCCCATGTTTTGGCCAGGTTGGTAAGACCAAAAGATGAGACAACATCAAAACCACTTTCAGACCTTAGGATCTAGCCCTCTTAGGTCCAGAGAGGGATCTCTCTATGGGAGTCAAAGGTATATGTCTTTGAAGCTCAAAAGTTCAAGATGTTAGGCTAGTTATATGCACGGTGTTCGTTTGTTTGAGTATGAGCTTGGTTGTTGGGAATCAGGAAGGGAGGGTTCAGCATGAGACAAGGCTGGGCAAAGGGGAATTTAGGCAAAGGAAAAAAAATCCAGTGAATACCAAATCCATTGGGTAATGAGTCAAGAAAGGATTTACTTGCTAATCAACATGCAAGCTTTCAGTTGGGCTAGTCATCTAAAGCCTTGGATCCTAAAGTGAGAGGGTGGTATGAGACATTAAAGGCTAAAGGTGAGAGAAGGGGAAGCATCCAATTTTGTCTATAGATCAGGTCAGAGGTCATTTAACTCCAGACCAGCTTGGACACAATCAGAGGCAGCACAAGGGAACTTGGATAGGCTTAATCAGAATGGAAATATCCTAGTGAGGTATAGGCAGAGTTCTAAACCTCCCAGTGTTCTTAACACATTTAATTAAATCCTAAAAAGTACTTCTAAGAACAGATTTCATAAATCCATATATCAGCTAGTAGGCAATATCATCCACTACACTGGTTATATTAACTGAAATCAACTCTTAGATAAACACTTTAAGCAGAAAACATAAATGGTTGGGAGAGCAGCAACATAAGGCACCTAACAAGGGTGAATCTTATGCCAAATTTCTGATGTGAGCTAGAAGAAATGAAATGTAATGGAAATAAACACATAGATAGAAAAACATCACCGCAGCTTTAGATCAGGATCCAATGAAATGTGCTTATCATATTAAACATCAACACCAATCAGGTACAACATAGCCAATAACTTGGTCATTCAGTCTGAACACATATTCCTTAGCCTATATTAAAACTATACACAGAGAACCTATCTCAAGAGAAACTGCTTGCACTTCTCTCATATCTCATCAACAACCTTTACAACAATTTTCTCATAGTTTTTATAACTGAAAAAGAGCAGAGGAAGTAGGTAGAACACTAAATATAACATTAAACTCAGAAAAGAAGGACAGGGCCGAGGCCCATTCTGTTTTAAACTCTGAGCATTAATTTTTGGCACTCTTTGGAGAAAAGAATGGTCTTCGTCAGGCTTCATTAATTCCAGGTATGTCTCTGATGGATTCTGGTTTGTTGTACTTTGTAGTACCTTTGGTGAATAAACAAAATGGCAATAAAAAACAGAGTGACATGCGATACTTGAGCAACAAATGCTCTGATATCCTTGGACTGCGTTCTGAGCAGAGATCTCCTCTGAAGCACGGTATGGAATAAAAACCGTATGGGAAAACCGTCCTTTCTAGGAGGAAAACATTCTGCTGATGTAGAGAAACATGTCATATATTAATTTCCATGCCTCTGTCGGTAAAAACCTTGCCGATGTATCCATACTGCGTATTTTTGGAGGCGTGTCTGCCTTCTGTACCCTGCCTAACACGCAACTGGACTGAGAAGAACAATGCAATGGAAGGGTGGATGAAATGGTAGCGCAGTGGCGGAATGGTGGTTTTTCACTAAAAATTGGTGACAAAATGCAATGAAATGGAGGAAACTATGAATAATAGTGTTTGGTGGTGGAATGTAGCGCCGACCGTTAGATCATGGTCAGGGGACAAAGATCGATGGCAAAGATCGAGCAGCAGAGTGATATATGAAATTGGGAAGAACAATAGTGAAATATAAGACTTTAGTGTAAAGTCTTGAACCTTGGATTTCGAGAAAAATACAAAGGAAAGCGAAGGAAACGTAACGAAATGCGTGGACGTAGACGTACGAGGTGGGACCCGGCTGGAGGCGGAGGGTGATTCGCTTTGAACCGTTAGATCTTAAACCCAATGGTCGGTCAAGATTTAGTCAGAGAATCGCAATCGCGATGGACGAGAGGGACACACACTTATAACTTTCGATTGCGATCGAGGAAGGAGAAGTGATTGGGAAGTGCAATGACGGTTGGATTCGCACGGCAATCGATGGTGGAGATGTGGATCAGGGGATCGCAATTGGCGAGGACATGAAGGAATGGCACTAACAAACTTCTGATTGCGATGAGCAGGGACAAGCGATAGCTGTTGGATTAGACAAGGGGATCAACGGCTGGGATGATATCGGGAGATGGCGTGATCGGGGATCGGAAGACAGGACTTGCGATTGATCGCATCGCAAACACTTGTGACGAACCGATCGGGGAACCAAACTTGAGTGCTGTGATTGCAAAGATTGCGATATTGCACGGGCCGTCCGATCTATATAGTAGATCAACGATGGATACCAAGTCGCGGGACTTGTTAAAAAAACAATTGCATCGAAGTTTTCATGATGTTACAAAGGATTTTAATGCTCTGCTTGGTCTTTTCCGATGCGATTAGCGCTTAAATCTTAAGTTCTTGGCCTTTGGGTGACGGGCATATGTGGGGAAGTGGTTAGGGCTGACGGGAAAAGGGGCTAAGCGCTATTATAATGTTTAAAGTGGGTTTTGAGCCCATTTCAATGGATTTAAAGCCATAAGAGGGTAACGATAGGGAGATAGAGAGGAAATTTGAGGAAACAGAGGGAAAAGGTGGGATTTCATGGGGATTTTGAGAAAAAGGGAAAAAAGATAAAGTGGGGGAATTCTGCAAAGATACAAGGGGCGAAATAAGGCCTTTTGAGCAAAATTTTATCATTCAGCGAGGCTTATTAACCTCATGACAGCAAGGGGAAACAGACAAAGGCAAGGAGTTATGAAACAGGCTTCAAGGATGATGTGTTTCCAAAGGAAATGCATTCCTTGAAGGCTCAAAAACATTTATCCCCCTGTTTGCTTGTTAAAATTTTATAGGGGGGCTAACAGTGGCTCCACATGGGGATGGCTTCTTCTTGAAGGAGTAAAGAATTCAAAAATTGATCTTTGGTGTAGGCCATATGCATGTTGCCCAAGCCACCTTTCTTCTTTGATTTTCAGCTGCCACAATTATGATAGATCAGCAGAAACATTCTCTAACAGTCTACCTACCCATCCTACAGTCCTAGCATTTTTTCTTCTAGGGTGCGTTTGAACTAGCAGACCCTTTACATCATTTATTTTTACAACAGAAAATAAACCTATTCTAAATCTACCCTTATTGCTCCATGAGATCAGATTAGATTGTTGGTCTCATATGTTTCTCTACCTAATCTAATACCTGCTGGGATTAAACTATCCAACAGATTTCTTCTCTACACTCTAAGAAATAAATTGAAAAATAGTCAAGCCAGGATTAGACTGTCTGGCTTGCTGTGGACCATGACATGAAGACAAAACTGCTCATGGACTGAAACTTGTAGAAAATTTGAAGCAAAAATTTGAAGGCTCGAAATCTGAACTCTTGAAGCATCCTTCTTTCTTTGTGACTCAGGTTTTTAAGCATATTAGAGTCACTTCCTTTTCTGTCTCAGCTCTTGTTTTGGGCATGTTAGAGCCGACTTCTTTTCTTCATGACTGGTCCAGATTTTGAGCAGGTTAGGACCAGCTCCTTTGTGTCTCTGAGGTTCATGTTTTGGGCATGTCTGAACCTCTCCTTTTTCTTTTTTTTTTTAAGGAACGTAAACACTGCAATGGTATGTACAATGAAATGGAAACTGGAAACTGAAATTTAGTAGAAGTAATGCTTGAGCATCTTTCCATTGACAGGACCCCCAAACAGCTCTGTACCATTAAGTTCTTGTAAGAAAAATGCATTAGGACCCACAGTGGCTTGGATAATATATGGACCTTGCCACAAACTATCAAACTTGCCATGTTTACCTTTGTCCTCTCTCCTTGAATCCCATTTCAGAACCTTGTCCCCAACTTTTAAATCTGAAGCTTTGGCTCTTTTGTCAAACTGCCTCTTTATGTTTTCTTGAACTCTGACAGGTCTGCTATAAACCTACTCCCTCGTTTGCTAAAGATGGATTGTTTCGTTAATTCTTCTCACCATACTGTCTTCCTCTGTTTGAATCTCCTGAACAAGCTTAATCACTGACACTCCAAGGCTGGTAGGAAAAACTACTTCTGCTCCATAAACGAGCTGGAATGGTGACATACCAATGGACTTCTTCGTTGTAAGCCTTTCAGCCCACAAGGCATGCACCAAATTCTTATGCCATGAATTCTTGTTCTTTTCTAATAGCTTCTTCATGATGTTCACTAGGCTTTTGTTTGAAGATTCAGCTAGTCCATTACCTTGAGGGTAATATGCAGTTGAATGACCAAGTGTTATTCCATACCTGTGACAGAAATCAACCATTCTCTTGGATCCAAAAGCAACAGCATTGTCAGTGATTATTTTTCTTGGATAGCCAAACCGAGATAGGATGAAGTCTTCTAGGAACCTAATGATGACAGAATCAGTGGCATTCCTAGTGGGTATAGCCTCTATCCATTTGGTGAAGTAGTCTATGGCTGTTAGGATCCATTTGTGTTGTCCAGAAGAAGCAGGGTGTATTTATCCAATAAAGTCTAGGCCCCATTGCATGAAGGGACCTTCTACAGTGATGGGTTGTAAAGGGACGGGGAGGAGCTTTCTTTCGCCTTCAAATATTTGGCATTTATGACAAGTAGTTACCATTTTATGGACATCATTGAAGAGAGTGGGCCAATAATAGCCAGCCTTGAGTATCTTGTTAGCAGTGGCTTTCCAACTCAAGTGGCCTCCACACTCCCCAGCATTGAATTCTTGTTTAATTCTTTCAGCTTCAGGTTCAGGCAAACATTTCAGCAATAGGCCATTCGGTTTTTTCCAATATAAGTTTTCATTCAAAATGCAGTAGTTTCTATCTTTTAGTTTTATGAATCTGGACTTAGTTTTGGATAGTTCTAGAGGGGCATTGAGATTGGTGAGCACATAAAGGATATCGGAATACCAAGGAGAGTTCTAAAACTTCTCCTCAACAGTTGGGTGGGGCAATCCTTCCTGCTCATCTAAGGCATTTACCATGTTAACGTCAAGGGCCTGCAGGTTAGATTCAGCCATTAATTGGGCTAGGCCTTGACCTTTGATCAGTTTGGTGGGCTTTATCTCAAGGTCATATTCTAAGATAGTAGCAATCCATTTGCTCCTTTTCCCATCAGTGTCTTCGGACAAGATATCTTTGACCACTATATTTGGCACATAAGCAATGGTGTGAGAATGCATAATGTACACCCTAAAGCCTTTTAAGGCCTTTACCAGGGCATATGCCTGCTTTTCCATAATTTTTTACTTCAAGGGTGCATCCCTTAAGGCCTTACTGAAAAAGGCAATTGGTTTTCCATTACCTTCTGAATTTTTCTGCAGTAATACTACAACCACGGTATGCTGGGTGGCGACTGAAAAGATCAGAAAATATTTTGAGAAATCTGGGCTGTTCAGGACAGGGGCTTGTGTGAGTGCAAGTTTTACTGACTCAAAATATTTCTTGGCTTCAACAGTCCACTTAATTCCTGCACCTTTCTTTAGCATGTTAATCATTTTCCTAAGGTGCTCAGCTAGGTTGGGAATGAATCTCCTAAGGAAATTGATCTTCCCAATGAAGGACTGTAATTCTTTGATGTTTCTTGCGTGTGTGATTTGAAGTATCCCCTCAACTCTTTGTGGGTCTATCCTAATCCCTTTCTTAGATATAATGTGACCAAGAAGTTTACCTTCTTGCAGCCCAAAAACAGTTTTCTTAGGATTTAAGGACAGACTGTACCTTCTACATTTTTCGAAAACTTTCCTCATATGTTTGAGATGTTCTTCTTCAGTTTTGGAATATACTATCAAGTCATCCAAGTAGATAACTATGAAGTGTCCTATCTCATCTGAGAACGCTATGTCAATTTCTCTTTGGTAGGTGGCTCCAGCATTCATCAATCCAAAAGGCATTTTCACATACATGAAGGTGCCCCATGGAGTGGTAAAAGCTGTTTTGAGTTGATCTTCTGGGAGTACCAACACTTTTTTATAACCCAAAAATCCATCTAGCAAGGAGATTCTCTTTGAGCCCACTACCTTCTCCAGGATATGTTCCACTCTAGGCAAAGGAAAATTGTCTTTTAGTGAGGCTCTGTTGAGATTTCGGAAATCAATACACAATCTGATCTCCCCTGTTTTCTTCCTCAAAGCCACTAAGTTTGATACCCAATCAGAGAACCTCACAGGAACTATTATGCCTGCCTCATACATCTTTTTAATCTCCTTTTCAACTGCAGGCAATTGTTTTGGATTGATTCTGCGAAGTTTTTGTCTGAAAGGCTTCTGATTTTCCTTCAAGGGTATCTTATGTTGTATGATTTTGGTGTCATAGGCCTTTAAGTCTTCATAGCTCCATGCAAACACATCAATGAATTCCTTAAACAGGTCAATGTATTTCTTCTTCATGTCTGCAAGCACAAACTTAGCCAGTTTAATCATTTTGGGCTTATCTTCAATGCTAATGTTGCATTCTTCTATATCTGAGTCTGCATGTTCTATAGTGGGATTTTTTGCTACATCATCAAATTCAAAAAGGTCCTCCAAGGGTGCTAGGCCTCTGGGTATATTCTTGTCTTTGGCCTGCAGCACCTCTATCTCTTCGCTATCTGCGTTTCCACTTTTTTTGGTTTGATTTCCAGTTTCTTCGTTCAGGGTGTTTATCTCTATGTTACAGGGTGTTGCTTGTTCATCTCGAGGATCCTCACTTGGGCAGCTGTCATCATATTTTGATTCGGAATTAAAAAATTCAAACTCATTTCTGCCCACCAGAAAATCTTCAATCTTTTTGTCTCCTTCAAAGACCTACCAATATTTTTCGTTGTCTAGCACTGCAGGTCTGAACTTGGTCTGAATGATGATTTGTTCGTCAGGGGGATTCTTAGGATATGAACTAGCCATGCAAGCTAATCAGTTAGCAATAACATTTTGACTCCTGGGAACAAACACCAATTCATATTCCATGAAAATTTTCAATATATCCATGGCATCGTTCCTATATGCCCTCGGTCCAGGTTTTTTTGCTACATATTCACCATTCACTTGTTTGATAACTAACTCAGAGTCTCCTAGCACAGTTACCCTACGGGCTCCTAAATTTTTCAACAGATTTAAGCCCAGGATAAGAGCCTCATACTCTACAATATTATTTGTGCATTTGAAGTGCAGATTGACAGCGTGGCTCTCTGCATAATCACTCTCTACGTTACGTAACCACACCACTGCTCCGACAGTTTTCCTAGTGCAAGATCCATCGAAATTCATTTCCCACAGGGGTTCGCCATTATATTGCACTGTAGGATCTATACTAGATTGGGGATTATTTCGCTCTTCAGATTGAGTGTGGAGATCAGAGAGTTGGCTAGTTTGATGTTTGCGTTCTGTCCCTGTTTTTGGCTAACTCAGAGTTTCTTTTTTAGTGTTTTGTCCATGGTTTTCTTCATCATTTTCTTTAGATTCTAGGGAAGCTATTAGTTTTCCTAGTACAGGATCCATCGAAATTCATTTCCCACAGGGGTTCGCTATTATATTGCACTGTAGGATCTATACTAGATTGGGGATTATTTCGCTCTTCAGATTGAGTGTGGAGATCAGAGAGTTGGCTAGTTTAATGTTTGCATTCTGTCCCTGTTTTTGGCTCACTCAGAGTTTCATTTTTAGTGTTCTGTCCATGGTTTTCTTCATCATTTTCTTCAGATTCTAGGGAAGCTATTATGTTAAATTCCATTGGCTCCATGTAATTGATTGTGTCTCTGTTTTCTGGTGCTGGCTCTCCTAAATATTGGTCGTTGCAAAGGATGAAAGAGTCCAGATCTGTGTGTATAGAGTATAATGGTGAATTTTCAGGTTTCTTGGGGCTACTGACCAGGAATTTCATTTGAACCTCCCTATACAGTCTTCTAAGCTGGCCAAATACAGGGATAGTGGCATGTGAGCCATCCATCTGCATTGTGCCTTGCAGCTTGGCTCCCCATGATCTAGATAACAACATGCCATATTTGGGTGGTACATCTGCCACCACAATATCCATGACCATGCATTTATCAGGAATATGGGTAAGACTCACACATAAGTCTTTAATCAGGCCTAGGCATTTTACTCTGTTAGAGTCAAATGAATATAAGTCTTTGTAAGGTCTAGTGATTTCTAGGACTAATTGTTCCATTACTACTTTAGGCATTAAATTGTGTGATGCTCCAGAATCATACATGGCATTATGTAGAATCTTTTCATGAATGTTGAGACTGATATAAAAAGGGGGTACTACCCCCTCCTGAAATTTTCCCTCAATCTTAGGACCAAACAGGAGGGCAGGTTGATCATCATTGAGATTTATAGTATCATTTCTTTCCTCTAAATTCAAGGCTTTCAAAATTTGGCCTCTATATACATCTTGAGTGGCCAGCTCAGAAAGTGGGACAGAGATTTTGATTTTCGCAATCTCACTCTCCAAATTGAAAGTGGACTGATTCTTTGGAATGTTTAACTCTGTTTTGTTAGCCACTACCTTAGTGGCTGAATCAGTTTGTATTTATTAACTATGTATAGGTTCAGGAACTATTTTATCAGGAGCACTAACTGTAGTGCTAGTGCTGCTAGTTGGTTTACCTTGTGTATTAGTGTTTTGGTTGTCCTTCTCTTTACCTTTTCCAGAACATTCAGTTGTTGATTTGCTACTTTCAGAGATTTCTTTAGAAGATCTGTCAGGCCTTTTCTTGATGGTGATCTCAGGAGCTTTGATTTTGGAAGTATCTTGGCTCTTTTTGCTCCTAAGTTCATATTTTTCCCTAACTTTCATTATAGCATTTTCAAATCCAAGTTTGTAGGCTTCAGATTCTAATCCTTCCTCATCCCAATATGAGGGTGAGGGCTGATCTTCTTCTGAATCATAGTTATGGATTGAGTCCTCTGTTTCAAACATGTTTATTGTATTCTCTTCAGACTCTTCTATGATTCCCTCATCTTCATCTAAAATTTTTTCTTGAAATGGGGGAATAACTTGTTGATCTGACTCTCTTTGTCTGTTGGGAGCAGCATTGTTTCTTCTAATGTTCTGGTTCTGGTTTTGGTTTCTGTTTTGGTTGCTAACTATGAAAACCATATTTTTTATCATTTGTTGTAGCTTTTCCATGTTTTTAGATAATCTATCATATTTGGGATCAGATGTGGAAGCTACATTGTCATCCCTGTATGTTACCCTTTTCTAAGCTCTTAATTTAGCTCTTTTCTCAAGTAGATTGGCTTCTATATTTATTGCTCCTTTCTGCATGTCCTCCAATGTGTTATACTCTTTATCTCTAAGCTCATAGGCCATGTCAGGATCAAATCCATCAGGATATTTGGCTAGGGCCATACCTTGAGGAGGTTTCATGTGTAGAGGGAGAGCATTGTAAATGCTATTGAATCTAGTGGTGTAATCATGGACACTCTCTCCCACGTTCCTCTTAAGGGTCATGTAGTCTGCTAGGAGCTGGCGAGGGTTTGCCCTAACTTCCCATTTGTTTATGAAGTTTTGATATAACGTAGGGAGATCTTTGATACTGCCAGGAGTTAAACTTTTAAACCATTTCTTTACATCACCCCCTAAGCTTTGGGCAAAGATTCTCATTTTGATTGTTTCATCATCAATTTCCATATAGTCAAAAGAATCCTCCTTCTTATCTACATGTTGCTAGGCTGTGATGGATTCTTTAGCAGTGAAGTGTGGGATTTTTTACTGATAATCATTGGGTAAGGGTAACAAGGGTTGAAGTAAAACCAGAGGTACATACCAGGCTGCCATGATAATGTTCTGATGGGGTACAGGGTTAACTTGAGCAGCTAGTATATGGATGATACGGATATTAGTACCAACAGAAGTTTGTTGAGCAGATCTAGGGTGGGAGAGCCCCAAGTTTTGAATGAAGTGGATATCAGGTGGTGTAGATGGAGGGGTTCCTCTGTCTCTAGTGTGTTGACCACTATGAGATGGTCAAATGTGAAACTTAGGGTCTGGCTGGTCTAGATGATTGAATGACCTAGTCCTTGGTAGTCTATTAGGTAGGTCTAGGTTAGGGAGAAAATGTGATAGAGTTGTTAGGTCTTCTGGTGCAGAGTTAGCTCTATGAATGTGACTAGAAATAGTTAGTCCTTCAAGTGCAGGAGATCCTTTGATGATTCTCTCAGGGTTATCAACTATTTCAGGTGGGTTTGGGTTAGGATATGCTCTTGTATAGATGTTTCTTGAAGCCAGAATGTTTCCTTTCAACCAAGAGCTAACCCTACTTGATTTTCCTATTGTCGTTGATGTTGTTTAAAAGGCTGGTCTCCCAGTGGAGTCTTATGTGAAACCAAGATAATCAGCAGGCCTACCGATCACCAGTGGAGTCTTTGAAATGTTTATGGAGCCTCAGAGTCGCCAGGTGGAAGGTTTGAGATGTTTTGGGAGGGTACACTATCCACCACAGTGCTTGTGGGATATCCTCTTTCAAGGATATCTTCACAACACAAAAAAATCTAACCAGAGATTGACTGGGAGGGCATTTACCAGATATTTCACCTCAGAGAGAGTGTGAGATCCGGAGGCTACCTGGCCCTTTCCAGACTCTGTCCAAGAGTATGGGGAAGCAAAAAAATTGTGTAGAGGTTGATGTGAGGATAGAATCTATTTAACTACCAACCTAACCAGAGATTGTAGGTCTTTTGAATGCTTAAGGATGCTTAAGGTGTAATGTACTCAGTGTCCCCAGCGGAGTCGCCATTATGTTGGGGTCCCCATGTTTTGGCCAGGTTGGTAAGACCAAATGATGAGACAACATCAGAACCACTTTCAGACCTTAGGATCTAGCCCTCCTAGGTCCAGAGAGGGATCTCTCTATGGGAGTCAAAGGTATATGTCTTTGAAGCTCGAAAGTTCAAGATGTTAGGCTAGTTATATGCATGGTGTTCATTTGTTTGATTATGATCTTGGTTGTTGCGAATCAGGAAGGGAGGGTTCAACATGAGACAAGGCTGGGCAAAGGGGAATTTAGGCAAAGGAGAAACAATCCAGCGAATACCAGATCCATTGGGTAATGGAGTCAAGAAAGGATTTAATTGCTAATCAACATGTAAGCTTTCAATTGGGCTAGTCATCTAAAGCCTTGGATCCTAAAGTGAGAGGGTGGTATGGGACATTAAGGGCTGAAGGTGAGAGAAGGGGAAGCATCCAATTCTGTCTATAGATCAGGTCAGAGGTCATTTAACTCCAGACCAGCTTGGACACAATCAGAGGCAGCACAAGAACTTGGATAGGTTTAATTGGAATGGAAAGATCCTAGTGAGGTAGAGGCGGAGTTCTAAACCTCCCAGTGTTCTTAACATATTTAATTAAATCCTAACAAGTACTTCTAAGAACGGATTTCATCAATCCATACATCAGCTAGCAGAAAATATCATCCACTACATTGGTTAAATTAACTGAAATCAACTCTTAGATAAACACTTTAAGCAGAAAACATAAATGGATGGGAGAGTAGCAACATAAGGCACCTAACAAGGGTGAATCTTATGCCAAATTTCTGATGCGGGCCAGAAGAAATTAAATGTAATGGAAATAAACACAGGGATAGAAAAACATCACCGCAACTTTAGATCAGGATCCAATGAAATGTGCTTATCATATTAAACATCAACACCAATCAGGTACAACATAGCCAATAGCTTGGTCATTCAGTCTAAGCACATATTCCTAAACCTATATTACAACTATATACAGAGAACCTATCTCAAGAGACACTGCTTGCACTTCTCTGATATCTCATCAACAACCTTTACAACAATTTTCTCATAGTTTTTATAACTGAAAAAAGAGTAGAGGAAGTAGGGAGAACACTAAATATAACATTAAACTCAGAAAAGAAGGAGAGGGCTGAAGCCCATTCTGTTTTAAACTCTGAGCATTAATTTTTGGCACTCTTTGGAGAAAAGAATGGTCTTCATCAGGCTTCATTAATTCTAGGTATGTCTCTGATGCATTCTGGTTTGCTGTACTTTCTAGTACCTTTGGTGAATTAAAAAAATGGCAATAAAAAATGGAATGATCCGCCATACTTGAGCAAAAAATGCTCTCATATCCTTGGACTGCGTTCTGAGCGGAGATATCCTCTGGAGCACTGTATGGAATAAAAACCGTATGGGCAACCCGTCCTTTCTAGGAGGAAAACATTCTGCTGATGTAGAGAAACATGTCATATATTAATTTCCATGCCTCTCTCAGTAAAAACCTTGCCGCTGTATCGATACTGCGTATTTTTGGAGGCGTGTCTGCCTTATGTACCCTGCGGAACATGCAACTGGACTGAGAAGAACAATGCAATGGAAGGGTGGATGAAATGGTAGAACTACGGCAGAATGGTGGTTTTTCACTAAAAATTGGTGACAAAATGCAATGAAATGGAGGAAACTATGAATAATAGGGTTTGGTGGTGGAATGTAGTGCCGACCATTAGATCATGGTCAGGGGACAAATATCGACGGCAGAGATCGAGCGGTGGAGTGATATATGAAATTGGGCGGAACAACAGTGAAATATAAGACTTTAGTGTAAAGTATTGAACCTTTGATTTTGAACAAAATACAAAGGAAAGCGAAGGAAACGTAACGAAATGCGTGGATGTAGACATACAAGGTGGGACCCGGCTAGAGGCGGAGGGCGATTCGCTTTGAACCGTTAGATCTTAAACCCAACGGTCAGTCAAGATTTAGTCAGAGAATTAGAATCACGATGGACGAGAGGGACACACACTTATAACTTCCGATTGCGATCGAGGAAGGAGAAGTGATTGGGAAGTGCGATGACGGTTGGATTCGCACGAGAATCGACGGTGGAGATGCAGATCAGGGGATCGCAATCGGCGAGGACATGAAGGAACGGCACTAACAGACTTTGGATTGTGATGAGCAGGGACAAGCGATAGCCGTTGGATTAGATAAGGGGATCAACGGCTGGGATGATATCGGGAGATGGCGTGATCGAGGATCGGAAGACAGGACTTGCGATTGATTACATCGCAAACACTTGTGACGAACCGATCGGGGAACCAAACTTGAGTGCTGCGATTGCAAAGATTGCAATATTGCGTGGGCCATCCGATCTATATAGTAGATCAACGGTGGATACCAAGTCGCGGGACTTGTTAAAAAAACAATCGCATCGGAGTTTTCATGATTTTACAAAGGATTTTAACGCTCCGCTTGGTCTTTTCCGATGTGATTAGCACTTAAAGCTTAAGCGCTTGGCCTTTGGGTGATGGGAATATGTGGGGAAGTGGATAGGGCTGACGGGAAAAGGGGCTAAGCCCTATTATAAGGTTTAAAGCGGGTTTTGAGCCCATTTCAATGGATTTAAAGCCATAAGAGGGTAACGATAGGGAGATAGAGAGGAAATTTGAGGAAACCGAGGGAAAAGGTGGGATTTCATGGGGATTTTGGGAAAAAGGGAAAAAAGATAAAGTGGGGGAATTCTGCAGAGATACAAGGGGCGAAATAAGGCCTTTTGAGCAAAATTTTATCGTTCAGCGAGGCTTATTGACCTCATGACAGCAGGGGGGAATAGACAAACGCAGGGAATTATGAAACAAGCTTCAAGGATGATGTGTTTCCAAAGGAAATGCATTCCTTGAAGGCTCAAAAACATTTAGCCCCCTGTTTGCTTGTTAAAAATTTATACGGGGGCTAACAGGAAAGACAAATTTTGTACTAGATTTTCAATCAGGAATAGAGATGTGGGTGAAATCCCACCAAAAGTCGAAGAAGTGCTCTAAATATCTTGTCTGAAAGGAATCTTCGTACAAAATTATACTGCGGATAATTTATTTACATTGTGGATACTTTTTACTAAAAAATCCCACAAGAAAAATTGCGTGCATTGAGTTCATGTGTATATCCAGTACATGCAACATTTTTCATCAATGCACATAGAAAAACTACTTTCAGTTAATTGCATTCTAGAACATATATATTGAGTACGTGAAACATTTTTCATCAATGTACATAGTAAAACTACTTGAACAGTTAATTTCATTCTATAACATATACATATATATCCAATATGTATGCAACATTTTTCATCAATGCATGTATAAAAAAGATACTTTCAGTTGATACTAGAGTGTGCATGTACCAAAACAATTTGTACATGTGAAAAAACTTGCACAGATAACATAACAAGGCAGCTCAATTTTTAATTGAGTACTGGAAGTTCTAGAACATATAATCCAAAGAGAATAAATTGTTGGGCAATTCAATCAAAAAAATTCCAATGGAATGCCATCTTCAATAATATGTTCATGATCAGATTTTGACATTTTCAATTTCCTAATATTTTTTTTCTTTGATTGAACCTCAATCAACTTTATGCATACTGCACACACCAAGTGACTATATTGACAACTTATGAAATCAGGTTCATAGTCTTCAAAGTAAACAAAATTCCCACTTTGATTATTTTGTCTGAAAAAATAACTTTTCAGTATAATAGATCCTCTTTCATATGGAAATCCGTGATCATTATAGTCTTCTAATAATTTCATCTTTCGTTCAGTGCAATGCATCAAATAATAATTCACATTTTCATCGTTGTCAGTAGGTGCAATTACAGCAAAAACATCTCCTGTACAATAAAACAAACTTGACAAAATTATACATATATTCAAATTTATTTCTAGATCTTTATCATTAGAAAGAAATTCAAATGTTACCTTCTCTAACAAGATCATAAACTCGATCACCATCGGATGATATTGTAGTCTCCTCTGATTGCATTTCTTCAAACATTGCAATGGACATTTTGCCCTTTGTATTTAGCTCTGTATGTTTCCAATCTTTTACATACATTTTGTTTTCACAAAGGTCATTGGATTTTGTGTTGTCTATGAAAATAGGAAAAAAACAAGAATATTTTCTTTTATCCAATGCAAACACATTTCTGGATGACTTTGTTTTAATTGAATGCAATTTTCGAGTCCCTTTTACTGTTTCAATGTCATTTCCAATTGATCTATCTACGTCTTCGATCCCAATTTGCCAAAAAAACCTTTATATGGAAAATTTAAAGAATGTAAATATGATATCAAAATACAATCAAAGATAATCATTGTGATAAATGTACACTGTTTATTTAATTAGATATTCAATAAAAATTAAATTGAATGTACCTTCGCACTTCCCTTGATCGGTTAGTCTCATGGCTTAGAGTAGAAATCCACCATTGAATAACTTCTTTCGCGTCCACAAGTCGGCTTGCAGAGGGGTTCATTTGATATCTTCAAAGTGCTCATTTTATCCATGCCCCTGCACCATCATGTTCTCCTTTTCCATGGCCAGTCTCAAAGAAATTCCAACAATGTTTAATGTGGTTTTTCTTATGAAGACAACACAACAAAAATAATGATCGTGCATATTTGAATTGTCTTGCGCATCCATATGATGATATCCAATGTTCATTGAATGTTATTCCATGATTTTTCAAGGAATCATAAATTTTTCCAAAACAATGTTGTACAAAATATGTATCATGTGTATGATCGTCATTGATATAAAAGTGATATTCTTTAATAATATATCGATTTTCATTGGTTCTTTCTAGATGATCAACGTTTTGTTCAGCATGTCTATATAGAATATGCACGAGCATGGAGACTTGGTCAGAATGATAGTATTCACTCTGAATTTCTTTTTGTGGAAAAAATGTGTAGTTTTCTGCAAAATCAATTACTGACAAAATAGTCCCTGGTGAAAAAAATTAACAGGAGTTTTTGAATTGCAAGTCTTGCCATCCAGCTCTATGGGAATGCTTGGTGTATTTGTAAATTTTGGCCTCAAACTTTCTCAAAAATTCTATCACAAAAATTTCTTCTTATCGTAATTCAATTCTTTTAACACTATTTGCACCTTGAATCGATGTATGGATATATTCATATCTCTTCCATTTCACTTTCATGTTGGAAAATGATTGATCATTTATATCAGTATGATATTTGTTTTGAAATTTAGTCAAATTTCCACAATCATCGCATTTTTTTACCACCAACACATTTCTTTTCGTAAAATAGTTCATCTCTTTCTCTTTCACATAGAATTTGAGATATGAAATCATAGATAGTGGAAGGAGGAGGTGAATCCTTCCAAAATGTTCTACCAAAATCAAGGAATGTGTCATAATATAACTCAAATTCCACATGATAACGGCAACAACAAGTGTTGTGTACGGTGATAGGTTTTACATACCATGGTTTTTGTTGAAAAAAAGCACTGATTGAAACATGAATTTCACAATTCTCTTCTTTGAACTTGTTGAACAACTCTATCAGAGTGGTTTCCAAGAAATGCTTTTCATGTTCTTCGTATTGATTTCGTGCTATTATTCTTTGCATCACATGCCTTGTAGTTGGCAAAACATGTGAATTGTTCTTACAATATTCATATATTATTTTTTTAACATTTTCTTCAAGTCTATCTTTATATGGTTGCCTACAAATAGCTCTCCAACAAGCAAGTTCATTATTTACATCTATTTGCAACTAAAATTTCCAATGTTTGTGCAAAGTTTTTCCTGAGGTTCCTAATGCTCGTGCCATAGATTTTACCAAGTTATTCTCTTTAGTACTTAATGAAACCACTGCCATATGTATTGCTCTACGTACAACTGAAAAAAAACTTCAGTATAGATCTTTTCATTGAATTTATAGCACTATTTATATTTTGTATCACATTTTCCTTCATTTTTTTTTATCTTTGGTTGATTTTCAAATACCCAATAAAGTCGTAGCTTCTTTTAATTTCCTTAATGATAGGAGACCTTTCAACATTTGGGCTTGAACTGTCACATTTTCCTTTATGAAATACTTCTAAAAAATGTGGTTAACACGATATCGTATATAATGGTCAGCTTTTTTACCTCCATATGTGTGAGTGTCAACATTTTCTAACATCTCGTCATCGACATTGATTTCATCTATACATATTCGAATGAATAGTACATAATAAGTTTACATATTCAATAAATAACTAAAATAATAAATATATGTATAATTTCAATAATATGTGCATGTGTTCAAGACACACACACATACACACACACACAGATATATATATGTACATACCTTGTGATTCAATTTCTTCACTTGAATTTCTTTCATCATTTTCACCATCTTCAATCATTGGTTCAATATCTCTTTCCCTTTCTCTTTCAATTTTTTTTTATCTCATCATCAATGTTTTGAGGAATATCTCTCTCTGTTTACATTGCAAAATATTTTTCAAATTTGTTCATCAAATAAAAATTAAGCTTCACATTTTACAGTAGGAAAATTTTAAATATATCAAAATTATAATATTTACATTTACATACATGTCTTCTAGTTGAGGTTGATTTTCCCCTTCAATATTTGAGAGTGCTTCTATCTTTCTCTTGCGAGATTGTCTCGTCTCTTCTCTACGTTCCTCAGGGTCTCTTTTTCGATCATATTTTCTCGTACAATTTCTTCGATTTCCCATGATAATAGAGTATGAAGTTAAAAAAATTTCTTTCAAAAATTTAGACAAAAACTCAATTAAAAAAAACATCACAAAAGATTTAATTTAAAAAAAACTCATTTTAAATTTTTTGCAAAAAATACATACTCCAATCCAAAACACTTACTTTAAAAAATTCAAGAAAAAAATGTCTTATAAAAATGAAACGAAGTTCAAAATATTTCCTTCCAAGTCCTACAAAAAAATTTCATTTAAAAAGTTACACAAAAACTCATTTTAAGAAAATCATTATAAAATTTTTACTTCAACCCAAAACCAAAAAATGTCCTTTCGAAATTAATCCCAAATCCATACTTAAAAAAAAAAAAAAAGCCCAAAAAACTGTCTCACATACCTCCAAGAAATGTCTTTTGAATGTACCTCCAAGAAAATTCTTTAAACCCAAAAACATTCCTTGCAAAATCAGATCAAATGTATGAAAATAATGTGTCTCAAAGAAAAGTCCTTTGAAGTCCTTTGAATGTACTTCCAAGAAAAGTCCTTAAACCCAAAACAATTCTTTGCAAAATCAGATCAAGACTTTTGTAAAATCAGACCAAAAGTGTGAAAATATGCGAAAATAATGAATGGTTTCGCGGAAATTTATATTGCCGCGAAATATTTTTTTGGAGGGGCTTGGTGGTACTTTCTGGCCGACAGAAAGTTAAGTAAAATTTCGGCCGAACTTTTAATAAATAGTTCGGCCGAACTACTTTGTCATTTGATTTAACGTGTTGTTGACGCAAAAAATAGTTCGGTCGAAGTTTGTTTAAGATTTCGGCCGAACTAACACATCACCAGTTACGCAAAGCCAAGCCCTGAATACGTTTCTGCAACTTTGGACTGACTAAACTCCATGAAACATTCTAAATTGAGTGTCGGAACCAAGACAAGCATTTTTAGAATTGAATCTACTTTCAGGAATATAACTTTCATGGAATTTCATAAATATTTACTAATTTTAATTAATTTTGTAATAAAACGGATGCAAACAATTTTTGAAGGTCATTGTGATTCAGTGAAATCAAAATTTTGTATCTTCCAAAATACATTGTAAAAAAAATTGAAAAAATTATGGTACATTACATTGGTCTATCGTCTCTAATGGGTAGCTTTTAGATTTTTAGTTTATAACTTATATGTTAAGAAATTTCTTGCGTCGCGAAACATATTCAAAATATGCAGTTTTTCATATTGGACCAGTTCAAAAAATTCTAGTAATTATGATATGCATCCATTGGCTTTGTAAATATGATGAAACCGAAGTAGACTCTGTCTAGATTGTTGTAACACATTTTGTTTCTCAAAAACACAAATTTTCAAAGAATACAACATTGTGTATTAACATGAATTCTTATGAATCTGTTGATTGTTAAAACACACTCAAAGAAATGCTAAGTTGATATAAAAAATGTGTATAAAAAAATTCCAAAAAATAAGTAATAGAAAGCTAACAAAATTTCTGACAACTTTTATTTTTATCGTAAAATGAAATTCTAAACAAAAAAATTGTTTTAGCTTGCAGAAAGTTGAAGAACTGAAAAAAATGAAAGTTTTTTCTCAAAAAAGGGCAAAAAGTGTAACCCAACTTCACAATTTCACCCAATTACTAGTATTTTAGCTTGTAATCCTATGAGGGATCATCCCCTCACCTTTCCACCACCATTTCCACCATCCTAGAGCTTATTGCAACACATTTCAGTAGGCATAGAGCCTCTTCCTATTGTACAACACATTTTTTGTAGCAACTACATATTCAGTTGCTGCAACTTGAAGGAGGAAGAAGAGGACGCAAGATCTCAAGCTCCTAGCTTGATGATCTGAAGGAGGGATCAAACCTCAAAGCTTAGATCTGGTTGTATGACATATTGCAACCATATTTGGATCAGATCTAGCTTCAGATATGCATAACCCAACAATCAAAGGATCAGACCCTTGGAGGGTGATTTTCCAAAGTTGTAGATCTGGAAAATCCTTTCTGGGTTATCTTGGGTTCCCATCACATTGGCCAGATCTTGAATATTAGCATAATCAGAGCTCCTGAGCTCCATAGATCTTCATTTCATTTTGCAGCAGCTTCATGTACATAAACATCAAAAGGGACAGTGAAGTATTGCTTCCTTTAAGCTCACCAGTTACATAGTGCTAGTTGTAACATGTTTGCAGGGTGATTCTAGGCCATCTCTTTGGCTAGATTCCCTCATCTTTGTACATTGTGTAACTGAATCCTCTCCACATAATAAAAAGGCTTAGCCTATGTGTATATTCTGATGTTGTCTTTAGATTTATTGTTTACTTAGTTACAGTTCTTATATTGTGTTTCAGTATTACTGCATTCTCCCTTTTGGGATATTACAGTGGTATCAGAGCGTGATCTTTGGCTCAGCTTGTGGACACTTCATCTTTTGCATCAAAATAAGAAACATATAGATGAGATCTATCATGAAGGAGGATTGTAGTTTTTCCACTCCTCTCTTTAGATCCATGCAAGATCTCTCCAAATAGGTCAATAAAATGAAGAGGGAAAGGAAAAGGGAGGATCCAAGAAGAATATTTGATGAGGAAGGTCCAAGAACTTCCTATCAGTAAAAATGAAAATCGGAGAATCATAGATCTCCTCATAGATCTACTATGCCCACTTTATTTGAAGGAGTTGAATGGTATAACAATGAAGAAATAAGAGAATCTGAGACTCATGAGACTCTCAGTTTGTATATTGAAGAGTACAAAGCACAATCTAGAGCATTCAAAGAGAGTCTAACTCTCCAAGAATTCTTTGAAATCAAAGAAGAAAGAAGATCCTATAATAGAAATAGAAGAAAGAGGCACACATAGAGTCCCATGCATGATTCAGGAGATGCATGAGGAAGAGGAGGTAGATTTCAATGCTAGTGCACTTGGAGGAGAGAAGCCATCACTCTTACCAGTAGTTGAAGACACCATTTTCTCGGTTGGAGGAACTCTTGTGTTCTTGCAAGAGGTTCCCACACATCAGTTGATCCAAGGTATGCATGTACTTTCATCACATATTATTTTAGTAGATCTTATTGAAACTTATTGGGATATTCCATTAGGGCCAATGCATAACCAAGGGTTAGAACAAAATGATGATTTGAAGCAGCAACATATCACAGCGCAGATGATCCTTGATCTAATCAAGGAGGAGATGAAGGGCTATCTCAGTTCACCATTGATGAGCTACATTCAACCCTTAGAGTTGAAGTGTATAATTTCAGAAGATGGGATGAGCATGATCCTATGTACAATGGCTGGCTATGAGTTCAACATTGTACCTTGCCATGAGACAGCATATGTATTACCATGCAGATCTACATTTTTGTCACTTACTAGCACTAATAACAAAGGGGCCCCATTATTCTTGGAGAATTTTGAAGGTAGCTTCACTCATGAAGCAATAGAGGTAAATATGATAAATGGTAGACATCTTGATTTGAGGAATCTTTTCTCCTTTCTAGATGACACTTTCTCAATGAGCATCTCACATCTCAAAGAGAAAATTCTACCTATAGAAGATCGAGAACCTCACTAGTTTTGTAGGGTCATTGATGATAAGAAGGTCTTATTAAGAGATCCCGTTGGAGGTGTACTTAAACATTTCATGGAGTGAAAATTTTTTCATGAGCTTATAGTGGATGGTATTCTACAAAGGGAGGATACCATGTTTATGTAGAACATCACTCATCATCTACATTGGGATGAATGGGTGAGGATGATAAGCAAGGGGCTGCATGACCACTTGCAAATATATGACATGGGACAACAAGCTTGGTTATGTTGGTTGCTCTTGGGTGAGTTTGGTTACTACCCAAAGGCTCCTATTTCTTTAATCCATGCCCTAAAAAACACTCATGTAATGAAGAAGGAGGCATGGTTGCACAAGTTTCTCCTGGGTGAGTATGGTTACCACCCAATAGCTCATATTTTTCTGATTCATGCCTTGTGTGTCAATGATAGAATGCAGCAAAAGAAGGCATTTTTACTTGGGTTGACCATGAGAGATTTTGACCATGACATGACATCCCCTATGTATATGTGTTTTGAATTGTGTAAAACTTGTCATGGTACTCTTATGATGTGTAATAATGGTTCTTACTTGTATTGGGATGATGTTACATTCCACATGTCTATCAATATGTCCTTACTCCATGATACACATGAGGAGGAGAGAAGGCAACAAGATCTCTTGTTGCTTTGGTTGCTTTTGGGGGAGTATGGCATATCCATCTTGAATGGGGGAGATGAAGGATGGAATCAAAGGGCCTTACTCCAGTGATTACTATTGGGAGAGTATGATTTGACATATTTGTCTACCCATATATCTCTATTTCTTATTTTTCATAATTTTGGAATGATGCTTGGATCCAACAATGCCAATAGGACTAAAGATGAGGGCATGTCAATGCTCAATGTATTTCATGAAACATGGGATGAAGGAATGATTTGTGAGATGGGAATTTTCCTTTTTGGAAAGAACCACTTTATTTTATATATCTCATGTATGGATGGATGTTGGACATCATATGGTTGTCACTTGGTACTTCTTGGAGAAAGGAGGACATCTAGCTATACAGTTGGAGGTCATTATATGCATTTTTTAGAGACAATTTTGGAACCAAACATGCATGATGCATTGCAGCAAATGGAGGAGGCCTTCCTTATGTGGATGCCATTTGGAGGGGAATAGATGTCTTTGCATCTACTTTTGCAATTTCTTGAGGACAAGTAACATTTTGTCGGGGAGGACTATAATATTCCCAAATTTTCACAAGATATTTGGAATATTAGGGTTCTTAATTTTCTTAATGAATTAAGTAAATAAAAGGGTGTAGGGATGCAAAATCCTCAAGATGAATAAATATCTACTTTTTATGTGTGAATTTTGATTTATTAAGCCTAGATATACATAATGGAGTAGTGGAGCAACTACTAATGTGAATGGAATGGAAATCATGTCTCATTAATCAGATAGATCATGGAGGTTAAAGCAGTCAACTGAGATGATGGAAGGCATCTAATGTTAGATCATAGAGCATTCATGATGAAGTGATGGAGGAAGTAGTGCAATTAATGCACACATTATGGAGAGGGTGCACATTGCATCTAGACATGATGGAGGACTTGGAGAGGCAGCGTATTCAAACATGGAAGATTATGTCCACATGCACAGTGTAGTTTAGAGGTGGGCCAAGGCATGGGAAGGCTAATAAACTATATAAAGGATATGCATGCAACATTGGAGGCATGCTAGCTTTTGATTATTCATTTGAAGGTCTGTTTAGATATGGAATTGTCATTTGACATTCCATGCTTTGTTTGGTTGTTTAGCTAAGATTGCAGGTGTTGTTTAACACTCGGTGTTCCTGGTCGGGAATCCCACCTCTTTCATTCAGTACATATTGAAAGAATATTTTACTTCATTCATCATAAGGCATTGGTGCCACACATATTTCCCATTCTTTGTAGAACACCTACCTTCAGGAATTACGCAATTTATAAAGATGATTTGGGAGGTGGAGGTTGTCTTCAGTGTTTCAGCTTGAAAATTGGTGTAGGATTATTCCTATCACCTTGGCTTCAGTCTCAGCATTCCCAAGGTTTCATTTCAGATCTGGAATCAGGCCAAACATTATTTACCTCCTATCACCAGCAGTCACCATCAAGGATTGCGCAGTCCATCATTGCAGATCTAAAGGAGGAAGGAAGTTAGCAATATTTCAGCTAGTAATCCTGTGAGGGATCATCCCCTCACATTGCATCACCATTTCCATCAGCCAGGAGCTTATTGCAACACATTTTAGTAGGCATAGAGCCTCTCCCTATTGTACAATGGAGTTTATGTAGCAACTTCATATTCAGTTGCTCCAACTTGAAGGAGGAAGAAGAGGAGGCAAGATCTCAAGCTACTATCTTGTAGATCTGAAGGAGGGATCAGCCCTAAAAGCTTAGATTTGGTTGTATAACATATTGCATCCATATTTGGATCAGATCTAGCTTCAAATCTGCATAACCCAACAGTCAAAGGATCAAACCCTAGGGGGTTGCTTTTCCAAAGTTGTAGATCTGGAAAATCCTTTCTGGGTTATCTTGGGTTCCCATCAAATTGGCCATATCTTGAATATTGGCATCATCGAAGTTCCTAATCTCCATACATATACATTTCCTTTTGTTGCAGCTTCATGTACATCGGCAACAAAAGGGACAACAAAGTATTGCTTCCGGTAAGCTCACCAGTTAAGCAGTGCTAGTTGTAGCATGTTTGTAGGGTGATTCTAGGCCATATCTTTGGCCAGATTCCCTCATCTTTGTACATTGTGTAACTGAATCCTCTGCACATAATGAAAAGGCTCTGCTTCTCTGTATATTCTGATTTTATCTTTAGATTTATTGTTTACTTAGTTGCAGTTCTTATATTATGTTTCAATATTACTACATTATCCCTTTTAGGATATTACATAAACATTAATATTGTGAAACCAATATTAGAAAGCCCTAATATATTAAACCTAATATTAAACCCAAGTTTTGTAATGTAACAATGCAACGTTGAATAAATTTCAAACTATTGTAACAATGGGACAATGGTTGTCACATTGATTGTCGTATTGAGACCATGTTTGTCACAATGTGACGTTGCATAGATTTTGTACCATTCCAACATCATAATATTAAACCCGAATATAAAACTATAACATTATAAAACAAAATATAATAAACCCTAAAATAAATATTATAAACCCTGATATTAAACTCCACTATTATAAATTATAAACCCAATATGAAACCACGAATATTATGAGCCCTAATATTAAAACCCAATTTTTTAATTTCGTAATCTGATGTTGAATAAATTGCAATGTAATGTAACATTAGACAATGATTATCAGATTGATTATGGCATCGAGACAATGTTTGGTACATTGCAACGTTGGTTAGATTTTTGTACCGTTCGAATGCCACGATACCAAAATCCTAATACAAATCCCTAACATTATAAAACTCAATATAATAAACCCTAAGATTATTATTATAAATCCTAAGTTTAATATATCGAATCCTAAGTGTATAAATCTTATGATTAATATAATAAACTCGATGATTAATATTGTTAACCTTAGCTATCCACCCTAAGTATCTATGGTCAAACATCGACATCCATTATGATTCACTATAGGTAACTTATAGATAATCCATCATTCCTAAGATAAGTACAGTTCATCATGGTAGTTATGTTGCCTATTATTGACTATCATACCCAAGTTGACTATAGTTGACCATGTCAACAATTATCATCAATAATTAACATGTGTTAATTTATAGATTAATTTATAGCTAAATATTATAAATGTGTAGACTAATATATTATGAATGTGACATTAATGTTAAATTAGTGTGTCATTAATGGTATATTATGTGTAGATTAATATATTATAAATGAGTGATTAATGAGGATAATTTTTTGTACAATTCTAATGTCACGATATTAAATCCTAACATCATAACATCCAATATGAAACCTTGACATTATAAATCCAATATTAAAAACCCTAATATTATAAATCCTAATATTAAACCTCAATTTTTTAGTGTCACAATGTGACATTGAATAAATTACGGGGTGATGTAACATTGCAACAATCATTATCAAAATTAATTGTCGTATTGAGAAATTATTCATCACATGTGACGTTGGATGAATTTTTGTACCATTCCAATGTCAGAACATTAAACCCCAATAGAAAAACCCCAAAATAATAAAACCCAATAAAATAAATCGTAATATTCCTATTATAAACCCTAAGTTTAATATATTAAACCCTAGGATTATAAAACCTATGATATTAAACCATAAGTTTAATATATTAAATCCTCGGATTATTATTATAAACCCATAGATTCTAGACTCTAAGTTTAATATATAAATATTATAAAACTCTACCATTAAAAAATTTGATGTTACAAACCCTTAGATTAATATGAAACCCTTATTCATGTTGAGTGTGCATTTTTACAAGTTGTTGATGGAGACTATGGTAGACCAAATAGGACCATACTTGACCATGGTTGACCTAGTTTGCCTATGGTTGAACATGAGTAACCATAGTTGATGAATGTCAACCATGCTAAATAGAGTCAACTATGTTTGACAATAGTTGACCATTATTTATCTATTGTTGATACTAGCCATCCATTATAAGCCTCCACAGTTTACCATGACCATCCACTATGGTTCACTATAGGATAAACCATAATTTGTCAGGTAAGTAGAGTTCACCATTGTAGTCATGTTGATTATTATTGATGATATTGCTCATGTTGACAATAGTTAATTGTGTCAACAAAAATCAACCATAATTAAATTAAGATGTGTTATTGTATAGATTAATTTATAGTTAAAACTTAATAAAATTATAGATTAAAAGTTTATAAATGTTATTTAAATATTTTAGTAATTTTATTAATTTTATGTTAATGTATTAATAATATTGCAAATATATATTAATATGATTTAAATATTATAATTAAATATTAATATATTAAATAGTATTATACTCATAAATTAGTTATTGTTTTAATTAAAATATTTATATATTAATATTTTGATTAAAATATTAATGTATCAATTAACATTTCAATTCATCACAATATTATATAAATTAAATTAAATTAAATGATTATATTTATTAAATTAAATTTTTATATAAAATATTAATTTTATAATTATTAAATTAAAACTAATTAAATTATTTTCTAAAATTTCAATTTGGAATTTTATGATTCACTTTGGTAGGCTTGTAGATTACTGTTGATTATGATGATGGTTGATTATAATTGACCTTGTGAACAATAGTCAACTATAATCAACGTAGGTTAATTTATAAATTAATTTATAATTAAAAAATTATAAATGTATAAATTAATATATTATCAATATGTCATTAATATTATATTAGACTCATATGAATATAAATGTAAATATTTCAATAATTTTATTATATATATATATATATATATATATATATATATATATATATATATATATATATATATATATATATAAATTAATGTTTTAATTAAAATATTTATATAATAATATTTTGCTTAATATTACAATTTACTAAAATATTATATATAACATTAAATTTTATTAAATTATAACATTATTATATTAAATTAATTAAATAATAAAATAAAATAATTTAGTTAAATAATAATTAATTAAATTAAATTATTATATATAATATTTATTTAATAATTATAAAATGAAATTATTGACTTATAAAATTAGTTATTTATAAATCAAAATAGAAAATTAAATTACTTTAAGTATTAGCTTCTTACAATAATTTATTCTATCTTTACTTCGGTTTAAAATACTTTTATTAAATACATTGAATTCTGTTAGTGGAAAAGATATTAACAAATATGATTACTCATTAGTGAACATGAGTTTTACTTTATGAATAAAATTACATTTAGTAGTTGGTTAACCGATTGGTAAATAACTCCAAGATTCCAGAGTAAAAAGGAATAGGTAGTTTTTGATAGTTACCTTCCCCAAAAGAACAAAAAGAAAATCGTCGGAAGAGGAAAGGGTTTTGTACATGACGAAAAGAAAGGGGTTAGCAACAAAATGTTGCAAAGGAAAAATTTTTCTAGACCTAGCTTAATACCAATGGAGCTTTTTAAACCGAAAGGAGTATAGGCTAGATATACGTCTTGAGGCCTAGCTTATGAAAATAAATGCTACCTTAGACTCTAGTGCGGAGCACAGGGGGAGCAGAGGACATGATCGCCTCTCTCATGGTTGAGTGGTACAATAATTTTTACATAAGAGATAGATAAGTATTTGAGTTTTCTAGTTAAGTTTATAGAAAATAATAAGAGATTTTTGTTTCACTTCTGTGGTTAATTTATTACAGGAATTAAAGAGATTCTCTGCTAAGCTAACTTCTAACACAATGGTAGATGTGAAGTATAGATACTCTTTCTATAAAAATACTGCTAACTTGTGTAATTCTTAAATTCTCTAGAAATATATATATATATATATAACAGAATTTTAAAATAAGTATATTGTGTCTAGCAGGTTAAATTTTGTAGACATCATCATATGTCAATGTACAAATTAGATCAATGCGTTGAAAATTAATATAATAAAGTACATAAGAATGTACTGAGGATAGAATAAGTATAGATAGTAATATGCTTTCTGTAATCTACAAAACTATTTATACATCTCCAACAACTAGTTTAAAGAATTATTAGCCATGGAGGTTTAGAACCCGAGCTCTGTGGTGAAGAGCAGGATTCAATGTCCTCTGGCCACTTCATGTCGAATGTACACACTGAGTTGAGCTTTAACAAACAAAAATAAAAGAAACTTTATTTATTTAACTAATGTCAAATCTGAAAATGGAAAAACGCATAAACACATAACTTGGTTCCCAAACCAATAAACCCATAATTTTTTCTCAAATATTTCCATACTGGAAGAGAATATAATAAAATGCAAATTCGAAAGCAAATTCCAATTCCAATAATTGAGTTGAGAACATAAGCCAAAAATTATTTTAACAGGTAATATATGAGCAGAGTATACATATATAAGTTAGCCCTGTACAAAACGAGCGAAGGCTCGTGAATGGTGGAACCAAATTGGAATTCAAATCCTTCAAATATTTATACAAAGTAAAACAATTACACACTACTACATAAAGGGGGGTTTTAAGACAATATTTAAGACAATTTATGGGTAAATTGTCTTAACTTGAGACAAAAGAAAACTTGTGTATTGTCTTAAATATTGTCTTTAAGCGGGTGTCTCAAATCAAATTGTCTTAAAATTAAATTGTCTTAAAATATTGTCTCTATAAAGACAATACATAACACAAGCATTTTTGTCTTTCCAGAGACAGTTTCATTTTTGTCTCTCTAGAGACAATAGTAGCACTACCACACAAAGGGGGGTTTTAAGACAATTTTTGGGTAATTGTCTCAAATTATTGTCTTAAAATTTGTCTCTATAAAGACAATAGTTGGAACTAAAGACATAATGTCTTTATGGAGACAATGTCTTTAATCCTATCTATTGTCTCTCTAGAGACAATATAAAACAATGAATCCAGAAAAATATCTCGCCATTAAAATAAATCAATATAAAAATATTTAATTAAAAAAATCTACAACATCATTGAATAATTCATATTAGAGTACAGTGGAATCAAACCACCAACCTCCTGCATGGCAGGTGCTCTTCCATTGAGCTAGCACTCTTTACAGAATTATGTGAGGAGTTATGGAAGTCCTTGAAATTGTATAATAGGGATTGATTTTTAAAAAACATTCAACACATGATGGCATAATCCTTGTAAAATATATAATCATGCAAACAAGTTAGCTCATTGTGACACCCTTGCAGCTTGACTTGCACAAAAAGCTAATAATAAACAATAATCTACAAACAAATTAATCTAGCCATACAAAGAAAATTAAAACATATCAACCATATTAAAACATAACTTCATTTAGAAAACCAAAAACATTTTCACTTGGCTTTCTATCAAAGGCAGAAGGGAGGTAACATTCTTTAAAGCCGCGCATCTGGGGATTCAACTTGCGTGTTGTGGTGTTAGCTCCTAGCCATTATTTTTACTCTTTGATCATATCCCAGAAATTAATAATTTATGATGTTGTGGTCAGTGTTTGAAGGGCTCCCATGCACCCTAGAATCAGTCGTCTTAATGCCATTTACTGTCTTGTACTCTGCATTTAGTCTTCCTAATTTCTGGGGATTCAACTTGCCTGTTGTGGTGTTAGCATCTCTAAAGGTGACTTGTATTTTTACTCTAAAATGTACTTCTGTTTTTTATCGTATATGACAACATCTGCCCCATACTAGGTTATAGAGTGCCTGCTCCTAGAGCTCTGTCATTTGGCCTTCTTATCTGGACATTGCAATGCATGTTGCTTGTGCTTATGGCAAATGAAGCACTTGACATTGCTCAAAATATTCCCTAGCTTTGAGGTCGACTCCTTATTCTTGCTGGGTCCTTTTCGTCTACCCTTTTTTTCCTGTACAAATAGGGCTGGGCTATTTTCACTGCCCTTCTTGCTGGCCTTTGACTCCATTTGGGTCTCCTAGATAGTCATTCTACAACCTCACAAAGGTGGGAATATGCTCATGAGCAGAGATGTCCTTGACAAACGGTTCCCATGAAGCTGAGAAACCATTTAATGCCATGTTCATCATGCGTATTCACTCTTCTCCCCAACTAACTTAAGTTGATCATGAAACTTCATGATCTTCAATAGGTAACTAGTAACTGTGTCTAATGTGGTCATCTTTATGGATATGAGTTTGTTTCACAATATCATATTTTTGTTTATGTTCTCCATTTGGGAGTAGAACATATTTTAACTGATTTCTTGATGGATACGTGAGGAATCAAATATTCCTTTATTGTATCAATAATCATCTGCTTGCCCTCCTCTTCCTTCTTCTAAGCTGCGAACTATTGTGGATCTTTAGGCACCTTCCAATCATTTCTCAAATATGAGGTTAGCTGATGCCATCCGTAAGATCTATTGCACAAAATCCTAGATCCTGTAAATAGGTAAGCACAAAATTTGAAACCCTTGAGAAACTTAATTAGTGAAAAGCTCTGATACCCTGTTGATTTCCCTATTCCTAGGTGATCACTGTCTTAATATTCTGTTAATAAAATAACTCTTGCAACAATCACACAGTAGCTGAAAATAGTAAATAGAAGAAGCATAAAATAATTCAGACATATGCATGTAATTTCCTCTGTCAAATCTGCTTATCATTCAAATAATTAATGCTAATAAGGCAATCTACACAGCTACTAAATCCTAGTAGTTGCATGGTAAACAAATCCACCCCAACTTGAGTTGTATGGCCTGCTAGAGAGGTACAACGTGCAGGGAACTGAGCAAACACCAATTGTTGTTACATACCTTGTTGTATGGTTGTATGACTTGCGATTCAATATGGTATGACACTGTACGGGTCTGTATGGTTGTGAGTATTTGCTGTACAGCCTGTGGTATGGTAATGCTTCTCCTAGCTAATGTGCTTTGCTCTCTTGTTCCCTTCCAGTTGATGTCCCGTCTGATAAGAATTGTGTTTGAACCTATTTTAATTATCTTTTTACTTTTCATCGAAACCATAGTTTACCAAAACCCTAATCTCTTGGTGAGATGTCTGATTGAGATTAATCTTACAATCTAGGTCATTAATGCACTAAATATTCTTTAAACTCAACATCTAAATATAAGACTTCTGACACGTTCACCCTGAACATATGTGGAAGTTCTTGTCCAAGCTATATTTCTCAACATAGATAGATCCAATATAAACTGCCCTTGTCCAGTGTCCCACCACTTAGGGTTGCTTGAGCAACCAGGTTTCTATCAAGAATCTCTTTCCCACTACCTTGGATGTCAGGAGAGTTAGGCTTCCATTTCTTGTGCTTGCGCTTTGATCATATGGTCAGGCCCTCTAAGTATCGTTGACTCATCAGAGGATATCATTTGCTATGCATTGGACCATTTACAAGTATTTCTAACTCTAATGAGGAGTCTGTTTTGTTGCCTCACACATCCTTGGTAATCAGTATTAGCTCTAGCTCTAGATTGAACTCTACTGTAAGCTGTAACTCTAAGAGCCAGTGCTAATGCTACCCTCCACAGAGATTGACATTCTCTCTTTTTTCTTGCATTTATACTTTCTTGGACTTGCGCCTTCTTTTATATGTTTTTTTGGGTAGATATTTGGCTTTTTAGGTAGACACTTGGGTATTAAATTCTCTCTTTATCTGCTTTGAGTATTGTTCTAGGAATTGCTTTAGTGCTATCACATTGAATTTACACTGGATGTGTAATATCCCTGGGGTAAGAATTGCCCTTAGGGTTGAAAAGAGCACACGGCAAGATTTGTATTCTAACTAGTATCACAATGTTATTTCAATTTTTGCGAATGGAGACAATATTGAATACAATAAACAGTATAACCAACATTTAATTCCACCAACTGATATGCATGAAACCAATCCAGCAGTACATAATGGGTTATAAACCCATAGCCCTTCCAAATTGCACAATACAGTTTTAGATACATTGCAATTGCTAATGCATCAGCAAACCCTATTATCCTAATACTTTTAGTCTGACCTTAGAACCAGCCTCAGGAATCAGCCAGATTTCGCTGCCACCTCTTTGCTGCCTTGCAGCCCAGATCAAGCCCCATGAGTCAGAAAGGAAATGGAGTGAATTATAATATTAATATTAATTATCATTTAAATATCACTTACTTGCCATCTCCATGGATTGAAACACGAAGGCTCGGGGAAAATGGCTAGATCATGCCTAACAGCAGTTGTGCACGCAACGACCTTCCACACCTTAGGAATTTGGTATCCTGCTTAATCAATGTGGCAGATCAGTTTAGTTTTGTCAAATCAACTATATCTCTCATATAACTCATTGATAAATATAAAATAATGTATCTCTAATATAATTCATTGATAGATTTAAAATAATATATCTAAGTCAAAATATGGTGGTGATGGAATATTGTATCTCTCATATATCTAAGTTAATATCAATTAAAAAATTGAATTAAATTTGTACCCTAAAACTACCTTTGATTGCTGTGTCATGTACACATTCTCGAAACAAAAAGGGTCCTACGTTTGACAGGCGCAATGTCTCTTTTATCACCTGTTTCAACGCACAGAAAGGTTAGGAGGAACTTTTCATGCCAGTGAACCTCAAATAAATCTGCAATGGTCAGGATCTAAAGATTATTACACTTAATGTAAATTCCATGGATTTGTAGTCCTCCCAGTTCAACATCTTTTCCTGTTTCTGTTTTTTAGCGAGGAGGATAGCTTCATGCTCTCTCTGCACAATATACAATTTGAAAAAGTTAGTTTGATCTAGAGGTGTAATCCACACAGTTTTCTTGTTTGCAAAATATTTTTTTTTATATGAATTGTAACGATAAAAATAATATAAATTTGTCAAAAATATGAAATCCCACATCATCTTTGCCTTAATTATATTTTAGAAAATTATGCTTCAAAATTTTGTATCCGTCCAAATTAAATTAGATCTGCACATGATCCAACACTATTATGATACTTATAATAACAATAGACTGGACTGATAAGACTGAAACATTAAAATTTGGAACTTACCCTCAGTTGTTGAAGAGCTTTGGGCTTCTCTGAGAGATATTGAACAGCCATGGTCATTGCGATGGAAGTGGTGTCATATCCTGCCAAGAGAAATGCAAAGAGGAAATCGACGATGACGTCATTGCTAAACTCGTCGTCGTCATGATCTGCTTGATACTCTAGCACTTTATCTAGGAAGTCCGTGTTGGCAGACCTTCTTCCCAGACTTTCTCTCAGAAATAATATTTGCTAGAGTCCTGGTCACATGATCTCGGCCCTGCAATATTACACGAAGTATTAAATCATATATATTTATAAATATTTGAATTTTGAATATATAGTCTAAACAATATTTTATAACATAGTTTGACCATATGGTTTACACAATATTATATAACATAGAGATATGATAAATAATATTTATTTATTTATAACTAAATAATAGTTCTTATTTTTAAATATAAATAATGAAACAGAAACTGTAAAGATAGTTTTAATTTTTCAAATGATTTATAAAATTTTGTAAAAGATTTTATATATAAACTTCCTTTTCGAACTGATTTGGGTTCTGGGTGTGACCTTCAAACACTTCGTGTAAGTAGTGCCAGGAAGCTTGATAGGCAACGTGCACAGTCCTGACATAAATCCTTCAAACCTCTGCATGAGTATCTTCGATTCTGCAGTCTCCAAGCCAAAACCAATGAGCCGGTTCATCAACATGATAAATGTTATCTGGCCAAACCAGTACAACCCAGAATGAGCTATTGTGTAATCTAATCACTAAAATTTAGGAATTAAAGAACTATGGAAACTGAAAGTATTCATGGGAGAATATTTTAAGAAGCTGAACTATTTTACCTTTTCTTTAAGATCAAATTCTTCAATAAAATCTAAAAAAATCCTTAATATTCCTGGAATCTAAAAACTGCACAATGTTTGATTGCAAATTTTAGAAATATAACTTGCACTAAATTTTCAAAATATTCAAATAACACTTAAACAATAACACTTACGTTGGCAACTTCGTCCTTTTAAGTTTATAATGCTACCTTCCTCCCATTTGCTAAGGTTTCTAATAACTTGCGTCTCCACATCCGGAAACAATCTGTCCTTGAGATTTTCAAAGCCCACTAGATTTAAGCTTAGCTGGCGAAGCGTTTTGTGCATGGATCCGTGAGTTTGGAGAATGTTATACTTTCCTACTATGTTCACAAAGCCAGCCGGATAAGCGCATTTAAACCATTGTCCCTCATTTTGGAAAACGAACTGATTGCTTTCTGCACTCGTCGTTATGATAGTAGGTTGCCCAAATATGTTTGTCTTGAATACATCTCCATACCTGTTCAGTTCATTTGGGAAGTCAGATCAAATTCAAAACTATACAAAAGTTGAGCAATCATTACCCATTGCTAAGATTACAACAATTCTTAAACATCTGACTATCTCATATAGATAATTGTCATATTGATTCTGAATTCAGAATTAGCATGCTCCATGAATGGACCAGCTTGAAACCAAGATTGAGTTACTTAGTTTCAACATACCCATTCATGATTCATGTACTTTAGGGTATTCATTATCCATTTTTTCTGAGGTTTGTTGTACTAAATTGGTATTAGGTATTAGCTAGGTCCACTAACAACATTTAGTTGTTATTATGAAGAATCAAGGTGAATAATCTCTTTACAAACCTATCATAACATAAAATTTAAACCTATCTATAACCACCCTTCCCACCACATGACTTACACTCACTTGACATTATCTTGGTAGTGCCATCCTTATCTATTGCCAAGGATAAAAAACCATTATCCTGGTGGGTTCATTGTTATCTCCCTATACATATTTCTCTGAGGTATAAGATAATAAATGAGATTTGGCAGTATATACCCATCTTTAAATTTAAATTTATATACCCACCTTTAAATATAAATTATTATCTATTGCCAAGGCTAAAAAACCATTATCCTAGTGGGTTCATTGTTATCTGGCGATACATATTTCTCTGAAATATAAGATAATAAATGCAATTTGGCAGTATACACCCACCTTTAAATTTAAATTCGTTTAAATCTGAGTGGACCTATACTACCCAACTACATTTAATTATGTATTTCCAAGGCTAAAGAATCTTTAACTATCCTACACTACCCAACTACATTTAATTATGTATTGCCAAGGCTAAAGAATCTTTAAATATCCTACTGTCTGCTAATGACTGCAGGTAATGAACTGGGAATGGAAAAGTTGAAATCATGAATACGCTCATTGGTCCCAACCTACTATTCATTATTCCCGATCCTTGCCACCACTCATTATCTATCTCCCATTGGTCCTCTGTCCAAAACTGACATGAACTATAATTTATAGATGAACAAGATTAAAACCATGCATGGGATGGTTGGTTCCAATCTGCCCTGCCCAATCATGGTTCCTGCTCTTTCAGAGTAACCAACCATTAAGAATGCCCAATACTGAAGAATGCTAATACTGAAACCACTGATAAAGAAATTCATACAAAAATATGCTCTAAGCCCCTCCCTGAATTTTATTTGCATTGATGGATCACCCTACCGAAGCTGTAGATCAGTGCAGCTAGAACAAGAAATAATAAAAAACATTTTAACGTAGTTTGAGGATATTTTGTTATACCTTGACATCCTTTCATGAAGAAAAGGTCCAATGGTGGAGCTCTTGAAAGGAGTAACGTATTGCAAAGTCTCACCAATGAAAGGCAATCCCATACTGCCAGGAGGAAGTGGTTTTTCTCCATTTCCTTGACAGCCATCACTCTGCCTTTACAGAAAAGTAGAGAAAATACAAACCAAATTACAAAAGCAGCTGCGAATCCTACTAGTACTTCTCCCCACATGTTTGCTTAGATCCTGACTCTGTGATATTCTCGATTTATCGCTTCTTCTCTCGAATAATCAGTCTTATGACTTGTGCTTATGTTAGACAAACGGAGCGGTACGTCTTTATATAGAGAGAGGGTGAACTAAAAAATAAATAAATTAAGATCATTATGTATAACGGTCAGTCTATCATGAGTTGCTTGAGAAAATAGATTCAGAATCAAACGTGGAGTTGACTTTAGGAAACAGGATGGATCGTGTATAAAATACTGCAAAGTCTCTTCAGATAGTACTGATTTTGGTTTGGAGTAAAAGTTGAAGCACTGGTGGAAAATCCATGAAGACTCGTGGAAAATCCAAAGAGTTAATCCCTTCCCTTACAAACAATGCCAAATTACTTCATCTGCAAGTTATTTTGCATTGAATTCCAAAGAACAGAAATAAAAACAACTCCGTGAAAATATTCAGGGATTCTGTTAGATCTGGACTTCATTTGTCTCAGTTTTTTCTCGCGGGATCCTTATATTCGATAATAACGCGATCACTTATACAATCAAATATGTAATAATAATTATTTTCAGTTGTTTCTTGAAGTCAAACTTTCCTAAGCAACTTCCTAGACAAAATAAAGAAGTTGCTATTCACTTTCCAGTTCAATAACAGGTAATCTAGTTACATATAAAATAATATTACAAGAAGCTTTCGAGATGAAGAATTGAAATTGAGTGGGAAGGCAACAATCCTTCCACAGCTAGTACACAGATTTCCTTAGAAAATGTGAGCTCATGCTCCAAAAATCCTTGAGCTAGCCTATGCTTCCCCAAATAGTCCTTCACCCCAAACTAGATCTCAGGAGGGCCTGGCGCCACAGTTTCCAGGTCAGATAGACCTGCTGACCTCAACAGAACTTCAAGAATGATGAATTTACGTTACGGATCAGCTGCTGTCATAAAGACCCCTTCCGGGGTTGTCTGCAACCTCGGCAAGGTTTAAGCAAGCCCTCGCTGTCACAAAGGGTTCCTTTGGAGATCTGCTGCCCAAATTCAAACTTCCTGCTCTAGTATTTGAAGATGGGCCGCTGCCTCAGATTTGGCCTCAGGGCTAGGCTGCCCCAAAGATTTACCCTTCAAACAATTTCGCTTTCCACAGTCTCTTCAAGGTGGGCCACATGCCTCAGATAGGGTTTCAGGGCTATTTGCTACCCAGACCTCACTTGCTGACCCTCACTGTCCCTGGAAATGCCTTGAACAGGCCTGCGCTGTCACAGATTAGTCCTTTGCAGTCCAAACAAGGCCACAGAATTTGCTGCTGTTTTGCAGTCTCTAGTCTTACCAAATTCAGTGTTAAATCATTTATGAGCTTCTTTGTTCAATCCAGCTCCTTCAGAACTTTCTCCTTCACATCTTCTGCTGCACTTAGTTGTTTTTTTTAACTCAGGGCACTCTTTTTGCGCCCTATAAAGCTCAGCCTCAACATTAACAAACTGATGTTTCTACATGTTCAAAATTTGTGCTTTCCTATTCCTCTAAACACGGTAACTGCCTCTTTTACTGATTCAAATGGTGCTGCAGTGTCTATTTCAGGCCTGTTTGTGATCACAGTCTCTTCTGCATGATCATGCCGGGGAGGACCATTGTTTTTGTTTTTCATGGCTGGTGTTATAGAGAATCTCTCTGCATGAATCTTTGGAGAACAAATTGATGGAACATATGGAAGCCTTACTCTTTATCAACTGGGTTTCTATCTGTTATGATCCCAGAAAAACAATATATATCAGAATTTATGACACGGGGGTTAAATTTAGCTAATTGATATTTTTTAGATATTTAAAAAACAGTTGCCATTTAATTAAAATTTCATAATAAATGAATGATATTAACTAAAAATTTACCATTTCTAACCATAAATTACATGTTTTTTTCATTGAATTTTTGTCTATATTCTATATATATTACTTTTCAAACCAGAATATTAACTTATAATACTATATTGAATACTTCCAAAAAAAACAAAAAAATACCCTGGTTTTCTGATGAAACCCAAAGCCATTGGAATTTGAAACAGGTATTCAGAATTCATGACATGGGTATTTATGAAAAGAATTGACCATAAAGTCTGAAAAATCTTGCCTTATTCATATGCCGTTCCAAAGATTCGAATCCCTCTCGTAGCATGAGGGCTGCCAAGTAAACTGCAACAGCAATCTTAGATGCAAAAATCTCGGAGGCATAGGCCAAACACATGCCTCCCAGGCCATGACCCACCAGAACCACCTGTGTGTTGTTGAATATGATAAAGAGTCAAAATTTCATCAAAATTTCAAAATTGAATTCAATTGTGATTTTAATCTGTGATTATACCTTTTCTGAATCTGAAACTGAACGCAGGGCCTCCAGAAGGGGCTCTGCATATTGCTGTAAGGAGGAGGTGTTATAGAGATTCTCTATAACACCAGCCTGTCTATAATTAAAGTTTGTAATTGAGATTTCCAAAATTTTCTCACAAAAATCCCAAAAATTCCATTATTTTCTAAAAGAAATTGTAACATTAATTACACTTGTGAAATTGCATCCTCATTAGACTACAGATTTGGATCATGGTGGTGTTGGGAGCCAGCCATCGAAGAGGGCTTTATAAATTCAATTTTATAAAGGTAACTCAACAGTTGTGGCTTCAAAATTATAACTAGCTCCCCAAGATGGCTTCAAAATTCGAAGGTTTTTCATTTAGGTGTGCATTGAACAGCCAAGGCTTTACAGAAGCTGTAATAATGAGGCTTGATAGGGGTAATTCTTCATTAATTTCACCGTTAGGCCACTAGTCAATCCCAAGCTACTGGTCAAACAACCTGCAGACAAGGCTATGAACAACCGCAACCTAGTATCCTCTGTTTGAAAGATGCAAAGCTGTTACCCATCCACAGTAACTATCCCCTCATATAACCATTACTTTATTCCCTTTACTGCAGGGGATGTCGTTTTCACTTATTTCTCCTTCACGGCAACAAACCTCGGAGAAAATATGGCAACATTTCTTCTATTTAAACAAATATAAAGAGCATTCACTGTGGAAAGTTGAAGATTTTAAAATACTTCCATGCAGTAAAAATTAACAATCTCAGGAATAGCAAGAAGAATAAGAGGAAAACAGAGACTGACGTGCTTGATTTTCAGGTTGTGTCTGATTCTAAAATTATATAGTCAGATAGAAACACTTCTTCGAAAAGACTAAATCGAAGCCCTACCTACAGCGGTATGTTAAAGGCTTCTCCATGATAGTGATGTTAAAAAGTCTACTAAGAAAACGTGTCCTATAACTGTAAATTTCTTCTCTGCAGGGTTTAATGTTCCAAAAATAAAAGCACCTTAACTATACTTAAGTTGTTATGTTTGTATATTACCATTTTTTTTTACCATATAGCCTTCTGAAGAAGATAAGCAGTTCAGTTGGACAATATTAAGTATCCATTAACTCCCATATTCTAGAAACAGGAAAGCATGAAAACTCAAGTGTAAGCCATGTAACAACATTTTTATAACCTATGCCTGTACAAAATAACAAAAGCCAGCTAAGAATCTTACCGGTGAAGAAAACCCGAAGAAGATTTTGCCTTATTGAAGGAAAATGAGGTCCGCCCACAATGACCTACGAGCAGGAATCCATGTTAACAAAGGAATAGGTTTTCTCATCGTATTGAAGGAAAATGAAGTCCGCCCAGTGCCCACAATCACCTACGACCAGGAATCCATGTTAACATACGAATATGTTTTTTCTCAGGGGCTGAAACTGTGATGCAAGATGAGGAAGTGGCAGGAAAGGGTTTAAGATGAGAAACTTTTCATTGTAGCGCATTTTTCCACGAAAGAAACTTTCCTTACTAGCGCAGCGCAAAAGAAAAGCAAAATTTCGGAGGGAATGTTAAAAAAAATAAATTAATTAAAATAATAAAAGTCAACGTGTAAGTTAAAGCAAAATTTCGGAGGGAATGTTAAAAAAAATAAATTAATTAAAATAATAAAAGTCAATGTGTAAGTTAAAGCAAAATTTCGGAGGGAATGTTAAAAAAAATAAATTAATTAAAATAATAAAAGTTAATGTGTAAGTTAAAGCAAAATTTCGGAGGGAATGTTAAAAAAAATAAATTAATTAAAATAATAAAAGTTAATGTGTAAGTTAAACCATGTATGATTGGTAAAGAAAAATTTGGTCAACATAAAACAAAAAATTGAATGACATATAAATAGAATATTTTCACTTTACAACCATTATTCATTAACAAAAATTGGGCATTGTGGCATTGTAACCATCTACAATGCATGAACTAAAGGCATCCTTGTTGATCATGTGAAAAGTTTGAATTGTTATCATAATTTAGTCATGAAGAGTTGGTAATGGAAGAATTTTTTTTTGTGGATTCTATTTCCATGATAGAAGAGTTGGAGACAACTTCACAATAAATATGGTTCTCCATAAGTCTTAATACAAAGGTATTTAGATTATCTAGTGGTCTAGAGCTAGATTCACTTTTTCACAAGATATGGGGTTGGTACTTTTAAAAATATCATAAGACCCAATCAAGCACTTCCCATGGTTATAAGATGGAGTAACTTTGGGCACAAGAAACTCATTTATTCATGTCGATAGTCCTTGCCTTTAATGATCTTGGATGTTCATAGGTAGGATGGTAAAAAACTAAACCTACTACTACTCAAAGAGAATAAGGTTCATTTCAAAAAGAAAATTTCACATGAAGAAAGGTCCATCCTCACTTATAACCCACATCTACACCCAAATCCATTACATAATGAATGAAGCTACCACTTATATAAAGGAAGAGACAAATGTATGATACATTCACCACTCTTTTATTCCAACCTCTTCATACTAAATAACAAGTCAATAAGGAATGGTCTAACCTCGACTTAGAAACATTCATATTTGATTTAAAAAAACAAAGAAATGAAGAGGTAAGTACACAAACACATGAAACACAAAACTAGCTATACTCGCAGTCTTTGATACAAAGAATAGAAATTAACCACGATGAAGAACACCAGCCTTCAAACAATAACATTAATTTTTCTCACCCTTTGAAATTTGTGCCATTTGTGGTCATGTTAGGGCCTAAATTATACTTTTCAAACCATTTGGTTACACACACACACACTTGGGTTTTTTGCTTGTAACTTTAATGTTTTAACAAAGAGCTAGAATCAAACAAAGAATAAGTCACAAACCCAAATATCCCCATTCTTCATGGTCAATTCAGGGTTCCTAGTGACAAATTCATGGTGTGATTAAAGCTCCATCACATTTCCTTACTCAAACAAAACCAAATAACTATAACTTGTTAGTTATTATTGATTGGATTTGAGGAGTTGATCTTGCCCAAGTTTATTCCCTAGTAAACCCTTTCGATAGATTATGATGGTTGTGCATATGACATTGTATGGTTTTGTGTATGCCAACCACAAGAGCACAGGATTGTTGTATGAAAATTTCTTGGTGAGTGTTTTTTCATCTTTTACCTTGAAAGATTCAAGGTTTCCTCTTTACATACAAATAACATGGTTTCTTCTGCAACAGTGCTAAAAGGTCAACTTGATCTAGTTATTGGAAATTAGAGTGATGGAAATTCAGTCATATCTTTGAAAATCGACCTAAATCCTATTGTATGAGAGATATGGGGGATTATGAGGATCTAATTTTGGGAAGAAAAAGGGGTTAACTTGACTTTATTTGCATCATTAGGGTGTACATAAGTAATTTTTAAATGAAAGTATTCTATCAAATTTAGCTCGATTATTTGAAGTTGATGTTGGAAAATGCAAACACATACTCAAATTGATTATGGAAAAAACAGAAGGGGCGCATTAAACTGGAGCTAGGAGAAAAATACTTTTTTACAGTGGTTTTTACTAGCATATAAGACTGGAATTTGGTCTTTGAGAATGTTCCATACTTTTTCAACTCAAGTGGCCTCTACCTTTAATTCTAGATGAAGCAATTTTCCCTGACAAGGAGGGATTCACGACAAATTTGGTTTGGATTTGATTGTATTAGCATCCAAGGAAATTTGGGATAACAAGACATTGGTTGGATTAGGGAATTCCCTTGGGAATTTCGCTAAAACCTTTGAAGCAATGAAGCAAGTGCGATGTATATCACATATCTACATATGTGTATACATGCTACTGGTGTGAAAATTTAAATTTTCTCAATTTAATCAAGGAAAAATAAAATTGATAATTTATTGCTACATTTTCAGTTCTCCCTCTCAACAAGAAAGAGATTATCAACCACCCCTATCTTGAACCTGTGGAACTTGAACTTCCCTATTGACAAATATTTTGTCAAAATGTCAACATATTGTCCTTTGTCGGAATGTGGTGTAGCAACACTATCTGCCTCTGCACACAATCCCGTAAATGGTGATACCATATACCTATATGCTTGGATTGATCATGAAATATAGGATTCTCAAAGAGCTTGATGTAACTCTCATTATCACAGTAGATCACAGTTGGATCCACCATCTAACCAAACAATCCAACAAGTATCTTTATCATCCATATCGCCTCACATGATGCTTGACTTGCAACCATGTATTCTGCTTTTGCCGAGCTAAGCCCCACACATATTTGATTCATGTTGTACCAAGGAATAAATGAGGACCCAACAATAAAAATTCCACCTGATTTACTCTTTTGGTTTGATGGACTTCGCACCCAATTTGCATCTGTGAAGCCACACAGCTTCACTCCCTCTATACCATAGTCCAAACTGGGTAGTTCCTCTGAGATATCTTAAAACATACTTAGCTGCCTTCCAAATAGTTTGGTTGGCCTAACCCTAGCTTTGCTAGATCCATGATGAAATGTTTGTTAGATCTATGATGCAATGTTTTCTCAAATAGGTGACTATAAAGACACCTCCACTTAATAACAAAGATAGATTCCTTCCTCCACTACAAATTTCTTGTAGAATCTAGAGAAAATTAAAATTTATGTTAAATTTTAAAAATTAAAATACCTCTACACCAAGGAAATTAATTGTTGCAATTTCTCTCGCTATTGATGACGTTACCTATGCAAATTACTGATAAATTCTAGACTGAAAAGGTGGGGAAGCATGCCAGATTCCAAGATACCTTGGTTAGAAACTTTGAGAAGGATAAGACATGGATAATTATCCCATAATTTGGTTTTGTTGTAGTATTTTGATCAGAAAGTCTCAAGAGCAAAAAATATTTGGGTTAATTACCATATAGAGTTAGAATATTGAGATTGTAGTAGAGTTGAACTAGTTCTTTAAAATCAAGGGAAGAGTAGTAGGACAAGAAAGTAGCTTATAAAAGGTTGGTTAAGGAGATCGTGACATGGATAAATAATTTTGTGGTGGAAGAGGATTATGTGCCTTTTATTTCTCCAACCATGGAAGTGCAAGCATGAATGCTTGGGGGTGACCTAGAAAGGATTGACTGATATTGAGTAACTAAGGGAATAAGGTGCGATGGAGGAAGCACATGCATTAAAGAGGGAAAAATAGGATTTTAATCAAAATGAAATAATTAAGAAGTGGTGGGTGAATAGAACGAATTTGGGCTGCCAGAAGCCATCAAGCTAATGATGGGAAACTAGTCCCATCTGTAGAAATGGGTTAGGGTTTTTTATATACGTACTGTGCAGAACCTTTATAAATCTACCTTTCAAATCAGGGTCAACCCAAATAAATCTGGTTTGGGGGTTCCACTACAACAAAATTTTCCCCACAACAGGCACAAGATCAAGCCAACATGTGTGTTGTGTGCATTTAAAGAGATGGATAGGTAGGTTTACCCTTATGAGAACATGGCACCTTAGAAATGGGTTAGGGTTTTAGGGTTTTAGGGTTTTAGTGGGTTAAATGGGTTAGGGGTCGGTAATTAGGGGTTAAATGGGTTAGGGGTTTAGGGGGTTAAATGGGTTAGGTTTATAGTCATTTCTTAGGTGAACAAGGCACAATCTAGTTGTAGTAACTGTAACTTGGTCAAGTTGTTATAGTCAAGGCAAGACTTGGTTGGGTTCCCAAGTCCCAAAAAAAGTATGGGTAATTATGAGGGCGTGATAACTAAGGAGTGTCGGTGCATGCCAAGGATTGAAAAGGAATGCTAACACATGCCAGAAAGTGCCAATGGATGTTGAGGAGTATTAGGGAGTGCCAGGACATCACAAGGGAGAACTAGGTCAAAATGCATGGAAATGAATGAATAAGAGTGTGTGCCAAGTAGTGTCAACAAATTCCAAGTGTCTCAAGGATAAATCGTGTTAGGAGAAGGCCAAAATAAGACTTTTAGGAGGTAAGCCTAAGGTTACATAAAGGGTTGGAAAAATTAGTTTCAAACAAAGAGAAACTTTGGGTTGGGCACAACATTGATTTTCCAATGACTTGGTTGGGTTCCAAAGTCGAAAAAAAGGAAAGGCTATCTATGACGACATGAAAGCTAAGGAATACCAAGGTGTGGCAAGAAATTCCTAGAAGTACTAACACATGCTAGGTAGTTCCAAGGCATGATAGGCATTCCAAGATGTTCCAGGTGCCAGGGTATGCCATGAACACATGCTAGGGAGTGTGAGGGCCAAGTGTCAGGGAAACACAAGGGAGCACTAGTTTCAAATGCATGGAAATGAAGTATCAGCCAGTTCCAGGTGTGCTAAGAAGGGAGTGAAATGGTATTCTAGGAATTTCCAAGGCATGTTAGAGTGCTAGGGAAACATACAAAGATGTTCCAGGTGCCAAGGTTTGCCAATGCGTGCTAAGGAGTGTTAGAGAGTGCCAGGAAAACATAACAGAGCACTAGGTCAAAATGCATAAATGAATGAATAAGAGTGTGTGACAGGGAGTGTTAGCGAGTTATAGGTGTCTCTAGGAGGGAGTAACATGGTATGATAGTCAGTGCTAAGTCATGTTATAGTGTCAGGGCGACATGCATCCAAGATGTGCCAAGTGCCAGGGTGTGCCAACATGTGCTAGGAAGTGTTAGGGACTGTCAGGGAAACACAAGGGAGCATTAACGTTGTAGCCATTGTAGGACCCAGAGAATTTTTGTCCATGGATAATTGTTTATGTTGTATCCATTGCATTAAAGAAAGACGTCTGTCAATGCTTTTTTGTATGTGTTTATAAATTGGAAGAGAGAAATAAAAAACAAGAAGGGCCTGAAAGAACTGAACAAAGAAATGGAGGTCACTGGGATAAAGTGGATGGAATTGGAGTTGGTAGTTTTATACTGTCACAAGGGCATCCAAGGCAACCATGACCTGATTGAAGAAGTGGAAAACAAGCTGGAAGTCCACATTGAGGAAGATATCAATCCATTTTCGACTAAACTAGATATATAATTGTGGCTCTCTCTACTCATAGTATTTCATTGAGATTGTGTTAGGTATTTGTTATTAACCTATGATTGTGTCTATTTAAATGGATACTATATTGATAGCCCAAAAATGAGGCATTTTGGATTGTCTATAGTTTTTACTAGTTCTGAAAAACAACTAGCAACAATTAATCTCTTTGGCTGCAAAAAGTATTCTACTTGTTGTGTTGGGGAGTTTCTCTCAGGAAATTTATGGATAACTCGACATATTTTTTATACACGTACTGTGCAGAACCTTTATAAATCTACCTTTCAAATCAGGGTCAACCCAAATAAATCTGGTTTGGGGGTTCCACTACAACAAAATTTTCCCCACAACAGGCACAAGATCAAGCCAACATGTGTGTTGTGTGCATTTAAAGAGATGGATAGGTAGGTTTACCCTTATGATAACATGGCACCTTAAAATCTGACCACAATTGGCGAGTGCAAGAATTTGCGAAATGACATCATGAGTGGGGCCTTTTCCAAAAGAGATTATTCATTTACATTACAATATATACAACATGTAGTTAGCATTCCATCCATGTTAGCGCACACACCTGATGGTATCAATCCTTAAACTGGTACAAAAAAAATGATTTTATATATTCACATACGGGACAGTCACAAGATGTCAACAAAATCACATACTTATCCAAATTCTCAACCAAGAATATGCTAAGTTGCTTCAAAATGTGCTTGCAACTAGGTAGGCATGAAAGACAATCATTGCAATGGGTTAAGGGGATCTAAGAGAGAATTATGTAAGGAGTTCCTTCTAGTTAAAGGACATTGGTATTACTATTGTTAAAGGGGGTGGCCTACAAGGATACATTGGTAGCTATTGGTGCAAGAGCATAATTTCAACAATTTATTTCAAAATTTTGTATTTGTCCTCCAGAAGGTCTTAGAGATTTATAAAATAGGAATTTGGTTTCATTATTGCCCTATAATTTTGTAGCATTTCTAATTTCATATTTGGGATAGGAAATTTTAGTAATTTTAGGCATAAGTTAAGATTTTGTTTGATTTTGAAGGCCTCCTAGTCATTAGGAAAGTTGAGTCTTATGATTAGGATTACTTGTGGCATCCTATGTATTTTTCAAACTCTAATATACCAAGGCATATATGTGGAGGAAATTTGGGTGAAGTGTGATTGTCCATAAAATGTAGATAAGATTTGGGGAACTTGTAGCTCTTTTCCTTGGACCCTACTAGTTCTTATAGGTTGTATTTGGAGAGGTTAGCAGGAAAAAGCATAATATGCCCAAGAATATTAGTGTTGGAGTACCTATGGTTTGGGAGAAAGGATAAGGGGTTCTAGGAGTTAAGGGGTTTAAGGGTTTAGGAGCAAGGGGTTAAGGGTAAAGGGTAAAGGGTTAGGGCTTATGGGATTTAAAGGTTAGGGGGTTGAGGTATAGGGGGTTTAAGGGTTAGAGATTAATGGCTTAGTGGTTAAGGGATTCAGGGGTTAAAGATTAATTATCAAGGGCTTACATGTCAGGGGATTTAGGGGTTAAGTGCCTAAGGGTTATGGTATTTAGGTGTCAGAGAGTTAAGGGGTTAGGGGTTAATGAGTTTAGGGGTTAGGGGTTATGAGTTAAGGATCAAGGTTTAAGAGGATATGGGATTAGGGTTTATGGGGTTCAAGGATTCTAAGTTAGGGGTTAGGGGTTAAAGGGTTAGTGGCTTTGGGTTTAAGGGATCAAGGGGTTAATTTGTTATGAGTTATGGGTGTAGGGGTTAAGGGATTGTGGCTTTTGGGTTAAAAGGATAGGCATTTTAGTGGTTATGGGTTAAGTGCGTATGGGTTGTGATAATGTGGCCCCTAATCCCCTTGTCACAACTATTGGGGTTTCCCCTATCAATTTCTCTCATTTCCTTACCTATAGGTCCCTTAGCCCCTATGCCATAAGGCCCTAAGGCTCCTTCTCATTCTATAATGTTAGGATTATAGATCTCAGTAAACCATGCTCAAACCTCTCACTTCTACCCATCCATGCTACCCTTATGTGCCCTTGCCTCGTTCAATACATCAAAATATCCCCCTCCCCCAAAATCCATGATAATTGAACATTTGGAGGTGATAATTCAACAACTTCACAACTAGTCCATTTATAATTGTGCCTTGGAACTATTAGATGTCATTTCATTGAGCTACAGTGATAGGTGAGAGCTATGCATAGCTCACTAAAGGTGTATCAAGAGGTTATTAATCTATTAGCTATAAAATTTTACTCTTTTTATTTGTTACTTAGCGAAATGGAATATATGTGGAGACAATCTCCATTCTTCTTCTTTCACCGGGCCATGTAAAATAAATGAAGCAAATAGTCTCAACTCCTTGGAGAAGGAAAGTTGAGAACAATAATTAGCATGAACAAACAAAGAATCCAATGGGTTAAGTTTAGAGGCGTCTCCCTTTGTAAACAAGCATCCATGAGCTTGTTAGGGTTAGTATGAATCTTTACTAGAGGTTGAGTAGTCTTCACATCACCAACCACATCCAATTGAAAGGTACCAACCCCTACAATAAAAATGATGTTTCCAAATAAGGTGTAGTTAATATCAATAATATCACCTTATAAATCTATTACAATATGATTTGGAAAGTACGTTTCCATACATGTGTGAAAGAAACAATCCATTTGGTTAGCAAAAGGAAGTCTTTTTGAAGACCTCAAGAAACCCCCTTGAAGGAGACAAGAAGGGTTTGAAACCATATAATACAAGTCGATCTATGAACCCTATTCTGATGTGTTATATGCATGTGTTTGTTCACTCAGTTTGACATGTGATAGACAATATATGAAGCCTTTTTTTCCACGTATCATCTTCATTAGATATCATGTTGCTAAGAATGAAGTGTCTGGATTAGAGTTAAAGTTCCTATTTTAGTTTGTTGTCTTTTAGAGTACAAATATTTTTGGTCTATTGTGCTAAGGCAGTTTGGATTTCAACTATTCAAGGAATATGTGAGCTAATATAAGACCATATTGTAATATTTGAAATAACATGATGAACTATTTAGCACAATTTATGGTGTTGGATTAATTGAGATGTTTATTTTTGGATGGATGGATGTACATCTCTTTAGCCAATAGACAAAACTCATTAAGAATTGTTGCAAGTATGTTATTGACATGTTGAAGTGCCATTGAGTCTTAGAGGTAGAATATTTAGACTTGTATGTTGTCACCTATCCGGGTGTGATGATACCTTGTGGAGGTAGGCAAAATTTCCATTTTTTTAAGTCTTGGATATATTCTATACGCTCTTGAGAGAATTTCAACCTTTTAAATAAAATTACAAACAAATGTACATTCATGCAATAATTACTAATTGATTTGGGGGTGACTCAACAAAATGTAGCATGTTGGCTTGTTGAATTTGTTAGTAAGTTAATTAGGGCTTGATAAATTTGTAAGCTTCAGTGGGATTTATTGCGGTTGTATGTGTTTTAGAGAAGCGAGTTTGGAGTGGTGGTTGTGCTTCCTTTATTAAATTTGATTTCTTTGGTTCTTCTTCTTATACATGCCCATAGTGGTTTCTTCTCATTTGCAAATATTTTCTTATTATGTACAGAAAAAGTTCTTGTTGCATCCTTGAAAAAGTTGCACAATTGTCCTGATTTATCTCTGTAATACCTTGAGTTTTCTCGCTTCTTTCAATTGGGCTAGAATTTTCCACCTCAAGAGGGTTGTTAGTTGTTTTCTAACTAAATTGTTGAAACATTTTTTCTTGTTTTATTTATTTATTGTTTCTTCAAGGAGGTGTTTCCTTTAAAATCTAGAAGAAGCATTGCAAGTGGCCTGATTATAGTTGTCCTCAGAAGTTGTTGTGATCATGGGCAAGACAACCCTTAGAGGGTGAAAATTGGGTATGTTGTACCTATGGAAAACTTTGGCTAACATCCAATTAGATATGTTATACATAGTTCACAATTAGGAGATCGCAGACCATACAGTTGCACATAAAAATGCACTACTCCTCAAATATCAGGGTAAGTCCAAGATGATTTATTGAATATAATTTAGTCAGATGATACAACTATCCCACAACTCTACAATAGAGAGACCAACATGGAACAACAAACTTAAAATCGATCAATGCACTCACTTTCATGGGAATTTCATGAACATTTTTATTTTCTTATATAATGCACTTTTACCCACATCTTGAGATCACACAAAAATGGTATTCATAATAAAGTTTTATGGGTGAAGTAATTCATTTATCCCGCAAGATCAAGTTACGTAGCTATAATTTCTCATGTTTTTTCGTACATCTGATCGAAAACATACCTTGTAGGAATTTTGAAAGAAATCCCACTCAAATTATCAAAGAATCTCCAGGTGAACTCATTAAAAAAGTATGTTTCTCATTATACGTTGATTATTCTTGCTCTTCACTATGTTTTGTATATAAACTCATTTCAATTCATTCATATCAGCTATACTCTAGCTCTTGGTTCCAATTTAAAGGTCGAGTTATCATCATTGTTTGTTTTTCTTTATTTGGAAAGTGCTTGTGGTAATTTAAAGAGTTTGCAAGAGACGAGAATCTCAAATAGTTGTTGATCAGGCTAATGCAAGTTTTATAAGTAAAATGTGCAGCTTAAATCCCTGATGTCTCAAATTTGGCCGTGCATTTAGGAGCTAGAATGGTCATCCTTCACCCACATTTATCATGAGCTCAATCAACTAGTAGATAAGTTCTCTGAGGAGGCATTCAATTAGTAGCCAGCTGATGAATTATCAGCAAGATCAAGGTTGTGGCACATCCAAAAAAAAGTCAACTCGCAAAATTTAAGCTAACAACAACCCCTAATCATGAAGCTGACAACTTGTCTCCCTCAAGGACCACTACCTTCTCCTTCATCAGGCAATACTTCCTCAACAACTAACTCAACTGCATCATTTCTATACCCCCAACAATCTATTTATGTTATTGTGCCCATAACATTTTTCGAATAATCTGATATTTCATAGGTGAATGTCAAATGCCAATTTACTATTTGAAAACCAAATTTTCATCCCTTGTACCTAATGAGGCTTCTTCATTGAATATTTTGTTGAATGGTGTTTTGTTTACTAATTTTTATCATTCAATGATTTCTTATATGTCAAGATTCTTCACTATTTCATGCCTTACAATGTTTCCTTTGCAACATCTGGTGCAATTGCTAGTTTAAATTTTTGCACATATTTAAAAAAATAAACAATTTTAGTTCACGGAATGTAACTCAATTGACAATCACCTTGTTATGAAGTTATATTATGTTGCAACATGAGATTCAAAGTTCAAATCCCCTTAAGTGGCCAACCAAAAAATAATATTATTTATTTATTTATTTATTATATTTTTAGAATGTGGTTTTAATGAAAAAAAGAAAAATATAATATGAAAAAAATAAATATCATGACATGATCAAATTTCATGTGGTTTGAATATCTATTTTTAAAAATACAAAATATAATTATCCACTATCCACTCATGGATATTCAATGCAAACTTATGATAATAATTTTGTCTTAATTGCTAACTATCTTAAATGGGTTTTGTCTTAATTGTCATTGTCTCGCCATTGTCTTAAATATTTTTGTCTCAAAGTGCTTTTGTCTTAAATATAAAGTTTTGTCTTAAAATGTTCTTGTCTCAAACTGTTTTTGTCTTAAATATAAAGTTTTGTCTTAATTTTTTTTGTCTCAAATTGTTTTTGTCTTAAATATTTTTGTCTCAGATAGTTTTTGTCTTAAATATAAAGTTTTGTCTCAAACTATTTTTGTCTTACACTGTTTTTGTCTTAAATTTTATCTTTAAGACAATTCAATTGATATTAAATTTTAATATAAAATAACTAAAATAAAAAGTGACTTTTTAAGACAAAAGATTTCTTTTGTCTTAAAAAAATGTCTTAAAACACTCCACATGTAGTAGTGACACAGTTATCCATATAACTTCAGTTAGAACTTCTACGAAGTCCGGAAATGGTTTTAACCATCTCTATCTGAAAACCTTGAATAATAACTACACCAAATCTACTTGCATTAAAGTTCATAACTCAACCATCTCGAGGGAGGCCTTAAACTAATCACATGAAAAGAGCAAGGGCCGGTTTCCAGTACCTGTCACAGACAAAGGGTTTAACACTCAGTAAACCATAAGAATTCGTGAAACAAGCATATTTGTTGATATGGGTTCGGCTTACATGTGGTGGCCACCCGAGGAGAAGTGTTGGAGTATGGGAGAGTCCTTCTGGTCGCCAGGATCTCTACAACCAACTCTAGCATGGAGCAAATAACAACAGAGGGTTCGTGAGAATCTTAATCCGAATTCCGAAGGTAAATAAAAAAAAAAAGGAAAAAGCAATTATGAACAGACTATCACCTAGGTTTCAGATTTCAACACGCTCAGAGGATGGAACCCTGGTGTTTGTTTCTGTGAGAGAAGAAACTGCAGAAATTGCCCAATGAAACCCTCTCGACACCGTAGACCTACCATCCTGCGCGTGAATAAATCAGAAAACAAATGGGTGAATGTGAACTCCACGCTAATGAAAATAACTAAGCTTTCTTTCTATTAACTTGAACGATGAGAATAAAAAATGCCCACTAGAGCATTACATGCGGATGAGAGAGAGCGCGACGAGATTAGTGTAGAAACTGAGAATAAACAAAACCCCATTACGCACGGTTATTCAAGCACAGAGTCGCGTTGAAAGCGAATAAGCGGAGAAATCAACATTTACCTGAACACATAGTAGAACCGGAGCCAAGCTCGCACTCTCTGACGAGAGAGGAGGTATTACCCTTGCTACCGGCGGTAAGAACCAGGAGAAACGAAATTGCAAAGCAGCAAAGCCTTAGAGCCAAACCAAATGAGCAGTCAATGTGGCACTTGGGGTGGTGTAGTCACCGTAAACAAATGCAACCGACAACTTTATAAGAAATATTGCAATAGAGAAGTCGCTTATTGGATAGAGAAGTACGCGTGGATGATTAATGATCATTAATACTATGATGAGTTGTTAGAAAGAAATAATCTAATGGAGTTAAAGTCCCACACCCATACATTAATAATACTATTGCAATACTAAGGTCAGATTAGATGTGCAAGCATGCATATATGTTTCATACATAGTGACATAATGGAGTTGTCTTTAGTGCGATTTTTTGGAGTTTTTAGGTGTCGGAATTCGGTGAAACAAATTGAGGTAAAATCTTGATTTCTGTTATTTAAACTAATTTTTTGATTGTATATATGGATTCAGCACCCTAAAAAACTCCTTGGGCACTTAGATTATGCAAGGTTACCCATCAAATTTCTATTTTCACTAAATTCCTGCCGGAATTTAGAGAAATTAAACCGGAAAAAACTACCATAAAAACCTTCAGAAAATCATATTATAGACTACTACGTAACATAATTGTTACATATAATATAAACTTATTATTTTGGGTGTAGTAATATTTTTTTTTTTCATAAATATTTCGATAGTGGTGTCAATTATACAAACCATTTTATTTTTAAAACAATAAAAAAAACATTTGAATTCTCTTAATAAAAAAAATTATTAAAAATAAAAAATCTCGCAACATTAAAAATTCATCGAGACAAATAACTTTAAATATTTTTTTACCATAAAAAGACCCGTCACTCTATCTCATAGTTCCATTCTAGTGAAAATCGTAATTTATTGCTTCCAATGCTATTATTCATTTTGCATTACTTTATGGAGATATATTGAAAAATAAAATAATAAAAAATATGAAATGGTGGTGAAATTTAATTTCCTTTTCGAAAAAGAAATTACGACAATGCTTTGAAATATAGGAAATCAATTAAGAGATCAAATATTAAGTCAATGAAATAACATATCCCCTGTGATGTGTATATATATATATATAACGTTGTGAAATATTCGATGGTTGCCTTCATTCCAACTATTATTGTTTCTCAAAACATTTATCGAATAATTGTAAGATTTCGAACAAACATTTAATAAAATTTTATAATTAAAATCAAAATTATAAGAATTAAAGTTCAAATTTAAAATCCTCTCAAATTAAATTTTATTTAAATGTTTAATTTTATAATTATTTTAATAAATTATTCTTAAAATCATTGTTTATTAAATTATTAATTATTCATATATTTATATCATTTAAATTTTATATTGAGCTATTTTAATTTAAATGTTTACTTTTCTTAATTGACGTATCCAAAAAAATTTACATTACATAGATGGATTAAAATTAATACCTCACTGTGCTTCTAACTCTTCCATTTATATTTATTTTAGAATTTATCAATTTAATAAAATGGAACCCATTTATAAATTCATTTTCCATGATGTGAATTTCCCTCTTCCATTTAAATTTATTTCCAAAATGTTAAAATAAACAAAACTGAACTCAGTTCCAATTTGAAATTCTTAAAATGAACAAAATCAATAGTGTAGAGTAAGCATTATAAATAGCATTAACTATTAAAGATGGTGTATGTAAATTGTAGCGATTGAAAAATAAGCCTTAATTCTCAAATCTTAATTATATAAATATTTTTTAATCAAAATAATTTGAAATTCCTCCAACTCAATTTCAATTTTCAATATTACTGTTTCAATTTTCAATATTACTGCTTCATAAATTATGGAGATCACAATGGTATTTCCAGCCAATCTATTGAAATTAGTAATAGCCAGGTCCACCATTGTATTTCCAACCAATATTATTGGTATTGAAATGAACGCGGGCTTAGTATTAGAGATTGAGTCCTTATCCTTTTCTGTTAATATATTGAGAAAAAACCTAACATGGCTAACCTCAACGACTACGTTTATATTGCCTAGTACCATACGTTCAGATAGATAGCTCAAACCACCAAACACTTGAACTGTAAATTTAATGGCGGTTTAAAATTGTAGGGTAAAAATAAATGTAAAAAATCGTATAATTTATACTAAAAAGACGAAGATGAATCACTTGGAAAGCCAAAGTCACTGTTGCAGGGATGAGAAGATACCATCTACAATGTAACATGGTATAGTCGATTCCTTTAATAAAACGCTTCATAAATAAATAACTTACTAAGATTTGTGGAGCCAGCTGAAATGACCGGGTTGACAAGGTACCAACAGCTCTATGGGTTTATAGAACATTAAAAAGGTTGACTGGTCACACACATATTTAGCCAAGGTTTCATAAATTCATAAATATCATAAGAATAATGCAGAGGAAAATTAATTCTGCCAACTGTACATGCTTGAAGAAAATCTACTGCACTAGTCATTACACCAACAGGAGGTATACTAAAAACAGAGAAATTCGGGGCATGCTAGAAATTTCAAATATCAAATCTAAAGATTTGAAGACAATTGATCTTTCGTTACTTTATGATAGTCAAATTAATGGGAAACTTAGATAACTTGAAATTGCATGTTTATGCCGATTCTTCATTGTATCCGACCTTCAAGTGAAATACAACTTAAGAGACTCCAAGGGTGGCTGTTTTATTCAGTCATCAACGACGCAGGATTGAAAATATATATTCCACAGGTGAAAGCACCTCCGGCACTAGGAAGCATCGGTTAGGCTTTAAACCATTCCATAGCAGTCTTTTATTATTTTGCACTAATGAAGTTATAGTATGAGACTCTTGTTTGTGGAATAAGGGATTCATCTCAGCTTTATTATTTGACTGCTAAATTTACTAAGATATATATATTTTATCTTTTTGGTTTTGAATCTATAATCTTTTACCAGGAAACACATGCTCTTAACTATTAGACTCATTTGATTACAAAAATAAATACAGTAACCAATATTCACAACAATTTTTTATTCTTCATTCTACAATAGAAACAACTAATGATAAAACAAAAAAAATCTAAAGAAACTTTTAAATCAAAGAAATTATCATGAATATTGACATCAAGAGAATACTAGAATTATAAAAGGAAGGAGTGAAGATAAAGATACCGATAGCAACACATTAAATCCATTAGCATTAAATCCAATTAGCAGTAAAGAGATTCTCAAAATAAAAAAATCCAACCAAAGGACTACAATAAATCCAACGAGCAGTAAAGAGTTGATCAAAATAATAAACCCAACCAAGGGATCATAACAGATAGAACCATCAAAATTGACTAAGAAAAAACTCACCAAGAAAGAATTGACGAGGAGTGTACGTACGTCTTTGACTCCATGAGAATGTTATTGCATGAAATTGACCCTAAGCACCACCATCATGCGGACACTTTGCGGCTTCATTCAATATGACTAGACAACATAGGTATGAGGGAACGTGCTACAATAATGACTAATACTCCACCGAAAAAGTAAAACGAAAGCTTGCTAACCACTCATTCTCATCACTTTTGCAAATTTAGTATCCGATTGAAGAGTTTGAGCTTGTATACATTCCTAAACTTCCAACAATAGGCTTCCTAAAATCCAACTCCTTGAATATTTCTTCTCTCTTTCTTTTCAAACATTCTCCTCTCCTTGTCAAGATTCTTCTCACAATTTTGTAGTTTTAAAAGTGTGTACATCCCCTTTTTCAAGATGGAGAAGGAATTGAAACTCCGTCGCATCCACTCTTTAGTTGAATCAACTTACTAGTAAGATCAATCATTTGAGTTAGCTAAAGCGTTTAATTAGTTGTAACTACTTAACTCAAAGCATTTAATTAGTAGTAATTATTAAGAGCCCAACACACATTAATTCATATGAATGTAAAGAATGGAATATGATAGATGAATATAGAAGTGCTTGTGCTACTCTATCACAATTTTTGTTTCTTTATTTTTATTTTCTTTATATGTGTGGTACCCATTTATATTTATTCACCATTTTTTTGGTATAAGGATCTACTATTAATCAATGCATACTTTTCACTAGACTACAACACTTGGTTTTCTAAGCATTTCCACAAAGGTGATAAAGGTTGAGATAATAAGGTCTTAACAATTACACCATTACTCAAGTAAGAAATTTGGATGCTTAGAAAACCACTAAACTTACTCAAGTAAGAAATAAAAATATTACTTTATCTCTCTTCCTTTTCGTAAATCTCATGAGTGATATAATTTATAAGTTACCATTGTAGCCCCATGTAACCTCTATGTAAAATCATCACTAATTTTTCAATTTATGTCAAAAAAAAAATTCTAGTGATTGGACACAAAAAAATTGTTCTTTCTCTCCTACTAGAACCATGTACACTTCCACAAAAATCCATTATCATTATGTGAATTGATTAACAAGAACATTCCTTGTACCTACCTATACTACAATCAATGTATCAACTAGTTCCATTATCAAAATTAAAGAATAATATTAATCATAAAATATATAATAATACCTTAAATCAATCCAAATTTCAATAAATGCTAATGCAATCTCACATTGATACACACTTATGGTTTTTTTATCACACTAGGTAAATCACCAATAGCATATATAAGTTAATGTGTCCAATATCTTTCATTTCCAAGAATCGTAATCATATTTATTCACAATGTGATTCAGATCCTATCAATTTATTTCAATAGGTCTATGTTATCATAAAAGTATTTAAATCAACCCATTTCAAATTATGAATTAAGTCCATTTCAATAACTAAAAAGTTTGAGTTTCATAATCAAAGTGGAATCCAATAAATTGGGTGATTTAGTAATTAACCTAATAAAATCTAGTTCATGAAACAAGTAGAAACTAATGGTAGAGTATTATATGTACATCGAGATAATTTTTCTATTTTTTTTAACATCTCTCATCATTTCTTAAATGATTTTCCTTTTCTTTGCCATAATGTTTACCATATAAAAATTTGAAAGTGAAGTTCTATAATGTTTACCATACAATATATGAGACAAAATGTGAAGATCTTAAGACTGTCTTTTTTGGGTTTGTGTGAGGGGACAAGGGCTACAACTATAACAAAAAGTTACAATGGAATTTTATGGCCTACATAACAATATAACAATATAAATCTAAGCTCTAGTCTAATCAGCCTCCCTTTTTGCCGTAAATATCATGGAAATTTCAGTAAAATTTTAATTTTGTAAATCCAAGTTATAGCTATCGAACATCAATATTTTGGGTGCCATTGAGGTTTTTGATGGGGTTGAATCCATTTCCACCATCAAAAACATGATACAAACACTGTTGTTGCAAGATTTTTAATTTTTTTTTTGCTAACAACTTCATAAATGTAATAACTCAATATCTAAGGTTTAATAATAAGTTTTTGGGTTAACACATGTTGATGATAAGGGTTTGTTTTTGGTTTTTATAGGTGGGGGTGTGTGGGGATTGGAGAAAACTTATTATTCTATAGTATTCTCACTTTAGGATGGTGTTGAGGAATATTAGAGAAAACATGAATTTTAGAGTGGGCTCAAGAGAAGGAAAAAAAGGTGAGAAAATTAGAGAAAACATAAATAATTTTGTTGGAGAAAAAATAAATAGATTTTTTTTTTTTTTTAATATTTCTATTGCTTAATTAAAAATTAACGTTAACTCTAAAAACTCTTGTGGTTAAATCATCTCAACATCTATGAGGGAGTAGTGGACAAGAAATCCATTTTTAATTTCAATAAGAGTGAGGAGCTAAAAATGACACTCAATAATTTTATATACAGGATTCATAGTGCCTGAGCTCTGCAACTCTTTAGGGTTTCTGCCAAGGTTTAGCTACATCTGCCCGTGGCGCTCAGGGCTTCTACCACGGTGCACCAAGTGCGCGTGGCGCATTGGCTCGCCCCTCCGTGTGTTCTCCTGCTCCTGCGCGGCGCTTTGGATTTCCGCAGCGCACTGGGTCGACGGCGCGACGCTTTGGCCCAGGTCCTTCTTTGCTTCGGTTTTTTTTATCAAGAGCTCCTTGGCATCGCGTCCTCGCATGGCGGCGCTGTTGTTGACCTAGCAGCGTCAAGCCAGTCCCTTCCCCTCTGTGTGAAGCCTCTTCGACATGGATCTTGGTGGGGGTTCTGTTGCTTCTTCCCCAATATCTCCACAATTAGATGCGTTCAGATCCTTAGTCGCAGCATCTGGAAAACGTACAACTGGCCCTCAGTCTAAGTTCATCAAAAAGCTGGGAAGCATTTCCACGGTGTCACTCCCGGTAGAAGAAACTTGTAGAACAACGTTGAATCTCGCTGAAAGAGGCCTTATCGGGCAGTTTACAGGGTTATGGCCATCCCCGAAAGTTGTTGAGGAATGGGTAAAGCGAAACTGGACACCTTTGGTCAAAGAAGGAATAAAAATTCATTTGTTGGCAAAGGATTCTTTTTGTTTGTTTTCGAAAATGTTGAGGACTAAAGTCTGATCTTCAGAAACGGGCCATACTTCATGGGCCCTCAAGGGCTCTATTTGAACAAATGGTCTCCTGACTTCGACCCAGCTCAAGACATGCCCACAGTGGTCCCTGTTTGGGTGCGCCTCCCACATCTCCCCCTCCACTACTGGAGTCAGAGCTCGTTGCAATCCATAGGTAACGCTCTAGGCAGATACATAGATCAGGCACCGAGGAAGGATCAATACTCCTGTGCCCGTATCTGTGTTGAGGTCGATCTTGAAGTCAGTTTACCTGAAGCCATCAAACTCTCAATGGCAGACTGGACCCATTTCCAAGAGCTCGACTATGAGCAGATGCCTTTTAAATGTCGACACTGTCATGAATATGGGCACTTTGCAAGATATTGCAAGAAAAAAAAATGAGGAAACTGCAGAGAAAGAAAAAGGAGAGCAATGGAAACAGGTAAAGAAACCAACAAACAACAGGCATAACAACAAAAATAAAGGCAAAGAGATAGGGAACAAACTAGGGCAAGAAAATGAAAGCACTCAAAACAATGGAAGCAAGGAAACCATCATCATAGAGGAGGACAAAAATCCTTTTGAATCTCTCTCTCCACCCTCAGATCCTCCAGAGATAGAACGGGAAGATCCTCCCCAGCTGAATAACATCGAATCTTTAGAACCAGGTAACACTCCAAACTCGAATCCATGTAATATTTCATCCCCTTCATATGCTGATATAATCAAACAAAAGAAGAAGAATGCAGAAAATGAGGGCTCTTCGGATGAAGAGTCCCTAGGAAGGCCATCAAAGCGAGTTGGAAGGAAATCAAACAGAGAAACTAGGGAAGAAGAATCATAAAGACAAAAAACCCTGGGAAGTCAAGCTACCATTGAAATGACTCTCGGAAGGAACACTAGACCAAGAGTCCCCAAGGGAGGTGGACCTACCCCAATAAGTTATAAATGATGCAGCTGGTCTCCTGGAATTGTAGGGGTTTGGGGAATCCCACTAAGGCAGAGGCTATCAAAGATTTATTGAAGATGGAATCCACAGACATACTCATGCTCCAAGAGACAAAAATAGAAGGGTAAATCCTTCTAAACACTAGCAATACAAGATGGAAATTTGACTCAGGAAAGGTAGTCAGTGCAAGAGGCTCGGCTGGCGGAATAGGCACATTCTGGTCCAAACACTCTTTCTCTTTAGAAAGTTCCTTTGAGACCCAACATTGGATATATACAGAACTGCGCCATATAGCAAGTAATCTTAAACTAGCCCTGTTTAATATGTATGTACCTTATGATGAGAAGAAAGAATGTTGGAAGACACTCTCGGACTATTTGGAGCTACTCAATCCTACGAATATAGTCATAGGAGGAGACCTGAACAGAATCTTAGATCCCAAAGAAAAGAGAGGTGGGACCTCTTTGAGAGACCCTTTCCTCGCCACAGTGGAAAATCTCATCCAACAATGGGACTTAGTAGACTTCAAACCAATGAAAGGAGAATACACCTGGACTAATAATAGAGCAGGGGAACACCACATTTCTGCAAGGCTGGACATATTCCTCACCAGCAGTTCTATTATGATGGACAAAAGAATTGTCTTCTCCAAGATTCTTCCTAAACTTACCTCAGAACACAAACCAATCTTATTATGCTTAAAGGATGAAGAAGACCTCGGCCCCCTTCCTTTTCGTTTCAGCCCTCTTTGGGTAGAAAGGGAAGGGTTCCAAGAAACAGTTCAAACAGCATGGAGAATAGATGTTCCAGGCTTCCCAAGTTTCGTTTGGGAACAAAAAATGAAAAATACTAAGAAGGAATTAAAAGATTGGATAAAGAAAGCCACAAATACTCCCACTAGTTAGAGAAAAGATGCAGTCAACCAGCTGGAAGAACTCCAAGTTGAAATTGAAGAGAAAGACATCTCATCCATGGATCTAGATAAAGAAAAAATTGCGCAAAGGAAAACATATAATTCCTTTAGAAGCGAGGAAGAATATTGGCACAATAAGTCTCGCAGCTTGTGGCTCAAAGCAGGGGATAGAAAAACTACATATTTTCATAGGAAATACATGGCCCTTCTTTCGCGAAACCACATTGCAGAAATCATTACAACCAGTGGACAGGTATGCAGAGGATTTGAACAAATTAAGGAAGCCGCTGTGAATCACTTCCAAAACATCCTTAGTGCAGAAAAGGACGGGAGTGAGGAGGATATAGCAGAATTCCTCACAAACATTCCACATCTAGTCAGTGCAGATGAAAACAACACACTCTTGAGCCCTGTCATGGAAGAAGAGATAGAAAATATTGTTTGGTCCATGGAGCCAGACAAAGCACCTGGACCTGATGGATTTTCAATCCACTTTTACAGAAAATGCTGGGAGCTAATGAAAATAGATCTCATTAGAATGGTTCACGGTTTCATGAGGAAGGCAAAGGTTGGAGGCAGTATAGATTCCACCTTCCTTGCCCTAATTCCAAAGGAAGCAAGCCCAAGCTCTTTTGACAGATACAGGCCAATCTCTCTGTGCAACTCGTCCTACAAGATTGTGGCCAAACTGCTGGCAAATAGAATCAAACCCTTTCTGCAAAAATTAATATCTCCTACCCAAGGGGGATTTGTGAAAGGACGACACATTCTAGACAATGTCATTCAAGTCCAGGAAGCTCTGCATTCCAGCCACTCACGCAATGAACAAAGGTATGCTCATAAAAATTGATATGTGCAATGCATTTGACAGAGTTAATCGTTCCTTCTTGTACAGGGTCCTTTTATCCTTTTGTTTCAGCCAGGACTTCATCAATCTTATCAAAGCATGTCTGGAGAAGATTTGGATTGCGCCCATGATAAATGGTAGACCTGCTAATTTCTTTTTAGCTACCAGGGGCTTGAGACAGGGCTGTCCCCTTTCACCCTTTCTTTACATTCTGATGGCAGACTCCTTGAGCAGAAAACTTACTTTGGAAAAACAAAAGGGTTATCTACCAGGGATCAGAATTGTGAAAGGTATAGACCCTGTGAATCATGCACTTTTCGCCGACGATTCACTATTGCTTGGAGGGGCCTCTCCAAGAATAGCTAAATCCTTCAGAACCATTTTACAGAAAATTTGTAGCATCTCGGGAGCACTGGTAAGTGAGAGGAAAAGTGCTTTGTATGGGTGGAACACAGAGCAGCAAAAAATTGAGAAAATTGCAAACGATCTGGGGTACACAGGACATGCAGATTGGGAAAAAATAAAATATTTGGGCCTCCCTATAATGCTAGGCTCCAACAAAAATCACCTGTGGGAGGAAGTAATCTCGAAATTTAAAAGGAAGATCACTGCGTGGGGAGGCTTCTGGTTAACCTCTGGAGGCAAATTAATGCTTATCAAATCAGTCCTCTCGGCTCTGCCCACATATCACGATTCACTCATGCTAGCTCCAAAAATAATCTCAGATCAAATCTCCAGACTCATGCGCAATTTCTTGTGGAATGGTGGGCGAGGAAACACCAACAGATATCATTTAATAAGCTGGGACATGGTGACACATCCGCTGGCAGAAGGAGGACTTCAAATCCGTGACCCTGTGCATGCAAATTTAGCTCTAGGCTGCAATTTATTATGGCAGATCCACGCAGAGCCTACTCATCCAGTAAGTCAGATCTTTAAATTGAAATATCTTAAAATTAGTCAATAAAAACCTACAACACGGAGAAATCCCCAAAAGGAACGCAGGCCTGGAAACTGTGTAATAGAGGTATTGAATTTTTCAGATCCTACTTGTATTGAATCCCCGGGAATGGCAAAAATACAATGCTATGGAGAGACAGTGTCATGGGACATCACCCTCTAACAAAAAACCACGAGATTTCTGAGGTAAGAGACTGGCTACAGACAAAAGGCATAAGGAAAATCAAGGACATCTCTAGTTGGGACAGAAAAAGGAACTGGTAAAGTTGTACTTTTCCCAGAATCCCTGAACATTTAAATGCTCAGCTAGACGTCCTTAAAGCCGCAATCTCTGACTTTGCCCTGGTGCACACAGAAGATGAAGACGTTTGGGGCTGGGGTAAGACCAGAGTATACACAGCCAGCCAAGGATATTATCAGATGCAGAGCAAAAAGGATTCGCCACACCCGGAATCCGTGTGGAAGCAGGTTTGGGACAGCTTCGGCATCCCTAAAATCAACTTCTTCTTCTGGACTTTGTTCCACAACAAAATTCTGACTGGAGATAATTTATGTAAAAGGAACATAGCTGGACCACATAGATGCGTCCTCTGCAAAAGAGCCTCAGAAACTGCAAATCGTCTATTTTTAGCCCGCAAATTTGCAAAGGAGGTCTCGTCTTTCTTCCTCACCGGGCTGAATGTGTGTCCTCCAACTCAAAGCACGATTGACACCATGTTCTCCTCTTGGAATGCCAGATATCACTTCAGCATAGTTAGCAACTCAAATTGGGAAAAGGTGTGGACAACTGCACCAAAGTATGTCTGCTGGAAAATTTGGTTAGCCCGGAACGAAATAATATTTAACAACACAGAATTTCCCGCAGAAAAAGTGGCGAAAAAGGCAAAGAATCTCCTCTTAGAAACTCTGAACCACTCATCAGTCAAAGACGACAACTCTCTACGTATCGAAGAAAGGGTGTGGTTGGATGCTTATACAGGAAAGGCCAGTCTTCCAGCACTCAACCGCCCAATGCATAAGGGAAAATGGCAGATTCGAGAATCAGAGGATAGCTTCCAGCAGTGGTGGAAATCTTAGGGCAAGTGCACCATTTTTTTCGATGGATCCTCAAAAGGCAATCCAGGGAGGTCTGGCGTAGGAGGGGTGATCTTCTTTCAGAATGGGAAAAAAGACAACTTCAGTTGGGGTCTTCGAATGAAAACGAACAATCAAGCTGAAATTCTCAGCCTCTTGAAAGCCTACCAAATGGCCAGAGAATGAAATCCCGAAGAAATTCTAATCTTTCGAGATTCAGAACTACTGATAAAAACGACGGTAAACAAGAAAAGGCTCAAGGACCCGGTGCTAAACAAACAGCTTTCAAGAGTGATCAGAATTCTGAAAGACTTCCCATTGGTTCAATTCTTCCACATTCTCAGAGGATTAAACAAGGAAGCAGACAGATTGGTGAATATTGGATGCACTCTACAGGATGGAATGATCAGCACAAATGCAGATACAGCGACCAGGGCAATTATCCCCTAAGTGGAAAGGGAGCTAATGTAAATTCTGGAAATTGTAATGGTTGTTCAGGCTCCGCCCAACCTATTTTCTATCAATAAAACATAACCGTTCCAGTAAAAAAAATAAAAAAATTAACATTAACTCCCAACTCATTCACTAATAAGAATATTAGAGAAAAATTATTTAAATTTTCTCTTAATTTATAAAAAGATATATTAAAAAAACTTAAATAAATTTTTTTCTCATTTTTCCCGCCTTGATATCAAAATCTAAATAAAATCTTAGTAAAAAATAATAAAATTATATCATAAAAATAATTATAAAGTGGGAATTTATATTCATTAAATTTAAGAAGCTCTACGATTTAGTTCCAGTTTTAAGAATTTAAAAAACAATGTTGATGACCATGGAAAAAATTTAGCTTTCGTACACCTATATGTTGCACAATACCATACCTTATTGATCAAACCATGAAACTCTAGGGTTTTTTGACGATAATTTTATAATTTTTGCTAGAAAGACGAAGCGACAACGTGGAGTCAGAAACACAAATGAGTAACTTGGAAAACCAAAAGTCACTGTTGCAGTGATCCTTCACCTAGCCGTTGAGATGCTAAGAACAACCTCTTTATTTGGAAAAGGTAACCCGTCCCTTACCCATTCGCTCTTCAAGATCGTTACGAAGAAAATTCTGAAAGAAGAGCAGTGGGCATCAATAGATCAGTATTTTTTGTTTCAGTAACCCGAACCATGGAGCATCATGATACAACGCGTGGACAGCAGAACGAGAAAGCTCTTGGGAGTAGTGACAGACGGAGTCATGAAGCGGAAGCAACTCCCTTTCAAAAGGATTTGAAGGTTACGGAGGAGGGTTTGGGAGACCTAAAACGCATCCTGAAAAGAAGCACAGTAGGGTTTATGATGGATCAGTTAGCCTCGCTCAATCACCACCAAAAGCTTCTGGAGGAGCGATTGGCTGCGATCGAACTGCGCCAGGGAGTGAATTTTATTGTAACGGCCATCACACTGGGACAAGTGGTATTCCTCTCCGTGTGGAATGTAGTCAAGTTATGGCGCGATTCGCAATCCCAGGCCGGAGCGAAAGAGAATTGAACCCGCGCATCAGTCACCCTGCAGGGCTTCAACTATCTAAGCTACCCATAAGGCTGTTCTACTTCTAGTTACTGAAAAAGTGTGTTGTATTGTCAAATTATTTGACACCAAATGAAAATCCTGGTTCTTATATTTCTATGTAATGCCCTTAGCTTTATAATAAAAAGTGAACTAAGAGAATTTGTGAAACTTTTGACTTGCCAGATTTACCTTTTGATTTAGAATGGGATGGTGATGATATGGGTCAAATAAATTACCTTAAATTGATTTTAAGATATTCTTGAAATCTACAATATAAATAAGTTCAAGATTTTTATTATATCTGCATCATGCATAGTATAACTCATTAAATTCTGTTTTTGAGTTTGTATTGGACCAAAAATTTGAGTGGATTATCCATAATTTAATTTTAAGAATTTATTTTTTTGTTATTTTTTATTATTATTGAAATTTATTTATATATAAGGTGAGTGGTTAAGTAATTTTTATCTATATTAATTACTAATTTTTTGTTTTTTTTTTTAATTTATTTATTTTTTATTTAATTTCTTAATTTTAATATTTTTAATTTTAAAATTATTTTCAATTTTTTATATTATGGTTTTTTCTCTTATAAGAAAAATAAAACACACACATATTTATATATAAAATAAATATATTTATTAAAATGCATATATGTTAAACAATATTAATTAATCATATTTCTTATGCTATAACAATATAATATTTTATTAATTATTTTATTTTTGTGATAATTTTTTGTATTTATTATTTTTTAGTTTAATTAAATTATATTTAAACTAAGCCACTTATTATGTAGCTTGGCCTACTATCTACTATGTAGCCTTAGTTTATTAAGGTTAATAAAAAACCAGCAACAATCATTTTGAAATATGACATATATGGCATTATCCATGTTTATCTTATGTATGAAGACATTGCAAATTAATATAAAGCAAATTATATTGTGAATAGATTCAGTGATTATAAATAAGTAATTTTTTTCGATTTTAAAATTTATGGTTACTTTTCGAAATTCATTCCTAAAGAATATCCCATAAACATAAAGGTAGTCATGAAAATTCCACACTGCACATCCTCCTTGTTTTTCTTTGTTTGTTTAACAATATTTTACTTTGAATGGTCATTGGTAACCATTTAACTCTTCTTTTTAAGAATAGAGATATTGAAACTAAAATATACGGGAGGGGCTTTCTATAGGTTTTAATTTTATACGGAGATCATCTCAAATAAAAATGAAATAAGCGTAAAATGGAGTTAATTGGGATAAAGTGAAATTATGTAGCCTAATTTTATGGAGTAGAAATGGGTTTGACTATGTTTAATATGTTTTTTCTTCTTTTTAACAAATAAAAAGATATGCTATTCTTAAAAGTAATTTAGAAACTATATTCACTGTGATGCAAAACACTATGAGGTTACAATTATACTAAACAATATTGTTTGTAATGTTAATTTATAAATCTAGCATGCTTTGGCATACATACATTAAGATAATACTTATTTTGAAAGGTTTGGCATACATAAATTCAGATAATATAGATAAATACAAGGCTAATCATTCCAACTCTAAACGTGTAGGTCATATCTTCTGCGCTATTTGCAGGGATCACAAATATAATAAGAAATTTTGGGTCTTGGAGTAACAAAAATGATATATTATTGCAGTTATTTTTTTAGTCCCTAAAAACTACTAATTTATATTCTGTACGAGTTCAGTGTATCAAAAACATTCAGATATGTACGTTGTCCATAGTCATACAACAATTATAAGCACAAAGCGATTAGCAGAAACATCTACAGCAACCACGCAACTAGAGCGATCAATATCCTACCGATCGAGTTGAAAATAATTATATTATTTTATATTAATGGAGAAAAGGTTACATAAGTTGTAATGTATCTCCTTAGTTTAGGATTAGTTCCTAGAGATTAGGGGTTTGGTTGCAACTTCCTAACTTCTAGTATTGTACTTAATGATGTAATCTTTCATTCATGAGTGTAGAGTGTACGAGAGTTCTCTCTCTATTCTGAGTGTAGTCTCCAGGTGCAGGCCACACTTGAGAGCTACAACTCCTTCTTTCAATTCTGTGTGCATATTTTATCTTGGTATCAGAGCTCAGATTGGGTGAGCCTGATTTTGAATTGCCTTTGTGGCTTGAGGTGCCTTTGTGGCCGCGTGTACACAAGAGCTTTGTGCTCAATTGAGCAGGTGGACTGCAGAACACCTGGCTCGGACTGAGATGATTTTTTAATTTTCTGAGTAGAAGGGGGTTGGCGCGTTTTTCGCGCTGACAGTCGCGCTCGGAAGTGTCCTTGGCGTGTCTGTTTGGCTATTAATCGTGGCACTGCGCCATTGGTGCGGAATCGCACGAAAAAATCGCTCCAAGTGGGTTTTCCTTGCACCGATTTCATTTAGGTGCGGGTTTTTCGTTCGGGAGGGCGCCAACTCACCTTCAAGGGGATCCGCAGGAAACCTCATCTTCGTTTGACGGTTTGCGGAGAAGCAGATCGGAGAAGTTGTGGATCTATCCGGGAGAGGCAGATCGGATCAGTTTTGATCAGATCAATTTTGCTGCTGTATTGGAAAACAACAGATTTTCTCATTGGAGGCGGAATTGATTTTGCAGATTTGTCGAATATTGCTGGATCTGAATCGAAGATACAGTGGGTGGATCAGGAGATCTGGCAGAAAAGTGGCAGATCAGGTGACAAGATCTGACAGGTATCGATTTTTTTTTTTTTACTGTTGAGTAGATTCATTTTGTAGATCTGATCAAAATGAGTAATACGATGGAATCTTATATCCACGAGTCTGGCAAACTCGATGGATCTAACTTCACGAACTGGAAGTTTAAGATTCAGACCTTGCTTGAGGGTGCAAATGCTTAGTCCATAGTTACAGGTGATGAGCAGAGGCCAAATTCGAACACAGGGACACAGGAGCAAGAATGGGATAAGCAAGAAAACAAGGCGAAAGTCTTGCTAAAGATGTCCGTCAAGGACAACATTATTCCCCACATCAGAGAATGTAAAACATCCGCGGAGATCTGGACGACCATCAAAAACCTGTATCAGATCCAGAACACGAGTCGAATTATGGCACTCAAAAACAAGTTGTTCTCAATGAAGATGGGCGAAAGTGAGACCGTTGTTGCATTTATCGCGCGAATCAGAGATGTGAAAGACGGATTGGGGGACATCGGGGAGAAAGTGTCTGACTCCGATCTCGTAACAATCACAATGAATGGGATGCGAGATGAATTTAAAATTTTCATTACTGGATTGGCGGCAAGGGAGAAAGTGCCCACATTTGAAGATCTGACAGGGATCTTACTGCAAGAGGAAGAGCGACGACAGAATTTGAACCCCCAGAGTGATGATCTTGCGCTCATGGCGAAACGGTGACTTTTCAGAGGGAAGCAGCCACAACAGTAGAAAGGAGGTACAGCGCAGAAGAGTGCGTATAAAGGTATGCTTGCAAATAATCCTACAAAGAGATGTTATTATTGTGGAAAAAGGGGTCATGTACAGAATGTATGCTTTAAGAAGCAGGGTGATGAGGCAAAGAGGAAGCTGGCAACTGCAAAGCACAGAGGGTACTTCGTTGAAGAAGAAGATGTTGAAGAAGATGAAGATTTCAGTCATGAATTTCGACTATTCACAGTCGACTGTGCCCTCTCAGCATCTAATGAGGACGACGTTTGGTATGTCGATTCCGAAGCATCCTCACACATGACAGGTAAAAAGGAATTTTTTGAAAGTCTTGAAGAAAGTACATATGGATCAAAAATTTATTTAGGAGATGATAGTGGATACGAGATTAAAGGTTTTGGGGTTATTCTAGTTAAGTTACCAAATGGAAAAATCAGTCATCTTAAAAATGTTTTATATGTACCTGGAATTAAGAAAAATCTGATATCCGTATCCATGATAACTGATCAAGATATGCAAGTGGAGTTCTTCAAGACTCATTGTGTGATAAAGGATTGCAGGAAAGAAATAGTTGCAACAGGCATGTGCGTTGGAAGCCTATACAGATTGGATGTGAAGAGTATACTAAAGCGAGCCATGGTTGCAGGTGGATTGACAGCCGAACAACTCTGGCATCATAGATTCGGTCATTTGAATTTGCAGGACCTCATGTTATTGCAGAGAAAAGGTATGGTTGAGGGGCTCCCTATCTTTCGTAATATTCAGTTAAATTGTGATGGTTGTGCCTTAGGTAAGATGCATAGAGAACAGTTTCTTGTGCATGATAGAAGGAAGGAAACAGATATTTTAGAACTAGTGCACACTGATATATGCGGACCTATGCAGACAAGGTCTCTAGGTGGAGCATATTATTTTCTGTTATTTACTGATGACTGCACTAGATATTCATGGGTTTATTTTCTGAGTAAGAAAAGTCAGACTTTCCAGTGCTTTATAGAATTTAAAACCTTGGTGGAAAAACAGTTTGGTAAGAGTATAAAAATTCTCCGATCTGATCAAGGGGGAGAATACAAGTTAGGGGAATTCATGAAATTCTGCAAATCTCATGGGATTGTTCAACAGTTTACAGTGCCACACACACCACAGCAGAATGGAGTTGTAGAGCACAAGAACAGAACATTAGTGGAGTGCGCAAGGAGCATGTTACAAGGTAAGGGTCTATCTAATAGTTTTTGGGTAGAGGCTATTAATACTGCTATATATTTGAAGAACAGAAGTCCAACCAGGTATCTTGGCTTCAAAACTCCTTTTGAAGCTCTATATGGATTCAAACCAGCAGTGAACCATCTAAGAGTATTTGGGTCAAAAGCATTTGCCCATATACCCAAAGCTGATAGGAAGAAACTAGACCCTAAAGCTATTAAATGCATCTTTGTTGGTTATGGCACATAATTTAAAGGATATAAGTTATTCAATCCTCAGACTCATAAGATATTTGCAAGCAGGGATGTAGTGTTTCATGAACAGGTACAGGAAGGGAAAGATGACAGTGGTGATGATTGGCACATTCCATTTTTGATGGATGAAATCAGCGAGGATGAAAGAGAGCAGGAGCAGAAACAGTAGGAGAAAGAAGAACAAGAAGAAGGTGATAATGTAAGCCCAATTAGATCTGAAGAAAACAAATTTGAGGTAAGTCCCCTACTAAGGAGATCAAGTAAGAAGACTCAAATGCCACTAAGAATTAAAGACTATGCCTTGATGTCAAATGTTTTAAACATTGTAGAGCCCACTAATTACAAAGAAGCTAGTCAATTTAAGGAGTGGAGGGCTGCAATGAATGAAGAGATAGAATCTATTCTTAGAAATGACACTTGGGATTTAGTTGAACTGCCTAAGAATAAAACTCCCATAGGATGTAAATGGCTGTTTAAACCAAAAATGAATGCAGACGGAAGTATTGAAAAATTGAAAGTTAGGTTGGTTGCAAAAGGATACTCACAGCAGGAAGGTATAGACTTTGATGATGCCTTTGCACCTGTAGCAAAGCTAAATACAATCAAAATACTTATTTCTTTAGCTACTAAATATAATTGGAAGCTACACCAGCTTGATGTCAAATCTGCATTTTGAATGGTGACTTAAAAGAAGAAATTTACTTAGTACAGCCAGAAGGGTTTGTAAAGCAGGGGCAGGAACATCTTGTTTGCAGATTGAAAAAGGCTTTATATGGCTTAAAGCAAGCTCCCAGGTCGTGGTATGAAAAGGTTGATTCTTTCTTTTTAGAGTATGGCTTTCATAGAAGTTTAAATGACCCAAATTTGTATACCAAGTACAATAAGCAGGGGTAGATTATTCTGATTTCTTTGGATGTAGATGACATGATTATAACAGGAGATGCAGATGATTTAATCATAGGAATCAAAAGGCTTATGGCACAAGTTTTTGAAATGAAGGATCTTGGAAGCCTCCATTACTGTCTAGGATTAGAATTATGGAGAGATACTGGGCAAACTTTTCTTACCCAAAGGGAAGTATGCCAGAAATCTGTTGGAAAAGTTTCGTATGGATCAGTGTAGATCAGCAGCAACACCTTTGCAGCAGAATTTGAAGTTGTGCAGTGACGATGGCACTAAGGAAGTTGATGCCATGATGTACAGACAGCTGGTTGGCAGCTTGATATATCTTACAACAACCAGACCTGACTTGGCATACTCTGTTAGTGTATTGAGCCAATTCATGTCAAAACCGCTTGAAAGTCACTGGGTAGCAGCAAAAAGCGTGTTGAGGTATCTTTGTGGTACTGTTAATTATGGCATTTTATACACTAACACATCTGATGTTATTCTAGCAGGTTTTTCAGATTCAGACTGGGCAGGTAACTTGGATGATCGAAGGTCCATCATAGGTTACACATTCAGCATAGGATCCGGGGTCATAGCATGGAGCAGCAAGAAGCAGAGTACTGTAGCACTGTCTTCATGTGAAGCTGAGTATCAAGCATTGTGTGCAGCGACGTGTGAAGCGATCTGGTTGAGAAGGCTTCTCAATGATGCAGGAGAAGAACAGAAAAATTCCACTTCCATAAAAAGCGACAACCAAAGCACCATTAAATTGGCATACAATCCAGTGTTTCACAAAAACTCCAAACATATAGACACTCAGTTCCATTTTGTTAGAGAGAAACTACATTAAAAAGAGATTATTGTTGAATATTGTAAAACTTGTGACAATGTGGCTGATATTTTTACAAAGCCTCTTGCACGTGTGAAGTTTGAATTGTTTAGAAGGATGCTAGGAGTTCAAGACAATCCTTTCTCCATTAAGGGGGGGAGTTGAAAATAATTATATTATTTTATATTAATGGAGAAAAGGTTACATAAGTTGTAACGTATCTCCTTAGTTTAGGATTAGTTCCTAGAGATTAGGGGTTTGGTTGCAACTTCCTAACTTCTAGTATTGTACTTAATGATGTAATCTTTCATTCATGAGTGTAGAGTGTACAAGAGTTCTCTCTCTGTTCTGCGTGTAGTCTCCAGGTGCAGGCCACACCTGAGAGCTACAACTCCTTCTTTCAATTATGTGTGCATATTTTATCTGATCGCCCCTCTCATCAGAAGCAGAACACATACATACAGTCCTGTGACAGGAAAATCACAAGATAGTACAAAAATATAGAAATCTGGTGTATGTAAGTCATATCTGCAAGAAAGTATGCTCATATCATCCCAGCCCAAAAACATAAATAACAACAAAAAACTAAGAGGTTATCTCATTTCCATCATCATAGCAAATACCAATGTCACTAGTGAATGGGTATCGTGCCGTGTGCCATCATGTTTCCCTCCTCGTACAACTGATAATGCATGATTCCAAATTGTTCCTGAAATCCCAGTTTGGATAAGCGGTCAACCACTATATTCTTTTCCATGTACACAAGATAAAATCAATTTGATTAAAGGAATCCAAAGGTTTTTGTGCCCCGTTGAGCCAATGTATAAGGTGAGGTTGTTTCAATGTGTTCAATCCCCGCATATGATTGATGATGACCTGTGAGTCCTCAAAAACTGAGAGTCTGTCGGCACAGAGTTGCCTTGCAAACAATAACAGGCCCCACAGTGCCAATATCTCAGCTCGAGTGTTTGTGCCACACCCACCATTCCAAAATATTTTATAATTGTTTGTATTGTCAATTTTGAGCCACGCCCCACATCCACATTATGAATGTTTTGCAACACCATCGAAGAAACCCGCAGGGAAGATCATTAAGTTTGGTCTCATTCAGATGGACAGGTCATGCATGGGTGGGTTAGAGATACAACATTCCTTACATGCAGTGTAAATGTTGTGAGAAACCATATCAATCGTTATAGGCGTGTCCCAGAATATCCAGTGGTTTCGTGCATTCCATATGTGCCAGTGACAGTAAATTGGGACAGATCCCAACTGTGTCCCCAAACCCAACCACCACCCCGCACATTCAAGAGTGTCTGTGAACCACGTATATGGTATCTTCATGCGGTAAAAAATATCTTCCCAAAATTTAATAGGAAATGTTCATAAGTAGAAGAAATGTATATTGTCCTCCGTCTCCCTACCACAGAGTACGCCCCTACCAGGTCCAGTAAAGCCCCACTTGCATAAATTTTCCCATGTAAGATTGTTGTTGGGCCACACGAGCCGATAAAACAAAATAATCTTCATCGGTATATTATACTGACATATCCTTTTGAACTAGGAATGAGGTAATAAACCCTAAATGTGCGAGTATATAAAATCATAATTTTCATGTGTGATCACACAATTATTTACCAAGGAACCAACCAAGTCGAATGGTCACCGTGGTCAGATCGCAGAATACCCGTACCGCATAGCGCAGCTCCATATATGTTCCATTCATAGGCCCAATTCTCCGATAACCCCAACTCCCAATGTCCTTTCCATATGGGTGTAATCCCCTCCCACCTATCAATAAGCTGGTAATAAAGAAAATAACCGCGTGCATGTAACCTCCTAATCAATTCTGGACTTAATTGTCCAATTCCTTTAGTACCCCACAAATTGCTTTTACCAATGTAGATCTGGCTGCCACCTCCAAGGACAAAAGCATAAGTTTTATGTGTGACCGCACAATTATTTACCAGGGAACCCCCCCCCCCTCCAGTCAGATGGTCAACCCCGTCAGATCGCTGAATACCCATACTGTGTAGTGCAACTGTGTATATGTTCCATTCAAAAGCCCAATTCTCCTAACCCCAACTCTCGATGTCCTTTCCATATGGGTGTAGTTCCCTCCCACCAGTCAATAACCTGGTAATAAATAAAATACTCTCAATCAATTCCAGACTCAATTGTCCAATTCCTTCAATCCCCCACAAATTTTCTGGGCCAATGTAGATTCGGTCACCACCCCCAAGGACCCATACCAAGCGTTCTCAAAAAATAGGCCACACCTGCCTGAAACTTTGCTAAATACGGGATCATGTACCACTCCCCAGTATATCCTCCCTATACCACACTTCCATTCCACACCCTTTCAGATATTTCTGTGCATTTATCTCCTGCCAAGCACCCGGAACATGCACTCCCCTCCATAAATATTTCAGTAGAAGTACTTGCCTAAATATACCAATATCAAGTAAGCCACATCCATCATGTTCCTTCGAGACCGTTAAACTATCCCATCGTGCCAAGTGATACTTCTCGCTTGTCTCATTATCCCCCAGATGAACCTTGTCATAATGGTTTGAATCTGTCTAATGATAGATGTCAAGATGGTATATAGGTGTGCCTAGTAAGCTACCAAGTTCTGCAAAACAGACTGTGTGAGTATATAACGCCCCCCTAATGTGAGCCATCTGAGTGTTCATTTCTCAAGCTTCCTGCGATATTTATCAAGGAGCCACTGCCAATCTACCAGAGATTATGTGCATGGTTTCAGAATATTACATACCCTGTATAACACTGCCATGAATGTGAGTAAAACTCCAATTGCCATTGCAATCGTTGTTATTCAACCCCTTCCTTCCTAAATCCAGCTTATGAAAACTCTATCAATCCCAGGCAAGAGCCAATCACGATTAGAGGCGACTCACGCGAGGGAATTCCAAATAGGTGTGCAACGGAAATAGTTATTTAGGTCTACGCCTTACATGGAAGAGCAAAGGCTGAAGTTCAGTTACCTTTTTCAGTTCACGTGTCATTAATATTGCAAACTTGTGTATCAAATAATTGCAAATTCGAATTACAACAATATCATTATAAACGTAATTGCTTCCATAAGTATATTTAAGTTCCAAGTTTCAAAGATAATATTCAAACCATTTAAAATCAAATAATAAAGACACGTTTACACATTTCAAATTTATTAATTAAAGTTAGTAAATAATTACCAATGAAATAAGATATATAGGAAAACCATTGGTAAATATTTGAATGGTTTAAAATTAATTAAATAGTGCAAATCTCTTATAAAACAAATATTTTATTTTCGTTATATATAGAATTGTGTTGTTTAGAAGTGTAAAAGGGTTGTACTATCTTTTATTTCTTTTGATTTTGGATTAATTTGATTATATATATATATATATATATATATATATATATATAATTAATTGATGAAATGGTCATTTTTATGATATTTGTTTTTTTTTTTCAATTTTCATACAATTTGATAATGGTTTTTAAGAGCCATACATTTAAGTTGTTTAATTTGTAATGTTTTTAATAGAATTTTAGTGTACCTAATCCAATTATAAATTCAAAAATGTATTTCAATTAAAAATTCATCTTTATTTAATCATTGTTTAGTATGTGTGTGTGTGTGTGTGGATAACAAAAAATTATCTGGACTTCTGTACTCTTGTTCAAACTTTGGACCTTCAATGTTCACAAGCTAGAGTATATTAGAGGAAGCATCACAAACCTGTGTATATGATATTAGGGCATTTCCTAAAAAAAACACCTTGATCCTTCAAAATTGACCAAGCAATGCTCAATCGATGGGATTCAACAAGATTGTGAATTAGAGGCAACACCCATGACTCCCACATCTATATTCAATACATTAGTCCACCCTTGCAGTTGTTATATACAACCACCCATGTACTTGTGATCTACATACATAAATATATATTTTCTTGTTGCGTGCACAAATCTATAATTTTAAGGTGGTGTAGAAAGTTCAACAACTCTTTTTGTCTAAATGTGATAACCGATGTCAAGATGGTTGTTCAAATCCTCAATATCGATTTGTGAATTTTCGGAAGCCTTTTTTTGGTATTAGTTTTCTAGTTTGTTTATTTAATAAGTTCAAGGTATTTTAATATTCTTAATAATGATATTTCACAATCATAATGAGAAATAATTCTATATCAATTTTGTGTTAATTATCTAATCATACCAATCATAATGGAAAAAATGTCCATAATTTATGTGTTAATTATCATCATTGATGGAGTTACTAATATGAAAAGTGGTGGATATATGTTTTGGATTAACTTTCAATTTGGTTTGTGATATTTATAGTGAACTTGGAACAACTCCCATCATAGGAACTGTTATTGCCCAAATCCACCTTAGGCTGAAGGAAGGCGGGATTCAGGGTAACATCATACCACGCTCAGCCTCGTAGCTAGCCCTACGAGGACAGGAGAGGGCTCTCTTCGGGTCAATCTCAAGAAAATGTATCAAAGAGGTTTGAGATGACTAAAACAACAACTGATCTTAGGCTAGATAAACAAATAGGAGGGTTTGATTTTGATTTTTAGGTGTTTTTTGTTGGAAAAAGAGAAAAAAAAATTTTGGGCTTGGGGATGAGGCCAAATTCTTGCAGAGTTCAAGTTGGGGTAGGGTAGGCAATGACTTTGATGTCTTAGATCAATGAATGGATAGAAAAGACTACTGAGAAGATGAAGAGGGCAAGAGAGTGCAAGGATCTTCTTCAAACTGACGAAGAACATAAAAAACTAAACAAAAGCTTAAGGCAGATTACCGGCAAATCAATGAATTCTACCTCAATTACTCATTTGTTTAATTCAGAAGCATAGAGAAGGACGACATACATATAACATTAATGAAACTTACAATAACATGAGAAGAAGATCATCAAAACTCAGAAGCCACAAGGATCCCAACAAGTGCTGCAAAACTCTGGTCTTTCCTTTGCCAAAAACTGAAAATGGATGTACAATGAGGTGCCAAACTTTTCCCAAGTATCCAACCTGTCCAACCTCTGAAAATGACTCAGAAAATACAATATATAGACTATCCTAACCCCTTCCCATGCCTCTAGGGGTCGAGCTCATCCTTCTAGGAGTTGTTTCAACCAATTCTAAACTAGGAACTGAAATCTAGGCAGCCAAACAACTTACCTCTATATGCCAGGAAACTGATCCATTCACTCAAATTTCACCTTTTGGTGAATGAATCTTCTATAACAAGCAAAAATATGCCCAAGTTACATCATGAACATGAAATGACATCAAGATAGATCAATAGTTACATCAAAATGTGAAACTAGTCAGAACTGGGCGAATTTCTGAGCTGAAGAGTCAAAATGAGGCCAAATTTCTCTATGTGTCGCGCTCAAAAACTCAATGTGTCGTGCCACTTTGAGCCTATTTTTGAGGCACTTCCTGAAGTCCAAATTGAGCTCATGATAGCTCGTTGGAAAGCCCTGGATCTCTGCTATCCAACCCAAGTAAAATTTTTCAATTTGGATATCATTTTCCCCTAAAAAACTACAATATCCCAAGATTGGTTCCTGCTGGTGCAAAAAGTGGCAGAAAGGCCATTTTTGGAGTGTTTTTGACCTTTAAGACCACCTAGAACTTCATGAAATCTCTCAGCCATTCCTGAGCATGCATAATTTACCATAAAAAACCCAAAAATATCAAGTTTTCCTCCAGAAGATGTCCTAATCATAAGCCTGCGTCGCGTGGCGCAACGCGTCGGGCAGAAAAACCTGTTTTGCAACCAAAATTTTCAAAAAAGACAAAATTTACTCCAAATTTGCTGAAATTTGGAGTGAAGGTCTCCCATCATGTCTCATGCTCAGCCAATGAGGCTTTGGCCAAGATTTGGAGTGGATCAGGCCTTTTTCTCCATTTCAGTGCCCTCCTGGTGCATGCAGTTCAGTGGCAGAATCACTATCTTGTTCATAGGATGTGTCGATGTCCGTCTCAATAATGTTGGAAATGTATGCCAAGTGTATTTTTAGCTTGTTGAAAATGAGAAATGAGAACTTGTTTGTTTTTGTCTCCAAATGCCAAATGTGTGCCAAAGGGAAATGAGGGATTATGAGGAATAGGGCAGTGTGGACAGTGAGGTTTTGTCAAGTGAGATTTAAAGTGTGCCAACAGTCACTTGGTAGTTGGGAATTAGGGATTTTGGGAATTTATTAGTGATGTGGAAAAAAGGGATAAAGATAGGGTATGAAATGATTTGGAATAGTGGAATGGGAATAAAATGATATGAGTAGCTTAGGGTATAAGGGAATAGTGGAAAGATATTGACAATGATGATATTACAATGATGGGGAAAAGACCATAGGTAGGAAATGGAGATTTGGCACCAAAATTGTTTTCGAAACACCAATTCAAAACCTCAAGGAGTAGTTTTAACCAAGGTAATAGCGTTTACACTTTGACATTACAAATCCTTATATTCCTTCTCTCAGACAACACCACACATGAGTCATGGACAAAAGGAGAATGATTTTAACTTACTCAAGCATAGAGCAACCAAGCAAATCAAATTTCGGAGAAGACTGGAAGAAGTTTTAAGTTTCAGGCCTATGCGCCGCGCCCCAGCCCAATGTGCCGCGTAGGCTGGATGTGCCGCACCAGTGTTAATTTACACTGGGAAAAATTGTTCTATGCACAGCGCACCTTCAGTGCGCCGCGCTCCTACCCAATGCGCCACGCCATAAATAATGCATTTTTTAGGAGGCTTTTGGAGGCCTTCCTCAACTACAAATTGAGCTCATGATAGCTCATTGGAAAGCTCTTTGTGTATAGTTATCATTTGACTCATCAAGCAAGTCATTTGGCCAACCAAGCTAGGAGAAATCTTGATTTTCCCAAGGTCACTTCAGAGGTGCATTCAATTCTCCTGAGGCAACGGTATTTTTAACATTTATCTAAAACCATGACACCTGTGTAAAACGTGAAGGAGTTTTTTCTTCCTTGGCCTATTTTGGAAGAAAATATCTCTCAGTTTTCCCAAATTCATATTTTATTGCTCAGAAACATCATTTGAGTGAAATCTATCCCGATGTGTGGAACAAGGGATTTGTCGAAATGAAGCAAAATGAAGGGGATAAGGGGCTTCTAAATTCTTGGAGAAATTTTTGGAAGTAGGGAGGGATGTTAGGAAGCAGGAAAAAGTGTAATTTCAGAGATTGAGTGAGGCGAAGGGGTCCAAAAGGGCAAAACACGGGCCTAGCCTAGAAAATTGCGAAGTTGTAGCAAGAAACTAGGGTTTGTGAAAAAATGAGGAATTTGGGGGATCTCAGTGATGGGAAGCGTTTAATAAGTTACATTAAGGATAGGGGAAGGTGTATGAACATCCGGATACAAGTTTTACTGATGATTTGACTATCCAAAAGAAATTACCTCCAAAACCCTAGGAGAGGGAAATGAACCTTACCTAGGCACAACTGAAGCATGAACAAGGTGTAAAATGACCCAATGGAACCTAACATGATGATGAAAACCCTCTGAATTATGGTACACTTAGCTGAATGGTGACATGGACCGACATTTGGACAACTCTGGAGGGAGTGAAAGAAAACCCTAGACCTAATACTTAGTGACCAAATTTTGCTTGAAGGCTCACTGAAATGACAAAATTTGACCTTGACACCTTAACATCACCTTGTAAGAGCATGTTTTATCACTGGAGGAAGGCTGCAAAGGCTGACACTAACAGGAACATACACCAATATTTGCAACTCCCATCATAGGAACATACACCAATATTTCTAGGAACTTTGCCCTAAATGTATTTTACGACCACAAAAAATCATACCTTGCATATTTCCATAATTTATCCAATTACCATTTGGAAAATATTCAACACTACAACATTTTTTGATAAAAGTAAAATGATATACCAACACTATATTCACTATTTTATACGCTCGAGCTTTTCTTCCAATGTATTTTTTCCTACAAAAGAAACCCATAACCAACCGAACCACACTTTTTCATGCATTTTACATAATTTTTCATGTATCATCCTTGTTGTGAGCAAGAATTCTTTCTGTTCAAGAGGACGACTAGACTAGAAACATGTACTGAAGTTTCTCCTAAGATATAATTTTGCCATCATTGTTTTGGGGGAACTTGTGTATTTTCCAACACACAAGAAGTAGTAATTCAAATGAATAAAGGGTGAAAAATATTTATTAAACTCTAAACATTTAGTTAACCATCCTCTATTTCCACCTAGTAAACCACTATAGGGAATAGAGAATTAGTGGGATTTATTTCTCTTCATAATTTCTATAAACAAAATAGTTATCTCTTTTTCTTATGACGAGCCCACTGTATGTGACAATCAACATCTCCCACATAACATATACATGTTAAAATAATTTCTCAAACCCATGTATCTTAGATTGGGTTGAATAGGAAGAAGTCATGGGCATGACCACTAGACGCCAATATTATAACAACATAAATAGAATACAACTAAGATAGAACAACACTAACCATACTCAAATTACTAATGGAACTCGTGAGAGAACTTTCAACATGTAGAATTCTGTTGTTTCTACTCCTAGACAAGAATTTCCTAATGTTGTTCAAACCTAAAAACAACCCCGAAAACATTCTCCTTTTTTTGGTCTGACACAGCGGATGAAATGGAAACCCCCAAATCCAATGAAACCATGCTTTATGTGTTTAAATCCCTGGAACAACTAGAAAATATGCACAGAGATCTAGATATCACTTCTCAACCAATTGTTGGGTCTCATGATATTTCTTACATAAAAACTTGACCAAATTCTACAACAGGAGGAGAGAGAATCATTTCCGCTACACCAAAAATGAGATAGGTGGTGAACTCTATGTGATTTCAAAAAAAAGAGTTATGTACTTGTTTTATCTTAGGGATCGAAGGATTTTGTTACACACGTGGATGGAGATCAATAACAAAAGACTAGTTGGTCGACAATTATTTGGGCACAAGAATTAGGAAACAATGAAATGCAGTCAATATAATACATGGGCATATTCTTGCTCTTATTTTGTCACTTTACCTATAATGGAAAGGGTTTTCTAAGCTAAACTATATGCACAATGAAATTTATCTTAGCTCTTTTCTGCTACTAAGTGTCTAAAGTAGAGTTGTGTTGTTGGAAGAGAACATGATTAACAATGTTAATTATCGCACACATACAATGAATGAAAGTTTCAGCGACACTAAATAACACACATGTTTCTCACAAATAGTACTAGGATCTATGAGAAGTAGTCAAGCCTCACAATATTATTCAAGCTAGAACTATGGTTTTGGAAATTCATGGTTGAGGAATGGTAAAAAAATTTGTTCCATATAAGATTATTTCCAGGAATTCTTGTGACATTATTTCTTGAACAACATTCTCGATAAGATTTACCATGATAGGGAGTAGCCACATTGTGGCTTTTATGCTTGTTTATAGTATGGTGACTTTATGTAAAGGGTTAATGCATTTATTCATCTTAAATATTAGGAGTAGTCATATATATGTCTATAAAATAAGGAAAATGTTTTCAATTTATACTTATTTGTAATATAATGATTTCTAATAACGTTATTAGATTTTAGCAATTAAATTTTATAACATTATAATATTGTAATAATAAATGATTATTTTATTCAATATTTAAAGGCTATAATATTTAAATATTATATAATAGTCATGACCCTTTTATGAGAAATGAGCATAGACTGGGTTCATCAAATTAATAAGGAAAAGTATCTTTGCAATAGGAAAATGTGGGCAGTGCCAGATTATACCTTATACCTTTTTTTTAATGCGCAAAAGCTTCTCAGATATTCAACGGTACATGGAAACCAAATTATACCTTATACCTTTTTTTAATGCGCAAAAGCATCTCAGATATTCAACGGTACATGGAAACCATCAACTATATGACTCTTATCTGACAGGCCAACCATTGGATATTCCATGCTCTAGCGACAGAACGAAGCGTCAAAGATATAACACTCTCGTCTCAAAAACTTGTTCTACCATCGATTATCTAATGCTAAACCGTCATACTAAACTAATAAGTCATCGAATATCTGTCAGAAAGCTATCTCCATTTTCAGAATCTAGGGTAGCAGAGTTATAACACTCCTGTCGCAAAAACTTATTTTAATGTCGATTATCCAATGCTTAACCGTCATATTTACTACTCCATACTGAAGTAACGACCCGTTGGGTTGTGTCAAACTAGAGTAATAAGGCATCGAATATCCGACATAAAAGAGTTTCCATTTTACCATCTAAGGCGAAGGATATTCGACATTTTCCCGTCGCATATCCAACGCTTAACCGTCGGACTTGCTACTCCATACTAACGTAAATGCATCTAATATCTCACGTTAAATTGTCACCATTTTTCCATCTAAGGTGGAGGATATTTGATGTTTTCCCGTCGCATATTCGACGATTGTGGGGATTGCTACCAATGTTTTTCCTGTCGCATATTAGACGCAGGTGGGCATCGCAAAACCCACCTCAAAGCATCGGATTTTTAATGACATTTTTAGTTGTTTTTGGCGTCATTTATTCAGCGTCAGCCTGTCGAATTTCCGACGCCTAATAAAGCAGCCACTCTTCCACACCGTGACCGTGAAATATTTTATAAATTTTGAAATAAAATGTTATACGATGATAAATGATTATAAAATGGGTAAATTTAACTCTATATTCGATAATGGAATTCCTTGGATAACCAATAGGAATTAAAGAATACAAAACAATAAAATATTATATAAAGTTGTGGAAAGTATTGATGTAAGAATAGATAAAAACATGACTAGAGAAAGAAGCATAATAAATAAGTGATAATTGAAAAGATGCTATTTATGTAGACCATGAAGAGATTACTACAAAGGAACAAAAAGAAAAAAGACATCATCCATTTTAAATAATTTTCAAATTTGTACAAAAACGTCACTGAGAGAACCAAATCATTAGAGATGTTGATGTAGGGATACAAACCCAAAGAAGAATGACAAATACACTACGAAAAGGAAATTTGTATTTGCTATCCAAAATAGAACTAAATAATTTTGCATAAGCCAATAAGTACAAGCAATAGGTTAATTCTATGGAAGAAGAATTAAATCAAATTGAAAAAAATGGAACTTAGTAACTTGTGCCATGATTAAATGATAAAAATTTATTGGGACTAAGGGGGTATTCAAGAAAAAGATTAATGAAGAAGAAGAAAATATCAAAAATAAAGAAATATTTATTTGTAAGGGCCATTCACAAATTGAAGGAATCGACTTTGAGGAAACTTTTGCTCAAGTTTCCATATTAGAAGCAATAAGAATGTTCATGTCATTTACATGTTCGAAAGGCTTCGAATTTTATAAATGGATGTTAAATCAACCTTTATAAATAGAGATTTAAGGGAATAGGTACACATCAAACAACCATAAGTCTTTGAATTTTCCAACAATAGATACTATGTGTGCAAGTTGAAGAAACCTCCTTATGGATTAAAACAAGCTCCAAGAGCTCAGTATGCAAGGTTAGACCACTATCTTAAAAAAAAGGCTTCAAAAGAGGAGTAGTTGACAACAATATCTACAAAAATATGGAAACAAATAACTTACTAATTACACTTGTATAAGTGGATGATATCATTTTTTAATGCAATAATTATGATATGAGTCATAGATTTTCTTAGGAAATGTCATAGGAATTTGAAATGTCAATGATTGGAGAATTATCCTTCTTCCTTGGACTACATGTTTCCCAAACCAATGGATTAATATTCATTGGTAAAACCAAATACCTCGACGAGATTCTCAAGCAATTCATAATGGAAGATTTTGCTTTAGTGAGTAACCCTATCATTATCATATGCAAGATAATAAATGATGTTGAATCTCTTGAATTCAATTCAAAATTTTATAGATATATGATTGGGAGTATACTATACTTGAAAGCTTTGAGACCAAACATTATGTAGAAATTTGGGATGGTTTCAAGATTTCAGTAAGTACCAAATGAATTAAATATGCAAGTGGTAAAAAAGATATTTCAATACTTAATGGGAACACTATATTATAGTCTTTGGTATCCCAAGAGTACAAATTGCACATTAACAACATACATAGATGCTAATTGAGAAAGTATCATTGTTGATAGATAAAATTCCTATGGGAGCACATTTTTCTTGGGAGATTACCTTATATCGTGTTGAAGAAGAAATGAATAATCAATTTCTCTTTCTAAAATTGAAGTTAAATACATAGCATAAAAAAAGTATTGTACCCAAGCTCTCTATATGAAACAAATTTTATAGGACACCAACATGGAACATGATCATCCTATTTTTATTTTTTGCGACAACACTAGTGAAGTAAATATCTCAAAAAATCATGTCATAAATTCGAACACAAAGCATAATACAATCAAGTGTCATATCCCTAGGGAAAAGGTTTAGGTAGAATGTCAAGATGGTATATATTGGCAGCATAGAACATATTTATGACATCTTTACCAAGCTTCTGCTTAGAGATGCCAAAAATTTTCTCAGAGAAACTTTTGAATATCTTAGGAAGAAGTTGGAAGTTATATATCCTTTATCTCAATAAAGGAAGAACAATTATAGGGGATCACCCATTGTTATTTATGTCAAATTGGGAGAGAATGTAAACAAGGGAAGAAACTAACAATAAGTATGAATATTATTCAAACAATGGGAGACGTCATTAAAAGAAGTAGATATCAAAGTATTTCCATTAATTAAAAAGGGAGAGATTATTGAAAATGGTTGTTATTGATGCCAAAGGTTGTCCAAATGAAAGAGGAAATTACATAATAAAATAACATATTCCAAGAACTTTCAAACTGTATATGATAATCCCTCTAATTATATAGGAATGAACAGATATGAAATATTTTATCCAGGTGACCCAACCAAAGTACAAGCAGACTCCATTTGGATACTCAGTATTTAAAGGAATTTTTACTCCCATTAATGATTTGAAATGGAAGTATTTGTTACACTATGAAAAGTATCCAAAAAGATATAATAATGTGTTCAAAAGGTTCTCCTTAAATTGTAGGTTAAACAATTAGTTTTGGCTTTGTTTAACAAGTTTTTGTGAGAGGATTGATTAAGTATTTTAACTGTTTATCATTGTATAACATAAAAGAACGGAAAGTAAACTTCAAAAAAGCACATTACTCATCTATTTTTTGAATACTTCACCCCTCCTGGGCTACATCTGCTGGTCCAAGCCTCCCAAATGGCATGTCCCTCTTGTATTAATTTGCTCAAAATGAAAGTACAAGTGAAAATAAGCATTAATAGGAAAAAATATCTGTAAAATAATCTTCAGAAGATATGAAATAGCCAAAGAGGACTATTCATTTACATAAAACTGATAAAGGATGCCCAATATAGTCCCTTCTCCATGATGGCCCTAATGGCTCCTTTATCTTCCTCGAAGCTAAAACTGCTAAAGATCACCTCTATTCGACCTAAAACCTATGCCAAACTACTCGGAATGTTGAAGAGACCCAAAATTGACTATTTTTGCACCATGTTTGGTTGAAAATTGAAGAAGTTATGGCAAAAACAATTTTTTGCCCAGTGTCCCCCAAAATCCTCCTCCAAAACTGGAGGAACTCTAGTTAGGAGCGTTAAAGATGAAGGAATCTCAAAATAGGAAGAACACGTCAAATTTATTGGTAACTGCTGGTGGTTAAATTAAATGTTATAGTTTGTGGGTCACATGGACCTCCGCCCAAACCGCCTGTGAAACCATGGGCTTATCTGTCTAACCTCTGCATTAAATGTGAAATTGTTGCTGGCCACAAGGACCGGTCTTCCCAATGGTTTTCTCTATATTTTAGGGCCTTAAGGCCTTTGTTCCCAGTGCTCGAGTCGCATGGATGTTGGGGCTAGCCCTGAGGAGGATATCCCTTTAATTTTGTCGGTTCAATAGACTTAGCGCCAGGTTCTCGGCGGGTGGTGATGTCACGATGGGGCTGGCCCTGATGGGTTAGCCCCCCAACCTTATCCACTCAATCCAAAAGACATGACAACTCGTTCACATTTACCCGAGTCGTTCAAGAACTTGCCACAGGCGGGCCGTTCGGGTAACTCTGACCAAAGTGTCGGGTTGGGGGTTCAAACCCCATAGACTTCAAATTTTTCACATGACTTTCAACCCTCGACCTGGGGCCACATGGAAGCCTCTAGGTAGGCCACATGGCACCCACTGATAGGCCTTCCAAAAACATAAAAAAAAAAAATTAACTTTTGCCTTATTTCTTTTTTTATAAAATGACATAGTCAACTTAAGTCAAAAGTCCTGTTTTGGAGTTCACTAGATGATTTCAAACCACAATAATGTTTGCATATGACCTTATTTTTTAGAATCGTCATGATGCCATAATCGCAGCGACGAGACCTTTTCAGTCGTTCAGATTGCAACCATTTTTGAGCACTTTCATTTTTGAGCATTTTCATAACATGGACATGATCTCCTATTGAATTACCTAGCTCAAATGGGATCATAGTATATATGGTTGGAAATACTATTCTTAGACCTTTCAAATGATAGATGGAACACCTTCTAACTCCTCATAGTTGAGGAGAAATAAATTTTGAATACTCAATAAACATTCTACTAGTTGCACTAGTCGGTCTGGCCAGTGGACAAGTCAACCTTAACCCGACATCCAAATGAAATATAAATAAGCATGATAACAAACATTTCCAACCACATGAATCAATAATTTGTTTATGTGTTTAGGAGAGTGAAGGAGTAGGTCCAAATTTCATACCTCAGGAACTATGAAGAAGTTAATTAAAACAGAGTTGAAGCAGTGTTTTGTTGAATGGTTTGGTGCATCATTTGAAGGTATTTTGACATTGTTCTTAGGATTATTTCTAGTTTATTTTATGTCTAGTTTTGAAGGTTTATTTCCATTTGTAGCTTCCAATTACTATAAGTTGGTGCTTACTAAGGATTGGTATCTTCATCTTCCTGAAAATTTAGAGCCTGGATTTTTTGTAAGTTGGTGGCTATAGAGGATTTTTGTCCTCACAAGTGTTTTTAATAAGTTAAATATTGTTTTCAACTATTTCTTCTTCAATTTTTTATTTTCACTTTAATATACGTGTTCATACATTGTAGATCATTGAATATGTGATATGAATTCATTTTCAAGATTAAGTAAGTGAAAAATTGTAAAAATTAACAAAATATTGCTTCACCCCCCTCTGAGTATTTCCAACATAACCTATATGACATTATACTTTGCACTCTTTAATAAAATTATGTGTTTGGCTTGAGTGAGCTTAGATACTTAACTCTCCATACCGATTCCAAGGCCTTAGTTTGACTTAAAGTAATTGGTTTTCTAGGAGAAAGAGAAAAATAAAGTATATTTTAATCAAGCATTGTTTTTATTTGGTTGTTATTATTCAAGGGTGACATAAGTGTAACTAGTGATTTTTTAAACACAATATTAGTAATTGAAAGTAAAAAAAAAAATCTATTTATACATGTCCACGACTTCTCTTTCTTTAAATCAAAATATGATTTTCTTCAATAAATGTAACTTCTACAGATTGCAATGCAACTTTTTTCTTTTCCTTTTCTTCTCATTGAAAAATAGAAAGAAACTTCATAGAATTCTAAAATTAACAAACATAAAATATGATTAAGGAAACCAAACAAATCAACTTTCCCTAAATGCAATTGAAATAAAAACAAGACGCAATAAATGAAACATAGTACAAGAATTGCAACAATCACAACAAGATGCAACAAATGTAAAAATTTTGGAAATGATAAGTATATTAAGAAAAATTTAACCACCAAAAAAATATAAATGCCAAAAATTCACACAATAAAACCAAAACAGCCCTAATGCACATTAAGAAGCATAAATGCACTATTTCACTTTCTAACATAATTGGCATGCAAATGCTGACTATGTTTATGTTTTTTGTTTTCCATAATTTAAATTCAATGAATTAATGAAAAAAATTACAAATAGAAAGCAAGAAATATTTTTCTCTTCACAAGTTGCAAATAAAACAACAACAAAATAAAATCTCAAGAAAGACAAGTTAAGGCAACAACTAGGTAAAGAAAAAAAAATTACATCAAAGCCAAAAAACATATCAATCAACTAGAGCTAGAGGAAAAAATGACTAAAAACATTACCAAAGCCACTAGAATTAAATCAAAAACCCTTGGGAAGAAGACATAACCCCAAGGGAAAGAAAAGGTAAAAAACCTACAATGGTACAAAAAAAAAAACTATAAACAAAGGAGAAACACCAAATAAGTTCACTTTATAGAACAATAAACCATAAACTCCCACAAATAGAGATCAAATTGGAGATAAGAATTTCTCAAAAGACCATTGAAGAGACAAGAAAGTGAATACATTTTCACCTTGAAGAGGGATATGTGACTCTTGCCGAAGTAAAGTGCATGCACAAATCACTGTTCCTGAAAACAATATCGTATATATGCGATTATGTCCAAATGAAGTTACATATAACTATTGTAAAAAAGAAAAAGAAGAAAGAGGAAGCCAAAATCTGAAATGTCAAGTTGTATTACAGGCTAAAGTGAACTATAAATGAATCAGAAATCAAAACAAAAACTACGAAAATACTCTAATATTATAAAGCGAACCTAGTATATAAACGATAAGGAGTTTGTCCCTAGTGGAGTCAGTAGTTGTCTTGAGGGAAAGCTTCTCCTAATGTAAGGGTTGGAAATCTTAGCAGAGAAAATGAGAGAAATTTTAAAAAGAGATCCATGAATACATGCAATAGAAACAATTAATGATATATTAGACAAATGACCTACTTGGTATTCTGTCGATTGAAGTAGATCTCAAAACGCTTTCCTCTTGTGATCCTCATAATCTTTAGACTTGCATTCAACAAATATTAAGAAACAAAAATATGAAGAGAAATCAAATAACACATGTATAGTTAATATTAGTATAATATAATTTAAATGCATAAAATGTAAATAAACCACATATAGCAATGAAATAGGTCCACAATAAGATGAGTTTATTTTCTTATTTAGAAGTGGGAATGATAAAAACACAGATAATTAAATCTCGTCGCATGTGCTACATGGAACAATCCTCCAAATTATTCCTTCCTAGGCCACTGAAGGTCTCCTCCTCTAGTATTCCACTCAAATGTGATGAAGGATCAACATAGTATAAGGGAGATATGAAAAAGGTAAAGAAACTAGGGTTTCATTATAAGGGGGGGGGGGGAGAGAGGATTAAAACCATATGGAGACAAACTTGGCTATCAAGGGATTTCAAGAGAATTAGGATGCCACACAAATAAATTGCTTTTATCATACCAAATGCATCCTTTTATGCCACCAAAACTTAGTTGAGGTGGTTACGCCAACATGGTATAGTAGATTATAGTCTAGCGTATAAGTCTCACCGAAAAAAAACATGAAAATGTACATATTTATTTTTTTGGGTGCATTTTCTAGGCATACATAGGTTTTGTTTAGGAAACTAGCATATATATGCAACCTTAATTGATGATAGTTGTGGATATACATTGGATGCTAGAATAAGAAGTGGATATAGATTTTTGAAAAGGGTTTTTAATAACCTTTTATGGAACATAAGTTTGTCATATAGAAAAGGGATAATAAATAGGTCACAACTACATCTCGAGACAAAGTGTGATAAAAATGCTATAATAATAGGTCAAACATGGAGAACAAGGAAATTTCTTCGCAAGAAGGAAATTGTACATTCATCTTTATAGTCTTTTAGTATAACGGTGAGTTTTTTTTTATCATCAACCATCGACCTTGAGTTTCTTTTCAAATCAACCATGGACCTCTTGTTTATGTGCTTAAGAAGTGTTTGTAATAGTTGAATTGCACATATGTGTGGAATCCATAGTCTTTTCTTGAGGCCCATAGATTTTGTACATTTGTTAATTTCTGGGTCATTTTGAGCTAGCAGTAATGTTCCTAAATAAAAACCTATGCATTGCATACAACATTTAATTCTCTAAAGCATGCATAGATGGAAATATGCTTCAAAATTGGAGAACGAAAACAACTAGTAATAATATTACATAGATCAATTGTATTACCAATATGGACCAAATTTATCTACAATAATTATGAGAATGACATGCAAATAGGAACACCAATGATCACGGCTATAATAATGGAAAATAAATAATTAAATTATATAGTGTGAAAATAGTTAGAAATTTGTAAAACAGTATTCAATTTAACAAAGTTTTGTACTTAATTATTTTTTTACGCAATACTTGTGTGTCAACCATTTAAATTAAAAATATAATACCAAATTATATAATAATTAATGATATATGTGAATCAATTTTACAAATTAGCCATAACTCTTTTTTTCAGAGGAAGAAAACATGCTTGTTTATATAGTGTACCAATACAAAGTTCATAGCAATATTACAGGAATGCATGGGCATGGACCATCAAACATGGGCAACAAGTTATGTGAGCACCTGACCGAAATACATATAGAATCATCGCAACTACAACATCAAACTTCAAACAGAGGAAAAGTACCCAAATTTTAGTACCAACCATGTCAATCAAAGGATTCAGGCCCAAAATAAAGGAGAGCCACCCATAATAAAAACCAATGTGATAACAATACATCCAAAAACATAATGTAAAATTTCCCCAAATACTGAGTAAGAGGAAAATATAGTAAGAAGCCTCGACCTCATAGAGCATCGGCATGGAGAGTGTATTAGGGACATCAAAATTTATGGAAATAAAAAGGGATCCCAAAACCCGAAAAGGATATCATGCATACTAAGAAAGTGTGATAGTGCCCTGTGCACAGACACTATCAACCTCAAATAAAGTGTAATGGAGGCAACCAAAAGACTGAGTGAGTCCCAATTTACATAATCGATCAGCCTGAGGGTTTTTCTCTCGGAATATATGTTGGAAGGGGATGAATTTGAAAGAGTCTCGCATCAAGAACATTTGTTCCATCGAGTGAACAAGGTGTGGAAGAGAAAAACCATTTTTAGAATTCATGCAATTTATGAGGACCTGGGAGTGCCCATATATAAACATGGCGTCAACATAAAGTTGTCATGAAAACCATATTAATCCCCATAGTGATACCACCTCCCCACGAGTGTTAGTGCCATTTCCACCATTCCAGTAGAGTTTGTAATGGCATCTCTATCCAATTTTAGCCATGCTCCACATCCTACAGATTATGTTGTGTCGCTCAATTGAAGAATCCAGTCGGATAGGAGATAGGGTGTGGCATATGTTCGAGGGAAAGGTCCCGAGGAGGAGGAAGTGAAAATCTACTCCCCTCCGAGTTCTGAATGATTTTCTGAGCGATTAGAGTAGTAGAAACAAGTACATCTTCAAATATTGCCTTGTTTCGATTCCACCAAACAAACCAAGTGAAAATGAGTAGGAAAGAACCAAGATTTTGTCCACGCGACATCCACGAGAGAGTACACTCCTCCATGTCAGCAAAAGATGTGTATGAAATCTGAAGTGCCAGAAAAATGCAATGCCAAATTTCCACAGCAACATGACACTGGAAAAACAGATGAACATTGGATTCTGATGCCCTCCAACAAAGTGGACTTCTCCCTAGACGAGAGTGTCCGTGCTCACATAAACTATCCAAGGTCAAAATTTCTTTTTCCACAACAAACACTTAAATATAATGAATTTAACAGGAACGTGCATTTTCCATACCTTGAAGAATCAATTGTGTGTTTGAGGGGCATAGATAATAGGAAATATATACCTATAGGTCTTCGTCGTTAGCACCTAATTGTTGTGTAGCGTGCCACCCCATGTAAGGAAATCTCCCCCCATAGTCCTATGTAATCCGGCGTACCACATCTTGTACCTAAAATTATCACACACAATTGCAGTCTCCCCCACAGTTCAACATCCATCCAGACCGGGGAGTCACTAAACCAATATTTTTTAGCTTGCACCAATAAGAAAATGTGGTAAGAGTGAAGTTTGTAGAAAAGAGGCCTACTGAAAATTAGTTACCCCTTCCACACCCCGAATGATATCGAATCCCATGTGGATCTTGTGCCCACCACTAACACTTACCATATAGTACAAAATACCATATTTTGATTTAAAAATAATATTTTATTATAATAAATTTACTTCTTCAACTTAAATAAAATTATTTAAGTGTTTACCAATTAGGGATTAAATGAGCGGTTGGGAGAAAAAAAAGGTAATCTTCCCCACCCAAATTCAATTCTTACATGTGACATAATGAATATTGACACTCTACATATATATTGATGGTATGAAATATATAACATTTCATATAACATTATGGTTAAGAAAAACGGAAACCATACAATCATTGAATTGTGACTTGGAAAGCCAAAGGTCATTGTTGTTTAGCTCTTCCGGGGTTACATTAAGAATATCGATTATAATTCCACCGGGGAACCACTGCCTTCTTCATTGGCTCCTTAGAATTACGAGAGAAGGAATTCTCAAGATTCGTGGAGAGAATTCTGAAACAAGAGTAACGGAGCAAAATAGAATCGTTGCCATGGAGGATGATGATTCGGTTACCGGAGGAGCGCAGCGGGAGGGACCACCATCCTCTGTTGGACAGGATTCTGGGGCCACGGAGGAGGCCGCCGGAAGCCGATGGAATTGGGTCCACCAGGTAGTGGTTCCAGGAATTGTATCGCTAATTGTATCGCTAATTGTAGCCATCGTCATCTTCCTCCTCTGGTTTCGGAATCCATGGTCATGGAAAAATAAATAAGAATCATAATAGGGTCCTTCCTGATTCACCTCGCCTTCTGTTTATATTTTATGGGAACTCATTTGTCTACGACATGCTACGCACTCAAATACTTTTGTAAATCTATGACGATTCGAATTATTTAATGTTGAGTTCCCTGTGATATAACTCTTTTTGTTATCACTGAAGTGTTTCACCTGAATTACGAAATCAATGAAAAGCCATAAAATGATACAAGTGATATACTAATGTGTATTTTAATGTGGGAGACGCAAAGCATTATTGTGAATATCTTAATAAATAATTTTATTTGAAATTTAAAAATGTTTAAGTCAATATGAATTGTACTTCGTTAACACCATTTATAATTATATTTACATTTTGTGACTTTGAATCAACTTCTATATAAAATTTATTATTGTAGCTTAAATTCCATGCATAAATAATCTTATATACAATATTATATTATATATTTTTTTCAGAATTTAGGATAATGATATTAATGTTGAAAACGATCAATAAAAAGCTTATTTTTATTTATCATATTTAAATAATGAAAGTTCTTATTTCACTTATCATGACTTCCCCCATATAAATAATATTATATACAGTATTATATTATAATTAAAAATATTATATATATATGTTTAGTAATCAATACAATTTTATTATTGTAACTTAAATTCCAAGCATAAATAATAATATATTATATATTTTGTTAAGAATTTAGGATAATTAATGTTGAAAACAATCCATAAAAAAACTTATTTTTATTTATTACATTTGAAAAAAAAAAAAAAAAATATTTGACTTATCATGACTTCCAAGTATAAATAATATATATATATATATATATATATATATATATATATATATATATATATATATATATATATATAAAGTGATCAATACTTTGTTATTAGCTTAAGTGAGCATCCTACTAACGTGTGACCGAGGACTTCGTAGCCGAAGGTTTTGGGTTCAGCTTTTTTTTAATGTATTATAAATGTAAATATATATATATATATATATATATATATATATATATATATATATATATATAAAAGAAACAAAAGAATAATAGTTTATTTTTATTTATTATATTTAAAAAATTGAAGTTTATTTTTCATTTATATAAAATAATTTAGTGAAAATATTGTGCACATGATAACTTCAAAAGATTGTTCGTTGATAGATAATTATTTTATAAATGTCATAAACATGTATATTAGAACTGATTTCCCAAAAGTTGAATTTATGTACTTTGGAAATAAATTGTTCACCAAATCATTCTAGTTAATATTCTTGATATTACGAATAACAAAAGTTATTAGGATAAAATTTAACATTTGTGTATGATGTTCACTTCAAAATAAATGATATTTTAATGTTTATAGTAAGCTATATCTTTATTGATTGGCAGCAAAAATATATAGTTTTATGATGGGTGTTTGTTATTAATCTACCACACAAAAAACCGTATTAGAAAAGAAGAATAATATATCAATGTAATGCAATTTTAAAGCTTAAAAAAAATTCTATAAAAACAATGTTTTTGTTTAATATTAAAAAGAATTTGTCTCAAGATAGTGCATCTATCTTGGACAACTTCGTTGAGATATTCTCTCAACCGCACACACTAATCTAGGAGCTAGGCCTAAACTAACTCCTAATCAAGAGGAACTAACATAATCTAGAAAATTGGGCATAAAATTGTAATTTTCAATATTTATTTAATTTAATTTAATTTGGATTTATAGTTTTTTATGAGAAAGAGGCTAACATTCCCCCCCCAAAATTATAAATCCAAAATAAGAACAAGGAACCATCTTCCAAGTTCTCATGTTTAAATTCTTGTTGCTCAAAACACTGCTTGAAAAACCGCCAAAGCTGGATCCAAAGAAACTGCAATCTGAAGAGACCATGAGTCAGCTGCATGTTTGATTCTTCTGTGAATTTTTCTTGACAAATTCATCATGTGCTAAGCTACAAAAGGATCCATCTGTCCTTTCCTTGAAATCAACATCCTTTGTCCACTGAAAAAATTTGTGAACGCCCACTACTGAATTTGATGATGATGGAACTGCCCACTGGCTACTTGATCATTGCCCACTCGCTGATGATGTTTAAAAAAAAGTCACTGTTGATTTTGTTGATGTTGTTGGAAACTACTCATTGTTAATGCCCACTAGCTTCTTGGATGTTTGAATGCTCACTAGATACTTTGTTGATGTTGTCGAAAATTTTAGTCTAACGACCATCGTTAATTTCATTAACATTATTCCCCCCCTTTTTCACCTAAAAGGAGAGATAATCCTCTGCAACTGATTCTTGAACTCTCCCCCTTCAGGTGTAGGAGTGTTGCACTAGTGTACTCCCCCGTTCAACTACATGAGAGTACCATATTATTTTTACTATCGGCTACAATAATTTTGATTGAATTCGTTTGTAGAACTTGTACAATATTTTGAATGTTGGCGACCATTCCCAAGGATCAATCCATTCATAATTGATCTTCAATTTGGCCAGTTTGTGTTGATTGTAGAATTTTCTGATGAACGATTCGACTTGCCATAATGGAGACAATGATGGAGATCAAAACAATGATCTTCCATATGACTTTTTATTTGATAATGTGAGAATTTTGGTTTGACTGAAACATCGGTTTGTGTGCATGTCAGTTTGTCTGCAAATTTCGCAGAATTTGTTGGTGTAATTTGTTCAAGAAAGCTTGCAATGACAAACTTGATGGGTTTTGAATAATATGGGATATGTAATTTCTCTTCATATTTGACATATCCTAATCCTCATCGATTTTTGTTACTTTGGATTTCTTCCCATGGCTTGATAATCGGCTTGGAAGAAAGTTGAACTTGAACAACTTCGACACTTGAAGTTGTTTGGATGACTGGCTTATCATCTTTATATGTATGGTTCAAAGGCTTTAAAGCATCATTATTCTCTTTCAACTCATTTCTTTGTAGTTTCGAATCTAGTTGAAGAAACTCAATCATTTCATTTTTTTGTTGTAGATGCCGTGAAATATCAGTGAGAGTTGCTTGTCTGATTTGCACTATGTCTTCAACACTTGATGGTATCAAACTGTGAAGAACTTCTAACAGCTGGATGTGTCCCGCCATGTGAACTCTCTTGCTTGAATTCGGGCTCGTTTTTCTTGAACTTTCTCACTTGATTGATTTTATCACACTTTCTTGTTTTGGAGTTTTCTTGACCTCTTGCTTGGTGAAACTTGTTTTGTTTTGCGCTCACTGAATATCATGCTTGCTTGCTGTAGATGTCAAATTGCTTGATTTTTGTTTGCATATTGCAATTACTGCCTTTAGAGTTGAACTCACTTGCTTTCCACATGTTTATTTGTTGCTACAATGAACTCCATGATGACTCGCTTGATGTTGTGAACTTTGTACTCACTTGATTGTGCTTATTGGAAAATGGTGTTGAACATTGTCGAAAATGCACCCAAAAGACAAATGACAAGTTCAATCTTCATGACTCAGTGGAAGACTTACTTGAATTAATGTAATCACCTTACCAATTCAAATTATGGTGTCGGTTTCAACCGATAATACAACTATACAGTTTAACTTAGTTACATAAATGTTTATCAGCAAGTGATACAAAAAGTGTTGTTGGTGTCGATGTTGTTTTGGCTTGGAATGCTTGAATTTGTAGCATCTTCAACTTGATTTCTTTGATTAAAACATGTGATGTGAAGATCTCTTTATATAGTTGATGATGTGTCACATAAATGCATTTTTCTTGTTTGTGCATGTGTACTCCAACTTGATTACCTGAGCTTGATTAATTAAGTGTGATGACATGCATACTTAAGCTTTCTTATGTGCATGTAGTTGTGTAATTTTCTGTACCATATTACAATAAGAGTTTTTTCAAAAACTGGACACAAATAATCCACACACATTCACTACACATGGTGTACCGAAGATCCCCTTATTCAATTTCGGGCATATCTAGGACACGATCATCATAGAAAAATATGATTCTATCAAGTTTCAAAGTACATCAATCTTCCATATTTACAACATCTTCGTTCAAGCTTTTCAAGCACATATTGTGAGAAATCTGTAAAGGAAATTTGTCTTCAAAAGTAACTGGACCACAGAGAAATAGAAATGTTACTTCAACAATAAGCTTCTGCTCACTCCAAATTTACAAAAAAAAAAAACTCAATCCTTATTAGTCCACAAATTTAGTTCAAAATTCAACTTATGACTCCAAGAATCACAAAATTCAATCCTTATCACTCCAAAAAAATAAAATATCTTATCTCTCCAACAGAGAAAAATTTAATTCACCTTATTTCCCAAAATTACAAAATTTTAATACACCTTATCACTCTAATTTTTTTTTTAAAATCATCCTTATTACAAAATTGGTTACAATCTTTACCCTTATAACTCCCAAAATAATTTATCCACTTATTTTCTCTCATCCAACATCAGAAATTTCCACTTATATGAATTTACTTTTTCACTTTCTTGAAAGTATCTATCTGAGCCCCGAATATTTTATCCACTTATTCTCTCTCATCCCACATTGGAAATTTACACTTATATGAATTTACTTTTTCACTTTCTTGAAAATATCTATGTAAGCCCCTTTTAAAAAAAGAGTGAGAAAATGCTTTCCAAAGGAAATTTTGGTAGTCAAATAAACTTAGACTTATGCAGCTCTCCAAGTTCTCCACTGCAAAACACACATTCTGAATATGGTAGTTGGAGACATTAAAAGGGGAGAGACTACTCCTTATTTTGGTTTTCATGGTAAGGGCATTTATTTTCATTGTATCGGGATGAGTTTATCCATTCCATATGACTTACCTTTGGGAAATGGTTGACCCAGCTATCGATTCTAAATGCGTCCACCGTAGATCGATAACCATGCACCAGTATTATTTTGATACTTGTTCTCAGCAACACAGTTCATTAATGAATAGGTCGCTAGCATTAGGCAATAGGTTGGTCGCTTATGAAAATGTTTCTTAGTCTATATGTAGGGTATACACAATTTAACTGCATCCCGGATTCATTTTAGAACAGATTATGTCTCAACTAGCACCCTACTTGACCAAGCTCATCTCACTGAAATTGCCCTACAAAAATTATTGTCTTGATATACACTGTTACAACCACACTCAATACCCAGTTGACTCCTTTGTAGCTGCAAAGGTCCAATCACCTTGCTGTGTGACTATCAGAGCTAGGGTCTTTATATAACTCCATGTTTTGTAATGGTTTATCAAGACTCCAATGTCTATCTTAGTGATATTGGTCTCCACAATTTTCATGATCCAACTCGCATTTTCCTTAGGGAACACCAACGAAATCAATGCTAAAGATTCACTTGCACATAAACAAACTTGACGATGAAGATTCAACAACCATGATTAATGCACTCGATCATCGATCTCCTCCATGCGTGCCTGAGATGCATCAAAACAACCAATTTGTCAGTTTTGAAGCTGTCGAAATAGTTGATCAATGTCTAGAAATGATCCTGGATGAACAAAACAGTATGAAGGTCTGTATCTTGCCCAATATCGAATTAATAAGAAATATTTGACATCTGAGATTGCATCTATGCCCACACAGGTCAACACAGAAGCATAGCCAAGTGATCTCAGGTCCACGATCCTGAAACCTTTCAAATTTCGATTATATTGACACTGAATGACTCAGTGGCCATCTCCAAATCCCTTTTTCAAAACCTCTGGATCGATGGGTCTCCAAGAATGTTGATCGACGGTTCATCTGATTTGATATTATATTTTTTCCTACCCCTGTAACAAAGAATAAATTTAATGCAAAACCGTAAAGAGATTATTCAACTCACAATAACTAAAATAGCCATGACTGCCACTGTGATGGTATGCCATGGATGATTTTGGGAATGCACTTATCCTATCATATGTGAAGGGATTCAAAATATTTTTGACAGGTGGGTCTTTTTATAACGCACCCACTGGATGGGCTATAGCTAAGCCTACAGTCAACATTGAGAAAAAGTTGTCATTGAAGTAATTTCTCTGTATATTAGACACAAGTCAGACCAAAGATCTTAGTAGGCACACCAGATCGACCTTCTCTAATCCTACAGGATATCAGCACAACGATCCACACACGTAGCTTCCTGATTTCCTCGTGTTGGCACCCGTCATGCAATCCTTGTATCCTTCCTCTTCCATCGCAGTTTTCCAAACCCAACAACACCTGATTTTATCACGCAACAGCCAAATGCAGTTAAATTATCAAGAAACATTCTTAAAAAAAGAGCGTAGAAGCTCGGACTCGATTGACTCCAACGGTTACGAGATGCCAACTTCGAAGTCAAAAAATTCATCCAATAATTTCAGAACTTCCGATTACATCCGAAGTAGTTGGGCCAGACTTGGAAGCTTGCAGCCATGGAGGGAAAAAATACTCTATGCTATAAAAAAATATAGTTATGTTGCGTGCAGGCAGACTAGACACAGAGACCTTTGATCCAAAAGCTGTTCACCAAAGATATAGAGATGCAGTCAGAGGCATATTTCTTCTCAAAAGTAGATCGCTCACACAAACTTCAGTTGAAACCCCATAACTCAATAATCACACTCTAAATCATAACAAATTAGGCCCTAAGAAATATAGTTGCTCTGATAGCACATGTTGAAAGTTAAACAAATTAACACACACCAAAATCACACCAACAACATAGAAACACGTACATGGCGGAAAAGGCCTAAGAGACTTACATATTTCCTCACATATTCAAATTATTAAAATAATGTAATAGTGCAATTAAATATATGAGGAAGTTGTCTCAAGGTATTGCTTCACCTTGGAAAACTTGGTTGAGATATTCTCTCAACCACACATACTAATCTAGGAGCTAGGCCTAAACTAACTCCTAATCAAGAGGAACTAACATAATCTATAAAATTAGGCATAAAATCATAATTGTCAATATTTAATTAATTTTATTTATTTATTTATTTATAATTTTTTATGAGAAAGAGGCTAAACTTTTTTACATCATAGCTCAATCCTCGTTACACTAGCATGTAACCAAGAGTTTCTATATAAACCATAAAAATATGAATCAAAATAAATCGAAGGTACACTAAATAGGGAGAATTAAGAGAAGAGAAAGGATTCCAGATTTATTGGATTTCTATCATCTTTATTATTTCTTGTAGGAGTTTAGAGAATAGTAGAGCTTACTTCAATGCAGGTGAGACATCTCTCCATATCTAACAACCATAACTCGATCTCCTTAAGCACCATCAGAATCTTGTCCTTCACTAACGGCTTCTGCAGTAGCCACTTGATTTTCCAATATAAATCAATCATGTGGAGGTATGTGTTTTACACCTAGGTGGCAAGCTTCTCTGAAACCTTTGAGTCTAATTGACCCTATCACTCTTACCTAAGATCATTCTCCAATCCAATAAGATCCTAGTGCATTGTCGGTGAAGTCTAGTTCTAAAACATGTGGGTTGAGGATTCAATATGTAACTAATCAATTAAGTTATCTTAAGAGTTGTGAATACCTCCACCTCTTTTATACCTAGCTCACAATCAGGCCATGGTGGTTGTCCGAAGAAAGAAGTGAAAGGCACCAGTGAACAAGAAGCCTAGGAACAAATAAAGTGAATCTAGGAGAAGAACTTGAAACCACATGAGAGAAACCATAGGGTGACTATGTCATCACCCAAATAGGGTAACCACTTAATGACTGGTGGATATAAGGGATGGAAAGAGTAAAGATATGAAATAGGGTGAGTGACAGAGGGAGACTACATATACAGAGAATCAAGGACCAAATTGGGAAATATCCAAGCCAAGAGCATTTCCAACATGAGTTCCATATTTCAAGGAATAAGTACTAACTCATACTAGATTAACCATACAAAGAAGTTATCAACTCATGTAGGGTAGTTATGTACAGAATCAAGGGAAATTAATACTTAGATATGTGGGGATTATAAGATTTTAGAGTTGGTAAACCAGGCATGCCACAAACATTACTTGTGGAGATGATACTCATGTCCTCCACCACCTTTGTCACATCATGTAATATGACCACATAAGATTTATGGTGTTTTAGCTAATGTTTTCTATTTTTTTTTAATGAATTTTATGGATGTTTGTTATTTTAACAATATATATTATTTTCAATTTTAATATGGATATAGTATTTTAAATTATTTATTAATAACTTCTTTATACTAACTGAAATATTTCTTACTCTCAATCATATTGATATACAATAAACTTTCTTCAAACTAGTTATAATAGTATTTTTAATGATATTAATATTCTAAAGAATGTCATCTTATACTATTCCCCTAAAATGGAACCATGAAATAAAATCCTCGCCAAATTCTTGAAAGTATTTCACTAATATTTTCCACGTCATTATTCATGCCAAATATTCTACACATATAGTAGGTACCTTATCATAATTTGACTCTCCATGGATACATCTACTATACATATTTTTTCTTATGAAAAAAGTCTCAGATTGAATGTTAAAAGATACTTCATCACATCTTTAAATAACATCTCTAATAAACATCAAACAAATTTTTAGTTAAGTAACCTATTTGCACATAGTTACTAAAAACATGAAATAACATACATTGTTACTAATATATTAAAACAACTCTTTGGAATATATAAAAAGCAAACCACATTGGATTACAATGGGATATTTACATTTTTAGGGCCAAGGTAGAGTGAAAGATAATCAAACTAAATTTGCGGGGTTTCAATTCGAAGGTGAAGTGAAAGAGGAATTCAAGTGCCATGATTTTTTTTTTTCTTCATTATTATATTGATCTAGAAATTAATAGATATGCGTATAAACAGTAAATAATTTTAAGTTGGTAATTGTGACTATTATCATACTTTTTTACCATAAAGCTAGTTTACACAAATGGTGAACATACTATGGTGTATGTGTGTGAATATAGGGTTCTTTATTGTCACTATTTAATTGTTTAGTTTCCTAAAAATTATATATATATATATATATATATATATATATATATATATATATATATATATATATTTATTTTGTAATTTAAAGTGTTTGATATTTTTGTGTGATCTTATAATTTAGCATTTTAATCATATTTTTATGATTTTTTTGATTGATATATTTGAGGAAACCTAATTCTTGTGTTGAACCCTTCGATGAGAATGATATGATAATTATTAAATATCATGATTTTCAATGAAATCTAATTACCATACCCATGTCATTTTATATGAATGGTTGGGAATATTATTTATATATGAATGTTCTCACAAGAATGATGGTTGAAAGCAATCATAGGAGGAAAAGTTAGGAAAGAATGTGCTTAATTTCTTAGGTATACATATTTTCTTGATTTTCAAGATTTGGGATTTTTTTAAACTATCAAAAGAGATAATAAGTTAACCTTAGTAGGAGTGTGAATGTGTTCTTAGGAATGTACGACATTGAGAAATTTGGGGTGAAATGGGAGAGTGAATCAAGGAGTGGTTGATGCATTTTATCTCATTTTCTTCTATGGAAGAATTTTAAATGGTTTTTATTTTATTTTATTTTATTTTATTTTTAATAATTTGTTACAAAATGGGAAGAAAGAAAACTCAATTTTATTTTTTCTTCTTATATTACAAGAAAATGAATTAGTATAGAGCCTATGGATAGCTCAAACTAAAAACCATGACATGAGCAAACATCAAACCCCAATCTAAAATCGAAAAACATTAAAATGGAAATTGATGTGGGTATAATCCCTCTTCGAACCCTCATTCATGACCTATGAAATACCAAATACCTCTCTCAGGTGTGATTAGTCAATTCCCTGTGAACATTTTTTGCAAATATCCAAGGCCTATTAATTAAAATTTATGATTGTAGAGCCAAAATTTCTCAATATTATAGGGTGAACTAAATAAGAACTAAGTTAGAAACCTAAAATTTTCAAAACTATATCTTATGAAATTGTTTATTGATTTAAGATTCAAATTACAACCATTTGTAACAAGTGGATGCTTTTGTATAGATTGGTGCACCCACCAATCATTTATATATGTAGTAAACATTAAAATATATAAGAGATAATTTGTAATAAAACTTCCATAATTAAATCTAAAACATAAAATTTATCTCACAAAATTAACAATAATAACATAAAATTTTAGACAAGAGAATCCTTAGTGTATGGTAATTGAATGAATGAGTCCATAATCCATATTTTCTATAACAGCCCCTAGTTGATTTCCATGAAAAGAAAATATAAGACCAAGGTCATGTGACACATATTCCAGGCTCAATGATGGGAAATACATTCTAGTGGGTGTTCATTTGGTTTATTATGGCTAAGGGGAAATTGGAAAAGTCATTGGAAAATGATTTGAAAAGGAAAAGAGGCATTAATAGACATTTTTTTATGAAAGTAATGGAAAATAGGAGAAAAGGAAGATGAAGAGTCACATATTTTCATAAGGAAATTAAAGGAAAAATAGAGGGAAATGAAGAAAATAAAGGCCTCAATGATAAAAATTCTTATGAGGATCATTTCATGTATTATGATATTTGGGACTTTTATCAAATCATTCTTTGAGCTATCTTTATTCTCTCGTACTCTTGCAAACTTAGATAATTATTGGAGCATGGTTGGAGCACTCTAGTATTCACTTGGATTTTGAGGAAGAAGGAAAAGAAAACTAGGAGAGCATAAGGGATTAGGTGGATCAATGACTACAAGTAGGTTATTTTATAAGTATTGAGTTGCATGTATGGTTTCCTTGCTATTTTTTTGCATTCATGGTACATGCATGTGATTTCTTGGTTAGGAGTAGTCATTGGCATGGAGGAATGCCTCGATTGACAATGGTGTTGCCTAGCCTTTCCATTTCCTGGATAGCCATCGTGTTATGGGTTTTCCATTTTTTTCTAGTTGGTGATCATGTTTCTTATGGATGTTGGTTGAGTTACTAGTTCATGGATCCTTAGTTGGACAAAAACCCTAGAAACACTTGGGTTGAGGTTCTATTATTGGAAGCCTTGGTTGTAAAAACACTTTAGATCCCTTGGTGGGTTGAGTTACTAGTCCTGGAGCCTTGATTGGAAAAACACTCTGGAGCGTTGTGGTAGTTGTGGGTTTAGTTACTAGTCTTGGAGATGAGTTGGAAATAATCCTCTAGAGCCTTGGACAACTTCGATAGAGACCGATTTGGTGATGGTTAGTGATATCCGACTGTGATGTGGAATCACTGGTTTAGGGTTCATAGAGTTTGGACTTTGGATTCCTTGGTTTGGTCTTATTCTATTTATTCCATGAGATCCCACATTTATGCTTGGAATATGGCAAGGGGGTGATTGGTTGAAAGATAGATTTGGTTTAGCCCAATCTATGGTCGATTGGTATGTATAATTTCTTGACTTGGTTGGATTTTCATATGTTAATAATAGCTCTTTCCCTCTTTCATTTACATGAGTAATTTTACTTGTTATTATGTGGCTCGGATGGTTGTTTTATCATGGTGTATATGTTGTTCAATTACTAGTTACATATTGGTTATATGATGTATATTGGTCATGGATCTTATTATGTTTTGAATTGACGATGAATGGTTATTGAATGCATGAGCTAATATATGTTATTGAAGCTATTATGAGAGGTAATTATACCTTCTTGACTATTCTCAGATAAGCGTCAGACCCCTATGTTTAAATATGCATTCCTGACCTGTAGATTACATTTTCATGATGTGTTTGACGATATGAATATTATGGTTAGGCTTGGTTAAGAAAAATATTTGACCACGTTTTGTATTAGGGGATTTTTATTTTTGTCATTTATTTTTTTGGAAAGTTTCATCAAGTTCTCTATAGTGATCTAGAGTCAATCCCTAAAAAGGTGGCACAAATTTCGTAGATGCAAGTAGATAGCTAGGAAATTGGGACTCCAGTCACTCCCTTGTAGGCTTCATCATGTGAATGGACTCCTAAATTCGTATGTATGAAAGCTTGTGCATGTGAATGGGAGTTCATGGAAATGGAAAAGAAATATGACTTAGGGTTTGGGAACCTGGAGGGGTGGTTTAGATCTTGGGGGTCATGTAGCTACTCAAGAAGGTCATTAAAGTTTCACTTTGTCTATTCCATTTCCTTAATTTTATTTAGGAGGTTGAGTCATATCATAGAAACCATTCATCACATATTTACCCTAGTGGATCGGTGAACTCGGGTAAGTGTGGGAGGAGGGTGTTACAGAGTGGTATTAGAGCTCCCAAGTTCAACACTTGGACTAGATGGGACGAAATTGTTTTTCATGCATGGATGTCAATTGTCTATGTTATATTTATGCATGCATTTTGATAATAAATTTTGTAGTTTGTGTAATCATGATGTTGGTGGTATGTTACGATGCTAATGTGTTGGATGAGTTAGAGCATGAGAAGAAGATAATCAAAGTGAGGTTGCAACACTAGAATTTTGGGTAAGAGTAGATCGTCATACATGTTTGTATGTTGGGCATGTACGTATGTTGATTAATGGTTTCTATATGCATTATTGATATATTCATGCCTACCATTTTATTGTTTCTATGGTTACTTGCATGCTATATTCTAGTTGATCAATGTGGTTATATGCACATACGTCGGATAGTCATGAATGTTAGTAACTTGTTCCTACATGCATTGTGGTTACAAACATGTTGATTACGGTCATTGCAGTTAATATCCTAATGTTATTAGGTATCATGCTAATTTGTATTTTCCTATGCATATGGCTATGGTTATGATATTCAGGTATGGGTAGATACATTTGTGACATTGTGTCGTACTAATATGGACTAACTTGTGCAGATTTGATATCATCCCCTGAGATACATTCAGGTATGAGTTTGATTATGTCGTATATTTGGCTTATCTATCTTTGTAGGTTTGCATTTTGTTTGAATGTTTGATAAATGCATGATATTCATATGTGTCAATAAGTTTGCATGAATCAACGATTTTGTTTTAAGACAAATTTATTAACACAATATGTGTCGAGACAGTTGATATAAACTTGAATGTAAGTGAGTTCTAGTTGTAGTATTATTATGAATGAGATTTGATTGATTATGACATGGTTGTTAGTCCTGGTAAAGGTTGGTTTCAAATTAATAGATATGTTGTCTTAATATTTGGAATGTGTGACTGAGATGTGTGAATAGTTGCAGGGAAACTGATGCAGGAATTCTGCTAGAAAGCAGATCTTAGCATACAAAAAAAAACTCACTGCTTCACTACATTTGAAAATGCTCAAATTTTCTTCAAATAAAACCATGAAAACATTCAACTCAAAATTTACATGAAGGAGAAAGAGCTATTCAAAAATACTACAGATATAAAATATAAAATTTCTCTACCCAAATATTACATTGGGCGGCCTCTTGAATCTTGTCCCTTCAAACCACTCCTCACTCTTCCTGTACTCCTCACTCACTCAGCTCTTATTCTTCCTCAAAAAAACACTCGTATTTATACATAAATAATGTATTTATTTCACTCCATAAATTTCTCCACCCAATCCTCAACTAAATCTAATTTAGATTCATTTTAGGTGTAGACTCAACTAAGTCCCATACATAGAATTCCTACTCCCTAAATTAGCTACCTAACTCATATACTTTTAACTATTAAAAGAATATATACATTAATCCTCACCTTTACATTTTCCTCTCTTAAATTATGAAAATTAATAAAATAATTAATAAAATAATTAAAAGGTCTCACCCCCTATTTCACACAATTAATTAATAAAAATTGAGCTTGATGCTCCTGCATCAGACTCCCAATGTTGAAATTAATCATGATCACCAGTTCATGTGTTCAGATCTTTTTCTACCTGGATCCCATATCTTCTGTTGCAACTCTCCATTTGTTGCTGCTTCTATCTGTTGTTTTTCTCTAGGTCTCCACACTTTATGCTGCATCACCCCACTGGCTATGCTTTCACAATATTCTATTTTCCTCCTCTTACTTCTTCTTCTTTGGTTTACTGCTGCTAGCTTCTTCTGGGATACTTTCATCATTATCCCGATTATCAGTTCAATTTCTCTGTCCAATAGATCTTCTCCAACATCTGCAATAAAACCTGTACTCACAAAACATATGTTAAAATAAAAAACATAAGGCCTCAGTGCCTCTTTCTCTTCTGGCAACATTTCAGTATGTTGCTTTGAAATTTCCTCGTCCATCAGCACGTCAGTATGCTGATTTAAATCCTCTATGAGACTATCAGCTAGTCCCTCCTCCATATCATATGTTTCAAGAATGTCCCCCTGTTCTGGTTCACAATAATGAACTTCTTCGAATTGTTGAACCATTCCTACCTCCTTACTCTATGTTTCCTGATTATTACTCAGAACAATTTATTTGTCTTTCTCTTTCAGCAACTCACCCTGAGTATAGATCCTCTACTTTTCCAACTCTCTTCTCTGAAGATCTAACTTTCTGTATAACTTAATAATCTAAACTAGAGTAGAACTTGGAAATTTTACACAACTTTCCATACCTTCATTTGCTGTTGACCAATCATCAGATGGTCCTTCTTCCCCTGCTTCAATATTCTGCTGAATATTTCCATGAGACCCCTCTGTCTTCATTTATTTCTGATATTTTTCTATCTCCGCATCCTTTTGAACAGATTTCAGATTCAACTCTTCTTCTTTAACAAACTTCAAAGTTTGTTCAACACCCTGTGATGTACCTATAATCACACACAAATAATTAGTCTTAAAAACATAATACCTTGGGGTCCCACTGGATGTTTCAGTCAACACCACTCTTTGCTGCTCTGAATCCTTCATTTGATTCAGTTTCTCTATAGATTTCTCTTCTGTCTCTTCACTTCTTCCACTCTTCCTTGGGAAATCTTCCTGAATTGTCCTGGTTTCAACATCATTACATTGTAAACTTTTGTCAGCAATTTCATTAAAAAAATACATTTGTTTACCTCCTTGGAATTTTTCTTCGGCATTTCCACTTTGTTCCTATTCCATAGCATCTTTGACTTCCTATATTACCCCAAATAAGAATTCATTTATGATTTATTCCTGTTGTAACCAATCAACACTTTCCTTCTCTAAAAGGAATTCTCTACCAGAATTTACCTCAAGATTTTCATTCTCCTTTGTGACAGTTCCATCAGACTGCTCATCATCTTCTACACATCCTGCAAACATACATAAGCTGTGAGAAAAAATGCAAGGCTTCATGGCCTCATCTGCTTCTCTCGCCAACACATCTTCAGATGCTTCTGAACTATCCCAATAGTTCATGAGATATTCCTCACTGATCTCTTCACCCAGAATTTCACCATGTTCCAGGCCACAAATGGAAACATTCATTTTTAACTCAGCCTCTCTGCGTTCTTCACAACTCAACATCTGCTCGAGCTTCCTTAGCTCTTCCATCAACTGTATGTTTACCTGCTTTTCCCTCTTTGCGTGTAGCTTCTTCCACTTCACCTTCTTTCTCATGGTCCAACCATGTGTCTGGTTTTTCACATTTTCTTGCAAAAACTCCATTAACAATTCAAGGTGAATTGTTATCTCAGCCTTCTCCCACTCGTACTCTTCATCCGTCAACTGTTCACATATGCCACTTACGTTGGCATTTTCCTTCTTCTCCCATCTGTTGTGGTTTTCATCAAATCTTCGAAAATGACTATGAAAATTCATATTCCCCTTCATTGTGAACTGCATATGTTCATGTGTGGACTTAATTTAATCCACTTCTCAGCAATCCTTCACACTTTCCATTTATCAAAATGCAACTTCTCCTCCTGCGCTTGGCTTCTCTTGGTTCTCTGTCTTGGAACCAATCTCTAGAAACCCTCTTACTGCAAACAACATTTTAGTAACTCATGTGTTACTATAACCAATTCTTTAGGTGTCGGGCTCCGCCGATCATGCACCGAATTACATTCAGACTTTGGACCTGTCTTACGACTCTTTGACTTCAGACTTACACCAATTTTTCATTTTGGATGAGAATACTCAATCTCAATACAAACTATCCAAACTTTCATTTGACTCTAACATCTATTTTCACTTCAAGCTTTGTCCCAATAACAATGATAGTGGATATTTTGACTTAATTTAAGTTATACAATTTTTCAATAAACATACACCCCTAATACATTTAGGATGTAAATCTTCACCCTCTTTCATACTTCATTCTTATGAAAAATCATCAATTTTCCTTATCATTTCACATGATACTAAAGTCTTTAGTCGAACTTCCATTCAGGTTTTCCAAGATTTATTTTAAGGTGAAGATAAATAAACCATTCAATCTTCAATATTTAAAAATACCTTCCTGAATTATCACACCTCATGCTCCTGTGAAGGTTATTAATAAAAATTTCTTTTTGCAAACTCAACCCTCTGGTTTCCATTCTTCTGTGCCATCTTTTTAACTGTCAATACTTGCATGATCAAAATTTCGTCATCTTAATGTAAAAATTTCCCTGCACTTATATACACCATGAAAAATCAATTGACATCTCTTCACCTGTGTACAGAGAACAAGAAACTTCTTCGATGAATGATGTACAACTCATACATTGTGTTCAACCTGAATATCACCTCCTTAAATGCCATCACATGATGGTAAAAACAAAGGTTTACAACATCAAGCAATTATATTTCCAATCACCAATCAAAATAATTCTTCTTTTCCCACTACAGGTTTTGTCCAAAATAACATAACCAAAACTGTGAAGAATCCACATTATGCATAATAAATATCCTCAAATAAACATGCATATTTCTCTTTATGTCATCCAGGATCAGCACATTTTCATTCATTTTCCATTCAATTTTACCTCAGCATCTGCAACAGTAGTCTTCCCTGCTGCCACATACCTTACCAATCCCTTCTCTACACTTGGTCTTTGGCAAGCACCGGTTCTCTATTCTTTGGAACCTCCTTGAGCATCTCTCTGCTCTCTCTAGGCTTCAACTCACATGCACACACCTGTCCTTCTTATCCAATCTCCATTGGAATTCTTCAATGTTCTGCCCACACTTTGCTTTCATTCAGAAACTATTTCTAGTCTCTTTCAATAGTACTTTTAAAACTATGATCTTTGTTTGTTGAGATTTCCTTCAACTGTCTGCAATATTTATTCTGCAAATATCTTCTTCCAAACCAAATTTTAAAATAAAACATATCAGATCAGCTTCAATATCTTTGTGTGATCTTCTTCCATCTCGCATCTGCACTGTATCTCTGTGTGCTATCATCTTTCAGACTCAAATTCTGATCTCGTTTTAATGCATTCTTTGCAATTCTAAAAAAAAAAACTGAATCTTCAAAAAGAGCTATTGCCAACTACAAGCCTTGATTCAAATTTTCACAACCAAGACTGCTAAGAATCCACACTATACAAAATAAACCCTGTCATAAAAATGATGTAGAGTTACAACAACTCTTGCTTTGGAAATTTCTTCACACAATCAATTCAAGATTACCCACTTCCATGAATGCCCAAGCTTATTTTATTTCATAAATAAATTCATTTAATTTTCAATTTAGTATGCACTTCCAATAGAAATATTGCATTACACATGCAATCTCCACTAGCCATATTCAGTAATACATCACTCCACCCCTAAATATCTCCCAGCTAACACTCACAAATGGAAGATATAAAAATGCTCAAAAACACTCATCCAATGTGCAGTATAGTGAAATATAAAAACTACACCACCCTTGTATCAGAAATACTCTGCAGCTAGGAAACTCAAGAGATCTATGTAGAAATCGGCCACAACACCCACATAATAAAAAAAAAATATCACCATAAAATACATAACGTGGTATAGACTTATATTCAATCTAAGTGCAACTAGATAGGACGAGCGGATACTAACCAAATTTAGCTACCGCTATACTGCAATCGATCCTATCACTTGAACCCTCATCACTCTACGGCTACAATTTTACCCATCGGAGAGCTTGTAAGTTTGCTGCAATAGAATGGTAAAAGAAAATCATGGTTACACCTAAACTTAATAACACTTATGATCATGGAGAATTGAGAATGCATCCACACAAGAGCGCTACAAAACCACTGCTACCTCAATTACATAGCTTGAGTTGCATCGATCCATCTTTAATGCATAACAACTTCCCTCGAGATGCCTTGAGCCACCTTCAATACTTGGCAGGTCTCTCCATAGAACCTCCTTCTGAAAATTGTGTTTAAATGCCATATGAGGTAATACAAATTTGTAATGGTCGTGTTTCCAATTGCGTGTGTGGCAACACAACCTTCTAACAGTCGTGTGGAAATGTTGTATGTGCAACCCCATATAGTAGGCTTTTGATCTTTGGCTTGTAGCTACGGTGTGAGATAATTCAAATGCAGAACATCTCCCCCGCTGTGGCTTGATACCTGCAATCTCTGCAATGACTCCACATTGATATATATTAACCATGTCCTGAATGCATACCCTTGACTTACCAACACAGAAACAGAAGTAAACGTTCCTTCGTTGCCTACATTCGATACTCAAATAGGTGTGCCACCCTTCAACACAACTGTTGTGAGCGGCTTTAATGTTGTATGATGTCACAACATTCGAACGCATACTTTTAACTTACCTTAATGGAAATGTTTCCATTTGATTTCTTATGCAGACACTTATGTATCAACAACTTGTATGTTGATTCAGATCACCGATAGGCATTAGTGTTGGCTGCAACTCAGTCTTAGGATGTAGAGTTGACTATCGAATTCATACGAATTCCTTTGCTATTGAAGTCACCACCTTTCCGAATTCTATGCAGATTTCATTTGTTGTAGAGTGCGCTGCTTACATCACTCTTGTCACTATGATGAAATGCAATTTTTTTACTCTACGGCTAGCGTAAAGAGGTCTCTCCTACGATGGCTATCACACCCTTCTTTCATGCACATTATTCCTACATCTACAACTCGCACATACATGTTCTATGCATATATAAACTTGCATATTCAAAATAGGTATCTTTCCCTACCTCTGATACCAAATGATGCAGGAATTCTACTAGAAAGCAGATCCTAGCATATAAAAAAAAACTCACTGCTTCACTCCAGTTGAAAATGCTCACATTTTCTTCAAATAAAACCATGAAAACATTCAGCTAAAAATTTACATGAAGGAGAAAGAGCTATTCAAAACTACTACATATATAAAATATAAAATTTCTCTGGCCAAATATTACATTGGGCGGCCTCTTGGCTCTTGGCCCTTCAAACCACTCCTCACTCTTTCTGTACTCCTCACTCACTCAGCTCTTGTTCTTCCTCACAAAAACACTCCTATTTATTCATAAATAATGTATTTATTTCACCCCATAAATTTCTCCACCCAATCCCGAACTAAATCTAATTTAGATTCATTTTAGGTGTAGACTCAACAAAGTCCAGTACATAGAATCCCTACTCCCTAAATTAGCTACCTAACTCATATCCTTTTAATTATTAAAATATTATATACATTAATCCTCACCCTTACATTTTCCTCTCTTAAATTATGAAAATGAATAAAATAATTAAAAAGTCTCTCCCCCTATTTCACACAATTAATTAATTAAAATTGAGCTTGATGCTCCTGCATCATAAACATGCTTGGTATTAGCATGCCAAGGAAGAAATTGATTTTTTTATATAACTAACAGTTGGGTGATGTGGCAGTACATAATAAGACTCAATTGCAACAATGAAAAAGTTAAAAGAAAGGAATCGGCTGACAATTCCTTTGACTATGTTTGGAAACCATAATTCCAAATGAACTTGTACTTTTCATGAATACAAGAATTATTCTTACCCTTGATTTTGTCTGACATTATGTGGATATATGTTATATTCATTAAGAATTATTTGACATGTATAGTGTCTAGTTTCTAGTTATAGTTGGATCTGTCAAGGGAATTGGAGTCCCTTGAGAGATGTCATGGATGTGTTCAGTTACAAGGCAATGTGCTTGGCACAACAACATAAGGTAACTAGTATATTTTTATATTTATTTATGCATTGAAAGTTTTGTTTTAAAGGAAGTATGATGTAGGGGATTGCATGGAAAAAGAGACTTCGATGAAATATTGAAGAAGGCTTAGGCTGAATTTTCCCTTGGAATAATTGGGAACCATGGGGTTAAGTCATGGTGTTTATTTCTAGTTTTGTTCTTATGGTGTATTGTGATTATTTTGAATTTTTTTTTATGTTTGGTGCAGGGGCATGCCACTTTATTTGTGGTGTCATATATCTATTGGTTTTTCATGGTTTTTTTTTTTTTTTTTCTTTCCATTTCTGTTTTGAGAGTATTGAGAATTGGTTAGGAAAGAGGAAATTTAATGGAGCTTGGGAAGAGCTAAATGAAACCCAAGAGGTAATGTAAGACGTAGATGAAGTTTGGTGCATGATTAAAGGGAAACTAAAGGTAAGAATATGACAACCAATTGGAGTGGTTGGATCCATTGGGATAAATGGACGATGGAAAGGAATTCATGAGAAAGGTAACATGAAAGATAAAGTAAATGGATTGAGGCATCTTATGCATTGGCTATGTTAGGGACTATTGTTCTCAATGTTGTGCATGTATCGTATGGGTAAAGGGAGTTCTCTTAATTGTAACCTTATTCTATCTGGTAATTATGCTGTGATTATAATTATGATGATGTCTATATATGTATATATGTATGTACATATGTTGTTGTATGACAGGGTCGTCAGGGATCATGATTTATTTATGCTAATGATTATATATATGTATGTATATATTCCATTGTCTTATAGGAACATAAAGGATCATCATTTTTCTACGTTTATGTTTATATGTTTATATGTATGTATATATGTATGTCGTTTTCTGACAGGGATATCAGGAATCATTCCTATGGAGGAATTATTGCTTATGCTAGAGAATGGAATGGACGGGTTTCTCGTTTATGAGGAATCAAGTAGGAATAGTAGCCTTGAAAGATATATGAACATCATGTGGATATGAATTGATATTATGTGACTATACTATGTCTATGTTTATGTTATGGACGAGTAATTCTTAGAGATACATCAGTGCAAGGAAAGAAGTGCGATCAACAGCATGTTAGAACAAGCATGTAGAGTGGAAAGACACCAGAACAAAGGCTGCTTGGTAGAGTCAATGTGGTCTCTGGACGTGTAGTAATATTATTGTATGTATTTTGTACAAGTTGTATATGTGTTGTTGTGTACATATGGTGTTGTGTACATGTTGTATATGCGTTGTTGTGTACATCTTCGATATGTGGTTTTGTGTACATATTGTGTCATGGGAATGTTGGATATGGGGTGTTGTGTACATATGGTGATTTTTTCATGTTTTATATGCGGCGTTGTGTACATATGGTGCTATTTACCTATTTTATATGCAATGTTGTGTACATATGGTTCTTTGTAGATGTATATACAATGTTGTGTACATATGGTTCTTTGTAGATGTATATACAATGTTGTGTACACATGGTATTTTGTGCATGTTGTACATGTGGTGGTATGTATATGTGGTGTGGTGCATGATTTTACATGTCGTGTTGTGTGCATGTGGTATTGTGTACATGTTATAAATGGGGTGTTGTGTGCATGTGGTCTTGTGTACATGTTGTACATGGGGTGTTGTGTGTCAGTGGTGTTGTGTACATGTCATTCATGTGGTTTTGTGTACACATTGTTCATGTGGTGATGTGTACATATGGTGTTGTGCACACGTTGCACAGGTGGTGATGTGTACATGTGGTGTTGTGTACACATTCTATAGGTGGTTTTGTGTACATGTGGTTATGTGTACACATTATGTAGGTGGTGTTGTGTACAAGTGGTACTAGGTACATGTTGTAAATGTGGTATTGTGTACATGTCATACATGTTTTGTTCTATACATGTCATATTATTTTATTTTTATAGTGTATTCATTATATTGTGACACGTGTATCTGTTTTTTTGTACACGAGGTGTAGGTGTATGTATTATGTTGTGGTGTACGTATGTATTGTGTTTTGCTGTAAAATGGGTGTAGGTGTATGTGTTGTGTGGTACACCATATGTGGGTGTATGTGTGTGATGTGTTAGTCATCAATATTTTTCACTTGTTGTTGATGACTAGATTCCTAGCTGAGTTTTCTAGAAGCTGATCTCCATATGTCAATTTTTCATCTAGAAAACCCCCAAACAAATTTTTTCTTTCCTAGCCCTTCCTATCAGCCTATGATCAGAGTAATATTTAGTTTTCAAATTCATTTCTTGTTTCAGAAAAATATCCCTGTCTATAGATGTCTTGGTCTTGCTTGTCTACTATCATTTTCCCCTTAGTTCTCATGAAAATCACTGTCCAATATTTTACAAAGTGTCTCCCTTCCTATCCTTGATATTCTTGTCAAACATAATCAGAGTCAATGAAAGTTTCCCCTAAGTTAGGTAGTGGCGCTTTAGAGAATCCCTTCCTCGACAAAAATAGCCATGAGCCAAAATTCTTTATTCAATACCAACCAGCCTGAATTAGCGCTTAATCTAAAAAAAAAACCTTGATATACCTCTAGGTCGCGCCACAAAGAGGTCTTGTTGTCTTAGTCCGAAAGAAATTCTATGAAGATCTAATACAGAAAAAGATGGGCATGTGCACAGTCTAAAAGAATATGCTTAAGATTGGGAAAAATCTCCATAAGACACCAAAGGAGCTTTCAAAGGTTCAAAGTCAAATTTTTTTCATCTCTGCAGGGTGCGAATCGGATGACAAACAGTAGCCAGACAAGAGCAGGGAGACAAGTCTAAATAAGTCTCCCATGTTGAATAAATTTGTCATCAGCAGGTCAAGAGCTGCAATGAAAAGAAAGCAGGAGTACATTGTTTCAAAAGCCAAATTGATATAAGGTTGATCTGCAGTGTTTCAGTGTGTCTTTAAGAGGTAATGTTGCATAAGTTTTCTCGAGCATATCATCATAGTACATAAGATGACAGATGCTTCTTATTCTGCCTCAAGCCTGGGATAAGAACACTAGTCAAAGAGAAAATCCAATGTACCTCTACAAACACAATAAAAAAAAAGGTTAGTAAATGATGACAAGCAGGCTACTTATACCCTGATGCATTATGATTCTGGAATTAAGAATGAATCCGGAGATAGTTTGGGAGCTAAACTTAAATTTTGGGAAGGAGTAAGAAGATGAAAATGGTTGCAAAACTGTTGAAGTGTGGTTGACCCAACATTGGTAGATTTAAGGGTGTTAACAAACTTCTCAAGAAAATGTGAATCCACAAATAGACATAAAATGAATAACGACATGGATGACTTAGTTTAAGTCTCATCTTCCTCCGTTTGTGTTGATATGAGCCCTCAATGGACTGTTTTGAAAAGAGATAATCCAACGTGACAAATGGAAAAAGCATAGTCATCACTTAAAATGATCTATTCAAACAGTAGAAAATCACTCGAAGTTATGAAGGAAGGACTTTTTCTTTGAATAGTGAAGGATAATGCAGTACCAGGGAGGAGGTTTTAGGAGCTAAACTAAAAATCTTTCCTATGCTATAAATGACTTAGAACACACCTAGTCTCTAAGAGAAAAGCAGACTTAGGTTGAGGTCTTTAAATCAATTTGCAAGGGTGTTAAAACATTGATTTCAAAGCTGCTTTGATCATCTGAAACCATAGAGAGAGACATTGATAGGAGATATGGATTTTTGTCAAAATTATGGAGATCTTCTTGCTGTGAGTGTTGAAAGAAAATTCTTGGTTGAAGAAAGGATAAAAACAGTGATTGAGGGAAAGAGGTTTTTGGTGCCAAAAACACAAGGATACTTCCCTTCAATAAAACCACAAACATGTCTTGTTAAATACCTCTTGGATCAAACATGACACTGAAGAGATGAGTTTAGTGATGATGAGGAATAAGGAAAAGAGTCTAAACATAGCAGTGATAATGAAGAGCAAAGTGATGGGCAGTAAAGCAGTGACAGGGATAGACAAGACAGCCCTCAAGCAAACACTGATGAGGGCAAGAAAGTACAAAACATGGATCATGAAGGGAATTCTCCAAAGCATGTGCTAGCTGCCTCTCCTAGGCAAGGGGCTATGACTTCTTTACCAAAGCTAGAGTGCCAAACAACAAAGGAGAAAACCAAGAAAAGCTCAAAACTGCCCAAACAGGCCACTCGGTGAGAAAAAAGGAGAAAGACACCTCTAGGCTTGGAATTTTTGCCCAAGTTTCTAGAAATGTTTCTAAAAATCCGTGAGGGACTTGCTCACCAAAATTGAGTAAATTTTGACATGTTCTTGTTTTTTGACATTTTTGGGCCTAATTGCATAAAATCATGGGTGTCGCCATTTTGGTTTGGAGCATCCTAAACTCTTGAGAGTGGTACCACTGGATGCATTAAATTTAGGGGCATCTACTCAAAAATTTTCATAGCATTTGAAGTTGTTTTGATCCCCCAAAGATGCAAAAAACACTCACCTTTTCGACACTCTACCCACATATCGGCAAGGCTTATTTTTTTTTGTTTTTTCACTCAGTTTAGTATTAGATAGACTTATAGGCATCAGATTGGAAAAATTCAATTTTTTCCAGAAGGTAGACATCTGGAGCTTTCCGACGAGCCATAAAGAGCCTCGTTTCGACATCGGGAAGGCCCTCCAAAGTCATCTGAAAGACAGGCAATTGTCTGTTGGTGCGCCCTTAGTGCTTTTTGGCCAAAAAAGGTAGTTTTATGAAGTGGCCTCTCCAAATGTGCGTTAAGATATTTTGGGACATTATCAGTCATAAAAAGTCAATATAATTCCCTTTTTTAGCATTTTTTAGATATTTTCATAGATATTTTGTGCCTTGGGCTTTGCAAAGCCTCAAGGACAAAATCATATATTTTTTATGGGCCAATGAGCTTGCTAGTTTCACTAGGAGGTTTTCCTCACTTTGGCCTATATATTCCAAAGGCTTTCGTTGTAAACAAGGCTGAACTTAATGAATAGAAGCAATATATGGTCATATAAGCTTTGGAAGAAATACTTGTCTCATGCTTTTGGATAGTTTCTTGGATGTTCTTGGATGATGAAAGAGGATTGTTGTTGGATTCCATGACTTGGTAGAATGGTATAGTGTCTCTCTCTCTATTTTGTTTCCTAGTTTTCATTCATAAATCCATGTTCTTGCTTGCTATAAGAAAGTAGAGAAAAATTTTGAGACATGCCCTTGGAGGCACCTCAAATTTCTTGTTTCTTTATAGTTTCCATGTTTTCTTCATTCTTAGTCATATTAAAGAATCCTTGATTTCTCTTTAATAACTAAAGAATATTGTTTACATTTTTTATTTGTGGTTTTATGCATGCTAAGTATGATTTACGGTATGCCCTGCTTACTCATGACTAGCTATAGCTCCACCTATGAAACTTCTCTTTGATTGATTAGATTGTCATTTGTTGAGCCAAGGAGGTCTTGTTCTGATCTTTTCCTTTTCCTAAAACTATGTAATCTTGTTTTCAAAGTGCCCAATAGCTTGAAGTACTATGTTCAGGCATTCCTACATAGTGATTTCAGTTGTTTGTCTGTCTTAAATGTATTTTCCCAAAGTCTGATAGCCATTTCCTAAACTTAGAGAGTCATATATCTCTATGCATGGCTTGAATGTTTATTTCTATGCATTGATCAGCTTATAGTTACATTTCTCATGATTAATGGTTTTCCCTACCATGCTTATGTCAGCTATTAAACTATTTGTGCTTGAAATCCTTTGTTATTCACAAATTTGATGTCCATCTCACTCCATTTTCCCAAAGATCCATTTTACCTCGAATAAAATCGGCCCTTCAGCAACCTTGTATCACCATTTGAAATATTTCTTGACCTGTTTGACCCCATAGCCTAGTTGATCTGACATCTTTTACCTATTTTATGTCTTTGATCAGTTCATCCCTCATAACCTAAAAAGCAAAACCAAAAAACCTACTTCATAACTAGCCTAAAATCAAGAACACAATAAGAAAACACACAGATATCCCTTACACAAATAGAGAGATCCCTCTCTGAGTCTAGGAAGGCTAGGTCCTTGGGCTCCAAAGACTGGTTTGATGTTACACTGTCATTTGGCTTGCCAATCAGCCAAATCATGGGACATTAACATAATAGCGATCATGGTGGGAATTTGAGTCAAAACATCCTTGGTATCCCTTAGGATCTCTCAAAAATCTCAGTCCAAATTAGAAAACTTAGGTATTTTCTGAAGAGTAGAAACTAGATCCTTCACCATCTTAGCAAAATGATGATTCAGTTATAAGAAACTCTTCCGAACCTCAGGGCTACATATAGGAAACTCAGAAAACCCCAAAGATATCTCTAGATTGGTGTTTATCAGTTATTGGTGGTGGACCATACACATATACTCTCTAAACAACTAAAAATCCACCTAGCGACTCCACTAGCCTCCAGTAGGCCTTACTACTTTGCTAAAATTTTAGAATACTATCCGATCAGCCACCTCATTGCCACCCTAACATAATGGCAATCAGAGTGGGACTAACTGAGTACATAATAGTCTAGCAAAATCTTGTAAATTCATTAGTCTTTAAAAATTTAAACAGGCAAGCAGTCCATAGATTCATTTCGAGTAAACTCTTTTTGTTTCACCACCCTAGAAAAGTGATGAATAAGTTTTAGAATACTCTAATAAACCATAGGTTGCACATAAAAACTTAGAAAACCCCAAAAACATCCCCAGATTAGCTTTTCCTAGTTATTGGTGGTGGACCATAGCTACATCTCTACAAAAACAACCAAGTTCCACCTGGCGACTCCACTAGCCTCCAGTAGGCCCAAAACTCCATAAAAACCAAAAATTTCATAAACCATACCTCTCTGTTGACTCATCGTTTCCAAAACATAAAATTCATGGTGCAAACTCTGTGATCAGTGACAAACTAAGTATAACTTAGCGATTCATAAACATTCACCTAAACATAGGAGATAAATAGAAATAAACTTGCAAATAGAACCATTAGCTTGTCCAAACAACCTAGCAAGCTGTTGAAACCATGTGATAACTCTTCTTTGCAATTCTTCACCTCAATGTTTGCTAGAAAAATTTTCCCCGAAAGCATCTTTGATATTATTGGTGGTCGACCATAGATCTCAAAGAAATCCACCTGGAAACTCCACTTGAGGAAGAACCTAAAACATGACTAGTCATCCTAGAAAGAAAAAGCACTCGGGCCTTAGTTGGATTCAAGAAATTATTGTCTTTATCTATAACTATGTTCTATCCTACTTTTAGCCTGATCAAGAATACACTGATGAGATCTACATTGATCATTGGAAAGATCTCAAACCTCGAAAAGCTAAGCCTCAAATTTCAGACCATGAGCAGGCTTATACACCTATGCTTACCCCAGATTCACCTATGGAAAACCTAGCAAAACATGAGCCTCATGCAACCTTTCCCACTCTGGCTGAAACCTCAAACAGTCATAAATATCTTTTTACACTACCTATATCCACAAAGGTCCCAGAAAGATACAAGACTCTGGTTTTACCTCCCATCTTTCGAGCCCTCCTTGCAAATCTTCAAAATAAATTACCCATATTTGATGGAGAAAGCTCCAAAGTCACCGCTGAAGAGCACATACAAAATCTTGAGAATTTACTTGAAATTTATGAAATAGAAGAATATGATGTGCGTATTATAATGTTTTCCTTATCATTACAAGGAAAAATTAAGATTTGGTTTAAAGACCTTCCAACTACAAGCATTACCAATTTTCATCAGTTCACTCAAATATTCCTAGATAGGTGGGTAGTAATGGGTATTAAAGTTCTCATCATAAAGGAATACAATCAGTTAAAAATACAACCAAGGGAGACAATACAAAACTTTTCATCCAGGTTCAATAAAGTATACCATGCAATGCCCGCTAACATAAAGCCACCCCTCGGATGTGCTCTCTTGCACTACCTAGATTCTTTTAACCTAGAGATGGTTTTCCAGATAAGAAATAAAGATCCTTTGACCCTAGAAGAAATGCAAAGGATAGAATTTGATGTATAATTCAACATACTGAATAGAGAGGCACAGCTAAGAATAATAGAGAAAGACAAAGAAAATCAAGAGAGAATAATATCTTCAGAGGAAAAGTTGGAAAAATTGGTATATGATTTCAACAAACTAGGGCATCTACTTGACAAGAAATGAGAAAAACACAAAGTTAAGGTTAACACTTCTTATTCAAACCAACCTACACTTCTTCCTCAGGATGAACACAGTCAACTGTTACAAGACAAGAGTTATAAACAAAATGTGCCTAATGAGAAAGTTGCAAATAAAAACATAGAGGAATGCTCTAAAGAAACTATCAGCCATTTTGAAATCACAAATTTTGAAGTGGAAGAAGAATCAAAACCTTTAGGTTCTCTACCATTATGCTTTAAATCATTCTAGACTTTGAAAGAGAATTTGCATCCTAAAGATCTATTAGCAATTATTTAGGAAACCCCTGCTCAAGTTAACTCTCACCTAAATCAAGGAAAGTTGATTGAAGAGGAATTCAAATCTGAGATAGAAGATAAATCAAAACCTGTAGGATCTCTACCTTTATGCTGGGAGTCATTTGAGTTCATAAAATAAAATTGGCCTCCTAAGAATCCATCAGAGGAAACTCATGAATCCCATGTTTATTATCCAAAAAATCAAGAAGAGTTGAGTGAGGATGAATTCAGATCCAAGATAGAGGATAAATCAAAACCTGTAGGATCTCTACCTTTATGTTGGGATTCATTTTAGTTCATAAAAGCAAATTGGCCTCTTGAAAATCTATCAGAAAAAAATCATGAATTACATGCTAACTATCCTCAACATCACAAAGAATTGGTTGAAGATGAAAACAAGCAAGAAATGAAAGAGAACCCACAGGATCTCTCTAAAGGCATAAGTGATGATTCATCATCTCTCATAGGTGAAGCCCAAAATGACATTCATCCTTCAAATCAGATTTCCCAAGAGAAAGAGGATTATTGTAGTTATATCTGAAGAGAAATGAAAATTCTTCCGTTTTTAACTGAAGAGGAAATAGATCAACTTGTAAACATGCAAACAACCTCTGAAACTTCATATAACCAATTTTTTTTTATCTTTCTCTTGTTAATCTTGCATATCATAAGTCAAAAAATAGATTTGTAAATCAATTTGAAGAAAATCAATCTGATATTCCAATATGCATGGTTGGTGACATTACTTATATTAATGATTCTCCAAGGATTGATCAATATGTTGATGATTATGATTTCCAAACAGAAGCTAACTTTGTAGAATACTCAGTTTTTTATTTTTGGGAGGAAGCTCAGTTTCATAAACTTGAGGAAAGTAACCAAACAAAACATAGCAACTATGACAGTGATGAGGAAAGCTCAGAAAATTTGGAAGCAAATGAACGCTTGAAAATTGATGATCACAAGAAAGTTGCTGCTCTTCTTTCTCAAGAAGATTTGTTGCCAAAGTGTATCCTAGCTCATCAACATGATGAGCTTCACACAGTTTTCAGTTCACTTAATCAGAGCACATCAGCTTGGAAAGAAAACTACAGTGCAGTATATGATGAGTCTGACAGTCCAAGTGATCATGAGCAAGGGGAAGAGTTTCTTTCCCAAGAAAGTCCCAAACATAGCCAAGTAGAACAAAGAATAGTCTTGAATGAAGCCTATATATCAAATCCTCTAGATCAGGTATTATTCCAAGATCCATCTGTTGTTTTCCTTGAGAAATATGAAGGAGTAGTGGGTTCTATCATGAACAGTTTCCTACCAAGAATGAGAAAAAACTTAAGCACTACTGTCCGAAAACAAGCGAAATGGAAGTGGCCTTTTCATTACTTCAGCATCATGAAAGAACTAAACTAGAGTCACCCATGTAATCATCTACTTTACTGGTTACATTGGAAAAGAGAGTTCACCAAATAAATGTCTATTGTGTATAGATTAGAATAGGATAGACAAACAGTAGTGGAAAATAAGCTCAGCCTTGTGAGCATCTTTTCAGTTCTAGATTGTTTGAAGAAAAATTCAAAAAGCAGAAAAATACAAAAACAGTAGAAATTAGAAAAAGAGGGCAGTTTCTAAAAGAAATGGTACAACCCCATACCAAAAAATAGTCATTCTGAAAGCGAGCAAGTCTAAATGCCACTACTAGTGCTCAAAGATGTCTTGTTCAGTTATCTAGCCTAATCATAACTGAACATGTTTTAAATCTATTTGCTGATAAGTTAGTGAGAGGAAAAGATAGTCAACATTGTGTAAGCTTGACTTATCAAAGAGAGTAGATTAGGAAAATATACTGGTTCCACATGCTCAAAATAGAACCAAAGAGGAAAGCAAGGATGAAAAACAAATTTTGTATCCTAGCCTTGTTTTTCTATATTTCATTTTCATGCAAAATAATATTTGTGTGGAACTTGTCTTTCATGCCACAAGTACATGACAAATCAGACTATCTAATCCTGATTTGGTCATTTTTCAATTTCATGTTCTACAATAGTGAATAAAATCCTATCAAACAACTTAATATTGACAGTCGATCTAGCATAGGTAGAGAAACAAAGGAATTCATCAGTTTAATATAAACTCTTGGAAGATATAAGTGTAGCATTAGATAGTTTATATTCTAAAAAATATCATGTCAAAGGGTTGCTAGTCCAAATGCACCCGAAAGAAGAAAAAATTTTAGGGAATATAGCTGGGTAGGTAGAGATGTTTTTGAAGCTAATCATGCTGTAAATTTTCAGAAATGGCATCAAGAAAGAATGAAATTTGCACTAATGGATAAGGCACTGGTCTTCATAAGCCAAAGATTTGCAATTCTAGACACCTCCTGAAAAGGAGCTGCCCTCCCTAAATGGAGCCACTGTTAGTCATCAGTATTTTTCACCTGTTGTTGATGACTAGATTCCTAGCTGAGTTTTCTAGAAGTTGATCTCCATATGTCAATTTTTCATCTAGAAAACCCCCAAACAATTTTTTCCTTTCCTAGCCCTTCCTGTTAGCCTATGATCAGAGTAATCGTCAGTTTTCAAATTCATTTCTTATTTCAGAAAAATATCCATGTATATAGATGTCTTGGTCTTGCTTGTCTACTATCATTTTCCCCTTGGTTCTCATGAAACTCAAAGTCCAATATTTGACAAAGTGTCTCCCTTCCTATCCTTGATCTTCTTGTCAAACACAATCAGAGTCAATGAAAGTTTCCCCTAAGTTAGGTAGTGGCGCTTTAGAGAATCCCTTCCTCGACAAAAATAGCCATGAGCCAAAATTCTTTGTTCAATACCAACCAGCCTGAATTAGCACTTAATCTGCAAAAAACAAGCCTTGATATACCCCTAGGTTGCACCACTAAGAGGTCTTGTTGTCTCAGTCCGGAAGAAATTCTACAAAGATCTAATACAGAAAGAGATGGGCATGTGCACAGTCTAAAAGAATATGCTTAATATTTGGCAAAATCTCCATAAGACACCAAAGGAGCTTTCAAAGGTTCAAACTCATATTTTTTGCATCTCTGTAGGGTGCGAATTGGATGACAAATAGTAGCCAGACAAGAGCAGGGAGACAAGTCCAAATAAGTCTCTCATGTTGAAGAAATTCTCCATCAACAGGTGGAGAGCTGCAATGAAAAGAAAGCAGGAGTACATTGTTTCAAAATCAAAACTAATATAAGGTTGATCTGTAGTGTTTCAGTGTGTCTTTAAGAGGTAATGTTGCATAAGCTTTCCCGAGGATATCATCATAGTACATAAGAAGACAGATGCTTCTTATGCTGCCTCAAGCCTGGGATAAGAACACTAGTCAAAGAGCAAATCCAATGTACCTCTACAAACGAAATAAAAAAAAGGTAAGTAAATGATGACAAGCAGGCTACTTATACCCTGACGCATTATGATTCTAGAATTAAAATTGAATCCGGAGACATTTTGGGAGCTGAACTTAAATTTTTGGGAAGGAGTAAGAAGATGAAAATGGTTGCAAAACTGCTGGAGTGTGGTTGACCCAACATTGGGAGATTTAAGGGTGTTAACAAACTTCTCAAGAAACTTTGAATCCACAAATAGACATAAAATGAATAACATCATGGATGACTTAGTTTAAGTCTCATCTTCCTCCATTTGTGTTGATTTTAGCCCTCAAGGGACTGTTTTGAAAAGAGATAATTCAACATGACAAGTGGAAAAAGCACAGTCATCACTTAAAATGATCTATTCAAAGAGTAGAAACTCACTCCAAGTTATGAAGGAAGGAATTTTTCTTTGAATAGTGAAGGATAATGCAGTACCAGGGAGGAGGTTTTAGGAGCTAATTTTAAAATATTTCCTATGCTATAAATGACTTATAACACACCTAGTCTCTAAGAGAAAAGCAGACTTAGGTTGAGGTCTTTAAATCAGTTTGCAAGGGTGTTAAAACATTGATTTCAAAGCTGCTTTGATCATCTAAAACCACAGAGAGAGACATTTATTGGAGATAGGGATTTTTGTCAAAATTATAGAGATCTTCTTGCTGTGAGTGTTGAAAGAAAATTCTTGGCTGAAGCAAGGATAAAAACATTGATTGAGGGAAAGAGGTTTTTGGTGCAAAAAACACAATGATTCTTCCCTTCAAAAAAACCACAAACATGTATTGTTAAATACCTCTTGGCTCAAACACGATACTGAAGAGATGACTGTAGTGATGATGAGGAACAAGGAAAAGAGTCTAAACATAGCAGTGATAATGAAGAGCAAAGTGATGGGCAGTAAAGCGGTGACAAGGATAGACAAGACAGCCCTCAAGCGAGCATTGATGAGGGCAAGCAAGTAAAAAATATGGATCATGAAGGGCATTCTCCAAAGCATGTGCTAGATGCCTCTCCTAGGCAAGGGGCCATGACTTCTTCACCAAAGCTAGAATGCCAAACAACAAAGGAGAAAACCAAGAAAAGCTCAAAACTGCCCAAAGAGGGCGCTCGGTGAGAAAAAAGGAGAAAGACACCTCTAGGCTTGGAATTTTGGCCCAAGTTTCTAGACATGTTTGTAAAAACCCTTGAGGGACTTTCTCACCCAAATTGAGTAAATTTTGACATGTTCATGTTTTTTGACATTTTTGGGCCTAATTGCATAAAATCATGGCCGCCGCCAGTTTGGTTTGGAGAATCTTCAACTCTTGAGAGTGGTACCATTGGATGCATTACATTTGGGGGCATCTACTCAGAAATTTTCATAGGATTTGAAGTTGTTTTGATCCCCCAAAGATGCAAAAAACACTCACTTTTTCGACACTCTGCCCACATATCAGCAAGGCTTATTTTTTGGGTTTTTTCACTCAGTTTAGTATTTGATAGACTTCTAGGCATCAGATTGGGAAAATTCAATTTGTTCCAGAAAGAAGAAATCTAGATCTTTCTGACGAGCCAGCACAAGCCTCGTTTCGACATCGGGAAGGCCCTCAAAAGTCATCCGAAATACAGGCAATTTTTTGCTAGTGCGCCCTTAGTGCTTTTTGGCCAAAAAAGGCAATTTTCTGAAGTGGCCTCTCCAAATGTGCGTTAAGATATTTTGTGAAATTATCAGTCATAAAAAGTCAATATAATTCCATTTTGTAGCATCTTTTAGATATTTTCATAGATATTTTGTGCCTTCGGCTTTGCAAAGCCTTAAGGACAAAATTAGATATTTTTGATGGGCCAATGAGCTTGATAGTTGCACTAGGACGCTTTCCTCACTTTGGCCTATATATTCCAAAGGTTTTCATTGTAAACAAGGCTGAAATTGATGAATAGAAGCAATATATGGTCATATAAGCTTTGGAATAAATACTTGTCTCATGCTTTTGGATAGTTTTTTGGATGTTCTTGGATGATGAAAGAGGATTTTTGTTGGATTCCATGACTTGGTAGAATGTTATAGTGTCTCTCTCACTGTTTTGTTTCCTAGTTTTCATTCATAAATCCATGTTCTTGCTTGCTATAAGATAGTAGAGAACAAATTTGAGACATGCCCTTGGAGGCACCTCAAATTTCCTGTTTCTTTATAGTTTCCATGTTTTCTTCATTCTTATTCATATTAAAGAATCCTTGATTGCTCTTTAATAATTGAAGAATATTGTTTGATTGTTTTATTTGTGGTTTTATGCATGCTAAGCATGATTTACCGTATGCCCTCCTTACTCATGGCTAGCCATAGTTCCACCTATGAAACTTCTCTTTGATTGATTAGATTGTCATTTATTGAACCAAGGAGGTCTTGTTCTGATCTTGCCCTTTGCCTAAAACTATGCAATCTTGTTTTCAAAGTGCTCAATATCTTGAAGTACTATGTTTACGCATTCCTACATAGTGATTTGAGTTGTTTGTCTGTCTTAAATTTATTTCCCCAAAGTCTGATAGCCATTTCATAAACATAGAGAGTCATATATCTTTATGCATGGCTTGAATGTTTATTTCTATGCATTGATCAGCTTATAGTTACATTTCTCATGATTAATGGTTTTCCCTACCATGCTTGTGTCAGATATTAAACTATTTGTGCTTGAAATCCTTTGTTATTCACAAATTTTATGTCCATCTCACTTCATTTTTCCCAAAGATCCATTTTACCTCGAATCAAATCGGCCATTCAACAACCTTGTATCACTGTTTGGAAGCTTTCTTGACCTTTTCGATCCCATAGCCCAGTTGATCTGACATATTTTTACCTATTTTATGTCTTTGATCAGTTCATCCCTCACAACCTAAAAAGAAAAACCAAAAAACCTACTTCATAACTAGCCTAAAATCAAGAACACAATAAGAAAACACACAGACATCCCTTAAACAAATAGAGAGAGCCCTCTCTAAGTCCAGGAAGGCTAGGTCCTTGGGCACCAAATACTGGTTTGATGTTACACTGTCATTTGGCTTGCCAGTCAGCCAAATCACGGGACACTAACATGATGTACATTGTGCTTATGTGTACATGATTAAAGAGAAACAATGGTATTGAGTGCTTTTCAAGTTTGGAAACTGATGTAGTATGTGTACAAAAGGGACAAAGAACTCAAGTAGAAGAAAAGAATTGGTTGAAGGATAATTATCAATATTTTATTTCATTTTTATTATGCGTGTAATATATGACTCTGATTTATTATTTTTACATGTGATCTATGATTTATGATGGTTTTGTTTTGAGATAATTGGATGTAATATGCTCATACATGATTATTTGATCAAATAGGTAGTTTGACTTGTTGTGACATTAAGTAAATGGAATTGCAAGTGTACCTTATTCTTGGGATATCAATGAGGCATGATGTGAATTTATTTTCATTTATTTTGAATCAAATGTACATTATGTGTTTGGTACATGAAAGCATGAAAATGGTCGGTTGAGTGATTGGAATTGAATGAAAGAATTAGAAGTGGTGGAAAAAGGAATTGGAACATGCAATAGTATGTTGGTAAAGAATTCAAGAGAAATGGGCCATTGTGGGACACTAGTAGCCAATAATATACATTGATTTCCATGAGCATGTTATGGCTGGTATGATGGTTTTGAGGAATGGATATGCCATGGTTTTTGGACCTTCCAATGAAAGGAAACCTTGCCAAGTAAGGGGTCACCCGATTGACTATGTAGTAGAGAAGGGGATGTCCATGGAACTTCGAAGTTGTGTGACTTCATGGAAGGGGGTGACCATATTTCCTGAGGGACTTTGTTGTAGATATGGGAAGTGTTGGGAAACCAACTCCAAAAATAGAAGAAAAGAGATATCAATGCCTTACAAATAAGTGACTTCGAGGGGGCAACCTCTAATACATTACATGAATGAAAAATTCTTGGATGATTTAAATTACAAAACCTCCTTTCTATATATAGGAGTCCATGGGGCCACAATGTAATCCTAGCCGACCTAACAATAATAATTTAAGGGCACAATAATAACAATATGGGGGTTACAAGGGTACAATAATAACAATAAGGGGGTTACACTAACAACAATAAGGGACTATACTAGTAATATAGGAACCTAACATGCCCCTCTCCTTCAAAAAAGTGTTGTCCTCAACGCTTGAGTAGCTCTGGGTGCTTCTGTATAAAATTCTCATCCTCCCATGTAGAATATTCGGTGGGTAAGTTCTTCCACTTGATGAGATACTCTGAAATTGATCGATTCCGTAGCTGTCGAGTTCTTGTTTCCATGACTGCTTCAGGTTCCAATATGATTTTCCCTTCCTCATCAAGTTCTGGCAATATTGTTTGAACTGGAAGATTTTCACCTATAACCTTCTTTAAGCATGAAACATGGAAAAATGGATGCACTCGTGAAGAAGCAAGAAGCTCCAATTTGTATGCCATAGTACCAATCTTTTGCAACACCTTGTAAGGACCATAGTACTTTGGCGATAATTTATTATCCTTCTTTGCTTGCTTGAGGGACATTTGTTTGTATGGTTGTAGCCGTAAAAATACCCAATCTCCTACATAAAAACTTCTCTCGCTGCAATGTTGATCTGCCTGTTGTTTCATTCGATTTTGTGCCAAATTCAGGTTATCCTTTAAGAGTTGGAGAACTTCTTGCTGATGCTCGATGTGATCTTCCACTGCTTGAACCTTCGAATTTTCTCTTAAAGATGATGTGATGGATGGTGGATGATATCCATAAAGTGCCATAAATGGGGTCATTTTTGATGTAGTATGGAAGGAAGTGTTATACCACCATTCAGCAAGAGGTAACCACTTGACCCATTGTGTTTGTTTATCAGATACAAAACAACGAAGATATCCTTCCAAACATTTATTTACTATCTCAGTTTGACCATCAGATTGAGGATGATAAGATGAGCTATGAGCTAATTGAGTACCCAAACAAGAAAATAACTCCGTCCAAAAATTTCCGGTAAAAATGGGATCTCTGTCGCTCACAATAATCCTTGGGATTCCATGTAGCTTTTGAATTCTGTCCATAAAGGTAGTAGCTACTGTACTTGCTTTAAATGGATGAAATAATGCACAAAAGTGTGCATACTTGGTAAGTCTATCAACTACCACCATGATGACACTCTTTCCTTCGGACTTAGGTAAACCTGTGATAAAATCCATTGAAATCTCCTCCCAACGTTGACTTTGAATGGATAAAGGTTGTAGAAGTCCTGGGGTCTTAATTGTTTCCACTTTATTCTGCTGGCAAACCAAACATTCCGCCACAAACTTTCGAATATCAGATTTAAGGCCATTCCAAAAAAATTCTTTCTTCACCCTGTGGTAAGTTTTTAAAAATCCTGAGTGTCCTCCTAAAGGAGAAGTGTGCAATTCCAGAAGAATATTTTGTTTTAGTTGGGAATTCTTACAAAGATATAAGCGATCTTTGTACCATAAGGAATCATTTTTCCAACTAAATGTATCGGATGTACTAGGATCTTGCTGCAAATTTTGAATGAGTGTCCACACTTCTTCGTCCTTCCTCCATTCATCCCTTGCTTCGGTTATCCAATCTGGTTGGATAATAGAAATGGCACAAAGCAATGCTTCCACCTCTTCATTCTTTCTTGAGAGTGCATCTGCAACAACATTTAGCTTCCCTTTTTGTAGATTATTTCAAAGTCATAACCCAACATCTTTGTGACCCATTTTTTCTGCTCTTCTGAAGATAGTCTTTGTTCCAAAAAGTGTTTAAGACTATCATGATCATTTTTTACCTTGAAGTGTCTTCCCATTAGGTAAGTTCGCCATTTATTTAATGCATGCAATATTGCTAACATTTCTTTCTCATAAATAGCTTTCTATAAATACTTTCCTTTGATTGGATGACTTTCAAGAGCAATGCGTCTTCCTTATTTCATTAAAACAACACCAATTCCATTTCATGAGGCATCACATACCACAATAAAGGTTTTTGTGAAGTCTGGCGTAGCCAAGTACGGTGCTAGGCACATTGACTCTTTAAGATGTTCGAAGGCCTTAGTTGCTTGAGGAGTCCATGAAAATCCATCTTTCATGTTGTTAGAGGTATTGTTATTCTCCCATAATTCCTAACAAACTTGAGATAATACCCTATTAACCCAAGAAATCCTCGCAACTACATTATGGTTGTGGGGACTTTCCATTCTTTAATGGCTTTAATTTTGTTAGGGTCTACCTTAACACCCTCGTGAGATACAATATGGTCCAGATATTCCACCTCTTGTACTCCAAAGAAACATTTGGATTTTTTTTGCATACAATTGTTTCTCCTGAAATAGTTTGAGCACCCTGTCAACATGTTGAACATGATCCTTCTAAGACCTGTAGTAGATTAGTATATCATCAAAAAATACTAGCACAAATTTTCTAAGCGTTTGAAAATGGAATTCATCAAGCCTTGAAATGTAGAAGGTGAATTGGTAAGGCCAAAAGGCATGACCAAAAAATCATAATGACCCTCATGAGTTTGAAATTTTGCTTTTAGAATATCTTCAGTCTTCATTCTAATTTGATGATATCCTGAATGAAGATCCAACTTGGTAAAATAAATTGCTCCATGTAATTCATCCAATAATTCATCAATCATCGGAATGGGAAATTTATCTCTAATGGTGAGCTTATTGAGCTCCCTATAATCTGGACACATGCGCCATGATCCATCCTTCTTATGTACCAATACTACAGGAGCAGAGAAAGAACTTTGACTAAGTTGAATTATACCAGCCTCTAACATTTATGCAATCATATGTTAAATTTCGCTCTTTTGGACATAAGGATATGTATAAGGCCTGATGTTTGGAGGAACACTTCCTAGAATCAAATGAATAGCATGATCATGATCACAAATAGGTGGGAGTCCTTTTGGAGTTTCAAAAAACTTGGAATGATTGTCCAAGACTTCTTGGAGATCTGCAGAAATAGATGATTTTGATGTTGGAACTTCTAGTGAGCATAATTGTGAAATTACGCCTCGTTTTTCTTTCTTTAGAAGCTTTTTCATGACATTAGAGCTTATTATATTTCCTGGCTTCCTTGCAATACCCCATAATTTGATTTCCTTTCCTTCTAAAAAAAATTTCAAGAAAAGTTCTTGAAAATTAAAAGCTATCGTCCCCAAAGATTGTAACCACTATAATCTTAGTACAACATCAGCACCTCCCATAGGAATGGAAAGCACTGGACTATTCAATACGTTTTCCCCCATGGATAGCTTGATATTATGGCATTTTCTAGAGAAATTTATAGTTCCTCCATTTGCAACCATCACTTGACATTTTGGTGTAGGATATAGGAAACAATTCAATTCCTTGGCTACCTTACAATGAATAAAATTATGGGTACTACCTTAATCAATCAACACTATTACCTTTTTCTTCTTGATATGTCCTTCTATCTTGAGAGTTTGAGGAGTGGTAATTCCTACCAATGCATTACACGATATGGTCAGAATCATTTCTTCCCCTTCTAGGGTTGGTTCTTGATGTATATCTTCTTCTTGTTCATTTTCTTCTTCCTCTTCACAATCTATGTAAAATAATTTCTTCTTAGCACACTTATGACCTTTAGTGTATTTTCTATCACAACTATAGCAAAGCCCTTTTTCTCTTTTTTCTTCCAATTTTTGTGGTGTCAACCTTGTAGATTGTAGAAATCTAGAAGTAGCAACACTTCCCTCTTTATAGAAGTGAGTGGTAGGCTTCCTTGTCGCCATAATTTTACATTCAATTTTTCTTGCCAACCTGAATGACTTCTCTAATGAATCAGGTTCCAAAACGTGAAATTCATGTTGGATTTTATCCTTTAAAGTACCCATGAAGAGATCAACCCTGTGTTCCTCTGGAATATCAATTACCCTTATATTCAATGTTTTGAAATCCACTCCAAAAATAGAATAAAAGAGATATCAATTCCTTAGAAATAAGCCACTTCGAGGGGGCAACCTCCAATACATTACATGAATGAACAATTCCTGGATGATACAAATTACAAAACCTCCTTTCTATATATAGGAGTCCATGGGGCCACAATGTAATCCTAGCCGACCTAACAATAATAATTTGAGGGCACAATAATCACAATATGGGTGTTACAGGGGTACAATAATAACAATAAATGGGTTACACTAACAATAATAAGGGACTATACTAGTAATATAGGGACCTAACATGCCAATCTCCTTCAAAAAAGTGTTTTCCACAATGCTTGAGTAGCTCTGGGTACTTTTGTATAAAATTCTCATCCTCCCATGTAGAATCTTTGGTGAATAAAGTTCTTCCACTTGATGAGATACTCTGAAATTGATCGATTTCATAGTTTTCATGTTATTGTTTCCCTGACTGCTTCAAGTTCCAATATTATTTTTCCTTCCTCATCAAGTTATCTCAATATTGTTTGAACTGGAATATTTTCACCTATAACCTTCTTTAATCACGAAACATGGAAAAATAGATGCACTCGTGAAGAAGCAGAAAGCTCCAATTTGTATGCCATGGTACCAATCTTTTGCAACACCTTTTAAGGACCATAGTACTTTGGCGATAATTTATTATCTTTCTTAGCTTGATTGAGGGACACTTGTTTGTATGGTTGTAGCTGGAAAAATACCCAATCTCCTACATCAGAACTTCTCTCACTGCGATGTTGATATGCCTGTTGTTTCATTTGATTTTGTGCCAAATTCAGGTTATCCTTTAAGAGAAGGAGAACTTATTTTTGATGCTCAATTTGATCTTCCATTGCTTGAACCTTAGAATTTTCTCTTAAACATGATGTGATGGATAGTGGATGATATCCATAAAGTGTCATAAATGGGGTCATTTTTTCTGTAGTATGGAAGGAGGTGTTATACCACCATTCAGTGAGAGGTAACCACTTGACCCACTGCGTTTGTTTATCAGATACAAAACAAAGAAGATATCCTTCCAAACATTTATTTACTATCTCATTTTGACCATCGGATTGAGGATGATAAGATGAGCTATGAGCTAATTGATTACCCAAACAAGAAAATAACTCCGTCCAAAAATTTCCAGTAAAAATGGGATCTTTGTCGCTCACAATAACCCTTGGGTTTCCATGTAGCTTTTGAATTGTGTCCATAAATGTAGTAGCAACTATACCTACTTTAAATGGATGAGATAATGCACAAAAGTGTGCATACTTGGTAATTCTATCAACTACCACCATGATGACACTCTTTCCTTCGGACTTAGGTAAACCTGTGATAAAATCCATTGAAATCTCCTCCCAATGTTTACTTGGAATGGATAAAGGTTGTAGAGGACCTGGGGTCTTAATTGTCTGAAATTTATTCTGCTAGAAAATCAAACAATCCGCCACAAACTTTTGAATATCAGATTTAAGGCCATCCCAAAAAAAACATTTCTTCACCCTGTGGTAAGTTTTTAAAAATCCTGAGTGTCCTCCTAAACGAGAAGTGTGCAATTCCAAAAGAATACTTTGTTTTAGTTGGGAATTCTTACAAAGATATAAATGATCTTTGTACCATAAGGAATCCGTTTTCCAACTAAATCTATCAAATGTACTAGGATCTTGCTGAAAATTTTGAATGAGTGTCCACGCTTCTTTGTCCTTCTTCCATTCATCGCTTGCTTTGGTTATCCAATCTGGTTGGATAGTAGAAATGGCACAAATAAATTCTTCCACCTCTTCATTCTTTCTTGAGAGTGCATCTGCAACAACATTTAGCTTCCCCTTTTTGTAGATTATTTCAAAGTTATAACCCAACATCTTTGTGACCCATTTTTTCTGCTCTTCTAAAGTTACTCTTTCTTCCAAAAAGTGTTTAAGACTATCATGATCAGTTTTTACCTTGAAGTGTCTTCCAATTAGGTAAGTTCTTCATTTCTTTAGTGCATGAAATATTGCTAACATTTCCTTCTCATAAATAGGTTTCTGTAAATACTTTCCTTTGATTGGACGACTTTCAAAAGAAATGTGTCTTCCTTCTTGCATTAAAACAACACCAATTCCATTTCCTAAGGCATCACATTCTAGAATAAAGCTTTCTATGAAGTATGGCGTAGCTAAGATCGATGCTAGGCACATTGCCTCTTTAAGATGTTGAAAGGCCTTAGTTGCTTCAAGAGTCCATGAAAATGCATCTTTCTTCAATAATGTTGTTAGAGGTGCTGCTATTCTCCCATAATTCTTAACAAACTTGCGATAATACCCTGTTAACCCGAGAAATCATCGCATCTGTTTTATGGTTGTGGGGACTTTCCATTCCTTAATGGCTTTAATTTTGGTAGGGTCTACCTTAACACCCTCGTGAGATACAATATGACCCATATATTCCACCTCTTGTACTCCAAAGAAACATTTGGATGTTTTTGCATATAATTGTTTCTCCTCCAATAGTTTGAGCACCCTGTCAACATGTAGAACATGACCCTTCCAAGACCTATTGTAGATTAGTATATCATCAAAAAATACAATACAAATTTTCTAAGGAAGGGTTTGAAAATGGAATTCATCAAATAAAAATATAGAAGGTGCATTATAAGGCCAAAGGTGTGAGAAAACAGTGTAATGACCCTGTAGTTGAAATGTTGTTTAGAATATCTTCAGTCTTCATTCTAATTTGATGATATCCTGAATGAAGATCCAACTTGGTAAAATAAATTGCTCCATGTAATTCATCCAATAATTCATCAATCACAGGAATGAGAAATTTATCTTTAATTTTGAGTTTATTGAGCTCCCTATAATCTGGACACGTGTGCGATGATCCATCCTTCTTCTGTACCAATACTATAGGAGCAGAGAAATATCTTTGACTAGGTTGAATTATACTAGCCTCTAACATTTATGCAATCATACGTTCAATTTCACTCTTTTGGACATAAGGATATGTATAAGGCCTGATGTTTGGAGGAACACTTCCTGGAATCAAATGAATTGCATGATCATGATCCTGAATAGGTGGGAGTCCTTTGGGAGTTTCAAAAACCTTAGAATGACTGTCCAAGACTTTTTGGAGGTCTGTAGAAATAGATGATTTTGATGTTGGAACTTCTAGTGAGCATAATTGTGAAATTATGCCTCGTTGTTCTTTCTTTAGAAGCTTTTTCATGACATTAGAGCTTATTATCTTTCTCGTCTTCCCTACAATACCCCTTAATTTGACTTCATTTCCTTCTAAAAAAAATTTCAAGAAAAGTTCTTGAAAATTAAAAGCTATCGTCCCCAAAGATTGTAACCATTCTACTTCTAGTACAACATCAACAACTCCCGTAGGAATGGAAAGCATTGGACTATTCAATAAATATTCCCCCATGGTTAGCTTGATATTATGGAATTTTCCAGAGAAATTTATAGTTCCTCCATTTGCAACCATCACTTGACATTATGGTGCTGGGTATAGGAAACAATTCAATTCCTTGGCTACCTTACAATGAATAAAATTATGGGTACTACCTGAGTCAATCAACACTATTACCTTTTTCTTCTTGATATGTCCTTCTATCTTGAGGGTTTGAGGAGTTGTAATTCCTGCCAATGAATTACACAATATGGTCAGACTCATTTCTTCCTCTTCTGGGGTTGGTTTCTGGTGTATATCCTCTTCTTGTTCATTTCATTCTTCCTCTTCACAATCTATGTAAAATAATTTCTTCTCCTCACACTTATGACCTTTAGTGTATTTTCTATCATAACTGTAGCAAAAGCCCTTTTGCTCCTATTTCTTCCAATTGTTGTGGTTTCAACCTTGTAGGTTGTGGAAATATACGAGTAGGAACACTTCCCTCTTTATAGAAGTGAGTGTTAGGCTTCCTTGTCGCCATAATTTTACATTAAATATTTCTTGCCAACCTGAATGCCTTCTCCAATGAATCAGGTTCCAAAACGTGAACTTCATGTTGGATGTTATCCTTTAAAATCCCTATGAAGAGATCAATCCTTTGTTCCTCTAGAATATCATTTACCCTTATATTCAATTTTTGGAAGTCCTCAATGTGCTTCCCCACTAAACACTTTTGTTTTAGATTTATCAATTGGATAAAGAAGGTGTTGCTATTTGTATCCTCATAATGTGCTATCATTTCGTCCATAAAAATTGACCAAGTGAATTTTTTTTTACTGGAGCAAAGCCATCGATACCGTACAAACATATTTTTTTCTAAATGTAAAGTTGCAATGCGTACCTTTTGTGTGTTTTGCACATTATTGAGATCAAAATATTTCTCCATCTGTAGTATCCATGTTACATGATCCTTTCCACCAAACTTCCTCATATCCATTTTGGAAATATGGTGGTTCTTCCCGCCAACGTTAGAGTTTATGAAATCACGATTAACATTTAATTTTTTCTCATCATGAGTTTCTTCTACTATCTTTTCACCATTAGGAAACATTTGTTGTATCAACTTTGTCAAACCTTTGATGTCTACTTTTAGATCATTCTTCATGTTTTCCATTTTTTCATCGATATTAGCTTCCATGTCATCCATCTTAGCTTCCATGCAAACTACGATGACATCCATCTTAGCTTCCAAACCATTCATCTTAGCTTCCATGGATTTCTTCAAACCATCCATTTCATTTTTTGTTGCTCTTTGCGATAACGAAATTTGGTGCACTTGCTCATGGAATTTTTATATCTGATGTTGCATTTCTTCGTCTTCATGAGTCAAGTAGAGCCTTATGAAGGAATGGGTGTTGAATTCTTTTTAGGAGGCATTTTAGAACCCAATACTGATATCTATGCTCAATAGGCTTTTGGAATCACCTAGAATTGATTTTTCAAAAAAGACTTATACAATTTGAAAAAAAATATGCACCTTTTTCTTGATTTTGAGGGGCTCGATATTGAAACTGATTTATCTTTGTGATTTTGGATCTTCAATATTTGAAATTTGGCCCTGAAGTAGCCCTCTGAATCTTCTTTCAAATGCCACAGGTTTGACCTAATTTGGATTCTTGAAGGTGCTAGGGTCCTATAAATATAGGATTCATAATTTGGAATTGACTTATGATAGTCTTGTAAATATGTACATACTTTGCTTTCTCCAAGTTGTTTTCCCATATTTTGAAAAAATCAAAAATCAAAAATCAAAAAGAGGGTAAAAGTCCTAAAAAAAAATCAAAGGACTTAGAAAAAATGATATACCCCAAAAGGAAAAAGATGAATAAAACATGAAAGTGTGCAAGTCTAAATGCCACTAATTTTTACTTTTTGCAGCTGATTATGGAAAAGTGTCAACAAATTCCATAATCCATGATGAGTTTAACTGCTTAATATTGACTTGTCATGTTTCAATTTACTTGTTTTAGATAGAGAATAAATAGTTGTCAGACAGTTTAATACTGACAATTCAGTAGATAGGTATAGAGTAAAAAGGAACCCAACAGTTTAATCTGGGTCCTTGGATGAAATAAGGTATAATTAGATAGTTTTTACTACTTTCGAAAGAATAAAATGTTGGAGGTTGCTAGCTCAAATGCACCTACACAAATGGAAGAAAAAATTCTAGATTAAAGATTGGGTAGGTAGAATAAGGTGGGAAAATCATTGTAAATATTTGTCACCTAGCAACAATCACTAATTTCCCCTCCCCTATAGCTATTTGACATTCTAAATTTGCAGTCAAAGAAGCTCAAAGAATTTCTCTGACTTTTGTTGGAACCGAACCCAAGGCTTAATGAATGGCTAGTTGAAAGTGTTAAATTTCTATGTTAATACCAAAATTTTCACCATATACCATTCACACATTCATCACCATGCAATTTCATAAGTAAATACTCCATTTTTACTTAATTATATAGAAAGCCACCATTTGATTAACTGCCTACATCTCATAAAGCATAAAAACCCTCAAAAAGACATTATATCCTAAGTAAAGGTGGCGAAATTATAAAATGATAAGCTTTGCTTTAAGTTTTCAATTTACTTAGTCATCTAGTGTATTTTTGTGTTTTTCATTTTCCCCTTTGTCATATTAATCTCTAACTGATTGATTAATTCCCTCTATAAATGACCCTTTCCTATTAATATAACTTCTTTTTTGACTAAAATATCCCCTAAAAATGTACTATTATAAACTTTAGCCAAATTTTACTATCCCACATGTTTTAAATAAATACCCACAATAAAAGCCCTTTGGTTAAAATTAACATTACTCAAATATCCTGCCCCCCTATAGTTATTAAGCCTATTTTGGTTTAAATAAATATATAATAAAAGTATGAAGGAAATTTTTTGGAACACAATATATCATTGAATAAATAAAGCCTTTCCAATGTTTCTTATGTTTTTTTAAACCAAGGTTTAAATGCATAGACCATTTTTGATATATTCGACATCCCCTTCATTATCTCGGTGCCTTCGCATTCACCATAGCCACCGAATCAATGATATCCTTTCTAATCTAATGGTCATGAAACAACACGGTATCTAGTCCCTAGGCCCCACCATTCCCAGCGATACTCCTCCCTGCTATCACATTGAAACTAAGCCGTAGACCTAAACCTTTCATATCAAACGACTTACATTTAACCTCGGTCCCACCTGACTTTCCACCGCAACTCTTAAGAATAATCCTGACTGTTCGCATCGTCCATCTTAAATCCGACGGTGTGCGTTCCATATCGCGTGTCGAAAGTGATCAGACGAGGTTTGTCAAAAATATACGCGATAAAAGTTGTTTCATTAAACCTCCCATTACTACGTGTCCAATTTCAATTGGATCGCATTCCAAAAGTTAAAAAAATATTACGGCCCAAAAGTAATGCGATAACCACCAATGGTTTTCACATTCAAAGAAAAACAACCTCCTGCCATTAACTATGACCTGCAATAAATGATATGCATATTGATAAAAACGAAGGTTTAAACCTTAGTTTTTCACTATTTTGCGTATCATTTTCCCCCTCGCCTATTGAGAAAATACACCCAAAATCTGTTTTTTACCTTTTCCAGTCAATTTGTCCCCCTGAAGTAGAATTTCACTACAGATATTGTATTAACAAAAATCCTGACGCTTCCCACTGAAACACAGTGACTAGTTTGAACACTGATACAACCTGAAACCCTTCTCGACCACCAAAACACTTGCATAAGGTATTTCTCAGTGTTCCAAACCTTCAATTTTACAAATTTAAAATAAAAATTAAACAAATTTAACTATAGAAAAAGAAAATCGCCAATCTGAGAATGCCCAAACCTTGAAAAAACAGGGCTAACGCTGTCAAATTTTTCTTAGAATTTTCCATTTCCATCAAATCTTAGTTTTTAAGCATTTTCTATCCATCCAAAGACAATTTCCATGATTCAAAATTTTTAGAAACACACTAAGAGCCATTGAATCCCTTTTTCAGTCCTCTACATCTAGAAAACCTGTGCTTTCTTTCCCAAAACCCTTGCCCAAATTTCCAAAATTCTCCTAGATCTACTCAATTAGCCTCTGATTTCAAATTAACTAAGCAAATAGTTTAATATTTCTTAGTTTTCACCAAAATTACAAAGAAACAAATAACCCCTAAAATTGGAGGTCCAAAAGCCCAAAAATCTGCCTCAAGCAAGCTTCCACTTCCTCAACCTTCAAAGATAAATAAGCCTACTCCAGCCTTAACAATAGATTCAACCGAAGTAGTTAGACCTCTACAACCACCTGTTACTACTGAGGAAAGTAGAACTCCCTAATTGATCTAGATTACAGGATTAATGATGCAGCGTTAGTATTCAATATGCTTGAAGTCCGTAATTGGTGTTATGAGAAATTTGTGAAGAAAATTGAAAATCACATACCTATATGGGAGTCAAAATTGCCTAAGTATGTGGTCCCAATCACTCATGCAGCTCAAGACCTGATTATAATATACCAATTACATTATGTCCCTGACCAGAAATGTATTGTAAACAAGGATAGGGAAGTTCTATTTTCCATAACAGCAGAATCCATTAATGAAATGCTTCAGTTGAGTTTTGATCCAAGAGTAGTGCCCCTATCCATTGAATATTTGACTCAGATGTACCTAGATTTGTATTACCCTAAGAGGTTTTTGATTCTTCAAAACTTCATGCCTACTCATGTTGAATTCCCAAAAGTGAATCCACCCTATTCTACCTCTGATTTCCCTCAAGCTTCTAAGAAAATAATCTCTATGCTTTCCTTCATTCTAGGTTATTCTAATGATGAGTTCACTGATGCATTAATTCTAGGTTTCCTTTCTACTATAACCTCGGGGAAACCTCCCACAATGATATTTAATTCTTCTAGATTCATTGCTAACAATATACACTATCAGTTGACCAAGTTTCCTGAAGAAGGAGTGTTTAGATATTCATCATATCTATTTCACCTCTTCCTATTTTTCCAAGTAGAAAAGTTTCCAGTTGCATCACAAAAAATAGACGTTGAAGGAAATCCTCTCTCAGTAGTATTTTTCACTTCATTGCTCAGAAAAGATGGAAGTGAATTCAACTATAAGAACTTCACTAATTTGTTTGTCAGACTAACCATGAGTTTATTGCGCAAAGTAGAAAAACCAAGAATTAGTGAGGAAATAAAAATAATTATATAGTTATCTGAACACTGTAAAGTACCTTTATGAAAATTATAAATAAATAAGGATATTTGGAGCAAACCTGGCCCCATATAAGTTGCCCAAAATTCTAACTATTAGAAATTTTGCATTGGAATATATAAGGCAGGGGTTAAATGCAGATGTAGTAAATTTCATTGCTTCCAAGAAAAAGACATAGTTTAAGCTGAAGAATCAAATAGGTCCCTTCATAGTAAACAACAAGCATGTATTAAAGGAGATAGCAAAGAAATTGTCAGACTATAAGTTCCAAGAAATTTTTTATTGGAACTATGATCTACAAGGCATTCTAAGTAACATAAGGATGAAGTGAAAATTAACACCATTCATGCATGAGTCTAAACCAGAAATTGAAAAATTTGCAAATGAAATGGAATGGGCAGAAAATACATTGATTGATCCTACTGCCAATACAGAGAAGGAGAGATAGATAGATAATTCACAGGCAATAACAGTCACTAAACAGACAGAAGCTTCAAACAAAAGGATCAGGAATGAAGAAGGCTATTCAGCAAAGACCATTGAAGAAAATAAATTCAAGATTATTTACAACAAAAGGGAAAAAATGACTACTGCTGAGAAAGACAAGGCTATTGAAATCAATGATATAGATGATCAGCATATAGCTAATTATGAAGCCAGTATAATTTTAAATGAGACTCTAGCAAAAATTCAGAAAGAGTAGGTGCTAACACAGGAAAAGGGTAGAGAAATGGTTGAAAAGAGGGTGAATTCAAAAGCTCCCTCCTCTTCCAAAGCAACAGAGGGAACAGACTCTGACATTCAGAAAAAATACAAACAGATCAAAGAGAAAAATTAGGAGATTAAAAATGAATTTTATTCCCAATTTCTCAAAGAAAAGCTAGGGAATAAACACAGGTTGTTGATAGCTTTTGACTAATCCAAAAATAAGAGGATCATGTAATTCCTTAAACCAACAGTTCAAAATCCAAAATCAGTTTCAGATTAGACCAAAACAGATGTAGAAATGGATATAGATAGAATACATCAATTGGATCAAATATAATTTAATAGAAGCACCATAGAAATGTTTTATTCTAAAGTATTAACCAAAACTATGAGTGCATATATGCTACAAAAAACAGTTTCTAACTTGCAGAATCAGATGAGTCTAGACAAAACCTCTCTACATGCTAAGGACCTAAGGATCACGTCCTTGGAAGACTTGGTTATACAGACTTGAGTGGATCCTTCAAACATTCATGTTGCTCAAGCACTCATAAAGCAAAAAAATGAAGACCTTGCAGCCTTAAGAAGGAAATTGAAACTTCCATAGAATGAACATCCACAAGCCAAGGAAATCCTACAATAGCAAAAAGAAAAGGATGAGATGATGCAATTAGTACTGAAAATGACTGCTTAATTCAAAGATATGGAGAATCAGATACAGACCCTCATAAAAGAAAAAGAAACATTGAAAGAAACAAATATTTCTCCTATTCCTACAGTCATTCCAATGGTGAGTACAACAGTTTCTTCTACACCGGTGGAGCACTTGGCACAAAAAAGAGTACTGGAAACTGCAGTGTCAGTACAGTCTATAGATACCTCAGCCACAGAATCATCAACAACACAGGTACAACAAGTAATAGGTACAATAGACATAGTTAAATATATGGAAGAAATGTCCCTTAAGAACAACGAGATCAATAATTTAAAGAAAGCAAATAAAGATATCGAATCCTCATATAGGAATGCTTTAATCACATCTAAGGGACATGAAAAAAGAGAAAAGGCCTTAGAAGAACGAGTGAAGAATTTACAGAAAGAAGTAAACTTCAGTGAACAGGTAGCATACATAAAAAACTAATGATAGGATAATATAATTAAAGCTATTCATTTACAGTGGCCCTCAATACAAATTATCTATGAGCAAAGAGATTTATTGCAAGTAGCACTGGCAGAAATTAAAAAAACTAAAATAAAGCTTGCAGATAAACCATCATAAGCCATAAGGCTTATTGGATTATCGAACAGCAAGAATAGAGTTGAATTGGAGGCATTAAACCTTCATGACAGGACTGAAACAATTCTGTAAATCAGGAAAGTCCTAAACAAAAGAAATATAATGAACAAATTAGAAGAGACATGTGAAGCCATGAACTTATCAATCACAAAATTCATGACCAAATACACACTGCTAAGCCAAGCAGGTCTTCCAGATATACATGGTTTGCATGAAAAGTTAATGATCCAGATTGATTATGACAAAAAGATCAAAGCACATGCTAAAGAACAGGTGAATAAAACTTTACCACAAGGTTCCCCAACTGGTAAGGTGTTCTTACAATATTTTGAAGATTTTTTCTTTTTACAGAATGATATCAAACACATTTTTGTTATAAAACCAAACTTTTCAAAATACACTGATGCTGATGTGAGTTATAGGAAGTTGAAAGGTATGAAAATACCCAGTGCAGAGCTGTGGCAAGAATTTATTGATTGGATATAACAATATGAAAACATAGCAAAACAAGTGCATTCAGGTTTTTCATTTGTATAGTTATCAAAGGGTAAATATTGCAGTGAAAGTGTATCAGGTGAATAAGCAGAGTCAAAGAGTATCCAAGAATAAGACTGTCAACTCAATTTTTATTGTTGTAATTCTTCATTTTACAATAGTAGAGTAATAAATGGACAACATAAAAGAGTGTCAGAAGTGAAGCATAGGTTAAAGAGTGTAATTAGAAAGATTGTCTTCCAAGCTATCTTCTAAAAAGATATTTTTCCAAATTCCAGCAAGCATCTACAACAATGCAACAGTCAGTTTTGATTAGATAATGTTAGTTCTATTTTTTCTAGATAAGAGGACAGCTTGCTAAGTTGTTAAGCAGTTGTCCCTCTTAATCTGTAAAGATATTTTTGTTTCCTAGAGTTATTCCTATATTTTTCTAGGATATTTTGTACTAAACAATTTGTATAAATAATTCACTCTTTGAATTATTAAGTGTGGAATAAATTTTTTCAAGACTACTATAGACATTTTTGCTGAATACATTGGAGTTTGTGTGAGTCGATTTGTAAAGAAGAAAACTGGAACTAAGTCAAACAGACATCATAACTCAGGATTCTTGTGTTGATCAGATAAGTCAAGTATTTTCATGTTTCCACTGTTTATCTTTCTAAATTACCATGCATACATTTACATGTTTTCTGTCTTAAATGATTTACTAGGAAATTTTATACATGATTAGTGTCATAAGATCCCTATTTTTTACTAGTTATTCATTGATATGTTTTCTACTGATATCCAGACTTAAGAATCCTTAACTTCTCTTAGTCCCTTTTGACCCCTTTCTTTCATATTATTTTTGTTTAACTTAAGCATCCTTCATTTCCCTTTTGTTCATATATTACCATTTCATCAAAAAGCCTATTTCCGAACCCTTTGAAGGTCATCTACCTTTCCCTTAATAAATTTGATCTTTTGACCTTATTTCCTAGTTCTGCTTACCAAGAAATTGACTCCATAGCCCAATGGTCTGGTAGATCCCTCTGTGGTTTACCTTGAAGTACCTTTTATTCCCACCAAACATTCAAACCAAACCAATTGTCCAATTATAACTAGCCTAAAATCTTATAACAAAATCAAGCTAAATCTCGAGGAGAGATCCCTCTCCGGAATTTAGGAAGGCTAGATCTTGAATTTCAAAAGTAGGTTCTTTGTTACCGCTGGTTTTCTTCAATTATAAATCCTCATCCCACGACCTGAGAAATAATAGGGTGATAACATACTGGTGACCATACTGGGGAAGACTAACCTTTTTCTTCAGAAATATTTTAGAGGTTCAGATCTGATATACGATGGTGGACTGTGATCAGACATAAAAAGGTTAAAATCATCCACCTGGCGACTCCATTGTCGAAGATCCAGAACTTCAAAGTTCATAACAAACACCATAACCAAAAATCAATATTCCAAATCATTAATAGTCATACAAGATGACAGGGTCTGTGGAAAACCTTTCATCTCATGAGATTTTCAATGAACTCAAGGATGTGTTATTAGAATTTCAACTTGATGAGGATTTTCTAAGAGCTTTATTTCTTCTTTTGAAATCAAGAAAATATTCTCCTAAACTTAAAATATGTGTTCATGAGTTAGTTTCTGAAAAATATGAAAATGACATTAAACTTGTGCATCTCAAATTCAGTCCTATAATTTCCAAGATCCTAAAGAATTCTTGGAAAATCTTCCTTCTCCTAAGCAAGAGCAAATTGTACTACCTTTTGACTTGCAGATTGAGGATGATTATTCTTTCAAGAAAAAGAAAGAAGAAATAGTTTCAGGATTTAAAATTAATAATACAACTAATAAATTAGTCATTGAAAGCCTTGAAGTACAAATCATACATTATGCTTTTGATGATCCTATAGCAAATTATATGGAGACTATTTTTAGCTCAATTCTGCAAACATGTTTTATCTCTGAGGCTCAAATATATCAGCAATTTCCATTTCAAATCATATCTTTGATTATGAATACACATGATCAAGTTATATTTCCAAGTTTGATTAAAATCAGTCAAATTATCCATTCATTGCTACAACTACTTGACTGGCCTCATTGGCATTCTTGTATTACCTGATTCAACAAAATTAATAGTAGATTAGCGTAGGTAGATGAGAGAAAATAAGCTTAAAGCTATGAGCATTTTTTTTAGTATTCAGTTCTCAGCTAGTTTTGGAATAATTCATTAAGATTTAAAGCTAAACAGAAGGTCGTAAATGTATTTAAGATCTAATCAATTTGGTTTGAGAATTGCAATTTTTTTTTTTTTTTTAGTTTCGGATCAGATTTCAGTTTGCAGAAAAAGCCCTATATTCAATTAAGGATTTTCAGCCACATCAAATGCATGTTTGGGATTGGCCCAATGGATCAGGCTACTAGTCAATGATGTTCTTGACATCTCACAAGGAGATGCCATCCCCATATGAAGTCGCTGTTAGGGTCCTATAAATATAGAACTCATAATTTGGAATTGAATTATGATAGTCTTGTAAATGTGTACATACTTTGCTTTCTACAAGTTGTTTTCCCATATTTTGAAAAAATAAAAAAATCAAAAATCAAAAAGAGGGTAAAATTCCTAAAAGAAAAATCAAAGGACTTAGAAAAAATGATATACCCCAAAAGGAAAAAGATGAATAAAACATGAAAGTGTGCAAGTCTAAATGCCAGTACTTTTTACTTTTTGCAGCTGATTATGGCAGAGTTTCAATAAATGCCATAATCCATGATGAGTTTAACTGCTTAATCTTGAATTGTCATGTTTCAATTTAGTTGTTTTAGATAGAGAATAAAGAGTTGTCAGACAGTTTAATCCTGACAATTAAGTAGATAGGTATAGAGTAAAAAGGAACCCAACAGTTTAATCTAGGTCCTTGGATGAAATGAGGTAGAATTACATAGTTTTTACTGCTTTCGAAATAATAAAATGTTCAAGGTTGCTAGCTCAAATGCACCAACACAAATGGAAGAAAAAATTCTAGATTAAAGATTGGGTAGGTAGAATAAGGTGGGAAAATCATTGTAAATATTTGTCACTGGGAAACAATCACTAATTTCCCCTCCCCTATAGCTATTTGACATTCTAAATTTTCAGTCAAAGAGGCTTAGAGCATTTCTCTGACTTTTTTTGGGACCGGACCCAAGGCTCAATTACTGGCTAGTTGAAAGTGTTAAATTTCTATGTTAATCCCAAAATTTTCACCATCTACCATTCACGCATTCATCACCATGAAATTTCATAAGTAAATAATCCATTTTTACTTAATGATACATAAATCCACCATTTGATTAACTGCCTACATCTCATAAAGCATAAAAACCCTCAAAAAGACATTATATCCTAAGTAAAGGTGGTGAAATTATAAAATGATAAGCTTTGCTTTAAGTTTTCAATTTACTTAGTCATCTAGTGTATTTTTGTGTTTTTCATTTTCCTCTTTGTCATATTAATCTCTAACGTATTTATTAATTCCCTATATAAATGACCATTTCCTATTAATATAACTTCTTTTTTGACTAAAGTGTCCCCTAAAAACCCACTATTATAAACTTTAGCCAAATTTTATTATCCCACATGTTTTAAATAAATACCGACAATAAAACCCCTTTGGTTAAAATTAACATTACTCAAATATCCCAGCCCCCTATAGTTATTAAGCCTATTTTGGTTTAAATAAATATTATTATAATAAAAATATGAAGGAAAGTTTTCGGAACACAATATATCATTGAATAAATAAAGCCTTTCTGATGTTTCTTATGTTGTTTTAAACCAAGGTTTAAATGCGTAAACCCTTTTTGATATATTCCACATCCCCTTCATTCTCCTGGTGCCTCCGCATTCACTCATAGCCACCTGATCAGCCATATCCTTTCTAATATAACAATCATGAAACAACGTGGTATCTAGTCCCCAGGCCCCACCATTCCCAACCATACTCCTCCCTGCTATCACGTTGAAACTCTACTGTAGACCTAAAAATTTCATATCAAACGGCTTACATTTAACCCCGGTCCCACCCGACTTTCCACCAAAAATATTAACAATAATCTTGACCATTCGCATCGTCCTTCTTAAATCCGACGGTGTGCGTTCCATATCGCGTGCTGAAAGTGATCAGACAAGATTTGTCAAAAATAAATGCGATAAAAGTTGTTTCATTAGACCGCCCATTACTATGTGTCCAATTTCAATTGGATCGCATTCCAAAAGTTCAAAATAGCTTACGGCCAAAAAGTAATGCGATAACCACTGATGTTTTTCGCATTCAAAGAAAAACCGCCTCCCGCCATTAACTGTGACCTGCAATAAATGATATGCATATTAATAAAAATGAAGGTTTAAACCTTAGTTTTTCACTGTTTTCATATCATTTGCCCCCTTGCCTATTGAGAGAATACGCCCAGACTCCGTTTTTTACCTTTTCCAGTCAATTCGTCCCCTTGAAGTAGAATTTCACCGCAGATATTGTATTAAGAAAAATCCTGACGCTTCCCACTGAGCCACAGTGACCAGTTTGAAGATTGATAAAACCTAAAACCCTTCTTGGCCACCACAACACCTACATAAGGTATTTCTCAGTGTTCCAAACCTTTAAGTTTACAAATTTAAAAGAAAAATTAAACAAATTTAACTATAGAAACAGAAAATCACCAATCTGAGAATGCCCAAACCTTGAAAAAACAGGGCAAACCCTGTCAAAATTTTCTCAGAATTTTCCACTTCCATCAAATCTCAGTTTTTAAGCATTTTCCGTCCATAAAAGACAATTTCCATGATTCAAAAGTTTTAAAAAAACACTAAGAGCCATTGAATCCCTTTTTTAGTCCTCTACATCTAGAAAACCTGTGTTTTCTATCGCAAAACCCTTGTCCAGATTTCCAAAATTCTCCTAGATATGCTCAATTAGGCTCTGTTTTCAAATTAACTAAGCCAACAGTTTAATATTGCTTAGTTTTCACCAAAATGACAAAAAAAAAAGATAACCCCTAAAACCGGAGGTCCAAAAGCCCAAAAATCTGTCTCAAGCAAGCTTCCACTTCCTCAACCTTCAAAGATAAATAAGCCTACTCTAGCCTTAAGAGTAGATTCAATCGAATTAGTAAGACCTCTACAACCACCTGTTACTACTGAAGAAAGAAGTTCCCTAATTGATCTAGATTACAAGATTAATGATGCAACATTAGAATTCAATATGCTTGAAGTCCATAATTGATGTTATGAGAAATTTGTGAAGAAAATTGAAAATGACATACCTATATGGGAGTCAAATTTGCCTAAGTATGTGGTCCCAATCACTCATCCAGCTCAACACCTGATTAGACTGTGCCAATTACATTATGTCCCTGACCAGAGATTTATTGTAAACAAGGATAGGGAAGTTGTGTTTTGAATAACATCAGAATCCATTAATGAAATGCTTCAGTTGAGTTTTGATCCAAGAGTAGTGCCCCTATTCGTTGAATATTTGACTTAGATGTACCTAGATTTGGATTACCCTAAGAGGTTTTTGAGTCTTCGAAACTTCATGCCTACTCATGTTGATTTCCCAAAAGTGAATCCACCCTATTCTACCTCTGATTTCCCTGAAGCTTCCAGGAAAATCATCTCTATGCTTTCCTTCATTATAGGTTATTCTAATTATGAGTTCACTGATGCATCAATTCTAGATTTCCTTTCTACTTTATCCCGAGGGAAACCTTTTGCAATGATATTTAATTTTTCTAGATTCATTTCTAACAATATACACTATCAGTTCACTAAGTTTCTTGAAGAAGGAGTGTTTAGATATTCATCATATCTATTTCACCTCTTCCTATTTTTCCAAGCAGAAAATTTTCTAGTTGCATTACAAAAAATGGAAGTTGAAGGCAATCCTTTCTCAGTAGTATTTTGGACTTCATTTCTCAGAAAAGATGGAAGTGAATTCAAATATAAGGACTTCACTAATTTGTTTGTCAGACTATCCATGAGTTTATTGTGCAAAGCAGAACAACCAAGAATCAGTGAGGAAATAAAAATAATTCTACAGTCATCTGAACACTATAAAGTAGGTGACTGGTGCCTTTATGAAAATTATACAAAAATAAGGATATTTGGAGCAAACCTGGCCCCATATAAGCTGCCCAAATTTCTAACTATCAGAATTTTTGCATTGGAATATCTAAGGTAGGTGTTAAATGTAGATGCAGTAAATTTCATGGCTTACAAGAAAAAGACACAATTTAAGCTGAAGAATCAAATAGGTCCCTTCATAGTAAACAACGGGGATGCATTAAAGAAGATAGCAAAGAAATTGTCAGACTATAAGTTCCAAGAAATTTTTTATTGGAACTATGATCCACAAGGCATTCTAAGTAACATAAGGATGAAGTGAAAATTAACACCATTCATGCATGAGTGTAAACCGAAAATTGAGAAATTTGCAAATGAAATGGAATGGGCAGAAAATACATTGATTGATCCTACTGCCAATACAGAGAAGGAGAGATATACAGATAATTCATAGGCAATAACAGTCACTAAGCAGACAGAAGCTTCAAACAAAAGGATTAGGAATGAATAAGGCTATTCAGTAGAGACCATTGAAGAAAATAAATTCAATATTATTTACAACAAAAGGGAAAAAATGACTACTGCTGAGAAAGACAAGGCTATTGAAATCAATGGCATAGATGATCAGCAGATATCTAATTATGAAGCCACTATAATTGTAAATGAGACTCTAGCAAAAATTCAGAAAGAGTAGGTGCTAACACAGGAAAAGGGTAGAGAAATGGTTGAAAAGCAGGTGAATTCAAAAGCTCCCTCCTCTTCCAAAGCAACAGAGGGAATAGACTCTGACATTCAGAAAAAATAAAAACAGATCAAAGAGAAAAATTAGGAGATTAAAAATGAAGTTTATTCCCAATTTCTCAAAGAAAAGCTAGGGAATAAAGATAGGTTGTTGACAACTTTTGACTACTCCACAAATAAGATGATCATGTCATTCCTTAAACCAACAGTTGAAAATCCAAAATCAGTTTCAGATTAGACCAAAACAGATGTAGAAATGGATACAGATAAAATACATCAATTGGATCAAATAGAATTTCATAGAAGCACCACAGAAATGCTTTATTCTAAAGTAGTAATCAAAACTATGAGTGCATCTATGCTGCAAAAAACAGTTTCTAACTTGCAGAATCAGATGAGTCTAGACAAAACCTCTCTACATGCTAAGGACCTAAGGATCAAGTCCTTGGAAGACTTGGTTATACAGACTGAAGTAGATCTTTCAAACATTCATGTTGCTCAAGCACTCATAAAGCAAAAAAATGAAGACATTGCAGCCTTAAGAAGGGAATTGAAACTTCCACAGAATGAACATCCACAAGCCAAGGAAATCCTATAATAGCAAAAAGAAAAGGATGAGATGATGCAGTTAGTACTGAAAATGACTACTCAATTCAAATATATGGAGAATCAGATAGATACCCTCATAAAAGAAAAAGAAACATTGAAAGAAACAAATATTTCTCCTATTCCTACAGTCATTCCAATGGTGAGTACAACAGTTTCTTCTACACCGACAGAGCACTTGGCACAAAAAAGAGTACTGGCAACTGCAGTGTCAGTACAATCTATAGATACCTCAGCCACATAATCATCAACAACACAGGTACAATAAGCAACAGGTACAATAGACATAGTTAAATATATGGAAGAAATGTCCCTTAAGAACAATGAGATCAATAATTTAAAGAAAGTAAATAAAGATCTTGAATCCTCATACAGGAATGCTTTAATCACATCTAAGGGACATGAAAAAAGAGAAAAGGCCTTAGAAGAACAAGTAAAGAATTTACAGAAATAAGTAAACTTCAGTGAACAGGTAGCATACATAAAAAACTAACTATGGGATAATATAATTAAAGCTATTCATTTACAGTGGCCCTCAATACAGATTATATATGAGCAAGGAGATTTATTGCAAGCAGCACTGGCAGAAATTCAAAAAACTAAAATAGAGCTTGCAGATAAACCATCACAAGCGATAAGGCTTATTGGATTATTGAACAGCAAGAATAGAGTTGAATTGGAGGCATTAAAAATTCATGACAGGAGTGAAACAATTCTGTAAATCAGGAAAGTCCTAAACAAAATAAATACAATGAACAACTTAGAAGAGAAATGTGAAGCCATGAACTTATCAATCACAAAATTCATGAACAAATACACAATGCTAAGCCAAGCAGGTCTTCCATATATACATGGTTTGCATGAAACATTAATGATCCAGATTGATTATGACAAAACGATCAGAGCACATGCTAAAGAATAGGTCAATAAACCTTTACCATAAGGTTCCCCAACTGGTAAAGTGGTCTTACAATATTTTGAAGATTTTTTCTTTTTACAGAATGAGATCAAACACATGTTTGTTATAAAACCAAACTTTGCAAAATACACTGATGCCGATGAGATTTACAGGAAGTTGAAAGGTATGAAAATACCCAGTGCAGAGCAGTGGAAGGAATTTACTGATTGGATATAACAGTATGCAAACAGAGTAGAACAATTGCAGTCAAGTTTTTAATTTTTAGAGTTATCAACGGGTAAATATTGCAGTGAAAGTGTAGTAGGTGAATAATCAGAGTCAAAGAGTATCCAAGAATAAAACAATCAACTCAATTTTTACTGTTGTAATTCTTCATTTTACAATAGTAGAGTAATAAATGGACAACGTAAAAGAGTATCAAAAGTGAAGCACAGGTTGAAGAGTGTAATTAAAAATATTTTCTTCCAAGCTATCTTCTAAAAAGATATTTTTCCAAATACCAGCAAGCATCAACAACAATGCAACAGTCAGTTTTGATTAGATAATGTTAGTTCTATTTTTTCTAGATAAGAGGACAACTTGCTAAGTTGTTAAGCAACTGTCCCTCTTAATGTGTTAAGGATTTTTTGTTTCCTAGAGTTATTCCTAGATTTTTCTAGGATATTTTTTACTAAATGATTTGTATAAATACTTCACTCTTTGAAGTATTAAGTGTGGAATAAAAATTTTCAAGACTACTATAGACATTTTTGTTGAATACATTGGAGTTTGTGTGAGACGATTTGTAAAGCAACAGACTGGAACTAAGTCAAAAAAACATCATAATTCAGGAGTCTTTTGTCGATCAGATAATTCAAGTATTTTCCTATTTCCATTTTTTATCGTTCTAAAGTTCCATGCATACATTTACATGTTTTTTGTCTTAAATGATTGACTAGAAAAGTTTTTACATGATTAGTGTCAAAAGCTCCCTGTTTTTTACTAGTTATTCATTGATATGTTTTCTGCTGATATCCGGACTTAAGAATCCTTAACTGCTCTTAGTCCCTTTTAATCCCTTTCTTTCATCTTATTTTCTGTAACTTAAGGATCCTTCATTTCCCTTTTGTTCAGATCTTACTATTCATCATAAAACCTATTTCCAAACCCTTTGAAGGTCATCTACCTTGCCCTTAGTACATTTTCTCTTTTGAACTTATTTGCTAGCTCTGCTTGCCAAGAAATTGACTCCATAGCCCAATTGTCTGGTAGATCCCTCTGTGGTTTACCTTGAAGTACCTTTTCTTCCCACCAAGCATTCAAACCAAAACAATTGTCCAATTATAACTAGCCTAGTATCTTATAACAAAATCAAGCTAAATCTTGAGGAGAGATCCCTCTCTGGAATTTAGGAAGGCTAGATCCTGAATTTCAAAAGTAGGTTCTTGGTTACCCTTGGTTTTCTTCAACTATAAATCCTCATCCCACAACTTGAGAATTACTAGGGTGATAACAGAAGGAAATGTTATGTCCAATCTCCTATGATGACCTAATTATGGACTGGTTCAGTAGAGTGAACATGTACTACCTTCCACGTGTCACTGTTTCCTCCTTCGGATTTGAAATTCATATAGCAAAAACTAAAGTCCATGTACTTGAGGCCACTTTTTACACAATTCCAATCCGATGCTCAGAGAGAGGGTTATGAATATTTTCCCACAATCACCTCTTTGAGATGAAATTTTAGAGCTTGCAAAAGACCTAACTTCCACAGACCATATCTCCGAAAATATTGCGAAACAAGCTCTGAAATTTTGCGAAGCTCTTCCTCAGAAGTTCTTCTTCGATCCCTAAAAATTTCAGCTTCTGAACCTTTGTAGAAAAGAAGTTATAGCAAAAATTCCACAATGACCTGTTTAGGTTAAATTCAAGAGATTGCAAAAGGACCTAACTTCCACAGATCATATCTCCGAAAATATTGCGAACCAAGCTATGAAATTTTGTGAAGACGTTCCTCAGGATTTCGTCTTCGCACTCTAAAATTTTCAACTTCTGAACCCTCATATAAAAAAACGTATAGTAGAAATGCCACGATGACCTATTTGGGGCAGCGAAACCCTAGAATCCAAAGCTCTGATACCAATGTTGTGAAACCAACTCCAAAAATAGAAGAAAAGAGATATCAATGCCTTAGAAATAAGCCACTTTGAGGGGGAAACCTCCAATACATTACATGAATGAACAATTCTTGGATGATACAAATTAAAAAACCTCCTTTCTATATATAGGAGTCCATGGGGCCAGAATGTAATCTTAGTGGGGCCACAATGTAATCCTAGCCGACCTAACAATAATAATTTAAGGGCACAATAATAAAAATTTGGGGGTTACAGGCGTACAATAATTACAATAAGGGGGTTACACTAACAACAATAAGGGACTATACTAGTAATATAGGGACTTAAAATTCAATTTTTGGAAGTCCTCAATGTGCTCCCCCACTAAACCATTTTTTTTGAGATTTATCAATTGGCTAAAGAAGGTGTTGCTCTTTGTACCCTCATACTGTGCTATCATTTCCTCCGTAAAAGTTGACCAAGTGACAATTTTTTTATGGGAGAAAAGCCATCGATACCATACAAATGTATTTTGTTCAAAATGTAAAGTTGCAATGCATACCTTTTGTGTGTTTTTCACATTATTGAGATCAAAATGTTGCTCCATCTGTAGTATCCATGTTATAGGATCATTTCCATAAAACTTCCTCATATCCAATTTTGGAATATGGTGGTTCTTCCCACCAACATTAGATTTTATGAAATCACGATTAACATTTATTTTGTTCTCATCATGAGTTTCCTCTATTATATTTTCACCATTAGGAAACATTTGTTTTATTAACTTTGTCAAGCCTTCCATGTCTGCTTTTAGATCATTCTTCATGTTTTCCATTTTTTCATCGATCTTAGCTTCCATGTCATCCATCTTAGATTCCATGCCGGTTTCCATGCCATCTATCTTAGCTTCCATGCCATTATTCAAACCATCCATCTTATATTCCATGCCTTTCTTCAAACCATCCATCTTAGTTTCCATGCCTTTCTTCAAAACTTCCATGTAATTTTTTGTTGCTCTTTGCGAGAGTGAAATTTGTTGCACTTGCTCTTGTAAATTTGATATGTCATGTTGCCATTCTTCATCTTCATGAGTCATAGTAGAGCCTTATAAAGGCTTAATGGGTGTTGAATTCTTTTTAGGAGGAATTTCAAAACTCAATACTGAAATATATTCTACAATATGGCCTTGGAATCAATTCAAATTGATTTTTCAAACAAGACTAATGCAATTTAGAAATCAAAATATATTCCTTTTACTTAATTTTGAGGAGCTCGATATTGAAATTGACTTATATCTATACTTGCAGATCCGCAATATCTGAAATTTGGCCCTGTAGTAGTCCTCTAAAGCTTCTTTCAAATGCCACAGGTCTGATTGATTTGGATTCTTCAAGAAAACGTTATTTCCAATCCCCCACAATGACCTAATTATGGACTGGTTCAGTAGAGAGAACTTGTTCGAATTGCCTCATGTCACTGTTTTCTCCTTTGGCTCCAAAACTTATAGACAGGAAATTATAGTCTATGTCCTTCTCATCACTTTTTACATAATTCCAATCTGATGCTCAGAGAGAGAGTTATGAATATTTTCCCACGATCACCTCTTTGAGATGAATTTGGGAGCCTGAAAAAGACCTAACTTCCACAGATCATATCTCCTAAAATATTGCGAACCAAGCTCTAAACTTTTTCGACGATGTTCCTCAGGATTTCAACTTTTCTCTATAAAAATTTTTGCTTCAGAACCTTCATAGAAAAAAAATTTATAGCGAAAATTCTGTGATGACCTTTTTAAGTGAAATTTAGGAGCCTGAAAAAATCCCTAACTTCAACAGATCATATCACCGAAAATATTGCGAACAAAGCTATAAAATTTTGCGACATTGTTCCTCGGGATTTCGGCTTTTCACTCTAAGAATTTCAGCTTTTGAAACTTGGTAGAAAAAATTTTATAACGAAAATTCCATGATGACCTTTTTGGAGCAGCGAAACCCTAGAATCCAAAGCTCTGATACCAAATGTTGGGAAACTAGCTCCAAAAATAGAAGAAAGGAGATATCAATGCCTTAGAAATAAGCCACTTCGAGGGGGAAAGCTCCAATACATTACATGAATGAACAATTCTTGAATGATTCAAATTACAAAACCTCCTTTATATATATAGGAGTCCATGGGGCCACAATGTAATGTTAGTGGGGCCAGAATGTAATCCTAACCCACCTAACAATAATAATTTAAGGGCACAATAATAACAATATGGGGGTTAGAGGGGTACAATAATAACATTAAGGGGTTTACACTAACAATAATAAGGGACTATACTAGTAATATAGGAACCTAACAGGAAGGTCTAGGAATACATTTATTTTGGTCATTAGCATTTGTAGATAAAATCATAAGCACACTGGGTGTGTGCTCTAGAACAATGATATGGTAGCTACTCAGTGAGAGGAAAAGTGGCGTAATATTTTAGTGTTGTATATTGGATGTAGGTTTCACTTTAGTAGTATATTATTTAGTTCCCAAGAAGGATGTGAACCCTCATACTACTTTTCAGGGTGTAGCTGCAAGCCTATGGATCCCCTTGATTGATATGGGCATCATATCCTTTTATTTGTTGGTTGAGAAAATTTTCATATGTATATGTGTATATTATTGTAAATACTATAATGAGCTAGATTTATCAAGCAATTTGATGATATAATAGATAGATTTCGTACTTGGTATTTTGTTAGTTGATGTAGATCCAACTAACTTTTCCTCTTCCTCTACTGTTGATCTCTAGACTCACAATAAACACAATCAAAGAATAGAAATACAAAGAGAAACAAAGCATACATGTATATATAATGTTAGTAGAATATAACTTAAATGGATAAAATGGAAATAAACCAAATACATTAATGAAATTGGAACAATAATATAAGTTTTATTTATTTAAAAGAAACAACGATATAAATATAAATATATGATCCTTGCCTCATGCTCTACACCAAATTTTCCTTCAGATTCCTTATGTTTAGGTCAGTAAATTTCTTCTCCTCTAGTCTTCCTCTCCAAAAGTGATGAAGGATTGAAATATCACAAGGGAGATATGAGAAAGAAAAGGAATGTAACAACTCTAGTGAAAATTCCATGTAATAAAAGTTAATAAAGGAAAAATAATAATCACTGTTATGCGACACATATTCCAAGATGAATGTTGGGAAAAACATCCTAGTGTTGGTGTTCATATGGTTTATTATGGGTAAGGAAATTGGTAAAGGAAATGGAAAAGTTATTTGGAAATGCAAAATGGAATTTTTTGCAATTTATGTATGAAAATAAAGGAAATTAGGAAAAAAGAAAGGTGAAAGGTCACATGTTGCATGTGAGGATGAAAATGATGGAAAATGATGGAAAATGAAGAAAATAGAGGTCTCATTAATAAAAAGGCTTATCAGGATTAGTTGGTACCTTTTTTGTGAGTTCAACTTTTGTTTGTTTAGTTCTAGAGCTCTTTCTCTATCCTCTCTCCCACACTTTTGGAGATAGATTTTTCTTGGAGAATTTCAGGTTTGGATCAAGAAAGGAAAAGAATGAAAAGAGGAAGAAAATATCAAGGAAGAGCAACATCAAGCAACTATAGTGGATTTACTTGCAGGTATTTATTTTCATGTATGATTTCCTTGCCAAATTTTACATGCATGGTTATGCATGTGTGTTCTTAGTTCTCTTGTTGTCATTCGAATAGGTTTGGACAAGTGTGACGATGTTCTTTGGCCTTTCCTTTTCATTTTAAGATATCCATGGTGTTATGTGGTTTTCAGGTTTTTCTGAGTTGGATTTCTAGATGGACTCAAAGCTGAGTGGGGTGGTCTCAATATTATTTAGAAGGCCTAGGAATCGTAGGATGGGATGCACAAAAAATCTTGGATCTAAATAAATCGATTGAGCTTAGGAATCCCTTGAATGGTGAATGGCGGGACACGGTAAATATCAATGGTTGTATCATTGATTGGGCCAAGAATCCTTGGTTGGGATACACGGTAAATCCTAGAGGGTTGAGACCTTGTAGGCCTAGGAACCCCTTGACCAGTGATTGCAGGATACACTGCAAATTTGAGAGGTTCATACAGAAAAAATCGACACGGTTTAGGTGGAGAGATCCAGTGGCATTCATGCTTGTTTATGGCCTAGTGATCTAGTGAGGATTGTGATAAATATTGTTTATATTGATGAGCGTGAGGTGGTTTAGCCTCGAGAAGCCCTAGTTGGTTCTTTTAGTTTGATTCCGATATTCATGCTTGGAATATGGCATGTGGGTGATTGGATGAAGAGAGATTTGGCTCAGCTAATCTATCGTTGGGTGGAACGTGGTAGTCTCATTCTAGGCTGGTTTTGCCGTTCATTAATAAGAATTCATTTCCTTGGTATTTTATGTGTAAGTGTATTGGATTCTATGTATCATTTATGACTGTTGTATCATCATTATTTCTATTGTTTATATGATTATTATGAATGTGTTTTATTGGAGTGAAAATTTACGGTTCTCATCATGTTTTTATTTTTCAATGAATGAGAAATGACTATATGACCTAATAGATGATAATAAAACTAATGATATAAGGCATATGTGCTTCTTAGTGATTCTCAGATAAGTATGAGATGCCTATTCTTAGATTTGTTTCTTAAACCTGTAGAATGCATATTTGTGACATGTTTGACGAAATGTTTGTCATGGCTAGTAGGGGTCCAGTAAAGTCTACATTCACATAATTGGTACTGGAATCATTATTTCCATGTCTCATTTCATTTTTGTAAATTTTATGAAGTTCTGGGAAATGAATGGGTCCTAGCCTTGGAATTCAGCCTTAAATATCATAGTCGATGGCCTAGCATTGGCAAAAAAAGACTTCAATCACACTCATGTAGGCTCATGGGGGTTACTAGGGCTCTTAGGCTCTTGGAGAGCTTGGCAAGGGAGTGATTGGGGCTGTAAGTCCTTGAATTTTTGAGTTCCCTCAGGGGTTGATCACCTAGAAAGGTGGGGTAGCTGTTGGAGGTTCTATTGATTGAGTGGATGATCATTTTGTTTGTATTTTATTGTTTCCACTTCCTTGAGGTGGTGTAGGAGGTTGAATTAGATCATAGTATCCTATCATGACATGTTTACCCCATCATATTGACATCTTTGGGTAGATGTGGGAGGATGGTGTTACAAATTGGTATCATAGCATCATTCACCCCTTGGATTAGATCAGTGGTGTGTTGGTCATGCATTCATCTCATTTTCATATGTGTTCTTATGCTTGTGGACAATGTGTTTGTGGTTTTGGTCATGGTTGGGGTAGTGTCTCCATGTAAAAGTTAATGGTGTCATTGATTGGATGTGGTCGTCATGTGTGTATGCTAGTTGTGCACTCAATATGCATGTCAATGTTTTTATGTAATGTGTATGTGTCTGTGTCATACATATGTTATAGGCATGAATTGTATCTAGTTGGTGCTATGGTTGCAGTTTATATGCATGAGGTAATGATGTGTGTTGGGTATGGTCATGGATTCATAGATGGACAATGGTTGAGATAATAATTAAATGTTGATATGATTGTGTTTATATATATTTACTATGCTAATATGGTTAGTCTAGCAGATGATATATTATCCCTGAATTATACATAGGTACATTGGTCGGTTTATGATTTGGTTTAGCTGACATAGTATGCATTGGAGGAATAGATCAAGATGACTAGCAAGATGATATACTACAATGATTATCCCTATGAAATGGATAAGGAGCATGGTGTTGTGAAATATTCTGACTTAGCAGACGCATTGAGGAGTTTGAAGGAATAAATAAGGAGTTGCAACGTAGATAATGATTGAATCATGCATGCACAAGAGAAACAAGAAAAATTCAATGCAGTTATTCTTCAAAGTTTGTTAGAATTTCAGAGACAAGGACCACTCTAGATAAGCTATGGACAATATGATGTGACTAATGGGGCATATGGAAGTAGTTCTCATGGTGGGAACATGTTATATAGATATGGCATGATCAGAGGATGTACATTCTTGGATAATCTTGATAGGATATGTGATGGACACGTGTACTATTATAGTTTTGGTTCTAACAGGAACTATGATCATCATCGTTATCATCATTGCATGAGGAGTGACAGGGGATACTTTCCATATGAGTTTAAGAAATCTAAGACACTTACTTTTGATGGGTATTTGAAGAATCTGGAACATGCATAGACTTGGTTACTTGGCATGAATAAATTCTTTGAGTTGTGCATAATTACATAGATAATATGAATGCCAGAGTAGATATCTTCATCCTGAAAGGTAAAGCAAATATATGGTGGGAAAATGTGAATCGAGTCAGTGACATCAAGACAAAAGAGTTGTGTTGGAAAGAATCCAAGAGAAACTTCAGAAATAAGTACTTGTCGGAAATGTATTATGATATCAAAGCCAAGGAGTTATATGAGCTTAAAATGGGATAGATGACAGATAAGAAGTATATGACTAAGATCCTGGAGATATTGAGGAATGTGCCTATATTAAGGACGAAAATGCTAAATTTCAGATTTTTTTTAGTGGATTTCCATTAGGATTTAGAGATCGAATTGAGTATGATGAGCCTCAGTCACTTGATGAATTTATTTGGAAATTAAAGCATTTCTATGAATATTCAAAGCATAAGAGATAATATGAGAAAGGATGTAAATGGAAAGATAAATTTAGGGGTAAATGGTAGCCAAAAAGAACAAGGCCTAAGAATGAAGAAGAGAAAGAAAATGTTACACCTTACAACAAGTTCAACATAGCTAGGTAGGGACATGGGTCACAACCTGGAGGGAAGTAGAATATAGGTGATGGTACCAGATGGTTGGAATGTTGGATATGTGGTAAGGAGCATATCAAGAGATATTTTTCGTAGTATTAGGGTGGTAGGCCTTAGATCTTGAGTGCACAAGATGCGTAGACTATTGGGGATGTTGGGTAGAGCCTTCCTCGTATCTATGCAACATTCAATAACAAGCAAGCATATCATTAGAAATCCATCATTGAGATGGATGGTAAGCTTTGTGATCAATTTATTTCTATTTTGATTGACCCTAGATCCAATTATAGTTACATTACCCTGACTTGGTGCATAAGTGTGGTTTGGATAAACAATTTCATATGGAATATTGGTTAGTCAAGCTAGCTACAGGTACCAAGAAGCGAGCTCATCATTGGGTAAGAGCTTGTGCATTTTAGTTCAATGGTATGTCTAAATCGACACATTTGAATGTATTTTTGTTGGGTTTGTATAAATGTTTTAGGGTATGGACTGGTTCTATATTGATAGGATAAAAATGGAGTGTTATGAAAAATTCATTAAGTTCTTGGATGATAATGGAGAGCAGAGAGTCTTACAGGGTAAGAAGAAAACAACATAATTTAGGATGGTGACAACTATGCATGCAAAAGGACGTTGCAGAAAAGTTAGTGCTTTATTTGTAGTACACATTTCTAGTGAGAAAGGTAAGGAGGAAGAGGATGCAGAGATATTGAGTAGGTACCCAATCTTACAACAGTTTGAGGATGTGTTTCCTACAGAGATCTCAGAGTTTCTGCCTCATAAAGAAGTGGAATACTCCATTAATTTGGTACCAAGGGCAACACAAACATCAAAATAAACATACAAGATGAAAAATCCAGAGTTAGCAGAACTAAATTTTTAGTTGAAAGAAAATCTTGAAAAAGGATACATTAGGCCGAGTGTATCATAGTGGGGCACACCAGTATTGTTTTTGAAGAAGAAGGATGGTACTATTAGGTTGTGCATTGATTACTGGTAGTTGAACAAGGTGACCATAAAGAACAAGTATCAATTGTCAAGGATTGATGACTTATTTGATTAGTTAAAGGGAGCATTAGTTTTCTCAAATATTGATTTGAGATTTGGATATCATCAGGCACACATCAAGGAAGAGGACAGTTACAAGACATATTTTCGTACCATTTATGGCCATTACGAGTTTGTTGTATTTCCTTTCATTTTGACTAATACCTCAATACATTGATGTGTTTGATGAATATTTTTTTTCATCTTTATATGGACAAGTTTTTTATTGTATTCATTGATGACATATTGGTATAATCCAAGAATGAGGAATAACATGCTGAGAATTTAGTCGCAGTGTCGAGATTGTTCAGAGAGCATATGTTGTATGCTAAGCTTAGAAAATGAAGTTTCTTTCAGACAAAGGTACACTACTTGGGGCATGTTGTTTCCAAGGAAGGTATAGAAGTGTATGTAGAGAGGATAAGAGCCATCATGCAGTGGGAAGCTCCTAGAAATGTGGATGAGGTAAGATCATTCATGTGGCTAGCAGGTTACTATAGGAGGTTCATCAGGAACTTCTCCTAGATTGCATATTGTATTACATCATTGAAAAGGAAAGGTAATAAATTTAAATGGATAGATGAATGTGAGACAAGTTTTGATTAGTTGAAGCACTTGTTGACAGATGCTCAAGTGTTAAAGATTGGAGACTCGAATTTTTTTTTATTGTGTATAGATGCTTGCAATAGAGGGCTTGGTAGAGCCCTTATGCGTGAGAGAGAGGTAGTGTGCTATGAGTCATTGAGACTAAATGAGCATGAGCAGAACTATTTGACAAATGATCTAAAGTTAGCGACAATAATTCATGCGTTGAAATGTGGAGAACTATTTTCTTGGTAGGAGATTTGTACTGATGAGTGATCATAGTGGGTTGAGATATTTGTTTTACTCACCAAATATTCATGCCAAGAAATCTATATGGTTGGCCACTATTAGTGAGTTTCAAATTGATATCAGATACATCAAGGGAAAAGAGAATAGGGTTTCAGATTCTCTTAGTGGGTGGATACATGTAAATCACATTGCAGCTATGAGTTGCTATGGGAAAAACATAGAGGATAAGATTTTACAAGAAGGTCAACATGATGACAGGGATAGAGAGCTTATGCACAGGTTACGGTAGAGTACAGGGACAAGAACAGGTAGTGGTACAGGTACAGGTGAAGTTACAGGTGCATAAGATGTGGACTATCATCTCTCAACATATGGCTTGATAAGATTTAGTTTCAGATCCTAGGTGATCTGAAACTATATTCAGATCACCTAGGATACCAAAAGACATTAACAATAGTGAAGAAATTTTATTATTGGTTGAATCTGAAGAAATACATCACAAATTTTATGGCTAGGTGTTTGGATTATCAGCAAGTAAAGGAATAATGTAAATATTCAGGTGGATTTATATAGCCAATTTCAATTAGAGAGCAGAAATGGGAGGTAATTTCCATCGCTTTCATTACAGGTTTTCCAAGGACATCTAGAAAACATAACTTGATCATGGTTTTGGTGGAAAGGTTGAATAAGGTAGCACACTTCATTCTAGTGAATACTACATATACAACTAGTGATGTGTCACATGTGTTCATCAAATAATAGGTCAGATTGCATGGTGTTCCAAAGACGATTGTGTTAAACAATGATTCAAAGTTCACTTCCAAGTTTTCGAAGGATTTGTTTGCAGGTTTAGATACAAAGTTAAACTTCAGTACATCTTATCATCCACATATAGATGGATAGATTGAGAGGGTTAATAAGATATTGGAGGACATATTGAGGATGTATATGATGCATCAGCAGAGGCGATGGGAGGAGTACTTTACATTGGTGGAGTATTCTTACAACAATGGTTACCATGATTCACTGAGGATGAGTTTGTTTAAGGCATTTTATGGGTGGAGTTGTAATACTGCCATCAATTGAAGTGATCTTATTAACATGGTATTGATTGGACCAGACATGTTATAATAAATGCAACATGAAATGTAGGTGATCAAGAACAATCTAAAGGCAACACGAGACAGGAATTTTTTTTATGAAAATCGAAACAAATTGTTTAAGGAGTTTCAGGTTGGGGAACATGTGTATTTATGAATCAAGCCAAAGAATATATATATATAGATTGGATCATGTGTGTTTCAGGGAAAAACACCCTAGAGGTTTGTTGGGTCAAAACCTCCACAGAGCAGGGCATGCTATTCAGAAGGACTCACACACAACCATACTTGAATGCAAAAAACTAGATAACAATGATAACAGAACTCACCCGTAGTCCTACGTTCGATGTAGATCCTGCGGGGTCCAAACCCCCAGCAACCCTTCTTCCTCCTTCAACCTGGAAAACAAGAAAGAACGTGCACGGAAACCTAGTTGTACAGCATATACTTCTCCTAAACGTTAGTGAAATCCATGTGAAAAATTATATAAACCATAATAAATGCTGAATAATCAATCTTTTCACATATGTAAATAGACGTTAACACACAAGTTCAGGAACAATATGGTTCTTCATTATTACGAACAACATGTACAGTAGTAAAAGTGGAGAGATCACCTGAATCCTTCCACGATCTTCAAACAGAACGTCGTTCGGATCCGTCCCGCCCTTGCCTCGTTAAGATACTTTCAAGACTTGTGCACTCGAGATGGCATATAAATGGATGAACATCTCCAAGAAACAAGGGTTTCCTATATAAATCTAGGAAAGTGCAGGAGGCACGGGAATTTAGAGTTGAATTGGGATTCCAACAGACTATAATGTCTATAAACTTTCTCTCTCCCTTAGGCCATGCACATGAGGGGATTTTATACTCCCTCAAACTAGTTTCAATCAGTTGGAAACATTTGGCCACGTACTGGGGTGGTTGAACTACTGGAGTAACCATCAACCCAGCCTGAAAATAGGGAATTTTTATATATTTTTTAATGATTTTAATGGCATACCGGGAAAATTACATGTGGACTCGCGTATACACGCGGAAAATTCTGGGAATACCCGCGTATGGGAATTTTAACACTGTTTTTTAATGAATTGTGTTCAAGTCTGTGGGAATGGGTGCCCAAAGCCATAAAGACAATCCTGAATCACCTGAGGGTCAAAAATGATGCTATAACAGATGCCCCCTAATATATGAGGTCAGAAGGGGTACATGATGGCCGAAATGTATTATGCACATAGAAAGAACTTTGCAAGGACAAGAGAGGACTTCACCATATTTCAGCCAGCCAAAAACCAATGAAAGAAAATAGAGAGTCAACTCATGCTGAGGCGGGCATACCCATGCTCAGTCAAAAATACATCATATCGAAAGTACTGAATAGATCCAACATGTATACAAGTATAACTGAACTGAAAGTACACAATGAATCATCTGAGCATGCCCCAGAAGTACAAGTCAGAATCAATGTCTAAGTGTCACATATAGAAAGCTGATCAATGATGCTGAAACTGGATGTCTGATCATATAAGTAACTGAATCTCCAAGTACCAAATCATAAGGGGTGGAACTCATGGTACAATCACGCAACTCGGGAGCAAACATATAAGATGATGCTGTACGAAACTACAACATATAAGGGTGAACGGCATCACTGGAAGAAACTAGATGGACTGTCAAAAGTGAACCGAGAAATGCTGATGCAACCTGAGGTCTTCACCGATCACTATGACACAATTCTACACAATGGGAATGAATGAGCTGAAGTCGACCATGTGAGAAATCGTTGGATTACCGGTCAATGATGTATACCGTTAACCAACGCGATACAACCCACCAATAATGAAAATGAGTGTCAAGGTGCCCCAGTACAATCTAACAATTGTGAATGAATGAGTTGAAGTCGAACACTTGAAAGAATCTACCAATCAGGAGGCAATGATGAATCCCCACTGTTGATAGCGAAGAGTCTGCCACTGATGACTGCAAACCCTAAGGTACTGACAAAAAGAATCTAGACCTTATTCCCAGAGCAATGAGTCAGAGTTGATGGGAAAAGATCTGCTGGAAGGAAGGCATTAAGGAATCCCACATCAGTCCAGTGCGAGTGTAACACGCAGGCCAAGATTTGGAAGTAATCGGACGAAGTAGAGTGATGGAACCAAACTGAAGTACATTTCCGACATGCACAAGATGAAGCTAGTGCACGGAAGAAACCCTCTGAACCAACCAATAATGAAAGCTGACACAGAGGCGAGATATCCACCAATAGGGTCAAATGGAAATCAAGGTACTGCACGAATCCCAAGTGTGATAATGTATGTTGATGTCAAACACAGGGGAAACCACTCAGTCAAAGACCCATAATGATGATCAAATGCTGAGCACAAGGTCACCTATCAATGATGGAAATAGGGCCAGGGTGCGGCTCTAGGTTTTCTCTCAAAGCAATGTGTCATAGTCGATAAGAGACAAACCCGCCAGCAAGAAGTTAATAGAGACCTTCTCAAACCAGCATGAGTAGAGGACCAAAACATCTAATGTGATAGAACAAGATACTGACAAGACCGAGAAGGCCGACTGAATAATGAGTCAAGAAACACCGCAGAATGGCCGACTCTGGTTAGACTTCCCTTGAACAAAAGCATGTCTCGTGATGACCATGGCATTAAAAAGTGACATTGTATAAGTCTGTTATGCAGGAGGCAGAACAAACTCTCCATATTATTGGAAGAGATAACCAACCGGGGGAGGACTGATAAGTGAAACAAGGTAAAGGTTGAACCTAGGTCAAAACTAAAACCATCCCAAATGGAGGAAAGATATATAAGTGTATATGCTTTGTTCAAGGGCGAAAAACTGACATTGTACTGCCATCAAATTAGGAATTTACTTCCCGTTCCCGATCTTTTTGTTATATTTGATTTTTTTGTCTTTTTCATATAATAAGCCTGAAAAAGAATAAAAGAATGCTATGGTACAATGGATAGAACGAGTATCAAGAAACAGATGCACTAGTTCCTGGGGTTGGAACGATCCTATGCTCAATGCAAGGTGGCGGAAACTGGTAAGCGATACTCAGAGGCATGTTCCATCCATGGGTAAAAGGGTGTCAAGTTGCGATAGCCAAGTGCATGCAATGGTTAACTTGTACAGATAGAGAAGGTCAAAAGTTGGCTTAACCATTGAGTCCAAAATGAAGCTGACTAAAGGCCAGGATAAACAAGTAGCCAATATGCAATGCAGTAATGCAACTCAACAACACCAGGGAGCCTCTAGGGTAAAAAGCCAGAAAAATGATAGTGAGGAAGAAGAAGAATGAAGCTTCAACACATAAGTCTTGGCGGGACTAAAGAGGACTCCCGAGCCTACATAAAACGCAGCATGGGCAAAAAGTGATAGCGAGGAACTAAATAAGAAGCCCATGTAAAGGAAGGCTCTACCACCAAGTCATGATTAAATAATCGGTGAGTGAGATGGGTGTAATACTCGTGACGTGATGGGATCGACCCTATGGCAAGCGATCAGAATGGAGGCTAGTATGAAAAATGCAACAGAAAGTGGATTCCCTAACCTATATGTCAGTGAAGATCATATACCTGCCATGACGGGTCAGCAGTCATGGATCAAAAACTGGGAAAAATCTCAAATTCGTCAAAATGTACCTAAAAATATACCAATCTGGGCACTTCCAAGCATCCGGGTTATGCAGCTTAAGATAGATTGAAAAAATAAGTATAGCAAATTTTCGCAAAAAATTTCAACTTTTTGGGCATAAATAGACAAATTACCTCATATTTGGTTCATTGTTACATTGCTGATTTGGGAAAAAGTGCTCTGGAGAAAAAAACCTCTTTCGTCAAAACAAGAGCAACCGACCGTCAAACTTCACCGAATTTGTTAGGTAAGCTCATAAACCATCCTTGTTATTCATTTTGTCCATTCATAAGTTAAAAATTAGGAATTTTCACCATGGAATCACTTGCTAAAAATCACGGGTTTGCGCATACGCGGGTTGATAATGACCAAGTCGCGTATATATGCGACTGTGCACAAAGAAAGTCGCGTATGTGCAACCCAAAATGAAAAAATGCGTAGCTAATGAACGAATTATTGAAATTTTGCAGGATGACCATATCATGGAGAGAGCGTGAACACAGTGCCATAGACAATGAAGTCATGCAGGACCAAGTATCACTGAATATTCTTCGGAATTGTGGATTGCTCAAGTTTTTCAAAATGCCAAATATGAAGAGTAATGTCCGGTTGCTCGAAATTCTTGTGAACTATTGGGAACCGGAAGAAGACTGCTTAATCATAGATCAGATGCCTATATGCATCAAAGTGGAAGATATCTATTTTATTACTGGACTCTCTTGGAGGGGGGAGCCAGTAGACTTGCATGGTAAGCCTTTGGGAGGGCTAACCGTGGAAGATTACATCCACGTATATTGCATAGAGGGATCCAAGAAATTTGGAACTCAAATTACGATCAAAGATTTAAGAGACTTGCACATGAAAATCCTCCTTTTCACCACTGGCAGAGTGGGAGGGTCTGCTTCCCTACACTAGGCGTCCAGGACTCAAATGAGCATAGCAGTGGAATGCTTAACTCATGTATATGATTGGTGCACAACTCTACTGATGAACATGAAGCAACAATTGACTTCTATCCGAAAAGCAAAGAAAAAACATTTTGGATATGGTACAATCTTGATGATATTCTTCTTCTAGAAGATTCCAGCGCTGAGACCCAAAGTGATCTCTACCATCAGCAGCCCGAGAGACCCAAGAATTGCCCGCTGGGCAGACATGATGAAGAGATTGGGGGGAAGTGAAGTTCCCCGGACCAGTTGGGATGATGAGTTCTTCCAATGGTGGAAAGAACAAATCATCGTTTTGGATGACTATCCCTATGCTGGGATGGACTTTCGTGGCGATCCAAATCTTATCCTTCCACCAGGCGCGACATGGGGCACAGTCGGTAGGTTTGTAATTTTTTGACTTATATAATGTTTTTGGATTTTTCAATATGTATGAGAAAACAAAGATGTTTTTGATTGGATTCAAAATGTCTTACAATTTTAAAATGATCATGAAATAGATATTGGACCAGTTCGGCCTGAGGGATACCCACGACATAAGCGTCGCAGAGGCGAGGCGGATACAGTAGACTCAGACAGAACCCTCCATGCTGTACATAGGAACTTGGAGGGGTTAACCCGCCAAGTGCCTATGGCTGCCGTGGAAGATCTTCCTGAGGCCATCTAGAGGCAGGTAGTAGCAGTACCCCGCGACTGGGTACGGTTATTCCGCTGCGTTGCCACTGCGATCGTGTTCTATAGGAACACAACTTCTGGGCAGGGACCTCAGGAGTAGATAGATATGATGTATCAGATGACTGGATATTTTTTGAGACTGAACACGATCGGGCATAAGCCCAATTTTTTATGTGACTTATGGATTCAAATTTTGTATAGTTTTTTGAACACTCTGATGATATATATACAGCGACGTTTGATGTGATGTGACAAATGTATCAAAATGTACGATGTTTTTGATGATTAAATTTTATTGTATGGAATGATTAATATGCCAATCAATTTCTTGATTAGCTAATGAGTCTGCCATCCAATTATTAGCTCAAGGAATATGAATGAAAGTTAGAAATTGAAATGATCTTTGTAACAAAGGTACCCTCAAGAACAACCAGAATAAAAATGGATCTCAAACCCAATAAGTATTGTTCAACTGCGACACTACCAGCTGAGAGTCCAAGAAAACTACCAACGAATCAACACCCAAAGATATTGCCTCCAAGAGTAGAGAAACAACTGCAATGTATTCTGCTATTTTATTGGAAGCAGGACCAATGCAGACCCCTCTTGATACTAACAGCTGACCGGATGGATAATGAAGCACCCAAGCTGTGGAAGCTAAGTTCCGAGTGTGTCTACTAGCACCATCGGTGAAACCAAAATGACTCATGACATCCGACACAACCTGCCAAAGCAGATCAAAAACATCACCAACCCATCAAACATCGAAAAACAACCAGATATGTACAAAGAAAAACTACTATATACAAAAGCAACATGCCAGGTCGAAGCCTAGGCATAATACTTCTTCAAATAGAGCCCATTTTTGGGCTTGGGCAACTCGTTCCTGTCAAAATCAACCAAGGTATATGCTCCTTTCTTAAGGACTTTTTTAATGATAAAGGGGCCATACCACATAGACTTAAACTTTCCTGCCCCCAGCGCATATTTTTCTTGGGCATAGACCAAAACAAGGTCACCTTCCGAAAAAACCCTAGGCTTGACTGCCTTATCGTACTAAACTTTAACTCGGTTTTTATGCACTTCATTCATCATGGCGGCATCTCGACGCTACTCATCAAAATGTTCCAGATGAGGGAGACGTTCTTCAAGACTAGAAGTATCAGGAAGATGTTCAACAGCTAACTTAAGAGAAGGAATCTCACATTCAATGGGAAAGAGGGATTCCAACCCATGCACTAGTTGAAACGGAGTAAAGCCAGTTGCAGTTTTCACTGATGTCCTGTATGCCCAAAGTGCAGGATATAGCATAATATCCCAGTTGGATCTAGCTTTATCAATTGTCCTTTGAAGAACTGTCTTCAAGGATTTATTCACGGCTTCCACTTTCCCATTGGCTTGAGGATAATACGGAGATGAATGCTCCTGCTGGAAACCTAATTTTAGAGCCAACTCAGCCATCATGCTATTCTGAAAATGGCTGCCATGATCAGTGACAATCTCTCTAGGAATACCAAAACGAGCAATAACCTGGTTGAAAAGAAAAAGAGCTGCAGTCTCACCATCATTCCCAAAAGTAGGCATAGCCTCGACCCCGCCGTAGGCGGTCTACGCTGCAATAATGTGCGTGACAACTGGCGGGAAAGCGGAGTTCGTAGTATAATCAATACACTTTGTAAAGGAATGAAAGTAATGACTATCAAAATAAAGGCTGGATGAGCGATCATTTTTGGTATAAACTTGACACGGATTACACTTTTTGTTGAACTCACGAAGATTTTGAAAATTGAGGCAAAGTACCCGACACACAAAATTTTGGGGTGTAGCAAGCCAGGATAAATGACACCACAAGCTCCCATGTGCTTAATCATTCGACATAGCCTCATCTCCTTTGAAGTTAATCAACGTCTCGAGTTGAATCAACCTCGACGGTATAAAGCATCCACCAATAATCAAGTAATTCTTCAATAGCGATGCAACAAGGCGCTCATCTTCCCGAAAAAGTGAGGGAAAATTCGCGATGTGAGGGATACACAATTATATCCCAATATAAAGATCTTTGTGGAGAGATAAGAAACAAATGTTCATCCGGGAAGGATTCATCATAGATCATTTCTTCCCCATAGGGCAACTCGGAGATCAATTCCGCGAAAAACAATGATTTATTGGACTTGGCAAACATAAAATCAAGATCAAATTCCTCCAAAATCACAATCCATCTATTGTATTTTCCCCCAATCACTCGCCTACTGAGGACAAACTGAAATGTATTGGCTGCTGCCAAAACATAAGTTTTTCGTAGAATAATGTAATGCCGGAGTCGCTGCACAGCATGAACAGCTGCTAAAGCCAACTTTTCTATCGGAGTGTACCAGACTTCAGGTCCTACCAATCCTCGACTAAGATAGTATATAACATGCTCTGCAAGAGCATCATCTTCCTGAACCAGAACCATACCAATAGTATATTCTGCTGCTGCAAGATACAAAAGGAAATCCCTGCAATAATCAGGTGGACTCAATAAAGGAGCAGAGGTCAATGATTTTTTCAAAGCATCGAATGAACTTAGAGTGAAGTCATCCCAAAGAAATGGAACTCCCTTCTTCAACAATCTCATAAATCCCTTGGTAACTTTAGCATAATTTACGATAAATCTTCGAAGAAAATTAGATTTTCCTTGTAGACTTTGAAGTTGACGAACAGAGGATGGGGGAGGCAACCGAAGTATTGCCTCAACCTTGAAGGGATCTACCCTAATCCCTTCCCTAGACACAATGAATCCCAATAACCGACCGGATGTAACCGCAAAAATGCACTTGTTCGGATTCAACCTAATCTTATAGAAATGACATCATTCAAATATTTGACGGAGGTGAGCAGGATGATCCATTCTCTTTCGAGAATGAGCAACTAAATCATCCAAATAGGCCTCGATAATATTTTTGATGTCGTGGAAGGCATATGACATGGCCCGCTGAAATGTAGCCCTAGCATTTTTAAGACCAAAAGGCATCTTCTTGTATGCAAAAGTACCCCAGGGACAAATAAAGGCAGTCTTATGCTGATCTTCAGGATGGATAGTAATCTGATTATATCCAGAGAAACCGTCCATGAAGGAGAAAATCTCAATACCGACACACTCGTTAATGATATGATCTATAAATGGTGTGGGGTAATTATCTTTAGGACATGCTTTATTTAGGTCTCTGAAATCAATGCAAACTCGAATTGTTCCTTGTTTTTTATCTACGAGAATAGGGTTTGAAACCCATTCAGTCAAAGGAACAGGGAAAATAAATCCCGCCTTCAGCAGCTTCTCCACCTTAGCTTTGATAGCTGTGCCTTCCTAGGATTGACCGGACGAAGTTTTTTCCTCACAGGCTTAGCATTTTCATAAGTCTTGATCTCATGCTGGACAATAGATGGATCTATACCAGGCATTTCCTCATAAGACCAAACGAATACATCCCTATACTCTTTAAAGAGCTCGATGTAAATCTGAATCTCTTCAGGGGAACATTCAGCTCCGATGAAGACATTCTCAATAATATTGGGACCCCTGGAAATGTTCACTAAGATAGTTGGATAAATCACAGCCATGTTCCCTTCAGCATAAACCTGTGTTGGTGCTAAAGGGTTCAGGACTGGGCGAACAGGACCAGGAGACGGAGGACTCGGAAAACTTGATTCAACTTCGCTTAAATCAGGTAAAAAGTAAGACCGATGATGCAAATCATCCCGCGGTCTATCTATACCAGTCATAGCTTCCAGGATGGCCTCTTCAGATGGAAGAGTGGTATCAAGGAAATCCTGGGCAGAAGAAGAACTAAGCGTCCAAGCCGGAGCCACATCTCCATCCAACTCATCCAGAGAAAGAGGAGCTGGAATGGAATCTGCAGAGTCAACAATAGAATGATAAGCAATCTCAGCTGCAGACATTAGAAATGCCGTTCCACCCACTTGACCTTCCGCTAATGTGGCGGTAGGGGAAGGTAAGGTCCAAGGGTCCGAAAAATAATGAGTTTTGAAGAACTCTCTTCGAAGAGGAGCCTTGGGAGATGAAATTGCATTAATATGAACCGTAGGAGGAGGAATATCGAAAGTACCCATCAAAGAAGAGTACATTCCCACCCCTAAATTCTCAACAGGTGGCTTGGTATTAACCAATTTTGGAATAGTTGAGTCTGTAGACACATTAGGGGTCTATAGGAGGACAGTCCAATTGGTCCACTGTAACAATCCTCCCTTTGTGGGGGAAAAAAATAATTCGAAATAATGAGGATGCAATAGCATCCATCTCATATATCTAGTTTCTCCCCAATAGAAGGTTTTAGTCCAAGCTTGCATCCACTATCTCAACCTCTATATTTACAGTTTTTCCCCCAACACAGATGGGCAAAGCTGGGACAATACCATGCGGTTTGTGAGAATTACTGTCAAACGTAGTCAGAAGAGTAGCAGAAGGAGCAACTGCGGGAGATCGAATTCCCTTCCAGCATGCGAGAGACATCACACATGTGGAAGGACCCTCATCAACGACCGTCCGAAAAATATGCATTTTCGATACGATGATTTGATATGGAAAGCCATATGATGAGGGAGTCTCTTCTTAAAATTAGACATATCAAAAGTAATCATAAGAGAGTTCTTTGGATCTACAGCCCCAAGAGCAGTGAGAAAAGCACTGCGCTGAGCCGGACAAGACTGGAGCACCTCTAAAGCCGACATGGCACAAGGACTCTGTGCCAGATCTTCCACAATAGAGTAGTTCTAGGTAGCCCTAGCATTTGGATTAATCGTTGAACACTTAGTAGATGCTTTGGGCATCCGAGGTATAGGCTCAACAGTAGGCCTCGTAATATGAAGCAGCTCAGTAGGATCAAGAGCATCCTTAGCTTTCGAAGACTCTTCTCCACCACAATCACGGGATCTCGTAATGATATCCGCGTGAGCACTCATCATGAATATTTTTGACGGAATTTCCCCTTCCTGGGTGCCCCCAGAGGAAGCCCCAGTACTTTGATTCGCGCCAACAACTAGTTGTTGCCCTTGGGGAAACGGGTTTGTTAACACAGCCTAGGAACTGGAAGAACCCTGCTGAGCTAACAAGCGCTGCGCATCCTGAATTTTAGGGCAAGGGTGCGTAAGATGGTCTCCAGCACACAGCTTGCATGGAAAATTCACTTTCTTTTTATCCTTTTGACCCTCACCAACATGCTCGTTGGTTTTATTTGCATTACCCTTCCCATTCTTGCCCTTTTTCTTATTATTTCATCCCTTCTTATTCCCTTCGGATTGTTGATTTCCTTTGGGATCGGAATTTTGGACAACATTTATCGAAAAATATTGGGAAGGCGATGACTTAGCAGGCACAGCCTGACCAGAAGGAGTAGAATGTAAAGACAACTGCTGCAATTGAGTAAGCAGGCTAGCTGCACCACTATTGATCGACCCAATAAGTCCATCACCATGAGGACTAAGCTTAGTTTTGGATAAATCTAATTTGGAGTGAGGAGCATTGGGCAAATATTTATGAAGGACCCTAGACTGAGAATATATCAATTCAAGCTACTGGGCCCTAAAAATGGCATGTTCCTCAGAAAATACCCCAGAGAGGGATACATCTTTAGAAATGTCTGACTGCAGAGATTTCAGAAACCATTCCAAAAGGAATTCTCCTGGAATATGAGCTTTAATAAGCCTCTTCCTTCTCTCCCATTCCTGAATATGGTCAGAAATGTGGTTTGCGTCATCCTATTTAAAATTAGCTAGGAGTTCAGTCCCAGCATCATAACGGACTAGCAACTGGAGATGATTTAGAAATGTAACAGCCAGATCTCCAAATGTAGAAAAACTGCCCCCAGTTAGCTCAATATACCATTTGGCAGCGTTTCTAGTTAGGGTGTGTTGAAACAATCTCAACCTAATCGAATCATCGATCAGGGAGTTAGAAGAACACCATAAATGGAAGGTGGTGATGTGATCAGCCAGATCTTCTCCATTCTTGCCTTCAAACTTTGGAATGTCTAAAGGAAGTTTGGTGGGAACCAGAGGCCACCCCAGACTGTACTGGATCGGATCATTCGTCAATTTCGATAGCTCTGGCAAGTTTAACGTTGCCAGAAAAGGTAAACAAGGCGGAGCCTGAGGATTCCATCCTTGATGGGATGAATTCCCTACATTTTGAAAAGAATACCCTGGATTTGATAAGGCACCAGGTTGCCAGAAAGAACTCGTAGAAAAAAGAGAAGAACCTCCTACCAACGTAGAGTTACCAAAGACTAGACCAGTCCCTCCCCCCGAAGTATTAAATGAAGAGGAAAGCCCCTGATAGGGGTTCCAGGCATTAGAAAGAGGGGAAAAATTCTGATAAGCACTCGACGAAGGGAAAGAAGCATTCCCTTGGTGACCAGCGTAAAACGGATTCCCTACCCCCGCTGTAGTGAATACAGGGTTCCAACCTGTAAAAGTGGTCGAATTCTGACCTCCAGACTAAGGGTTGAAACTCTGAGTCTGAGAAGTAAATGGAAAGGACCCTAAAGAAGGATTCAAACTAGGAATATGCCCAGTTCTGAAGGGGAACCCTTGAAAAGAAGCTGATCCACCAGTCATGGAAGACATGGGTGTATATGCAGCTGCAGCAGTAGAAAAGGAAAAAGGAGGAATCCCACTAGTGGGCATTCCAAAACAAAAGGGACCAGAGTGAGAAGCATGTGCTTGGGTGAAACCAGAGCCAAACATAGTAGTACTAGAAGCAATCGAAGATATATCAATAGTGCCTCCTCCTTCAACAGAAGCAGGAGTCTGAATGCCTGCAGCACTCATAGCAGAAGCCGCGTTCCCAGTCGTGGCCATCGAAAGGTATGAATAATACGGTGAATCTTCCGGTCTCTCTGACTCAGGTCCGAAGTATTCAACAACGAACGGATAATCAGGAGCAAGAGGAGATGGAAGTTACATGGAGGGTTCAGGTACTTCCTCTATTTGAACTTCTTCTTCCTGCGGAAATAAAACTTGCGAGGTGAGCGGAGCGCTCCTCTCGGAACCAACACCAGAACCAATTCCAAAACCTTTAGACCCTTGTGGAGGATCTCTCCCCACTACGTCAGACGCCACAGGGTGATACTCACCTGCTAAATTACTCCTACGCTTTCTTGAAGAAGGCTCTGGACTCTCGGGAGATAACCCCCGAATTCTCCTCGATCGACGAGGTGCTTGATCAACCACTTTAACAAATTTTAATTAGACTCACAAAATTATAAAGTTAGGCAAGCTAGGAGCAAAGAGCACTCACTACAAAAAGAAATCCCTAAGATACAATCAAGCAAACAACCTTGAGGTATTTCCGCTCCGGGTGATTAGGACCAGACACCAAAATACAAGAAAGCGAAATATAGGACCTCCCGAAAGTAGTCTGGGATAATCACGGCCGAGGCCTACTAGCGAAGGTAACAGAAACAGTTAGGCCAACCTCCTAACAGTAGCCTTTGCCGGCACAAGTACCCAAGCTTCACAAGGGCACCCCTAAGAAATACTGCTGGAAGTGATACGACGTCTGCCTCAGGTACCATGGGTATTCTGCCCCGCAGTCACCTATGTGGAACCTAGGAGTGGCAACTATGGGCACCAATCTGTGTTATAAGCTTGGCGGAACGGTCTTGAGGTGAGATCCAGCAAATCAGAGAGGGGGTATCTCTCTTCTCAGCCTTCCCTTCCCCTCGCGCTTGACTCTCTGGAGGAGAGATTTCCCAGTCCACCTAACGGAGTTGGATTTCGCTCAATTAATCAACTTATATGTTTTGTTTGAGCAGCCTTGGAGAGTTAACTCTCCACTCACTTAATCCAAGGCCCTACAACCTAGCTAGTTGGTGTATGACACTTAATAAAAACTTGCTAGTTGCTTTTAAATTATAGCGCTTATTTTAATCGGCTGTTATGTTAAGTCAAAGGGATACGGAAATGAAACTTGTGGTGTTTTTGACGCATAAAAGAAATTAATAAAAACCAAACTACATGCAAATGCAGTAATTTCCTTTCAATGAAAAGAAATTTCTACAAAGGTTCTACGAGACTAAAAATATTTCCTTTTCAAATGACAAACTTCACACTCACAAAAACTATGAAAATGACTAAATGTTTAAGTGCACCTGATGCAAATCACTAAGAGCATGAAAATTCTAAGATGCAAAATCTATTAAAGCAGAGAGAAATTTCCCAAAGATCCTTCAGTTTTATCTTTTTTTGGTTGTCCACAAAGCTAGTTCCCAAAATCAGAAACTCTCAGTATAAAGACACCAAAAAACGCTTGAAAGAAGAGGAAGAAACCAATGACAATTCCTTTCCAAAATCAAGAAAAAAACCAAAGGGAAGAAATCTCAACAAAGCTTCAAAAGATACAACGAAACGAAAACAAAAATGCAAAACAAAATCAAATAACAAAACAAAATGTTTTTTGAGCTTTTGAATTTTATAAAAAGGAAGAGCTTGAAGAGACCAAGAAGACTATCAAATCCCAAGCCAAACAACTCTGAATCTCAAGAAAACCTTCAAAAATGCTCCAAATATTATAGGGATACTTAGTAGCAAGATATATATGAGCAAAAGAAGACAAGAAACTCAGTAACTTAGCCTATAAGAATAGTACAACCTTGTAGCAAACAAAAACTTCAAAGAACCAAGAAAGACTCTTCAAAAATTGCAACAAGACCTAGTCAACTAAACTCAAGAAAACCAACCAAGAAATGGGAAAAATTCGAAGTGAAAAGCAAGACACAAAGGTAGGAAAGAGTAAATGAGCAAAAGCCCTTTGTCCTGATGAAGCAGAACAGCCAAGAATCCCCAAGAAGAGATCTTGGTACCCGAACCAGAAATGCAAGCAGAAGAAACAAAATTTGCCAAATAAGCTAGTTTTCAACCAAACAAGAGAGAGAAAAGACCAAAGACCACTTTCAACACAATCCAGAGGATAAAAATACACTGCAGGAACAGGTCTCCATAGGCAGACAAGACTAAAAAGTCAAGAAACCTAAAATTTCAAAATTGACCCAGAAATACGCGACTTGACAGTTTTGAAACAAGCGTGTATATGCGACTGTGTTAAAGGAAACCCGCGTATACGCGACTCCTTTTAACAAAAAATGCATGTATACGGGTCTATGTGCAGACAAACCCGCGTATGAAAAGGTAAATAATAAAAATTAAAAAATATCAAGCCTGGATAAGAAACCAGGTCTTCAGTCTGACTGAGAAAGAGTTAACTGGACTGGAAATAAAAGTTAAAACTGTTGGAAACCTTTCAAACAACTGAAACCACCCAACAGGGGAATCACAAGAATGCGATCCCCAGTGGAGTCGCTAGTTCTGTTTCGGGGGAAAACACCCTAGAGGTTTGTTGGGTCAAAACCTCCACAGAGCAAGGCATGCTATTCAGAAGGACTCACACACAACCATACTTGAATGCAAAAAACTAGATAACAAAGATAGCAGAACTCACCTGTAGTCCTACGTTCGATGTAGATCCCGCGGGGTCCAAACCCCCAGCAACCCTTCTTCCTCCTTCAACCTGGAAAACAAGAAATAATGTGCATGGAAACCTAGTTGTACATCATATACTTCTCCTAAATGTTAGTGAAATCCATGTGAAACATTATATAAACCATAATAAATGATGAATAATCAATCTTTTCACATATGCAAATAGACGTTAACACACAAGTTCAGGAACAAGATGGTTCTTCATTATTACGAACAGCATGTACAGTAGTAAAAGTGGAGAGTTCACCTGAATCCTTCCACGATCTTCGAATAGATCGTCGTCCGGATCCGTCCCGCCCTTGCCTCGCTAAGATACTTTCAAGACTTGTGCACTCGAGATGGAATATAAATGGATGAACATCTCTAGGAAACAAGGGTTTCCTGTATAAATATGGGAGAGTGTAGGAGGCACGGGAATTCAGACTTGAATTGGGATTCCAACAGAGTATAATGTCTATAAAATTTCTCTCTCCCTTAGGCCATGCACATGAGGGGCTTTTATACTCCCTCAAAGTAGTTTCAATCAGTTGGAAACAGTTGGAACCTCTTTTGAGGTGGTTGAGCTACGGAGTAACCATGGACGGCCAGAAAATGAAATTTTATATATATTTTTAATGATTTTAATGGCATACGCGGAAAAGTACATGTGGACTCGCGTATACACGCGGAAAAGTCTGGGCATACCCGCGTATGGGAATTTTAACACTGTTTTTTAATGAATTTTGTTCAAGTCTGTGGGAATGGGTTCCCAAAGCCATAAAGACAATCATGAATCACCTGAGGGTGAAAAATGATGCTGTAACAATGTGCCAAGTTGGAACCTTCATATTGTGGACCTTTCAATATTCTTCAAAGGAATGGGCTAGTAGTATATCAACTTGCATTGCCTATGAAAATGAAAGTCCATGATTTTTTCCATGCTTCATTTCTTAAGAAGTATGCTAAAGATTTTTATCATATGATTGATTGTTTTGTATTGCAGGTGGATCCCGAAGGGGAATTCTAGAAAGGACCACACTGTATATTGCATATAAATATGTTCATGATCTAGAACTAGGCAATAAATTAGGTTAAAGTACAATGGAAGCACTTTGGGCATGATGAAGCTACATGGGATATGGAAGATTAGATGCGGGCCATGTATCCTTCTCTATTTGTGGGTTGAACGGATGTCCTTGATACATGTTTTGGTATATCTTTTGATGTGATGTCTGATATATGTACATATGTATATGGATGTAAATACTACCATGACCTATTATATAAAGCTCAAATAAGTGGTATGGTTTGCATGTCATTATGGTTTTCATTTTGTTACGTTGTCATGCTAGTTTACTTCTCATCAGGTTGATTATTGTAAATACTGGAATGAGCTAAGTTATAAAGAAACATGGGAAGTATATCTTGGTTCCAATAGTCTTGTTGGTTGTAGGTGTCATTAAACATTGATGTTGGTGTTCGCCTAAGGGGGAGGGTTCTATAACAACCGTCGTGAAAATTCCATGTAATAAAAGTTAATAAAGGAAAATAATAACTATAGTTATGGGATACTTGTTTTGAGCTGAATGTTGGGAAAAACATCCTAGTGTGGGTGTTCATATTATTTATTATGGCTAGGGAAATTGGCAAAGGCATTTGGAAAGGCGAAATTACATCTTTGGAAAATTATTTATGAAAATAAAGGAAATTAGGAGAGAGTTAAGGTGAAATGTCACGTGTTGCAGGTGAGGAGGAAAATAAAAGAAAAATAATGTAAAATGAAGAAAAAAGAGGCCTCATTAATTAAAAGGATTATGAGGATCAGTTGGTACTTTTTTTGTTAGTTCATCTTTTGTAAATTTAGTTTTGTAGCTCTCTCTATTCTCTCTCTCACACTCTTAGACACTTAGACTTTTCTTGGAGCATTGCATCTTTGTATCAAGAAAGGAAAAGAAGGGAAATAGGAAGTAAATATCAAGAAATTAAGAGTAGTATCAAGAAGCCACAACGAATTTACTTAAAGGTATCTATTTGCATGTATGTCATCCTTAATAGATTTGGCATGCATGGTTATGAATGTGTGTTCTTAGTTCTCTTATTCTCATTGTCATGGGTTTTTTCATGTGTGACAATGTTCTTCAACCTTTCCTTTCCATTTCTAGATATCCATGGTGTGATGTGGCTTTCATGTTTGGTTGAGCTGGATTGCTACATGGACTCAAATTTAAGTGGGGTGGTCTCAAGATTATTCACAAGGCCTAAAAATCCCGAGATGGTATACATAGTAAATCCTAGATGTGAACACCTCGGTTAAGCCTAGGAATCCCTTGACGGGTGAATGGTGGGACACATGGTAAAGATCAATGGTGGTACCCTTTGATTGGGCCTAGGAATCCCGGGTTGGGATACATGGTAAATCCCAGAGGGTGGAGACCTTATAGGGATAGGAATCCCTTAACCGATAATGACGAGATACATAGTAAAGATGAGGGGTTGATATAGAAAAATTCCTCATTGTTTAGGTGGAGATATCTGGCGGAATTCGTGCTTTTTTATGGCCTAGTGATCAGGTGAGTATTGTGTTAAAGCATGTTTCTATTGATGAGGATGAGGCGGTTTAGCCTCAAGAAGCCTTGGTTGGTTATTTTGGTTTGAGTCCCACATTCATGATTTTAATATGACACGAGGGTGATTGGATGAAGATAGATTTGGCTCAACCAATAAATGGTCGAGTGGAACGTGGTAGTCCCATACCGTGTTGGATTTTTCATTTGAATTAATATGAGTTCCTTTTCTTAACATTTTATGTTTAAATGTATTGGATTCTATGTATAATTTATGGTTGTTATATCCTTAGTATTTTTGTTGTTTATATGATAATGTAGCTAATGATATAAGGCATCAATGCTTCTTAGTGATTCTCATATAAGTATGAGACCCCTATGCTTAGGTCTATTGTTTAAACCTATAGAATGCATATTTGTGACATGTTTGATGAAATATATGTCATGGCTAGTGGGGGTCAGTCAAGTCTTTATTTAATAATTGGTATTGGTATCATTTTTCTCTGTTTCATTTCATTTCTATAAATGTTATGAAGTTATGGGTAGTGACTGGGTACTAGCCTTGGAATTAAACCTTAAATCCCACAAGCGTTGGCATAGCACTGGCAGAAAAAGACTTTAGTTGCACTAATTTAAGCTCATGGGAGAAAATGGGGCCCCTAATTGCTTGGAGGGCTTGGCAAGGGAGCGACTGGGATCTAAGTCCTTGAATTTTTGAGTTCCCTTAGGGGTTGGTCAACTGGAAAGGTGGAGTAGCTCCTCGAGATTTTGATGGTTGTGTGGATGATCAATTTGGTTGTGTTTTTTTTGTTCCACTTCCTTAAGGTGACCTAGGAGGTTGAATCATATCATAGTAGCCTCTTGTCACTTGTTTACCCCAGCAGATCGATATGTTTGGGTAAATGTGGGAGGAGGGCGTTATAAGGAAACTAAGGTTTACTAATAAAGGGAAAGTCTTAAATTCATAGGGAGACAAACTTGGATCTCAAGGTATTTTTCTAGAGTTGGGGTTATATATAAATATATGGCTTGTTTCATACCCAAGGCATCCTTTTCTACCTGCAAAAATTGGTTTGGGTGGCTATGGGATGGGTTGTAGAAAGTGGCTTCTAGTCTAACTCGGAAATACTGACTGAAAAAACATTAAAATACACACATTTATATTTTTTTCTACACTTTGTAGACATACATGAGTTGCGTTTATGAAACACACACACATACACACACATGCGACTATATTTGATGATATTCATGGGCATACATTGGATGATGGAGTAAGAAGTTCATATGGATTTTTAAAAGACACTTTCAAATAAAGATTCAGGGAACATAAAATATTCCATAGGGAAAATGGTAATAAATATTCTATTGTATCTTGAGAGTAATCCCTACTGAGAAAGGAATGAGAAGAAGTTACCATGCCCTCCTGATATAGCTTTTGTTGGTGCAAGTAGCCTCGCTTTTAAAGGAGCTCACTAGTAGAACTATAGCAGTGGTATGAGGTTTGTCTTAGGTACCACACATATTACCCCCTACATTCACCTATGTGCTAACTCTTAATCAAAATCTTATGAGCACAATTATTGGAAGGTTTTCAGACAAGTTGGAGAGGGACTATGTCTCTTCCCTTATCCTCACATGGCCTAGTGCTTAACTATTGTTTTAGTGAAGCTTCCCCAAAAAACTATATGACATTAAAATTTGCACCCGTTAATCAAATTCTATGTTTGGTTTCAGTGTCCTTGGAGAGCTAACTCAACAAACCCATTTAAAGGACCTAGTTTGATATATACTAATTTGTTTTCTAAGGCAAAGATAAATATTTAATATATGGTTATTAAGAATTGATTCTATTTGGATAATAATACTTAAGGTTGAGGAATGTGCAATTGGAGATGTTTTTCACATAATAAAAGTAAATCAAACTAACAAAATTCAAATTACATGTATCCACAAGTTTTATTTCTTTAAATGAAAATACTGATTTTCTTCAATAAATGTAACTTGTATGAATTGCAACGAAATTGTTTTTCTTTTTATTTGATTTTCAATGAAAAAAAGAAAAAAAGTTTATAAATATTAAAAATAAAAAACCATACATTATGATTTAAGAAACCACAAAAATAAACTCTCCCTTAATGCAACTGAAAGAAAAGCATGATGCAATAATTGCAATGAAAATGCAACGATTGCAACAAGATGTAACAAATGAAAATAATTGGAAAATGATAAGGATATAGAGAAAAATATAACCACCAACACCAGAGAAATTCCAAAAATGAAAATAATCAAACAAAAGAAACCCTAGTAAATGTAAATATTCACCAAAGTACTAAATTCACTTCCTAACACAATTGCATGAAGATTTTCACTATGTTTCTATCTCTTCTTATTTTTTTGTAATTCAAATTAAATGAAAAAAAAAAAACTAAAACTAACGAACAAGAAGTACTTTTCTCTTTCCAAGTTGTAAAAGAAACTACAACAAAATAAAAACTCAAAAAAGGAAAGTTAAGTGAATAACGAGGTAAACAAAGGAAAATACATAAAAACCTACTAACAGATCAATCAACTATAACCAAAGGAAAAAACGACTACAAACATAGCCAAATCCACTAGAAGTCAACTTAAAAACTTGAGGAAAGTGGTAGTAGCCTATTGGAAAGAAAAGCTCTAAAACCGACATTGGTATTGAAGTAAGTTGTGTAAACAAATTAAAAACGCCAAAGAAGTTCAATTTACGTAAATAAATAAATAAAAAAATTCTAGATACTCACAAGGAAAGAGATCAAATCAGAGATAATCATTTCTTAAAAAACCTTTGAATAAACAAGAATTTCAATAAATTTTTACCTTAAGGAGGGATATGTGACTGTTGCTGAAGAAACATGTATGCATACATCACTATTCCTGAGCTAAATATTGTATATATGTGACCAAAAACTAAAGAAAATTGTAAATTATTCAAAAATAAAAAATAAAACTACAAAAATACTAAGACTTTCAAACAATCATAGTGGAGAAAATTTAAGTAATTTTTACGTAGTGGAGTCATTGGTTCTAACGAGAGAAAAGTTTCCCTAAATTTAGGGTTAAAAATGTTAGTTGAGAAAGTGAAAGAAATTCTAAAAGCACATCCAAGAATATATGAAATGAAGGATATTAACTATCTACCAGATAGATGACATATTTGATAGTATGTCAGGTGAAGTAGATCTTCTAATATTATCCTTTTCTACTTCTCCTGGTCTTTAGATCTACAACCGAGAAAAATAAAAAACATCAATACAAAGAGAAATCTGAGAATACATGTATAGTTAATATTAGTGTAATAGAATTTGAATGCATCAAATGGAAATAAACCACATATAACATTGAAATAGGAACAAGAAGATGAATTATTTTTTTAGAAGTAGAAATGATATATACAAAGATAACTAATCGTCATTGCATGCACTATATGGAACTATCCTCCAGATTACTCCTTCCCGGGCCATCAGAAGTCTCATCCTCTAATATTCCACTAGAAAAGTGATGAAGGATCAACATATTGTAAGGGTATATGAGGAAGATGAAAAAAGTAGGTTTTACTTATGGGGGGAAGGATTAAAAGAGTAGGGAGATAGACTTGTATGTCAAATTATTTCATTAGAAGTAGCATGTTATATAAACAAAAGGTTTTTATCATACGAAAACTTGATGTAGTTATGGAACATGTTTTAGGAAGTGGATTCCAGTCTAACACGTAAACCCCACCAAGGAAAATCATGAAAATTTGCTTATTTACATTCTTTTGGTGCATTTTTTAGGCCTACATGAGTTTTATTTTAAAAACTAACATATATGTGCAACTTTGCAAACTCACATTGAATGCAGTGGCATGGGTTTTTGAAAAGTGTTTTTAATAACCTTTTATGAAATATCAAGTCCTCCATTAGGAGAAGGGACAATAGATAGATGACAACTACATCTTGAGACAACATGTGACAAAATATGTTATAATATTAGGCCAAAATTGGGAAACAAAGAAATTTCGTCACAAGAAGGAAATTGCAAGTTCATTTTGATAGTCTTTTAATATAAGAATGAGTCTTTTTTTAACATCGACCTTGAGTGCCTTGTCAATTCAACAATCAACCACTTATTTATGTGCTTAAGAAGTCTTTCTAATAGTTTAATTGCACATATATATGACTTGCATGGTATTTGCTTGACCCACATACATTTTACACATTTTCTATTTTTTAAACCACTTGAACTAGCACTTAAGTTCCCAACTAAAACTCTAAACATTGTACACAAGGTTTACTTCTACAAAGAAAAAGGAAAAATACCTAAAAACTAGTTCATGGGAATTACCAACTAATAATAATGTTGTATAGCTTAAATGTGTTCTGAATATTGACCAAAATTAGTAATAATAACTATGGATATGACATGCAAAGAGTAACAAAAACATCAATGCTCACAATAATGGAAAACAAATAATTAAAATAAAAAGTGTGAAAATAGTTAGAAATTTATAAAACATTAGTCAATGTAACAATGTTAAGCATTCAATTAAATTGTTTTGTGTAATATTTTAATGTGAACCATTTAAATAAAATACAATACGTAATAATACAAAACTTAATGATTTATGTAATCAATTTTGCAAACTAATCGTAATAAACATTTATCATATACTACAAAATAACATATTTTAATTTAAAAATATAATATTTTATTATAATAAATTTACTTCTTCAACTTAAATAAAAATACTTAAATATAATATAACACACTTTTAACCATGAAAAATAAAAATTTAAAAGAGGAAGATAAAAGTGAATTTTTCCCAATGTTAAAAAAAAAATTAAACACAAACAAATAAAACCATGAAATATCGTATTTGTTGTAATACCCAACTCCTTTGCATCAAGCTGGTAGAAAGGATACCACCAAATGGACTACCTAGAATGCTCTTGGCGGACCCTATATACATGTCTCTAAAAAGTTTAAATGTACACCAACATTAAATTTTAACCTAAACAAAAATGGACATTTCACATTTTTAACCTAAATTAATTTGATAATTGGATTGTAAATATTTGGGAAAAAAAATAATTAACTATAATATATAATATTTAAAGGTAAATTTAGATTCATTTTAATTTTGAGAACTATGAAGTTTAGGGGATCAAATCTTTTTTACTCTAAAAAAAATTCACAATTTCATAAATTTGACCCCTCTCTCACCTTGGTAGACCCAAAATTAAAATGAATTAAATTGGTTTAATTATTATTTTTTTTTTTTGTAAGCTTGGTAGGACTTGTATTTCATTCATTTTTATAAAAAAAAATACAACCAAATTTCACAATTTGGTGGCCTCAACTCGCCTTGAGTGGGAAACCGAGTCTGTTGGCCACCCGATGGTGTGGTATGCCATCCAAAAAAATAAGGTTTTTAGTTTGTCATACCAAGCACACAAATCCTAAATATTCACACATATACAAATTTTCACATACCTGCTAACAATATTTCTTAACAATGGAAATGTAAATTCTAGCCACATATAGATAACATAAAAAACTAACTAGTTTAAACATCATGATACTACTCTACCTCCTTGGGTGCTAAGGCTGATTCCATCAGTGCAAGATCCTGAGTAGAAGTGTCAGCTTGCTCATATGGATTGGCAATGAATGGAAGGTGGTATGTAATGCACTGAAGGCAACCATCTTGCTTTTTGAGTTGGACTTTGATTTTATCAAAATCGCTCTTGCATTCTGGGAAGTCTTGTGTTAAGGTTACCATACTCATAGAAATATGCACCAAGGATTTTCCAAGGATGTCCTTCATGGACCAATAGAGATACCATGTGTGCTTGAACTATGTTGGTACACCTCTTGTTTACCCTGGATCAAGGACAAGTCCCTTCCATTCCTCTGTGTCCATTTCTGTGCTTGCCTATCTATTTATGTCAGCCTCCCATTTTTCAATGAGGTTCTAGATTTATTTTGTTTTTTTTTCATGGTATGCTTTCACTGCCTCCTAGATGACTTCCACTACCTTCCTTCTTTCCCTTGGCTTACTTGGGAGTGAGATAGGTTGAGCTTCAACCTCCTTACCCTTATCTTTCTGGTCATGGCCTCAAGTTTCTATGCTCTTTGAGCGAGCCATTGTCATAGTGGCCTCTGCCTAATAGATGTGAAAACATTGTACTGGAGTAATGGGAAGAGACTTTCAATAGTATTGAGAACGATTTCTAGGGAGATTACCTATCCAAGGAAAAAAATAGGGGCATAATTGCATGTAATGGAAACACCTTTCATTCCATGCAGCAAAAGTGTCAGAAAAATGGTGTCTTGGGGGATGAATCCTGATAATTACCCCATCACTGACATTATGAGGGCCTTCCACCCTCGTAGCGTACTATGCCTTTGCAACCCCTTGACCCTTTTGATTACACACACCTAGGCTAACATTCCTATCCCCTACAAACCCACAACCTTCTGACAGTACCCCAACCCCCCACCTAGTGCTAACATGCCCAACATACCACCCACCCTCCCAAATTACGTAAATGGATTTGCTAGCCACAGTCTCATCCCAATTCAAGTTCCACTGCCCAATATCTTCTCCCGCAGAGCCTTGGTGGCTTGTGGTGAAGCTACCATGTGCTACCTCTAAATCATACTGGACCCGAGACCCTAGCTTGAACCTATACCTAGAATGAACTTCCTAGCCACTCTCCAACCTATCACACCGATATCCCTCACCAAATAGGCTTTCACTCAAGCGCATGCAAAAGCCATGCCCCATTCATTCATAGAGACATAGACAGATACCTATAGATAGCCTAACCATTTCCAAACCAAAGTCAAAGCATTTCGGCTCCCTACTGCCTAGCAACAACCTCGTCAAGGTTGAATTCACCCCCTTAAGCTCCTAAGGAGACCATACTAACTGACATAATAGAAAAATGGTATGAGAGACGAAGGGGGAACCATAAACATACTTGGGTTTCACCGTGTCTGAAGGTCGATGGAGATTTTCCTTCTTGCAATCACCCCTGCACCAGCATCTGCCTTCGTAAAAAAACCCACACCTTCCTTCCCCTAGATTTAATCACTGTGCGTGGGCCTTTGTCTCGCCGCCTCACCTTACAATGCATGCACTAGTACTACCTGCCACCTTTGCCACTCATGTGGAGGGTGGTGAGCTTCAATCCCAAAGCCACTACCATAATTTTTTATGGGAGGGCCGATCTACTACATCGCACCCCGGTCGAGGGTGGTTTAATTATTAACTATAATTACATCTTTTTTAAATATTATTTGATACATATTTTAATTAATAATTATAATTATAATTATAATTATAAATATTTTATAATTTTATGGATGTAAGTTGATTTAATATTAATTAGAATTATAAATTTTAATTGTATGGATATTTTGATGTTATTAGATTAATCAAAAATGTTTACTTAACAAAATAAATAAAATATCACAATAGGAACAATGAATATATTTTAGCTACCAATATTTACACACTAAGGCATTCCCCTTTGAGAAAAACTCCCCCAGCTGCCATTGTGTATCAGTTTGCACCATCTCAGGGAATGTTAGACAATTGAATATTTTTGAACCGTTGGATTGATACTTAATAGTTAAGAGAAAAATAATAGTTAAGTTTTGTAACCATATATTGATGGCTTAACACAGACTCTTATTCACTTATAGGCTCTCGAGAAGAGGTTTCTTAGAGGAAGACTGAATTTTTGTGAAGAGAAAGTGTGGAGAGGATTAGCACAAATGATTGTTCCGTGTCAGTTCTCCAGAAGAGGGTTCTCAGAGGGAGTGTGTATTTTTTTATTTCCTCTCAAGTACTAACTCATATAGTAGATCTGTAGATATATTCCATGCCTTGATGTATATCTTGGCCATTTTTCATTTGTTGGCGTATCATCTGGTAATTTGGTGGTACTTATGACGAGGTGTATTTTTGAAATATCACCTAGAGACTTGCAGGTGCTCTCGAAAAAGGTAGATATATTAAAAATAGGAATGGACGTGGAGGCAAGTAAAGTGCGCAGAGAAGTGGCTGTGAGGGAGAAGGAACTAGCGTCAAATAGGGATGAGTGGGATAATAGAAAAGGGTCCCAATGCTCCAATATTACTTCTAAGTGGCTTGCAAATACTTCTCCTCAAGTTCCAGGAAGGTATGGAAGTGGTATACATTTTATGAAATGAAAATTATTTTTCCGCATCTCAACGTTCTTGATTTTGTTTTATCGTTCCTTCCTTCCCAATTAGGAATTTGAACTATGCCTAAGGTCATTGGTGTGTTTTCCAAATCTCTACCCTACCTAATTAAGTCATCCGCTAGATTGCATGGTATGAGCATTGAATTGGTACGTGACCAAGTTATAATAAAATGCATGAATGCTCTTTTAAGGGATCTATTTCATATATGACCAATTTTTCAAGTACGAGCATATATGGCTTTTAAATAAACAATATATGAATGTCTAACTGATGAAAAGGCGTGCAGTTTAATGAGAATGGCCATACAAAACATTCTATATTGAAATTCTGGCGAATACGTAGAGGTATAAATGCTCTAAAACTAAATGGATAGCTTTGGGTTTGAAAAAACGCAAGGAACTCTCAGCAATATTCTCTGTTGTAAATACTTCTCGTTGACTGACGAGGCATATTGATAGCAACAGTATCAAAATATTGAAAAGGGAAAAACAATGACATTCATTTTTACTATTTATCATTTATAATTGGTTTCTTGCGATCAAATTTGGATCTAATTCTTTCAGAAGCAAGAATATAATACAGAGGAGAGTGCATGTGCATGTATTTCTCCATGAATGTCTTATTTCTGAATACAAGATGTGTAATTTTTCACTGACTGCAAGGAAGATGTGTAGTTTGGTCATTAAATTAACCCATAATTTTTTTTGTAAAAAAAAATGTTTTAAATAAAAAAAATTGTCTACTATAATAAAATAAAATTTCTTTTGTTTGGTTAACAATTTTTGTTTCTTTGACATAAGGAACGAAGGGGTTATATTTTTTTCCAGTTAAGAGCTAATTTTTCTAGACATTACCAAACAAATTAACAACCCAAGGATATCTATAGAAATCCTTCCCGCTTACAAACCACCAACCTATCAATATTTATTGGTGGCTTTGTTTTCCTTGAATATCAATGATGAGTCAACATGCATTATCCATAATAGTTTATAATGGTTACCCCATTGTTAATTTGACAACCGAATTATAGTAACTTTTTCCACTGTATACACACTATATAATGGTGGTGAGATCATAGAAGGAAATTACATTCTCCATTCAAATGCAAAATAGCCTTATGCTTGACTTTATGAAACAAACTAATCACATCACATAATCTTTCTAGAAGAGAATGGAAAGGTCCTACTTTATGCCCCTTATGGAAAGAAACAAGGTAGAATTTTACTCACTTGTTTCTCTTGCTCCTATATAAGAAAGGTTACAACATTTATCTTTAGAAATTGAACATAAAATGTCATTAGAGAATACAAGGACTATATTAAGAATTGGAAAAGCAATAAAGATAATAAGTTCTTCGGAGGACTTCCATGCATCTTATAAATAGAATATGGTGAGCTAGAAACAACTTCTTCAACCATGTGGCTATCAAAACATGATTCACTACAAAACCCTTTGAGGTATATATTTATTTATTTTTCTAAGTTATAAAAACAAACGTATTTATACTTTTTTTTTTTTCACAAGTTCGGTTGCTGGCTTATATTTAAAAGAAAAAAGGCGGGAGACAAATCTCTAGATTTACAGAGTGATGTTGGAGTATGAAGCGCCAACAGCAAATGGAGTTGGTGTTAGTTTCATCATTACATCTTGCTTCCGTCGCTGTAAAGAAGCGGGATACTGTGTAAAATCTGACAAACTGTAATAGAAGAAAGAAGGTTTTGCATTTCATTTTTAGCTTTTGCAGTTGTGTCGTGCTGGCTGCCCACTGAGGTAGAGGTAGCGCCGTTCATTCAGCTCCAAAGGATTTTTATTTGAAGTGCTTTGGCTTGTTATCCAGATCTCCTGTGAAGCAGACCCAAGAGAATACGAGGTTACAGTTGGATTGAAATTGGGGCAGGGACACTCTGTCTGGGCAAGCAGTGGTGCTGCTTTCGTGGAGCCATGTGCAATGTGTGCCTGTGGCCTATACGCTGGAGGTAGAAAAGGGTCAACAGGAGTAGAAGAACACTTGAAAGAGCACGAAAAGTTTGAGTTGCTGAGAGTGCAGATCTTTAAGGGATTTGAAGAGGAGATCCAATAAGAGTCAGAGTTTGGTGCTGAAGGGGTTAAAACAGTGAAGGTCAATGCCATTGGATAGAAAGCAGAGTTTCGATTCTTCGTAGAGAGGCAGGGCAAAGATCTTCGGACGCCACGAACATAAATCTGCTGTGGGGTGGATCTACAAAGAGGATAAGGCCTAATCATGGTAAGAATGAGAAATGATCAGTACCATTGCACCGAAGGTTACCAACCAAATGAGAGCAAGCTTTATTTGCTAATTTATCTGCAGTTTTGTTATGAGAACGGAGGACATGGTAATAGAGATTGCCTTTCATTTTCTGGTCAAGAAAGTGACATCGCTCAATAATTTGCTGCAGACTCAGATTTTGGGGTTTTCTGTTGCTTACCATCAGACCAATGATAATGGAAAAGTCTCCAATTATAGTAGCCTTGGATATGCCAAGCTTCTGAAGCTGTAGCAGACCTTGAAGGAGGGTGAAAGCTTAAGCCCTGTTGTTTGAGGCATAGCCCAAACCCCATTCATATTCAGATAACACATCTCCATTACCGTTGCAGATGAAACCTACAGCCCCAGCCACTCCTGGGTTGGATTTGGAGGCTCCATCGAAAAAAAGATAATGAGTATTGTTGTTCCTGAGCCACTGAGCAAATTCTTCATCTTTCATCCTGATTTTCCAACTACATCTGGGACTGTCTCTGCTATTGGGGTCACTTCTTTTTTGTTCTATGCTGCTTCTGTCTAGAATATGCCTTATGTAATTCCTTTCTTCAACTGTTAGGTCCAGCACCTTCAGATTCCCATGACATTTTGTGGTTAGAGTTTCCAAGTTGAAATTCCAGGCTTTGTTGTAGAGCTTTCTAACATTAGTTTCTGTACCTTTGAAGATCATTATGTTTCTTGCTAGCCAGATGTTCCAAAGAAGTGTGCAGGGCAGGGCATTCCATACCCTTCGAGCTGTATTGTTTGCTTTTCTTCCCCATGGGTAGCTCTTTTTCCATATGTGCATCACTTCAAATATACTAGTGCCAGGCACCCAAGGTGGATTGTGACTCCAGTAGGCTTCCTTCCAGCAGGCTGATGCAAAAGGGCAATCTATAAATAGATGCTGGGTTGTCTCTTCTTCATTTTGGCAGTTTGGGCAGTGAGATGGTCCAATTATTCCTCACTTTCTGAGGTTCTCAGCAGTGAGGGCTTTCCCTTTTAAGAGGATCCATAAGAAGAATTTGATTTTTGGGAGAGTTTCTGCCTTCCAAACAAGTCTCCAATGAGCCCATATTTCCATGGGATATTCGTTGATGCAGATCTGATGATAAGCTGCCTTAATAGTGTAGCTAGTGCCCGAAGGATCCCATCGAAAATCATCAGCAAGGTAGCGTTTGGAGGGCGCTAAACCATGAAAATGAGTTTTTAGGTTATTGAAACTGTTTTCTGCAACTGCTGGTATATGAGGAAAACTGCAACCTTTCCAGGTGTGGGAGTGGGCTTCCCATTGAGAGATCTGGTCCAGAGTGTGGATACCTTCACTGTTGAATAGTGCTAGAATCTTCTGAGTACCAGGCTGTTGGCTTATGGGCTGTTGCCCCATTATTTTGTCTTCTCCAATTCTTATATAGCTGCCTCCTTTGGGCACTTTGGAAGTGTGTTGGCCAAGAAATGTTATAGATTTCTTACACATTCTCCAGATTTTAGAGCATGCTCTGTTGGGGAGCTCATGATCCAAGAGCTGGTGCCTTGGGTGATTGAGGTATTTTTTTTCAAGAACATATTTCCACCAAGAATTATTTCCAGTTATGAGTCTCCAAACCAGCTTGCCAGCAAAGGCGAGGTTTAGGGGTTTAGATGATCTTATTCCCAGCCCTCCATTCTCACACGGCTGGGTGACCCGCTTCCAGCTTACCAAGTTATATTTTTTCTTTTCGTTCCTCCCTCCTTGCCAAAGAAAATGACGAAGGAGAGCATCCATTTTGAGATGAAGGTTGGCAGGGGCTTGTAAAAGTGTGAAACAGTACAAGGGCAGGGAGGAGAGGCCTGCTTTCAAAAGAATTATGCGCCCTACAGGGTTAAGCCAAGAAGTGCCCCAATGCTGTATCTTCCTTTTCATTTTGTCAATAATAACTTCCCAGGCTGTAGCCTTCAACTTGCCGGCGCTCACACGCATGCCCAAATAAGTAAATTGCTCCCAATTCAACTTATAAGGAACCTCAAGGGTACGAGAAATCCTATGGAGAACTTGTGCCGAAGTTTTCCACCCATAAATACAGCTCTTAAGATAATTTATCAAACCTACAGAGTAGCTCATGTATTTGTCTAGGAGAGTTTTAAAACGACGGGCTATTATGTTTGAAGCTCCCCCCATTAGAAGAGTGTCATCGAAAAACTGAGAATGATTTATGTTCTTCACTCCATTATCAAATTTGATCCCCGTGATGAGGCCCATGCGACGATTGTAATCCAGAGCTCTACTAAAAGAATCAGCCATTAATATAAAGAGGTAAGGTGAGAGAGGGCAGCCTTGTCTAAGGCCTCGAGAGGATTGGAATGAAGGTCCAGGTCTGCCATTTAGAAGAGGGGAAATCCAAGGCCCTGTAATACAGGCTTTGATAAGGCTAATAAAGAATTCGACAATCCCATTTTTTCAAGCACAACAAATAGGAAGGAATGTCTGACACGGTCGAAGGCATTGGCTGAGTCTAACTTTAAGATGAAGCCTTTCTCATTTCGAGTTTGACTAGAGTGAATAGCCTCTTGGACGAGAAGGATGGAGTCCGAAATTTGTCTATTGGCCAAAAAGCCCCCTTGATTTTCAGATATGATAATGGGGAGGATGGGTTTTAGGCGAGTGGCCAAGATTTTTGTCAAAATTTTATAAGATGAGTTACACAAAGAAATTGGGCTAAAACGAGAGAAGGTCAAAGGTCGATTTTCTTTAGGGATAAGGGTAAGATGGGTAGCATTAGTGAATCATCCAATTTTTCATTTCCGTTGGACCCATCTTATCATTTTGACAAGATCTTTTTTTATTAATCCCCAGTAAGTTCTATAGAAACAGATTGGGAAGCCATCTGGACCTGGTGCTTTATCTGGCTGAAGAGCCCAGATGGCATCAAGTATTTCTTCTTCATTGATCTCCTTAGCCAAATCTGCATTAATATCCTCATTGATACCTTTGGGCATATGCTGTAGGAGGTCGGAGTAGTCCTCAGTTTCCTTAGTCTCTGTTAGGAGAGTGCTGTAATAAGCTGAGGCAGTTTGCTTGATAGCTTCTTGGGTTTTTTGGGGGCAGCCTTCCTCATTGTTGATCATGGTGACATTATTTCTAACTTTCCGGACAGTTGCTTGCTTATGGAAGAAGGCTGTATTTTTGTCTCCTCCATGAAGCCAAAGCTGCCTTGACTTAATTCTCCATTTCTGCTCTTCTTCTCTATTAACCCGGTACAGCTGATAATATATATCACTTTCTAATGCTTTGTCCTCTTGGGACAGCCCATTTTCCTCGATTTTCCTATGAGTTTCTTTCAATTTATTTTTTAGCTCAGCTTTGACATGTTCTGGTTCTTTGTAATGCTGCTTCACCCAATCCTTCAGGGCGTGTTTTGTATTTTTCAGCTTGCATTCCCAAATATATCCCGGTGATCCTTCTATATGATGATTCCAGGCTGTTTGGACAATCTGATCCACAGTAGGATTGTTACGCCAAAGAGAGTTGTATTCGAAAGGCAAAGGCCCCAAAGGACAATGTGCTTCAAGAACAATGCTAGTGGGGTAGTGATCAGAAGCTGAATATGGCAGAATATCAGCATGAGCAGTGGAAAACTCAGAGAGGAAAGAAGTATTTACTAAAATTCTGTCAAGGCGCTCGAGAATGTTATCTCTGCCCAACCTGCGATTGTTCCAAGTATACCTCCTATTTTTTGGGATGATATCTACCAAATCACACTCTTGCATGATGTTTTCCAGCTTTGCTCTATAAGGATCATGCGAGAAAATGCCTCCTCTTTTTTCATTGGAGTGTAATATAAGATTTATATCTCCCCCTACTATGATATTTCTATTGTCTTCAAATTGTATGTCTTCTTGTAGTGTGGCCCAGCATTGATCTTTATCTCTGAAATGGTTCGGAGCGTAAATGTTATAAATGACTATTTGCTTATCCTCTTCATGTTTTTCTAGTGTGACTTTGATCCAATGTGAATTGATAGTTTTGGAGGTGCATTTCCAAATATTTTTGTTCCACATTGTGATGATACCTCCAGAAGCTCCTCTTGCTTCACATATTTGTCCCTCATAATGCCTGAACTGTTCTATAATTCTTGTCATCTCTTGCAGTCTTTGTTTTGTTTCCTGAATCATTACAATTCCTGGCTTCTCATGATCTATGAGGTCTTTCAGGGCAACAATTTTTGAGGGGTGCCCTAGTCCCCTACAGTTCCATGATATAACTTTCATCATTGAGTATTTGGGTTTCGGAGGGATGCTCGTCCCCCTTGCTCCTTATGTGTTGTTTCTTTGTTTTTTTTCCCCAATATATAGGTTTCTATGGGATTTTGAGTTCCCATGGCGATGTCTTTTTGAGCATTTTCGTTCCTTTGTTGTTTACTTGATTTCCTGCCGGGTCCTTTTTTTGGGGTTCTTGATTGATTCCATGCTCTTTCGAGGTGCTTCTAGTAGCTCGGGGTAGGGGGGGGGGGTCAAGGGAATGGGAGGGGGAGTATTGGGAAAGGGAAAAACGGATGGGAGGGTCATTTTCAGGGGGGATCAGAGGGTCATTGTCAGGGAGAGAGAGGGTGCCAAAGGGATTTGAGGAGATCAGGGGAGAGTCAGTGGAAGTTCTCGAGGTGGGGTGGATGGGTGGACCAAGAGGAGAGGAGGGGGGAGGGACAGCTGAGGAGGAGGCTTTGGGCAGAGCTGAAGGGGGAATAGGCTTGTTAGGGGCAGATTTGGGAGGAGCCTCTTCAAAGGTTGCTTTTAATCTAGGGGCAGTCTTCTTTTTCTTTACAGTTTCCCATTGATCTTCCGGTTGAGCAGATTCAACATTAACAATTTTAGAACATCGATTGGAAAAATGGCCATACTCGTGACATACCTTGCATTTGAAAGGGATTTGTTCGTAGTCTAGTTGCTGTATATGCGTCCAATCATCCACCTTTAGTTTGATTGCTTCTGGGAGGCCCTTGCCGAGGTCAACTTCAACGCATATCCGCGCACACGCCTGCATATTATCCTTTGGCTCACACCGATCAATGTATTTTCCAACAACATTTCCGATGGCTCGAACCGAGTCATCTCCCCAGCAGTGGAGCGGGAGATGCGGAAGATGAACCCAAAATGGAACAACATTGGGGACATCCAGCTCGGGATAGAAGTCTGGAGTCCATTTGTTCAGATACAGACCACGCGAGTCCATGAAGTACGGCCCATTTCTGAAGATTAGATCCTTGTCTGCTCTGGATTCGAAGTGGAAAGTGTAATAACCTTTCCCACAGAAACGAATGGAGATTTTACCATTAACTTTGTCTGCCGAGTTTCTTTCGATCCACCTTTGAACAGTTTTTGGGGAAGGCCATAGGCCTGTGAACTGCCCGATGAGCCCCCGCTCTGCTAAAGAGAGAGCAACCATTCGAGGTAACGTAGGAGGAAGGTCGACTTCTTGCAACCCATCCAGTTTTTTAACAAATTTGGACAGAGCAGGACGAGATCTTTGAGGCTGAAGAGATTTGACTAAGGCGGAGAATGCATCAGCAGCAGACTGGTTACATGCATCTTCATTGGGCTGAACAAACGGCCCCTCCGTGGCGGCATTCGGAGTGGCCATGGAAGGCCAGAGGCCAGAGGCCTCGCGCTGCAAAGAGGAGACCAGTAGTCGGCTGCTAGGTCAGGGGAACGCGCAGGGAGGCGCGTGCTCAACTTTCATTATGTGGAATAACAAACGTATTTATACTACTTATAATTAAAAAACATAAAAATAAAAATAAATTAAATACATTCAAATAGCTATGTAGACAACTATGTCTCTTTCCTTCATATAAATATACACATTTAATATAATTTTCAAATATATTACATAAAGGAGAAAGGAGATAATAAAAAAATAGAAAAAAAAAACTAGTATAAGATATTGAATTCAACATTTCCATCTAAAAAAATATAATTTTCTTGTTGTTCAACAAAATGACATTCAAATCCTCAAATTTTGCACATGCAAATTGGAATTTTAATCTATCATGGAACATCCAAAAACCGTAAAGGTTTCAAAATGTCCTAAAGACTTTCAAATTGTACTCACTAGAATATTAGTACAAGAATTTTTTACTTGTGCTAACATGTAATCTATCATCAATATATTTCAATTCCAAAAATACTCGTGATAGTACTACCACTTTTTCATCAATGTATTTTAATTCCAAAACTAGTAATGTTGATGCTTTTGAAACAGTTTTGTCAATTTCCTTCCAATCCAATAGACCCTACCAATCCTCATCCACATCATCATCTCCTTGATGTGGCTATGATTTTCCTTCTTCATCGTTATCCTTTGTTGGAGTACACTCTTCTTCTATCTCAATGGAGCTTTCACTGTCCATGATATTAATGACTGTAAAGATTTCTTTCAGTTTGGAAAGTGGTCTCTAGGAAAATGATTTCGCTCCCTACACAAAAATAAATATTATAAGAAAAGTACGTTATAGTTGTGAGAAATCCCTGATATTTAGTATACTATAAGCACGTCGAAAAAACCTGCTCATATTACAGTTAAGGTAAAGTATCCTTAACCCTAAATAATAAAAAAATCATATAGAAGAAGATAAGTGAGTGACTTATCCTAAGTCAATATTCAAGTTAAGAAAAGGGAAAGAAGAGACAAAAGAGAACACAAATGGAAAATGGTCCATTTAATCCTAAACATCCATCTCAACCTATTTTTTAAAAGTTGGTAGATATTTTAATCTTTTGCTTCTAATAATTTCTCCTTTGATGGCAAAGAAACCAATCTGAATCAATCCATACACAATGGAAATAAGGAATGATTTTTATAGAAAAATCTTAACTCCCCATAAACTGTATTTCAGGAAACAAAAATTCAAGATTACGTGACTTTGGATGGATGCAGATGTCTGGTCTATCAGTGGAGATTCCACCCTCTTGTGGACTGCAGGCCCCATTCTGAAGTTCACCAAGGAACCCAACTTCTCCCGGTTATTTTATGCATTGATTTTTTGGTGTGATATTTGAATATATTTGTCTTCAACATTTAACATCACATGTCTAAAATAATTTCTTTTAGACTACTAAATTAAATGAAGAAATCACGACTCGATATGTTGAGTTGACCGCCTGTGCCAACATAGATGACCTTGCACCGAGTCGACTGCAATATTTTCCTTCTTAGGGAGACCTGCCATTTTTTATGTCAGGAAATAATGGAGTTCATAATTTTCGTATAGAGGCATATACTCCCACGGAGACCTGCATTTTTTTCTATCAAGTAAAATGGAATTCATAATTATCATGCAAATCCTGATGCAAGTGGATATTGGTGGCCACCCACCTATTCCATTTGGACCCACACCATCATTTCTTTTATTTTTTTAGTTTCAGTACAACTTACTATTTTTAGCATTTTTTCGGGTCATGAACTTCTGGAGCTGTTTTGAGGCCATAAACGATGTTTTTTAGGAAAATCGAGAGAAACACCAATGTTGCTCACTCAAAAGTTGTAGTCCTCATATTGATATTTCGAATGAGGTATTCAACACGTTAAAGGGAGATTGGATGCCAAATTTACATCCCCGAGAAGTTGAAACACCAATTTACCCAAACGGGGCCCTCCATTTTGGCGCTTCGTCTCCTAGGGTTAGGTTTTTGGATGTTTACAGATTTCCATTATCTAGATAATAAATAGACATTTGAGCCTCATTGTAACACACTTCAGTGGCCTGTAGCTGCCACATATATTCTCAGAGATAAGCTACCAGCGCCCTAGATAGTTTATTTGCATTATGTCTGTAAGCATATTTTAGTCATTCGTTTTTAAAAAAATGAAGTTTTATTTCCATTGCATCTCTTTGTCTATGTCTATTTCTATATTTTATTGCATTAATGCATAATCCTATATCAGTGGTATCAGAGCAGTCTGCTCTTTCTCTGTTTTTATTTACATGTCCCCAATGAGGTCAGGTATAAGGAGTTAGCGCTTGATCTGGTTGAACCCTTGCAAGATCAGCCTCGCAAACCATGCCGACCTCCCATGGCATAGTAAAATAAATATGAGGGAGCAGGAGACCATAAAAAAATATTTCTTGAGGAGGCCCTCGAGAAACAAAGGAACGTGATCATGGATAAATTTTCTCAAATCCTTCAATGGTTGACCAACTATGGCACATATGCATCCAACAACCACTCTGGAGGTGCCACTCCCTTCAAGGCACAAGAAAACTTTGACATTCTTGTATTTGAAGGCCATATATATGCAAATTCAATAGATAGATGGTTGAATTTTCTACAAGGGTATTTCTCGGTCCATGATTTCTCCGACCGAGAAAAGATTATTTTTTCACTCCTCAAAGTTGCCCCCCATGTCAAAGTCTTGTGGGAAACCTACTGTGAGAAAAAGGACAAGAGAGAATCCTCTCTATTCTTGACCACACCCACTTTGGGAGCTATGAGGACAAGTACATTCAATGGACCATGCTACGGCAAAAAAGGGATCAAGATGTGCATGAATTTTTTCCATACCCTACGCACAACGTTGGGTATTAAAGACTCAAAGATATATTTGGTGCTCAAGTATTGTAGGTTCCTATGCAGACAAATTCAAGAGGAAATGGAGTTCCTCAACATTACCTCGCTTGGCATGGAATATTGTTATGCCACCAAGATTGAGCAAAAATTTAAGCAAAGAAAGCGAGACTTTAGATCCGTGAATCTGAAGCTAGGGAAAGGCACCCCTCGACCACATAACAGGGGGAAGAACCTAAGCAGGGCAACTCAGAACACCATCAAAAATGAAAATAAAGACATGGGGAAGTGATGTGAATTTCATAACAGCCCCAGTTAGAGCAAAAATGATTGTCAGGCCAAACAATCGCGAGTGGCCAAACTGAATGCACCTGAATCATATGCATGTTCTCATACTGAGCCAGAACCAAAAAAGGGAGATGAAAAAGGGAAGCATATTATTGATGCAGACCCTAGTGCCATTGTTGTTGTTGGGTGCCAAATCTGTACACTTTTTTCTCCCATTTTCATCCACCTTTCTATCTCTTTGTATCATTAATTGTTCTAAAACACACGAGGTAAACTCTTCCCATTGTCTTATATGGATTATTTAATTAATGAAGTAATAGTCATGGAGGTTTTACCTTTGCAAGTATTAACTCCATTATTTCCACATATTTGGAAAAGTAAAAGGAATTACATTTGGAAGCGGTGAAGCAACTCTGAATTCTCAGTGCCATCCTAGCATGCTTCAACAACAAAACAAATTCCTACTTACCCAGCTCTATTTTAGGCTTTTCATGGTTTCCTTTCATCAACTAGGTTGTTGTTGTAATAGATGTACAATTGTAGATATTTAGTTGTTAGAGGGAAATTACGGTTCCCTCAACATTTGTATAAAAAGGGCCTTAGAGCTGTGAGTCGGGCTTAAGCAGAAGGAACGGATATTGTAACAGAAATTATTTTAATCAATTTAATACAGTGTTTTGTTGTTCTCTTTGTGATCTGTGAGTTTGTCGCAACCCTGATTAGAGAGTTGGGCCCACTCTTATGATTAGCTGCTACGTTAGTTTCCTTTTCGTTGATTTCATATTTTGGTTTATCATTGTAACTGTTGTTCCGGTATGATTCTGTAATTTTTGTGAATACTTTTATAATTATGCAATCCATCTTTAATTTTTCTTACAGTAGTTTTCTTCCTTTCACTGATTAAGCACGCGATTCAGTCGAAGGTTATGTTATTTCTCTTTCATATACTGTGTGTCTTAGCCTTGAAATAACTAATGCACACTAATTGATAATTACTGTGGAAAAGTGGTTTGAATATTTTTCATATTTGAACACCAAAAATTTGGCATCGTTGCCGGGGAAGGCTCACAAGGTGCAAGAACACAATCTACAATTGATATAAGGGTTGATATCTCATCTTGGGGAGGGAATTTATTGCCCTGCTCCAAGTCTAAGTGTAGTGTTCTCTTTTCTTTTTTTTATTGTCTTTTTTTTTTTTAGAATTGATCCCTCATCTTAGGGAGGGAATTCATTACCCTACTCTAATTCCTGAGCATAGTGCATTGATTTCTTTTTTCTTTTTAATTAGAACCAATCACTCATCTTGGGGAGGGAATATTTTACCCTGCTTCAAGTCCTGAGTGTAGTACTCTGCTTTTATGCTTTGAGATTATTTTCTAAAGGGCCAACTTCTCATCCAGGGGAGGGTATTTGATTACCCTACGTCAGGTCTTGAACTTTGATTTTATTTTTATTTATTGGATTTTATTTTTGAACCTACTCTCTTGTCCCAAGGAGGAAACTATCTTTCATGCTTCGGGTCCTGATCACTTATGTTATTTTAATGAATTCTTCACACCAAATTGTATGAACAAAGATCTGAATAAGAGGGGAAAAGGAAGACCTGTAAAGAAAGGAAGGGATCTTGGAAGGAAGAAATATATCCATGGGATCACCAGAAAGGCTAAATCTGAGGCATATTCTCCTACTACTATCAGGGTAAGGGTTCAGGCAAAGTTCGAAGGGCATTCGGTTGAGCAGCCAGTGCCTTCCATGGTACTAGATGAAATTCTTTCGACATTGGAAGGAGTAATAAATAATACCAGTGGAGGAGATACCCCTGATGCCAGCAGAAGGGGAATAAATAGAAAGCAGAGGGTCAGAAGAACCGAGAAATTCCAACTAGGAAGAAGAACCCTCGAAGCCGTTTGCGTCACCAAGAGACCAAGGGAGTGGTGTGAAACCTCCTATAGTTGAATTGAGCAATTCCAATTGGGAAGAAGAGCTCCTGAAGAATTTCTTTTTACCAAGAGACCGAGGGAGTGCTACAAAACCCCCTATAGTCGAATCACCCCAAGTACCAGTTGCAAAACTAGTTGAAATCCCAGGTGAGTAGTGGAGGATATTCATGGCACCTACAAGTCCTTCTATTGATTTTCCAATTGGAAACATTATAGGCAATGCACCAATGAAGCCCATTCCTTTAACGGTTCTGCCTAATTTTCATGGTATTTCTTCTGAAGACCCCGATACATTCCTCTCCAAATTTGACATTGTCTGTCGAGGGTATGATTATATCGTTGATTCTCAGAAGCTAAAAATATTTCATGCTACCTTAAAAGGGATAACCCTGTGATGGTTCATGGGTTTAGGAGGAAAGACTATTTGCTCGTGGGATGCGATGAAGGAAGTCTTTTTCAAGAAATACCAAGATTACTGTAAATCCCATGACATCAAAGAGGAAGTTTTAATTTTGTGCAGAAACAGGACGAGAACATGGAAGATTGTGTGGAACGATTCAAATATATACTATAGAGATCGGGCCATAGTGGCCTGGTTAAAGATATTTTGAAGATCATCCTTCTCCGGGCACTTAGGGAATATTCCCTGCAACTTCTAAACATATTAGGAAAGGGAGATGTTTCGAAATAAGACTTCGACACTATCTGTAAGTTGTGCATTGAGTGTTCATGGGGCACTGCAAGGAGTGGACAAGGAATTTAGTAATTAAAGAATTCTGGTGGAGGGGTTACAAAGGAAAAAATTAGAGATCTATTGGATAAATTAAGGACTGATATCCTAATAACATTATCTGCCCAAATGGGTACTCTGCAAGAGAAACCAAAACAAATAGAGTTGGAGAATACTATGGCTATATTCTACCCACAGTGTAGAAAGAATCATTTGTTGAAATAATCACCATTAAACACAATGGAAGCGTACGCAATTTGTGAACAGACCCATGCAACCATCTTGTGCCCTTCCTTTCTAGGACTAAAGGTAGCTTTTCAAGGGGAAAGTGAAGAAAATGCAATAGATCAACTGTACTTTATGGGACCAAAAAATCCATGGCAACCTCGACCACCAGCTATGAATCCAGGTATGCCTTAGGACCCATCTCAATATTTTAATAATTTTAATATGGGTCCCCAAGCTGTACCTTTTTCACCAATGTGGTCTCGGTATCAATACCCCCCGAGCAACAATGGGCTCCCTCGACCAGTAAAAATCCTTCATGGAATCAAAACTAACGTGGACCTTCTCCTACTGGGAAATTTACCTAATCTATACCTCAACAGCAACTTCAGTTGCCTTCTAATGTACCTCCAAGCAACCCATCCCTTCGACCCCATCTTCCTATCTACCCCAATCCAAATCCTAATAATAAAGGGGTTGAACAAACAAACACTCCTAACCTTCCATCATATAAATTTTCTACCACATGACTTAATGAGATAAAATTACGATCTGGGTAGGTAGTAAATGCTCCGACTTCACCTATTATCATAGAATAAATTAACACTGAAGTTGTAGAACCAAAACATATAATAGTTGGGGATAAACCAGACCAAAAAATGATAAATCAAACATCTCCCCAATTTTTTCTTAACCAGGGTCATCCAATTACTCCACCATATCCTGAAATATTGACCCTAAATAAAAAAAACCCTCAAGCAGAGTTTGGCTTCCTAGGGAAATTGCAAAATATTTTTTTCAAAATACCCTGCTCGAAGCTATGAGGGATTTACCTATATATGCAAAAACTCTCAAATATTATTGCTCTAAGAAAAATGGGATGAAACCAAGGGATTCGTTAACCATTCATGTGATGGGTACACTGTCTAACATCATGCTAGGAAAGACCATGCGTGTCAAATATGGGGACCCAGGGAACCCAATTCCAATAGTACAAATCAATGGGATTGAAATCCAAAATGTACTGGTAGAATTGGGTGCTATCATCAATAGCATTACCTCTGAAACAATGAATTCATTAGGTCTCAAAAAAATTAAGCCAACCCCTACTATCTTATAATTAACAGATAGGTCTACAATTAAAATAGTAGGAAAGTTGAAAGATGTGACTATTTTGGTGGACTCATAGAACTATCCCATAGACCTCCTTGTATTACATACGTGATCCGGAGTTGGTGGTCATCCATTGATCTTGGGAAGACCTTGGATCACAACTGCCAACACCTATATCAGGTGTCGATCTAGACATATGATTATATCAAATGGGATGGTTACAAAGAACCTTACTCTCTACCCCCCTGCGGAACCCAGCCCATCTGAAAAAATATTAGCCAGACAGAAACCTCTACCAGTAGAAGAGCCTTAACCCAAAAATGAATAATTTATACCAATCCTCACCATTGGGCAAGCCCTTCAATTCAAAATAGAAACTGAGGATGATGCCATTAACACTTTTGTTAATGATCCTAGTTCTGTTTCCAATTCAACTCTTCAAGTTTTAGAATCTTCTATGAGCTGTGAAATACAGAAAAACATCAAACCAAAAGATGAAATTGAATACATTCCTATAACTTAATCCCATGATAGTATTCCGTTTGAAATTGAACCAGGGAAGGAACTAAATATCAACGCGAACCTATCAGAATCCCAGACAAAGAAGATTTTAAAAGTCCTTCAAGACCATCAGGAAGATTTTGCCTAGGATTATACTGACATGAAGGGGATCCATGCTAATTTATGTACTCATCATATTTATACTAAGCAATATTTCCTCCCTGTGAGATAGCCCCAACGGAGAATGAATCTTGCTCTAAAGAACATTGTCAAGGAAGAATTATAGAAATTATTGGATGTAGGTTTCATTTATCCCATCTTGGACAGCCATTGGGTGTCTCCGCTATTTATTGTTCCCAAAAAGAATGGTAAATGGATGATCTACATATATTATAGGGAGATAAACAAGGAAACTCAAAAATACCATTTCCCTTTTTCGTTCATTGACCAAGTCTTGGGCACCTTGGCTGGGAATAAGTTCTTTTCCTTCCTAGACGGGTTTAGCGGGTATAACCAGATCTATATAGCCCCAAAAGACCAATATGAAAGAAATTTCACATGCCCATGTGGGACCTTTTCATACAGGGTCCTCCCATTTGGCCTGTGTAATGCACCTGCAACCTTCTAGAGGGAAATTCTAGGATTTTTTTCTGATTTAGTCGATGAGAGCATTGAAATATATATGGATGATTTTACCCAATATGGAAACTCATTTGAAGAAGGGTTGGAAAATCTAGAAAAAATACTAAAAATATGTAAGAAGACCCATGTATCTCTGAGTACATTTAAATTCCATATGATGAGGGAATAAGGAATACTATTGCGAAATTTTCTCTCAATTGTTGGAATTCGAGTTGATCCGGCTCAAGTAGAGGTAATATTGCACTTCTCGGTACCCAAGACACCCACACAGGTACGTATATTTATTTTTTGTGCTATTTATTATAGACGCTTTATAGAAAACTTTGCTAAGATAGCACATCCATTTTTTCAATTACTAACAAAATATGGAGAATTTTTGTGGACAGAAGACTGTGAAGCAACTTTTGTAAAAATCAAGGGACTGGTTTGCAAATCTCCGATCCTTCGAAGACCCAATTGGGAATTTCCATTTCACATACATGTTGATGCCTCTCAAACAACAATAGAAGCAATTTTAAGACAACAAGTAGACAAAACACCGTATGCAGTTTACTATGTGAACAAGAATTTAATTCCCACTAAATTAAATTACACGGTGACTGAAAAAAATTTCCTAGTTGTCATCTATGCTATCAACAAGTTCTGGCACTACAACACTAGGTATCCTAATTTTCTACATACTAATCATGAAGCAATAAGGTATTTTATGAATAAACCTATCACTCTTGGTTGCATTACAATATGGTTGTTATTTCTGCAAGAGTTTGATATCACAATAGTAGAAAACTCAGGAAAAGATAATGTGGTTGCTGATTTTATTTCTAGAATGGATAACAATGACGAATGAACATCTATAGAAGATAGTTTTCCCGATGAGAATCTTTTTTCAATTTCTACTAACCCTCCGTGGTATGCAGATATTGCTAAATATCTCGCTACAGGGAAGGTGCCTCATCATTTTTCATATAGGGAACAATGAAAAATTATTCATCATAGTGCCTGATATTCCTGGATGGCAGGGTACCTCTTTCATACAGGAGTCGATAAGCAAATTTGGTGCTGTGTATATGAGGATGATATTTATGAAGTGCTGAAGGCTGCCCATGATGGCCCTTGTGGAGAGAATTTTGTAGATAAAAGATTAGGTCATAAGGTGATACAAACTAGATATTACCGGCCTTCTATATTTTCGGATGTGAAAAATTATGTCTGAAGGTGTGATAGTTGCCAATGCATGGGGAAGCCTGGTTGAGCTGATGAAATGCCTTTGCAGCCACAGGTAGTCCTCGAACCTTTTGAGAAATGGGCTATTGATTTCGTTGGACCTTTCAACCGAACCTCCCAGCAAAAGGTTCACATTTTGGTCTGCACTGATTATGTGACTAAGTGGATAGAAGCCAAATCTATTTCAGAAACAACAAAATGAGTGGTTTCAGATTTTCTATTTGAAGAAATTTTTGCTCCTTACGGTACTTTGAGGGAGACTGTTTCAGATGGAGGAGCACAATTTACATCACACATGATAGTAGAGCTTATGCAGAAATATGGGGTCAAGCACAGGGTGACATATCCATACCACCCCTAGGTGAATGGATAAGTAGAAAGCACAAACAAGACATTGGAAAATATCTTGACGAAAATTGTGGCATACGATCGTCAAGATTGGGCTCAGAAGCTGCCTGAAGGTCTCTAGACATATATAAAAACATGGTAGAACACAACTGGGTTCTCACCATTTGAGTTGGTTTATGGGAATTCCCCGTTGTTTCCGATAGAATTTGAAATCAGTTTGCTCAGAACAACTCTTGAAGTTGGGTTGGATCTGTCAGATGCCTAGAAACAACAACTAGCTTAGCTTAATGAGCTAGATGAAATCTGTTCAATGGCTGTCGAGAGGACTACTACTATTCAGCAGCAGAGGATGAAATGGCATGATAAGTTTATCAAAAACAAAATGTTTTATAAGGGATACTGGCCATTACTTTATGACTCTTATTTTAAATATTTTAAGGGAAAGATTTGCACTCGCAGGATGAGACCTTACGAGGTGGATGCTATCTTTGATAATGGAATAGTTAGGCTAGTTAGAATTGATGATACACGTGCTTCTTTCATAGCAAATGGACATCGCCTAATATGTACCACTGTCCAGCCTCTAAGGATGCTTTCATCAAACATCTTGTTGAGTCCCAAACTTGCATCTTTCCTATACACCTTTCTAGACTTTTTCCATTTACCTGGACCTCCTAAGTCATCAACATCATTGCATATTAATTATAAAAGAGCATTTAAAGTGGTTTTTAACTATGTTTTGTGTCTGCTGTTTGAATTAGATTTTTTCTCATTGAGCTGCGGAATCTTGTCACTTTCCACAGCTGCTTCAACTTTCCGCAGCCATTTTGTTAAAGTCTATATTGCAGGTGTCTTCAGGCAAATCAAGCCACATGGGCAAGTTGGAAATGACATGGATATGGACCGAGTCCTATTGGCTCAGTTGAATTCACCAAAGAAGGCCGTGGTCAAAGGTAGTCAAGCGGTGGTCAACCTAAGAGTCCTATGGTGACAGAACTCCGTTTTTCACCACGTGAAGACTTGCCTGGCCGTTCCTAAATCTCAGAGGACATATCAACACCTGTGAACTGCTCCATAAGCTGAATCCAACGGCCACCCTCCATAGATTTAATCTTCACGGTAGCCATAATGCTAGATTTCTGGACGTGGTTGTTCACGTATCTTTTATCAGCGCAGATTGTAGGAAAGTAGTTATGTCATCCTCTGTTATAAATAATGCGTTCTCATACGCATAATAGCTAGATTTTGTAATGTAACTTTGTTGTAAAGAAAGCCCACTGTGCCATGATATTATTTCCTTGTTATGAATGTGTTTTGAATACATGAGAAGACTCTGTTCATAAGCATAATTCGTGATTGATAGTTGTTCCCCGAGGATTGTGCAGAGGGCCCCTGCACACGCCGAGGTTTTGTTTATTGCTGTATAGTTTCATGCTTTATTTCATTACGTTCATTATGCCATAGTTATTCACGTGTATATATTACATCTCTTATGGTATTAACGTTATTTCATTCATAATTTTCATGCTCTATATTGATGTTAACTCACGTTGTTTTTGTTCTAGGACATAAGATACCTGCATTTTCAGACATAGTTTTACAATGACTAATGACATGGAATCAGTCTTGTCCTTCTGCTGATTTATTTTTCTTAGCTTTTAATTTCAGCACTGTTTTATTTATTTCAGTTTTGTACATTTGCTTTATTAGTTAGATTAAATATTAAATTACTCATGTCATTATCAGTTACCTCCGAAAGCCATAGCGAGACTAATGGTGAGGGATTGAAGTATGAGTGTGTAGTTTGATATTAGTTTATTTTTCTGCAAGTTAGATATTAAATTGCTCATGTCATTATCAGTTACCTCCGAAAGCCATAGCGAGATTAATGGTGAGGGATTGAAGTATGAGTGTGTAATTTGATATTAGTTTATTTTTCTGCAAATTAGATATCAGATTGCTCAAGTTGTTTATGATTACCTCCGAAAGCCATAGCGAGACTAATGGTGAGGGGTCAGAATATGAGTTGATGTAATTTGATTTTAGTTTTACTTTGCTTGCAATTCTTGGATTTCTTTGAGCACAGTTTCTTTTGTATTTAGACAGCAGCAAGGGTAATGGGTTTCATGATCAATAGTTCACTGTTTTTTTGACTAGTATAGTGGCACATTTTCATTTTCTTTTAGGAATTAATTTTGTCATTGCATGTTTTAAAAACTCTTTTGAAGTTTGAAGTTTGGGAAATCATTATAAAGGACATCATTGCCTTGAACATTTATATCCATACTTGTCTTTTAGAATTTCCATCTCACATTAGGAAACCAACCAAGATAAAACCCCAAGATAAATAAAAAAACCAAAAACGACAAAAAGTAAGAGATAGGTTATCTTGCACATATAGTGCGCCACACTTCGTCAGCTTACGAATCCCGGATTGAAAAATTAATGTAGAAATTTAGGACACACTAAATTGACCAAACATTTTGGCGCCGTTTCCGGGGAAGTGTAACTAGGTAGCCAATTTCTTAAAAAAAAACAAAATAATAAAAGAAGGGAAAACTTGATAACTTCTTGAAGTATGCTCTCCTCTTGCACCTAGTGTGATCTCGAGGATCAGAAGAGTTATTATTACGACGGCATGTTTCTGCACCTAGTGTGACTCGAAGATCGAAAGAATTTATTAGCCTAACTAAAAATAAAAACATGGCTAGAGCAAGAGATTCTAGGGGCATGTTTGAAGGAAGGTAAGAGTTTGATTTTCTACAAACCATCTTCTTAAGGTATGTCATGATGAACCATGCGGCGGACACTTTGCAGACAAAAGGATGGCCTATAAAATCCTCTCTTTAGGATATTATTGGCCTTCCCTCTTCAAAGATGCAAAACAATATGTCAAAAGGTGTGACATCTGCCAAAGAGTAGGGAAACCTACCCCTTCAAGTGAAATGCCATTGCAACCACAAGTACTCATTAAACCCTTTGAAAAATGGGCTTTAGATTTAATTGGACCTATTAATCCACCATCTAAGCAAAAGAAGTATATATTGGTTTGTACTGATTATGTTACTAAATGGGTGGAAGCCAAAGCATTAGTGTCTGCTACTGAAAATTCAGTTTTTAATTTTCTTTACGAGGATATTTTTACTCACTTTGGTGTTCCAAGAGAAACTGTGACAGATCAGGGAAGCCAATTCACATCCAACCTAGTGGAGAAGTTTATGGAAGAATACAAAATCAAGCACAGAAGATCTACTCCTTACCATCCGCAAGAAAATGGTCAAGTGGAGTCTACAAACAAAGTTCTCGAAAGTATCATCACCAAAACTGTTCATCTACACAGAAGAGATTGGGTAGAAAGGCTTCCCGAAGCCTTGTGGGCCTATAGAACTACATGGAGAAATACAACAGGAAATTCTCCCTATGAACTTGTTTATGGGAAAGAAGTCCTGCTCCCCATTGAGTTCCAAGTCAAAACCTTCAAGATGGCAGTTCATTTGGGGATGGATCTATCAAAAGCCCAAAAGCATAGAATGGAGTAGTTGAATGAGCTAGATGAGATCATACAACACGCAATTCTAAGAACTAATCTAGTTCAATATAAAAGAGCTAAATGGCATGAAAAATACATCAAAAAGAAGAAGTTTCAAGAAGGAGATTGGGCATTTCTATTTGATTCCAAGTTTAAAGATTTTAAAGGAAAATTTCAGACTCATTGGCTTGGGCCATATGAGATTGACAAGATCTTTAGCAATGGAGCGGTAAGAATCAAGACCATTGATGAATATCAAACTCCTCTTATTGTGAATGGCCACAGATTAAAGATCTATCATAAGCCACTCTCAAAAGAGGAATTTGTCAAAATGTTTCAAGATAATTCTGCAATAAGGCTGGTGAAGAAGAATCATTCTTCTCCACCAGCCTAGCCTTTGTTCTTTTCAGTTTCAAAAAAAAAATAAAAAAAATTGTATAAGCCTGAAAACCAATCATTGATTGGCAGTCTTATACAGAAAATGTAGGGTGAAAATCAGGAACACCTGACACCCTATATTTTCCAAAAAATTCCCTCTCGCTCTCATTTCACAAGTTTTATGACAACCCACTCCATTTCATTCCACTCCACTTCATTTCATTTCACTCCATTTCATCTATTTCATTTCATTTCACCAATAAAAATTTTCTTTCATGACCATTTTCATTCAGTCAGTTATCATCTATCCATCTCCATTCACCCAAATAATTGATGTGTCAGTTTCCGCAGCTGACACCAGTTTCCGCAGCCAGAAGCAGTTTCTGCAGCCACCACTCTGTTTTTCAAAAATTTACAGTCAGATGTTAGCTCAACAATCATGAAATCAAATGCAGGTATGAGGACATATTATGAAGACATGAGGCATTCAAAAGCATCAACGAGGAGCAACTGATTGAAGACTAATGAAAAATGGCAAGAATTCCAAGGTATGAGTAGAAAATTATTTCAAATGGCATTCAAGCACATTTTTACATAGTTATAAACCATAGCTCCATTATATGCAATGATTTCGTTGATAACTCCATAACCGTTCCACGATCTCTATACGATTCCCCCACAATCCTTGCATTCATTTTTAAACGGCCTCATAATCAAGCCTCCGGTCTTCACTCGTGTTCGGCTATACTTTGATACTCCACCTGTAATTATGGAACGTGGTTGATTTGACTACGGCTTCTCTCAGCCGCACAAAATCCGCAGTCGTTTCATAAACGTGCTTACGTCTACTCTGCAGCCACCCAATTTTAAATACTGCCGGATGCACTTTACTCCCCCTACTATTCTATTAACCTCACGGCTGCATTTCCACCGTGTTCACATAAGCCTTCACCCCATTTTTTTCTCTGTTCCACTTCATTCCGTGTACTTACTCTCTGATATCTGCTTACATTCACTGGTCTCCTTCATAAACCCTGTTCATTTCTGCTAATTTAGCCATCTTACCTCCGCTAAACCCTCCTCACGCAGACGAGTTTTAAAGAACAGAAGGAAGGATGGGTCGGTTGTTGAGGGTAGAACCAGAGGGACCCAAATTTATGGAAGGATACCCGCAAGTCAAAGACATATTGAAAAAGGAAAAATGGCTTCGGTTTATTCAAAATTTTAAAGGCTACAATAAGGAGGTAACAAAAGCTTTTGCGAGGTCTTTCAACGGTCTGGAGGTGGAAATTGGGGACCTCAAATTTACAGTGACTGAGGCATCCATAGCAGCTGCTACAGAACTCCCTCAAGAAGGTGAACGCTGGTTCAAGAACAAGAGCATTGGCGAGGAAGCCTGGAGAGTGATCCTACGTAACCCAGGTATGGATGTCACCATTTTCAAAAAGGGAATTCATGTCCATCCTTTAAAAGAAGAGTGGGCCAGTTTACTGTTGGTTATTCAAAAGTTTATCACCTATGAGGGACGTTTTGGATCAATGTACATGTATCATACCCGACTGCTGATGAATTTCCTAGACAACTAGACCCTCAATCTGACATAATTTTTACTAAACAGTTTGAAAAAGATGTCTGTAACCATCCAAAAGCATCTGGGGGACGTATAACCATATTTGTATCACCATGGTCTCGTGAAAATCTTGATAGAAAAACAATTAAAAGAGAAAAAGGACACCCAGGAGCAGTTTTTAATTAGAAATTTCTTTGAAGAACCCCAAGAAACCCATGAAGGCAGTACATCAAAAAGAATTAGAAGAAAGAGAACAGGTGATAAAACTCAAAGCACTCCTACTAACACAGTTGAAAGAACTAGTAGAGAAGAAAGACTGTCTAAAAGGAGGAAGGAAAAGACTAAGGGTAAAAAGCCAACAAAATCAAAAGAGAAAAGAAGCATTGAGGCTGTGCATCAAACCCCTTCCTCAGAAGAAGACCATCAAGTATTTTCTGAGAGACTAGCTCACCTTCAGGAACAGTTAGCTATGGCCAAAAAGAAAGGAAAAGAAAAACATAAGGAAAAAGACAGTAGTCCACAGCATGTAAGAAGAAGCACCAGGCTTAAAGGAAAGTGGAGGAAAGCACAAACAAAAGGACCCCATTTTATTGATTTGGGAGGAGGAACACCTGAACAAACTCCAGCTGGCCGTAGTCCACCTCATTCTCAGCCAAACGTTGAAACTAGTCCTCAAGATGTTGACATGAGTCCTTTTCGGCCAGATTTTGAAGTCAATTCTCCTCCACAGTATTTTGGGGACAGCCCAAGGAAAACGACACCCGAGATAGATCCAAAGCATCAAGAGGTGTATGATTACATAGAATCCTTAGAAAGAACAGCCACGGGTCCCAGCACTTCATCCACTCAGCCTCACACAGCACAAGAAGCTCTAGTCCAATCGTTGAAACAAGAAGTCTTTGAGTTGGAGGTTTTAAATAGACATATTAAAAATGAAAATGAAGCATTAAAGGAGCAAAGCAGATTGGACAAGATCATTCATGAAAACACTATGCTACATCTGGGACTGTGGCACAAAAAGAACAGGAAATTGAAGAAGAAATGCAAGAAGATAAGTAGAGCACCGATTAATCTCAAATTCAGATGCTTGATGAAGAAGCCCAGGATGTTAGCAGCACCAAGAAAGAGGAGAAGAGGACTGGATGTATTGGCAGAGGTATCAGGGCATATGAATTGAAGGAGGATGATCAAAATTTTGGTTGCATGGGGACATGCAACACCTTCACAGTGGGGGTATGTTGAGTCCCAAACTTGCATCTTTCCTATACACCTTTCTAGAATTTTTCCATTTACGTGGACCTCTTGAGTCATCAACATCATTGCATATTAATCATAAAAGAGCATTTAAAGTGGTTTTTAACTATGTTTTGTGTCTGCTGTTTGAATTAGATTTTTTCTCATTGAGCTGTGGAATCTTGTCACTTTCCGCAACTTCTTCAACTTTCCGCAGCGATGTTGTTAAAGTCTATATTGTAGGTGTCTTCAGGCAAATCAAGCCACATGGGCAAGTTGGAAATGACATGGATATGGACTGAGTCCTATTGGCTCAGTGGAATTCACCAAAGAAGGCCGTGGTCAAAGGTAGTCAAGCGGTGGTCAACCTAAGAGTCCTATGGTGACAGAACTCCATTTTTCACCACGTGAAGACTTGCATGGCCATTCCTAAATCTCAGGGGACATATCAACACCTGTGAACTGCTCCATAAGCCGAATCCAACGAACACCCTCCATAGATTTAATCTTCACGGCAGCAATAATGCTAGATTTCTGGACGTGGTTGTTCACATATCTTTTATCAGCACAGATTGTAGGAAAGTAGTTATGTCATTCTCTGTTATAAATAATGTGTTCTCATACGCATAGTAGCTAGCTTTTGTAATGTAATTTTGCTGTAAAGAAATCCACTGTGCCGTGACATTATTTCCTTGTTATGACTGCGTTTTGAATACATGAGAAGAATTTGTTCATAAGCATAATTCGCGGTTGATAGCTGTTCCCCGAGGATTGTGCAGAGTGCCCCTGCAGATGCCGAGGTTTTGTTTATTGATGTATAGTTTCATGCTTTATTTCCTTACGTTCATTATGCCATAGTTATTCACGTGTATATATTACATCTCTTATGGTATTAACGTTTCATTTCTGTCCATAATTCTTCATGCTTTATACTGCTGTTAACTGATCAGTGTTTTTGTTCTAGATTACAGTAGGCAGCCTGAGCATTTTCACATAGTTTTACAATGAATAATGACATGGAATCAGTCTTGTCCTTCTGCTGATTTATTTTTCTTAGCTTTTAATTCCAGCACTGTTTTATTTATTTCAGTTTTGTACATTTTCTTTATTAGTTAGATTAGATATTAAATTACTCATGTCATTATCAGTTACCTCCGAAATCCATAGCGAGACTAATGGTGAGGGATTGAAGTATGAGTGTGTAGTTTGATATTAGTTTATTTTTCTGCAAGTTAGATATTAAATTGCTCATGTCATTATCAATTACCTCCGAAAGCCATAGCGAGACTAATGGTGAGGGATTGAAGTATGAGTGTGTAATTTGATATTAGTTTATTTTTCTGCAAATTAGATATCAAATTGCTCAAGTTGTTTATGATTACCTCCGAAAGCCATAGCGAGAATAATGGTGAGGGGTCAGAATATGAGTTGATGTAATTTGATTTTAGCTTTACTTTTCTTGCAATTATTTGATTTCTTTGAGCACAGTTTCTTTTGTATTTAGACAAGAGCAAGGGTAATTGGTTTCATGATCAATTCACTGTTTCTTTGACTAGTATAGTGGCACATTTTCATTTTCTTTTAGGAATTAATTTTGTCATTGCATGTTTTAAAACCCTTTTGAAGTTTGAAGTTTGGGAAATCATTATAAAGGACATAATTACCTTGAACATTTATATCCATACTTGTCTTTTAGAATTTTCATCTCACATTAGGAAACCAACCAAGATAAAAACCCCCAAGATAAATAAAAAACCCAAAAATGACAAAAAGTAAGAGATAGGTTAGCTTGCACATATAGTGCACCACACTTCGTCAGCTTACGAATCCCGGATTGAAAAATTAATGTAGCAATTTAGGACACACTAAATTGACCAAACACATCTCTTTGAGAAATCTAGTTTGAATGTTATCAGCATAGAGAACTCCTCATCCTCACTCTAAAAAAAAAGGAAAAAAATATATAAAATAAAGAATAAAGAATTGTTAAGAAAAAAGAAAAGAAAAGAAAAGTGTATATATATATATATATATACTGTTACTATTTAATTGTTGTATTTTTGTAGGAGTTACTACTAAGGAGTAATGTTTTAGAGCTTGAAGTATTTCTAATTATCGATGTTGTTACTCGTTGGATTTTTCTACTCACGACGTTGTTACTCGGTTGCTGCTATTCATGATGTTATTACTCAGTTGTTTCTAATCATGATGCTATTACTCCTTGGTTACTTCTGCTCAATGCTATTACTCCTTGTATGTGGCTATTCATGATTTTGTTACTCAGTTTCTACTACTCATGATGTTGTTACTCAGTTGCTGCTACTCGCAATGGTGTTACTCTAGGTGTTGTTACTCTAAATGCTGCTACCCATGATGTTGTTACTCCAAATGATGCTACTCGTGATGTTGTTACTTGATGTTGTTACTCTAGATGTTGTTACTCCGGATGCTGCTACTCGTTATGATATTACTCAAGATGTTTTTATTTCGGATGCTGCTAGTCATTATGTTGTTACTCTGGATATTGCTACTCATGATGCTGCTACTCGATGTAGTTACTCCAAGATGTTGCTACTCTGGATGCTATTACTCACGATGTTGTTACTCCAAATGTTGTTACTTTGGATGCTGCTACTCAAAATGTTGTTACTCTAGATGCTGCTACTCCTTGATGTTGTTACTCCATCTGCATTATTACTGCACCATTATTTTACCAACCGTCACTTCCTCTAGGAAGGCCACCAGGTATGTATCCATTTGACTCTTATGGATTTAATTAAATATTCCATGGAAAATACATTGATGCTATAGATGACTACTTTTAAGTTGGAGGAGGGTTCCGTCATAAGTAAACGACAACGTAATGATGATTCCAAAAGTCATTATCACAACTTCGTGTGATGGTACACCCTACGATCCTTACCATATTACATATAATCATTAAGGATGTATTGGGATTCGTAACACGCATATGATATGAATCGATTAGTCCTTTCCACTTCATACGAAATAATTACTATTTAATTCACTACACTTACCATATTTTTCCATGATTTTCTTCGTTTCCCAAAAATCACCATCTTTATTTACCATTATTACCCCTCATTTTTCACCATGTTATTTTTGCCAAAAATTTTACCCACCACTCTTTCCAACGATCTATTGTTCCAGAGTGCCATTACAGTCTCTACAGAATGGGTGGACAAGGTGTGAGACATGAACCTGAACACACAGTCTTTGTTTGCTGCAATCCAAATGTGTGGCAATTTTTTTTAATGCAGGATGGGATATCTACTTCGATAGATTGCAGGGGTTTGACAAGGGAATAAAAATGGATTTTGTTCTTAATTTGAATGAGAATTTCTTGTAGGTCAGAGGATTAGAAATTCCCATCAGAGAAGAAGTAATTGCAGAAATTAGCGGGCTAAGACAGCAAGGGCAACAGTGGTTTTCTTGGAGAATTCCCCTCCCATAGTTTCCCGAACTATTTTTGCAGGTAGGAGAAAGCGTTGTTCAATATGGGAGAGGATATGAGGGCAAATATGTAGCATATCCATCGAACAAAGTATCAAGTTTTGTAATGAAATACATAACCTGCGAAGGACGGGCCATAACTCTGTTCAAATATCATTCAAAAATCTTGGCTCACCTTCTATTTCTGCAGGCCCATATTAATTCCTTAAACATGAATTTATTTCTATTAAGTCATCTATAGAATATGGCACAGTCCACTCAGCGTTCATGCCAGATTCAGGAAGTTCTCTCCAATCATGGATTGGTTCATTTATTGGTCATGCATGCAATAGTTTGATTTCAAGTTTCTTGGGAAGAACTCTGTGAGACATTAGAAGAAGAGATAACAACTGTTATTGCTGCTAGAGAATAATAATGAGCACCTTGGGCTGATTTAAGAGAAGAAGAATAATCAGAGGAAATGGAAATAGAATAGGAAGAACTAGAAGAAATAGATATGAAGGTTGATCAGGAAGAACCAGAAGAAGTGGGAATGGAGGAGACAATTGGTGATAGAGTCGAGGCTGCCACACAAGAACCATCCTCGCCTAAAGAAGCTACAGATGAAGGAATTATGGGTATAGTGCACAAAGTTGATACTGTCTTATAATCATCGACTTTCATCAATCAAGAACAGGAAGGTGGAACATCAGACAGAGGGATGGAAAGTGATGTTGTTACGCAAGAAAAAAAATCACCTGCCCAAGAAGATATTATTATCAAAATAAGTAGGGGTGTCACACAAGAACCACCGCTAATTCAATCAGAGAAAGCAGACAGGGAGGAAATAATACGTGAATTCGACACTGTCCCGAAAGAACTAGTATTGACTGCAGGAGATGAAGTAATGCCAAAGAACAGGGAAATAGAGAAGAAATAACCTGCGAAGTTGACACTGCTCCACAAGAACCAGTATCGACCTCAGGTGAGGAATTAATGCACAAAGGACAGGAGAACAGAAAGGAAATGATCCTCAAATTTGACATTGTTCCACAAGAACCATTGAACACCATGACTGAAGTATCAGTGCATGAAAGTTTGGCCCAAGTTGGAAATAAAGAAGAAGAAGCTATTCCCCATTATCCTTTTCAATATATGATTCCCAAAGGGGCGAGAGGGTTTAGATCGTCCCAACAATCAATGGAGAATATCGTTGTCCCACCAGTATGGAGGTTCGTTGACTTGGGGAAATATATGAACAAGATAGAGCCATCAATTGTTGATTCTCAGCAAGGGAACCTCGAGGCTGAAGAAGGAATATCTGTGGAAATTCCAAAACATAGGATGGCTGATAAAAGCGCTGACTGAGCAAAAAAATTCCCCAAGGTAAATGAGAAGGAGAATTCCCCTAAAGAAGGGGAGCCAAACCAGAAAGACCTAACATAAAAATCAGTTGATGACATAAACATCATTCCACCACTTCCTGAACCTACTACAGTCCTCTTGGATGAATTTATTGTCAAATAAGAGGGTTGAACAGTGTGAGAGAAAAAAATTACCTCTCAAGAAAAGGTATCAGCTTCAGTTCAGTGAAACCATGCGATTAAAGAAGGAAGTTTGGGAGCTGAGGCGACAAGTATCCCGATTGAAGAAGAAGGTAAAAGTATATAAGTGTAAGGTAGTAAAACCTAAAATTGAAGTCTCCTTTGTGACTACAGAGATGGAAGTCTATTGCGAATGTACATAAGAAGGAAACAATGTGGGTTTGAGAGTAGGCTGTCGAGATTGTGACAGGGTACATAGACCAATTGGATAGAGCACGACAAAGGCAAAGAAAACAACAGGGCAAGATAGAGGAGTTAGAAGAACAAGTGCAAATGTTGCAATCAGATCAGGAGAAGACATTTTTCTTGGTGCAACAGGTAATGTCCTATAGACCTCTCGCACATAGTTATGCCTTATTCCTTCATGAACGGTTTCTTTTCTTTTTTCTTGAGAGTATGTATAAGGAAATTTGTCATGAAATCGAGGATCCAATCCAGTTCCTCCATATTTTGAAAATTCATTATATCAAAGGTTAGCACTTAATGTTCAAACTCTACATGCATAGTTACTTCCTAAGGCATGATCAGGCCTTCAACCCCATTCCATTCATGGGGAATATGCATTGAAGAGAATTCACCTCCTACACTATCAATCAAGTTAAATGGAGACAGGCCTATGATATGTTTGAATAAAACCAAGTTACAATGCCACTAATGATGAGGAGGGAGCATGACCAGGCAACAAATATTTATAAAAATCATTTTACCTTTTTACAGATTGAGGGACATAAGGGACATATGTTGACAACCTAGAAATGTTGTGCTGACCTCTGTGTCAGTCAGATAGTAAATTTCTAAACCGAAGCATTGGACATTTGTCAAAGGAGGTGGCTGTTGTCATCATCAGCCATCAGTGGTCGAGAACCTTTTGGAGCACCCAACTTTGCATGAGCATTAGGAAGAGTGCCACATTTTGTGGCATGCATTCAGACTTGTGGGGTCTGATGGATGGGGATGAGGTTTAAGTTTCCCCTCATTTGGTTGCCAACAGAGCAATATACTCCTACATACAATGTTAGCCTAGATTGGTGGAAGGATGTTGTTTTGACAGAAGGTTATAAACCCCATGGGATAGAGAGCCAAAGAATATCAACTTGCACAGCTTCATGCCAGCCACAGTCAGTCCAACCTAGATCTAAGGAGACGACGAGTTGCATTAGGACATGCAGATAGACCAGTTGGGGGGAGATCTTGAGTACCAAATCTGTACACTTTCCTCTCCCATTTTCGCCCACCTTTCTATCTCTTTGTATCATTAATTGTTCTAAAAAATATGAGGCAAAATCCCTTCCCACTGTCTTATATGGAATATTTAATTAATTAAGTAATAGTCCTGGAGGTTTTACCTTTGCAAGTATTAACTCTGTTATTTCCACATATTTGGAAAATTAAAAGGAATTATGTTTGCACGCCGTGAAGCGACTTCAAATTCTCAGCACCATCTCAGCATGCTTCAACAACACAACAGATTCCTACTTATCCATCTCTATTTCATACTTTTTCGTGGTTTCCTTTCGGCAACTAGGTTGTTGTTGTAACATATGTATAATTTTAGATATTTAGTTTTTAGAGGGAAATCAAGGTTCCCTGAAAATTTGTATAAAAAGGGCCTCAGAGCTGTGAGTTGGGGTTAAGAAGAAGGAACAGATATTGTAACATAAGTGCTTTTAATCAATTGAATACAGTGTTTTGTTGTTATATTTGTGAGCTGTGAGTTTTTTGCAGCCCTAATCAGAGAGTTTGGCCCACTCTTCTGATCAGGTGCTACGTTATTTTAATTTTTGTTGATTTCATATTTTGGTTTGTCATTGTAACTATTGTTATAGTATTATTTTGTAATTTCTTTGAATACTTTTATAATTCTGCAATCCATCTTTAACTTTTGTTACAATAGTTTTCTTGCTTTCACTGATTAAGCTTGTGATTCAATAGCAGGTTATGTTATTGCTCTTGTATATATTGTGCACGTTAGTCTTGAAATAACTAACACACCTAGATTAATAATTAATGTGGAAAAAGGGTTTGAATATTGTTCATATCTCAACACCAACAGTTTCCACCACCAAGCTCCATAGGGAGGATCCTGAGGATCTAGAGGATTGGGAGCGCCTTTTCCATTCGCAGATGTGGGTGAAGCCTTCTCCACTGCAATTTCTTGTCGATAGCGGAAGCCAAAGGAACCTCATTTCATCAGAGGTCATTAAGTGGCTTGGCTTGCCGACGTTAGCACACCTGAAACCACATACCATCGAGTGGCTTCACCTAGGGAGAGATCTCTACATCCATCGGCAATTTTTCCTTTCATACAACATCAAGCCATTCATAGATGAGGTATTGTGTGATGTTTCTCATCTTGATGTAGCTAATGTATTATTAGGCCAACCATACTTACGGAGGTGACATGTTGTGTATGAGTCCAGGCCTTGTTCTGTTGTTATTACTTTAGGAAATAAATTGTATAGGATATCGGAGGTAGTATCGCCTCTTGCCATCTCCTTCACTATTGCAAAACATTCAGTAAGATTGTTTCCAAAACCAGGAAATTTATTTACGTTACAACTCACTCACATGGAAAGAAACATATTGTGGCCACAACCTTGAATCGGGGCTCCCCTGCACAGATGCATCAGATGGAAAAATTCATGGACGAATACAAATACATTCTCTCCTCACCCACAGAGGTTCCTCTACACTGTCAGGACAAGCACTCCATTGATATGACCCCCGACACACCATCGCCTGATGTTGTCATATCTCATGCGAGTGCAAAAACATAATACACACACATACTATATGAGGAAACCAAATTTATTAAACACATCCAACGTGTCTACTAGTAGGTCCATGACATCCTCGACAAATCCAATACCAAGTTCAGTAGAATTTGCATCTCATGGAGGACGTTAACACAATGGGAACTATTGCTTCCTAAGGAGGAAGGAATTATCTAGGAGGATATTGGTGGCCACCCATATATTCCATTTGGACCTGCACCATCATTTCTTTCATTTTTTAGTTTCAGCACAACTTACTATTTTTACCATTTTTTCGAGTCTTGAACTTCTGGAGCTGTTTTGAGGCTCTGAATGACGTTTTTTGGAAAAACCGGGAGCAATTTCGGTTCATAAACCGAAATTTCTCACTCAAAAGTTTTAGTCCTTAGATAGATATTTATAATGAGGTATTGAGCGCATAAAACAAAAATTGGATGCCAAATTTACGTCCACGGGAAGTTGAAACACCAATTTACTCAAACAAGACCCACAATTTTGGCACTTCATCTCCTAGCGTTAGGTTTCTTGTTGTTTAGGGCTTTCCATTATTTATCAATAATAAATAGGCCTTTGAGCCTCATTTTAACATAGTTCAGAGCCCTGTAGCCACCACATCTATTCTCAGAGATAAGCTACTAGCGCCCTAGCTAGTTTATTTCCATTATGTCTATAAATATATTTTTGTTATTTGATATTAATGAAATGAAGTATTTCCATTGCATATCTATGTTTATGTATATTTTTGTATTTTATTGTGTTCCTTCATAAATCTGGATCAAAACCATATATTAATTATGAAAACGTAGAGTTCAAGGAAGATGAGGAAAACCATCAATGTAAAGAACTCATGGACATCGTGTACCAAAACTATTTTGATAAAGGTCCCACATTATAAAAAAAATTTAGAAGAGATAAATAGTATGCACCCGAAAATACATTAATAATGATATATAGTACATAAATATAATGGAATATATCTCAAACTATATAGGATTTATTCCTTTATGGTTGGATGCACATTATTAATTGTTGCGAACACTATACACTGTCCATGTAAACGCTAAACTTACTTAGTAATTTAGAAACATTGTGTCATAAATGAAAGCAATTGTGACTACTAAATATTTTTTTGTAATTTTTTCCCCCTGTCAAGTTTAATTTTGGATTGGATGAATACAGTTTTACTAACCATATCCTTACATCCATATCCTAGAGAGCTCTCTTGAGAGATAATAGCAAGATTCCAAGGATTGTATAATTTTGGATCAATGTTAATTTATTCATGTATATCATTTTTTTATGGCATAAGTAGAAATAGGTGCTATTTTATACTATGGAACTTTTCATATTTTTGATGATTTGATATTAGGTTGTTTATTGCTAACTTTTCCCTACAAGTATGAATGATATAGATGCAAATGACACACTTCCCCTAGATATTAGAGATTTTGAGATGCACTATATATCCCCTAAGAAAGGAGACACACGGTTCCTTCCCTAGCGACACAATTTTTCAATGGTCCCATAGATTCATGTCAAATAATTCATTAGGGTTATTTGTGCATTTCAGATGAGGAGATAATGTAGGAAAAATTAGCCACCTGATCATATACAAAGATAGGATAAGTTTCTAAATTTTGTTCCTACTATTTTGGAGAATGCTAAATGCATTGAATCTAATAATGTTGATTGAGACCTAATTTTCATTAAGATGTAGCCTCGTAACATTGGATATGGACCAACATCTACTATTAGATGATCCATTCCTTGATGGTGATCTCCTACTCACTAAGCTGTGATGTTTATGTCTCATTTTTAAGGATAAATGATGTATTTATGCCTATTCATGTCATCGACTATATGTTAAGGTATTTAATATCTTTGAATTTTCCTACAACGCCCAAGAATATTTATTTTGAAATTTTCCCTCACTTTTGATGTCATAGTTTTCCATATTTTATGTAGAAAACATTGTCCATATTTATACCTTGCTACTATAATAAAAATATAATTGGATTTCATTTTCACACTCAATAAAGAAAATATTTTACTATTATTTAATATTTTAATATTGGAACTTTTCATATTTTACTATTATTTAATAATAGCTTGATTATTTATAACTTCTTCCCACATGTATGAATGATAGAGATGAAAATGACACACTTTACCTAGATATTAGATATTTTTAGATGAAATATCTATCACATGAGCAAGGATACATTGGGTTCCTCCCCTAGCCACACTATTTTTCAATTGTCCAATAGATTCATGTCCAATAATTAATTAGGGTTATTTGAGCATTTAAGGAGGGAGTATAAAGTAGTCACAATTAGCCACCCCATCATATACAACTAGAGGATACGTTTCTAAATTTTTTTCCTACCAATTGTGTCTAATAGTGATGACTGAGACCTAATTTTCATTGAGATGTAGCCTCTTGCCATTGTATATAGACCAATATATAATTATGATATGATTGATTCCTTCATGGCATTCTCCTACTCAAAGCCATGATTTTTATGTGTCATTTTTTAGGATAATTGATGTGTTTATGCATATTTATGTCGTGGATTATATGTTAAGGTATTTAAGATCATTGACCTTTCCTACAATGAACAAGAATATTTATTTTAAACTTTTCCCTCATTTTTGATGTCATAAGTTTCCATATTTTATGTAGAAAACATTGTCCATATTTATACCTTGTTAATATAATAAAAAAAAATTTGGATTTCATTTTCATAAGTCTCAAGAAAGAAGAGATATAATAACAAAATATTGTAATTATACTCTTTTGTGAAATGAAATTTAGCATTTTATTTAGGTTTGATAAGGGTCCACATTATAAAACAAATTAAGAAGGGATAAACATTATGAATCCAAAAAAATTATAATAATGATATATAGTACATAAATCTAATGGAATATATATCAACTTATATAACATTTATTACTTTATGGTTTTATGCACATTGCAAATTGTGGTGAACAATATACACCCTCCCTATAAACAATAGACTGACTTCGTAATTTAGAAACCCTAGTTTCATAAATGGGAGCAACTCTAAGCACTCAATATTGTTTTCTAACTTTTCCCCCTTTTCAAGCTTACTTTTGGATGGGATGAATCCCTTTTTACAAAACATATCTATCCATCCATATCCTAGAGAGCTCTCTTGACAGATAATATTAAGATTCTAAGGATTGTATAATTTTGGATCAATGTAAAGTTATTCATGTATATCTTTTTTTTATTTTTTATGGAACAACTGGAATGAAGTGTTATTTGATATTATGGAAAATTTCATATTTTGGATGAGCTAATAATATCTTGATTATTACTAACTTGTCCTTACAATAATGAATGATAGAGATGAAAATGCACACTTCCCCTAGAGAATAAATATTTTGAGATGCACTATCTATCACCTGAGAAAGGAGAAACTTAGTTCTTTCCCTAGCCACACGATTTCTCAATGGCCCCATAGATTCATGTCCAATAATGAACTAGGGTTATTTGTGCATTTAACTAGAAGAGATAAAGTAGGAACAATTAGCCACCCCATCATATACAACTAGAAGACAAGTTTTTAAATTGTGTTCCTACTATTTTGGATAATGTTAAACCCATAGAGTCTAATATTTATGATTGATACCTAATTTTCATTGAGATTTACCCTCTTAACATTGGATATGGAACAATATTTAATAATGATATGCTCCATTCCTTGATGGTGATATCATGCTCACTAAGACATGATGTTTATGTGTCATTTTTAATGGTAAGTGATGTATTTATGCCTATTCATGTCACAATTTATATGTTAAGGTATTTAATATCTTTTAATTTTCTTACAATGAACAACGATCTTTAATTTGAACTTTTCCCTTACTTTTTATGTCACAGTTTTCCATATTTTATGTAAAAATCATTGTCTATATTTATGCCTTGCTAATATAAAACAATATAAATGGATTTCAGTTTCACACTCAATCATTAAATTTTCATACTTTTGATGATTTAATAATAGCTTGATTATTTATAACTTGTCCCTACATGTAAGAATGATAGTGATGAAAATGACACACTTCCCCTAGAGATTAGAGTATTTCACATGCACTATCTATCACCTAAGCAAGGTGACACTTGGTTCCTCCCCTAGCCACACAATTTCTAAATGGTTGCATAGATTCATTTTAAATAATGCATTAGGGTTATTTGTGAATTTAAGGAGAGAAGAGAAAGTATGCAAAATTAGCGACCCCATCATATACAATTAGAGGATAAGTTTCTAAATTTGTTTCCTATCCATTGAGTCTAATAGTGATGATTGAGACCCAATTTTCATTGAGATGTAGCCTCTTAACATTGGATATGGAGAGATCTCTAAAAATGAGATGATCCATTCCTTGTTGGTGTTCTCCTATTCAAATCCATGATGTTTATGTGTCATTTTTAAGGATAAGTGTTATATTTATTTCTATTTATGTGATTGATTATATGTTAAGCTATTTAAGATATTTTACTTTTCCTATAATGAACAAGAATATTTTTTTCCAAATTTTCCCATCATGGTTTTCTATCTTTTATGTAGACAAAATTTTCCATATTTCTACCTTGCTAATATAATAAAAATATAATTGGAGTTCATTTTCACACTCAATCAAGCATAGATATACTAATAGAATTTTTTCATTATTACTCTATTGAGAAATTAACTTTAACCTTTTATTTTAGGTTTGATAAAGGGTCCACATTATAAAGTGTTTTTAGAAGGTATAAACATCATGCACCTAGAAATAAATTAATAATGATAGATAGTGCATAAATATAATAAAATATATCTCAACCTATATAATTTTTTTTTTCTTTATGGTTGGATGCACATTGATAATTGTAGTGAACAATATACACCCTCCTTGTAAACAATAGATTGACTTACTAATTTAGAAACCTTAGTGTCAGAAATGTGAGCAACTGTGAGTACTCAATATTGTTTTATAATTTTGTCCCCTTGTCAAGTTTACTTCTAGATTGGATGAATCCTTTTGTACTAAAAATATCCTTACATACATATCCTAGAAAACTCTCTTGAGAGATAATATTAAGATTCCAAGGATTGTATATTTTGGGTCAATGTTAATTTATTCATGTATAGCATTTTATTTATTTTTTTATGGAACAAGTGGAATGAGGTGTTATATGATATTATGGATCTTTTCATATTTTTGATGATTTAATATTAACTTTATTCTTGCTAAGTTGACCCAACATGTATGAATGATAGAGATGCAAGTGACACACTTCATGTGAAGATTAGATATTTTGAGATACATTATCTATCACCTGAGTAAGGAGACACTTGGTTCCTACCCTAACCACACAATTTCTCAATGTTCCCATATATATGTTCAATAATTCATTAGGATTATTTGTGAATTGAACGAGAGGAGATAAATCAGGCATAATTAGCCTCCCCATAATATACAACTAGAGGATAATTTTATAAATTTTGTTCATACTATTTTGGAGATTGTTAAGCCCAATGACTCTAATAATGATGATTTACACCTAATTTACATTGAGATGTGGCCTCTTAAAATTGGATATGGACCAATATCTAATAATGAGATTAACCATTCCTTGATGGTGTTCTCCTACTCACTAAGCCATGATGTTTATGTGTCATGTTTAAGGATAAGTGATGTATTTATGCATATTCATGTCATAGATTACATTTTAAGGTATTTAATATCTTTGAATTTTCCTACAATGAAAAAGAATCTTTATTTTGAAGTTTTCCCTTACTTTTTATGTCATAGTTTTCCATCTTTTATGTTAAAAACATTGTCCTTATTTATACCTTGCTAATATAATAAAATTATAATTGGATTTCACTTTCACACTCAATCAAGAAAATACAAACTAATATATTTTTTCCATTATTAATCTTTTGAGAAATTACCTTACCATTTTATTTTAGGTTTGAATAAAGGGTTCACGTGATAAAAAAGTTTCGGAAAGGGATAAAAATCATGCACCCGAAAATAATTTATAATGATATATAGTACATGTAAATGTGATAGACTATATCTCATCCTATATGAAATTTATTACTTTATGGTTGGATGCACATTGATAATTGTGGTGAACAATATACACCCTCCGTGTAAACACTAGACTGAATTAGTAATTTAAAAACCTTAGTGTCTTAAATTAAAACAATTTTGGGTGCTCAATATTGTTTACTAATCTTTTCCCCTTTTCAAGTTTACCTCTAGATAGGATGAATCCATTTAAAATAAACATATCCTTACATATGTATCCTAGAGAGCTCTCTCGAGAGATAATATTAAGATTCCGAGGCTTGTATAATTTTGGATCAATGTTGATTTATTAATCTATACCTTTTTATTTATTTTTTATGGAATAAGTGAAATGAGGTGTTATTTGATATTATGGAACTTTTCATATTTTTATGGTTTCATAATATCTTTATTCTTGCTAACGTCTCCTTGTAGGTATGGATGATAGAGATGCAAATGACACACTTACCCTAGAGATTAGATATTTTTAGATGCATTATCTATCACGAAAGGAGGAGACACATGGTTCCACTCCTAACCACACAATTTCACACTGGTCCCATATATTCATTTCCAATAATGAATTATGGTTATTTGTGCATTTAAGGAGAGGAGATAAAGTAGGAAGAATTAGTCGCTCCATCATATACAACTAGAGGATACATTTCTAAATTTTGTTCCTACTATTTTGGAGAATGTTAAACAAATTGAGTCTAATAATGATGATGGAGACCTAATTTTCATTAAGATGTAGTCTCTTAAAATTGGATTTGGAACAATATCTATTAACAAGATTATTGAGACCTAATTTTCATTGAGATGTAATCTCTCAACATCGGATATGGACCAATCTCTAATAACGAGATGACATATTCCTTGATGGTGTTCCCCTAATCACTAAGCCAAGATGTTTGTGTCATTTTTAAGACTAAGTGATGTATTCATAACTATTCATTTCATCGATTATATGTTAAGGTATTTAATATCTTTGACTTTTCCTACAATGAAAAAGAAACTTTATTTTGAAATTTTCCCTTACTTTTGATGTGATAGGTTTCCATCTTTTATATAAAAAACATTGTCCATATCTATACATTGCTAATATAATAAAAATATAATTGGATTTCATTTTTCACACTTAATCAAGCAAAGGTAGGATAATAGAATTTTTTCATTATATTTCCTTCGAGAAATGAACTTTACCATTTTATTTTAGGTTTGAATAAAGGGCCCACATTATAAATATTTTCGAGAAGGAACAAACATAGTGCACGTAGAAATAAATTAATAATGATATATAGTACATAAATATGATGGAATATATCTCATCCTATATAAAATTTATTACTTCATGGTTGTATGAACATTGATAACTGTGGTGAACAATATACACTATCCCTGTAAACACCAGAATGACTTAGTAATTTAGAAACCTTAGCGATATAAATTGGAACAACTATGAGTACTCAATATTGTTTTCTAATTTTGTCCCCTTGTCAAGCTTACCTCTAGATCGGATGAATCCATTTTTACTAAAATATCCTTATATCCATATCCTAGAGAGCTCTCTTGAGAGATAATATTAGGATTCTAATGATTGTATAATTTTGGATCAATGTTAATATATTAATTTATATGTTTTTCTTTCCTTTTTTAATGGAATAAGTGGAATGAGGTGTTATTTGATATTATGGAACTTTTTCTATTTTTGATGATTTAATAACAACTTCATTCTTACTAACTTGTCCCTATAGGTATGAATGATAGATATGAAAATGACACACTTCCCCTAAATATTAGAGATTTTGAGATGCACTATATATCTTGTGAGCAAGGAGACACTTGGTTCCTCCCATAGCCACACAATTTCTCAATGATATGTGATGCGACTTAATTGAATATTTAAATTATAATATGAATTTTTTTATTTGAATTCTCTCTTCAATGTTGCACTTGGTTCATTTCATATAAAATGTGTATGCAAAGTATTTTTAACACTAAAAATGTAGTAATTGTCAAGAATTATATGTTCCATTATACTTTATATCGACCAAAATCAACTCATATATAAATACAAAAGACTGAAACAAACTATGTGAATAAGGTGAGTTATAAAAAAATTATTTATATTAAATAAACATGAGCAAAAACATCCATGTGAAAGACTTATCATGTGACATCAATGTCCAAACATGACTAGTAAATACAATATATATATATATATATATATATATATATATATATATATATATATATATATATATATATATATATATATATATATCCACTTACTAAGGTCTATGTGCTAAACATATAAAGGGAAACAATGTTCTTAATCTTTTGTACGCTTTCACAAAGTTTCAAATTGTTGTATTGGTTTTGAGTATTAACCACATCAATGAATTTTGCTCTAGATTCTGCAGGTGACACATTTATTGTTAATGCTACTCTTTCCTACTCACAACATTTCTTTTGTAACATTTGGTGCAATTGCGAGTATTAGTTTTTTTTTTTAATAAATAGTGAATCCACCCAAAAAGATGCTAGAAAACTTCAAATTATACACATAATTGGAATACAAAAAGAAATACTTAACAGGAAATTCTACACATAATCGGAATAAAAAAATAAATATTTAACATGAGTGTGGTAACATACATGTAGATGTAAAAGTAGGAGTTGTTTATCTACTCTCAGTAATTTTTCATACAACCAAAAGTTGTTGGAATTCTAGCAAAAGAAAATTAAGAAATATTACAATATAGCAATGTTTGAATCATGTTTTTCATGGTGGAAATGGATTTAGAACTATCAAAAACCGAGCACCCAACCAAAATCCTAAAGTTTAATAGCTATAATTTGGATTTACAAAAATCCTTGCCAAATTTTATTAAAATCTAATCGAAATTTTCATAATTTTCAAAGAGAAAAAAAAACAATTATACTCGACTTAAAAATATGTCGAATTTAAAATTTTAGGCCAAAGCAAGCTGATCTTATCATTATCATGGAAAAAATCATTCAATTTTGACTTGGAAAGCCAAGGGTCATTGTCGCAGTGCCCGCATAGATTACTGTTAGCTCTTCCAAAGTTAAATTAAGAATATTCCTTTATAATTCCAGCAGGGAACCACTACCTTCTCCATTCGCTGCTTAGGATTATCACGTAAAGAATTCTCAGGATTATAGGAGATAATTTTGAAACTAGAGTAATCGGGAAAATTAGAGACACTGCCATGGAGCACGATGATACAGTTACTAGAGCGAAATGAGATAAGAAAGAGGGACACGTCGGATCTCCAAAAATTATAGAGGAACTTGCATCCCCCGTTCAACACGATTTGCGTGCCATGGAGGAGGTGCCCGTAACCACGAATTGCAGCCCAACAACAAACCTATCCAATCAGGATTTGAGTTTACGGGCCAGACAGATCAGGCCACCGGGATCATGAATTCCAATCGAACAGTAAACCTATCAAATCAGGGTTTCCGTGCCACGAAGGTAGAAACTAGAACCAAGAATTCCAGCGCAACATTAAAGCCGTCAAATCAGGATTTATGTGCCACCGGGGAAGCCGCCGGAACCACGAGTTCCAGTACAATGGAAAACCAATCAAATTCGTTGGAAATGCTCTTGTAACATACACCGTTAACTTCACATGGAAATGTAAGGAGTTAAAAAAAAAAATTATACAAGTTACTCATTGGTAACTATCCATTCACTATTAAATATTCCTTACTCATCATTACATAGAAGGTTTACCAGTTCATAGTGTAACTTTAGAATAAGAATAGTAAGCTCCTTAAATATTAACAACCTTCCATTACAATACATTAACATAATACTGTATGATGTAACTTTCCACTCATTTCATTATTCATGTAGTCATCACATACTTGGCATTATGAAACTTCACAACAAGAAAGGAATCAACATCATCATTTTGACACAATAATCAATCACATCATTGAACACCAATATACCTTGGAAAAACCGTAGGGTGAAAACCAGCAAACATTTAATTTTATTATTAAACGCTCGTGAGGGTGATCATCCCTCACTCAATGGATTATAAGGGAGACCACCCCTTAGCCATCGTTTATAAATCTTACAAGGAAATATACAAATATCTAGCTTAAATCCATTACAATAAATATGATACCATTTACCCTCTGGCCTTCATATCTTCATATCTTGATGGCATGGATGTACCTACAATGGTCCATCGTACACTGGATCATCTGGTAGTTCGCGCTCATCTGCATGAACCATAATCATTTACCTGTCACCGGGTTAAGCATAATATTTCCTTTATACATATCACCATCATACCCTGCTAATGTTACCTTCAACGTACATTGATGTCAAGATTAATAAAGTATAATAAATCATTTCACTTATCTATACTATAGTAGGTTCACCATCTACTCATGTATATTCATGACATGCAAGTAGAGTACCTTGAAATTCTCCCTTTAACAAAACATACCTCATATGTGCTAGTTATAAGTCATCTCATTAACTAATCTTTCCGTCGCATAAGCACACACTCCTGCAAGACAATAGCTACATCTTCCCATCATATATTTAAAATAAACTGATACATTAGTTATGATATTTTTGCATGCAATTTACATAGTTTAGTCAAAATAGCTATCCCTTGAGCTATTACTTTTAGTGCATGAAATGCAAGCTAACATAATAAATGTTGCTTCCATGCATGCAAATGCATATAGATTCCAAACAATCTCCCCAAAGGAGTGCTTACACAATGAAGCACATAGCTTCCTTCATGAGTCTTCCCAAAGGTAATCTCAACACAAGTGAGCATGTAAACATATGTTTTATTTTCTATAAAACTATGCAATTAAGCATACAAATACATGTCTTCTTTTTCAAATATTATACTAACAATCATTTCCAATGTAGTTTAGCACAACATGCTATCTTTCCCACATACAAATATTTATATATTTTTTTTCTAATGACAGTTACTACATATGTTGCATGCCTATGCATGGCCTTATTCCAAAAGAACTAACATAAACCAACATATTAGTTTTGGTATCATAAAGGTACTCCCATATTCTCCTAAATATTAAGACAACTCGACATTTCTTTACCAATACCACGGTAAACTATCAATGGATTTATGAAATAATTAAATATTTACCAACACCATGGTAACCTACACATGGATTTATCGAATAACTAATATTTACCAATGTAATAACATTAGTTAATAAATCTTATTCGTATCTCACATATTTTAAATATATGCATATGTTTTTCCTATCTATATTAGACATGCAATAAATAAAATGTATAGAGAATATGAAAGCATGCATATTTATCCATACACGCATGAAATAAATACATGCAATAGACACATGCCTATTTTAGATATGCATGCATTTGAAATGTCTCAATATAAGGTTAACAAAACCTTAATCTCAATATGTCCACTAAAACATATTTTCACCTTAAGAAGGAAAATCTCAACTTATTATATTTTCCCTTGAAATATTTTCTCATATATCTACCCATCTTGATATGAGAATAAATTGTAAAATAAGTGAAGTATATATTTCAACTCACAAATAAGATTATACGAATCAAAATTAGAAAGAATTACTTATCTGGACAGAATTACTTATCTTGGCAGTAAATTCTTATATAAGAAATTGAATGTCATCTGTTGAACGTCCCTCGACTTCATCACAACCTCAATCCAACAATTCTCAACACTCTTCACCTTGATTACCAATTTCTCTGGTCGAAAAGAAAATTAATGCGTGATGCTCTACTACTATACAAGCCATTCTTCTAGTATTCGTTGGCCATAGGATAATTATTGGCGAAAGAGGCCAAAACCCAATCAGGAAACAGGGACAACCAGAGGCAAACTTCAAGAAAATTACTTGCACACTGATCATATGGCCGAACCTGCTCCGCCATCGCTGAAAAGATGTTCTCCTTCATGTGTGGTGGCTCCAACGGTGTGTGAAATTTTTTCTCGCCCATTCGCCTTCCAAACCGTTTATTCTTACCAGCGGGTGGCTCGAGCGGTGTGTGAAAGAAATGAGAGCTCTTCTCCTTGATTCCCATTCCATCAAGATGCCACACATATTATTTTTCAAACGATTCGAGAATTCGTTTTTCAACCGTTTCTTGATAATAACAGTTAAAAAGACAGCGACGTAATTATTAGTTACGTGGTTATTTTAGGGATGTTATAGCTCCTCCCTACGTTTCTGAAGATCACACTGCTAATCATCGCTATATTTCAAAGTTGAAAAAAAAGGTGTAATTTTTTATTATTTAATTGTATTTTTAATGTTATAAAAATTATAAAACATGTTTATTTAGTGATTTTATCAACACAAATAAATTAATTGTATTTTTATTATTAACATATTTTTAAGTATATTTAAATATTACAACATTAAAATATATATCTTTTAAATTATTTTTTTATATATAAATAGAACATGAAAGGTGTTCATATGGTTCCTTGTTCATGTGGCACACCTTATATTGATGAAACGGGTCGATCTATTAGACAGAGAATCCAAGAGCATGGGGCAAACATTAGGCAAAATCGATCGCACACATCATCTCTTGCTGAACATGTGGAAAATTCTTCTCACCATGTTTGAAGTGAGGACTCGAAAGTCATTGCTAGGGTGGATCACTTCCATTTTAGGAAGCTTAGGGAGGCCATTGAGATTGAAAGGCATGTTAAGAATCTCAATAGGGATGATGGTTGGAATTTGACTCTAGCTTTGTATAGATGATTTTTCTCCCCTTAGCTAAGTCTATTTTTCCTTTTCGTCTTTTATTGTTTTTTAGGGTTTTATTTCCCTTTTTCTTCTTTCCCCTATCTATGAGTATTTTCCTTTAACCCCTTTTTTTAATCTTTTTTTTTATTCCTCCCCTTGTTGTTTTCTTATTCATTTTACTTTGTATTATCTTATAATTATATTATATAATTTCATTTATATTTTCTTATATTAATAATATATAGTTTCTTATGAATTATCTTAATTAATAATAATATTTATTAATTAATAATAATTAAATTTTAATTCAAAATTTTTTAATCAATTTAGAATTTATACTAAAAAATTAATATTTTATTACTATTTTTTGTTTTCTCAATTTAGTAGTACCTTTCTATTCATTCAAATTGACAAAATGCAGCTTACATCAATATGTATTTCTGTTGACCTCAACCTGCCTATAGGAAACTAGGTCTGTTGGCCATCTTAGAGAGTTATAGACCATCCAAAACTTAAAGAGCTTGAAGCAATCTCTTGCTATCTTAAGAGGTCTATTTTTGTCTTAACATATATAAACATATAAAAAAAATTACATTCTATTCATAATATGCATAACAAAAAAAAAGTAGGGATTCTGAATATTCAGTCTTCTGATGATTCAATAGGAGCCGAGTCCTTGACACTTGACCCGAGTATGTCAACCTGGTACAGATTTTGTAGTTGCCTATCAATTCGTCCAAGGCAGACATTCTGATGATGTTGTTGTAGATGAATCACTTGTATGTCTCTGCATATTTCAGCCATAATTGAGACAGCCCGTGGATCCCCCCCATTCTCTTTCATTGTTACAATCACTTTAGCCAATAAACACTTCAAGGTCTAGTAAATACGAATAGACTGTTGAAAATGCAACAGTCTACCTCTAGTATGACCAGGATTTGTTAGAATTGGATCCATGTCTTCCTCAGGAAGGTCTTCCTCGATCTTAGTTCTGACATCTTGTTCCCACCCAGAAATCAAAGATTTAACATGGCTGGGTATTCCTTCTAAATAAGCCTGAAACATATTCTCCATAATTTATTTCCCATACTTCCTTCCTCTTCTATTTATGCCCTCTTTAGCCTTCCCTTTATCCTTACCTTCCTTTCTACCTGACTATGCTTTAACCATTTTTACTCGAAACTAGTCTCCCAACAAACGTGTGTTCACCGAGCTCCACACCGAGGTACTAACCCAACATGCAATGGCCTGAGGGTGAAAATTGCTAAGAAGACCTGTAGACGAAGAAAACATAACAATATTGAGGTAAAAAAGGTGCTTTAAAATGATGTCCTGCTTTCTAGGAGCCAACAATCGTCTCTCAAGTTGGCCGTAGGTTATTTCCTGCTTCATAATTAGAGACCTCCTACCACCTAGAGCCATCGAAGCTTCCCTAATATCATTAGGTTTACCCTTCCCAATATTAACCTGAACCATAAGGTTTAAAACAAGAACATAAAGGACCCCGATACTCTTTGCACTGACTCCCATGCAAACCCACACCAAAGAAGAAATAACCCCCCACACAAGCATTTTGTTGGTTCTGCTCTCGTTGATGTCGCTAATGGTATTGACCGAGCCTCTAACACTCCTGCTACCTGAAGCATTATTACCATTCTTAACTGAACTTTTAATCTCAATTTTTTCATTACATGACATGCATTCAATTTCCCATAATTGCCAAAGTAAATCAAAACCGTTGCAGAAGGAAGTATGCAATTTTATGATAATAGTGTCAATAGGTCCATGGAGAGTACACAAATATTTTATCATTATATCTAATTAAAAGGTATAAAATAAACTTTATATATATAACTAAATAATTAATTCTTTAACGACTAGTTTAACGAAATTTTTTTTAAACAACCAATTTTCTGAGACAAATTCTGGGCAATGATGCATCCACACTATTTATTGAAGGAGACCCTTGGAATTTTTCACCTTGTCGTGAAGATGAACCAGATTAACTGGTTCGAAATGTTGACCAATTCCTAATGATGTGATTAATCTGAAATACATTTATCTACTTTATGGATCACAAAACTCTTAGATCTAACTATATTATTATTATTATTATTATTATTATCATTATCCAATTTTAAGCTCACGACGAAGCGAGACACCAAATTATTGTATAAGAGCCCCTTGTTTATGGGATAAGAGACCCACCTCCTCCTAGTGATTTGACTGCTAAGTCTACGGAGGCATATATACTCTACCCCCCTCTAGTTCTGAACATGTGACCTCTTAGGAGGAATGTGCTAAAATATTTTTGGAAAGTACAAAATTCTTTTACTTCTAATTACTTTACATGAAATTATATTAAGTCATCTAAACAAGTAATTAAATATACATAACATATATATATATAATTTATTATAACTATGATTGTTTTTCTATTTAAAATTTATTTTATTTCTATTTTAAGAAGTAGGAGTATACTTAAAAATAAAAATAAAAATATGTATATTATAAAAATACTAACTTTGTATAAATTAAAAAACACTTCCCAAGGAAAACACTATATGAAAACTTAAAAACTAATAAAATAACCATATCTTGTTCCCAGTATTAAACATTTAACCCAAAAACAAATACAAAATAGCATACTAATGAATATGCTAATGTTAGGCTTAACAAAAGAAAACCATAAACATCTATAATCTAATATACCATGAAAATCGCCTTAATTACATGATATATTACTAGCATTTGTACTGAGAGGTACAAAAATACGGCAATATTTTTTTTTTTTGTTTTACAACTTTTAAATATTATTTTGGTACTTATTTTCCAAGTTAGTAAAAGAACCCAATCTGATTGTTCAACCTATATTTTTTCCTGTATATAAAATATATATAATATTTCATATGGATCGAAACTCCAATTCTTTATTACAAAATTGATATGTTTCGTTCAATATAATTGAATGTAAATTTTTCCACAACTGGGGCACATAAGTACGTTGCAACTATCGTGGGAAAATAAAATTTTCCACAACTCGAGCACATAAGTACGTTGCAGCTGTCGTGGAAAAATGGGCCGGCCCCATAATGGTTTTTGAAAATCATTTTCCGCTTCGGGAACACCCTTAAGGGATCACCCATCTCCTTAAACCTCATCAAGCCAAGTGTCCTAGCATGTTGCTGGATCAAACACCAATTATTTTGAGCGGTTGATTTCTTTTATCAACAATCCATCTATTTTACAACTATCCATTGCTTTATCAACTTGGAAAATGAATGTTGGTGGTTTGTTTCAAAACCATAGGATATAAAATAGATGGATGGAAAAGATCGACCGATATATAATAGATTATCCAGCGACTGAGCAAATTATTGGAGCTTGTTCCGTCTCTCGAACTCGTCGGGCAGGCAATGGCGTATTGCCACTAGCCGAATGTCGAGGCCAAGAATTCGAGGTTGGGAAAATGCATCCAGACCGGTGATGATGTTGTGCCATGATTGTGTGAAGTCAAATGTGATGGAAATTCCCTTGGAAGCGAGCTTCTTTGTGAGATGCATCATGGGTTGATGTGGCGTTGCCTAGGCATCGAAAGAATACCAAGAAATACCAGTTTTCACTTCACTCTGATCCACATCTGTCGACAAAAAATTTCACTTTTCTTTCGTTTCAATGTTTATTGTTTTATAACGTCTCACAGAGCGGTGATAAGAAAGGTAAAGGCCTTTGAACACAGATATGGATGGCAGACAGTGCAATTCAATGCACCAGGTATACAACATGCCAGAGGGGACGGTGTGAAAACCGCAGGCGGAAGGGAGATCGCAGTTATGGCGGGATGGCGTATTATAGACATGCAGTGACACGCAGAAACAGGCAGGTGGCCGTAACACCATCGATAGAAAACAATTTGGACATGGCAAGATTTTGTTGGTGAAGACGAAAATGCATGTCAAAATGTTATTAGTTGGAAGGGCATACTCAAGCTTTCTCATTGGTTGACATTAACAGTGTTTGCCCAACCAAAACCAACAAATAAAAGATCAATCAAGCAAATAAAACGCCTATCCGCATTAAAATACACAATTGTCATTGAAGTGATATATTAAAATATACCATGAAAGTAGCCTTAACTACATAATATAGTTATCATTGAAGTGATATATTAATTTAGAGGGACACACACAGCATTATTGTGAATATATCAATAAGGTAGGCCTTTTCTTATTCAGGAATAATGGCGGTAAAAGTTACTTTACATGCGTTCGTTACTCGAAATGATTTTATTTGAAATCTAAAAATTGTCTAGATCAATACGAATTAAACTTCTTCTCTAAACCATTTATAATTATATTTAGATTTTGATACTTTGGTTTTACTAGTATATAAATATAGTTGTATAATATTAATTGTGCGTGTGAAATGTTTAATATTTACCAAATTTAATGTAAAGTTAATGTTGGTTTTATTTAAAAATCAATATTGGTTTTTTTTAAAATCAATATAATTATTATAATTATTATGTATAAATAAAATACAAATTTAATGTTGGTTTTATTGAAAAATAATTGAAACTCGTTTGTCAAGTGAAATTATGTTTGTGAGAAAGGGTTAGTTTTACTAAAAACTAATTGGAGTTGGTTTATCTAGTGAAATTATGTTTATGAGAAAGGGTGAAATAATTAAAGTAAAATAATTAATTTAAGGTTGGTGGACTATAGATTTTGAAAATAATATTTTTATTTTAAAATATAATATAATATCATTTATTTTTCTAATAATATTACTCATTTTTATTGAGGTGAGAGATGTCCAGGATACTAGAGACGTATAACATTATTGTACATATTTTTTTGAGATTCAACAAGATGATGAGCTTAGTGAAAAGAGTCGCCTTCACTAAGTGGGCCCACAGGATATTTTTGGCGCAAAGTCTATTTTTAGACATGTCGATCATATTCTATAAGTTGCAGGATGCTATTTGTGGATGGTTGGTCAAATTGGAAAAATAGATGGAATTCTATTTTTAGACATATTGGGCGGAATCTATTTTTAGATTGCTAGTCTAAAAATAGATATGTCGAATATTATTAGCTCTTAATAATATTTGGACTCTAAACATTATCTTATTCTCCTGGAGAAGTTCAGTTAAGTGTACAGATGTGGCACAACAACTGACAGAAGGAATTACGCTATTCCTGAGGGTTTACTGGAGCTAATGCATGAGGACTTCAGTTAGAACTCATGTGACAGAATTTGATGGAGTTATAGAAGTAGTTGGTAGAGTTGTATTGAGTTTAACCCAGTGAGACTCAATTGAGCTAGTTGTATCTACTCTAACTGATTGATACACTAGTGAGAGTGGTGTGAATTAATTAGTTAATTAATTCACTAAATAATAACTCATTAATCAACCGAAGAATAAATCAGTTTCAATGGAGACCAGTGGAGAGGTAGGTGAAAGAGCAAGTGTGACTATCAGTTGTGACTATAATGATGCATTGAATGCATCCAACACTTAGTGGAGATGCCAATGAGGATTGCGCAGTGCAAGATTGGTGAATTCGAGTTCATTCAGAGCAATTCTTCAGCGGGGATTGCGCAGTAGAGGCAGGCTAGCAGGTGGTAGAGATCGGTGCATGGATTTGCAAGATCAAACCTGATTAGTGTGTAGCGATTGTATTGCACTGAGAGCTTGACATGTTCAGCTTTGTATGAGGATTGTTACATGATCTCTATGACATATATTATATATAGATAGTTGGGGTTTTCAGACTCAGGCTTTCCCGTTAAACAACTATGTTAATGTGTGTGAATTTGTATTCTTTCGTGTGTGCATTGCAATTGATTTAATTTCCGCATGTGATGATCAATGGTGGAATAGATTCTGTATTGTGCATGAAGTTAAAATAGTGTGTGATTAGGAGAATCTTAGATATATAACACCTAAGTTATATAATTTCTACATAGTATCAGAGCAGTATTGATCATAGAAGATTCCAATTATTGAAGTGGTTGAGTTTTGTGCTAGTGGAATTTGAATTTGTTGTGGTGTTTTCTTGCTATAGAAGTTGAGCATTCATTGAAATGTCTTTCAATGGATTGTGATTGGAGTATGCCCTTGATGGCAACTAAAATTATATTGCATGGAAGGACAGGATCGAGGTGGTGCTGGATGATAATGAATTGAAGGCGTTCATAGATGTTGAAGTTCCAAGACTTGCTTCTAGCGATGCAACTGCACTTGACGCTTACACAAGAAGACAGTAAAGTGTCAAAGAATTCTGTTGGAAGGTGTGAAGGATCACATAGTGTCTAGCCTTCATGGTAAAGCTACTCCATTCTTGATATGGAAAGCTTTGACAGCCTTTTTCCAAAGCAGAAGCGACCAGAGGAAGTTGGCACTTAAAGACAAGCTCAGAAAAATAAAAATGGAGAAAGGCAACAGTATACCAAAATACCTCACGAAGTTCGTCCACTACAAGGATGAGTTAGGAAGTGTGGGGGTTACTGTAGATGAACAGGACTTGATGATCTTGGCTTTCCTTGGGCTTCCGAAGAGTTGGCATAGCTACGAGGACTCTGTCAATGGTCGGGAGAAATTGCCGAGATGGGAGCGACTTTGGTTGGATCTTGTGCAGGAGGAGATAAGGCATGGTGCCAGGGATGGATCTTCATCGAAGAATCAAGATGAATAAAATTGCGCTTTGGCTGCCAAATCAAGGAAAGGGAAGGAAAACAAAATTCCTTCTCAATCCAGTGCGAAAGGAAAGAACCAGGACTTGTCCAAGGTGAAGTGCTTTCACTATCACCAACATGAAAATTACGTCACTAATTGTCCACAGAAGAAGAAAAATAAGCAGGTTGCTGGATCTGCAGCTGGAGAGGCCTTAGCCTCGCAGTTTGAGCTGGATTTTCCCCTGATTTCATGCTTGGTTTCAAGTGTGATGGGATCAGTGTGGTACCCTAATAGTGGTGCATCTTTACATATGCCTGGAGACAAAAAAAAATTTAGTGATCTGGATAAGAAAGATCTTGGAGTGCGCATCGAGATGGGTGATGATGGTATATACAGTGCGACTGGTATCGGGACCATTTCCTTTGAGAGGGAGTCTGTTAAACCTTTCATATTGAAGGATGTCATGCATGTTCCAAGATTGAATAAGAATCTGATCTTTGTGGCGATGTTGGAAGACAAGGGTTATGATGTTGTTTTTAGCGAGGGAAAGGCTTTCCTGCGCAGTAAGACAACTGGTGAAACCCGAAGGATAGGGATTCGAGTTAAGAACCTTTATAAATTGCATGTAGATGGCTGCGCAACAATGGCAGGCAAAGAAGAAGCAGTGGTGAGCCTTGATGAGGGTGAATTGTGGCACAGGAGATTGGGCCATCTTCACCATGGTGCTTTGAAAATTTTGTAGCAGATTTCTACTGGGCTTCCCAAGGGTACACTTGCGCAGTTAGATTAGTGCAAGGGATGTACTTTGGGAAAATTTGTGAAGACCACTTTTCATGAGAAGGATAGTCGCACCACGACGATCCTTGAGAGAATTCGCACATACGTGTGTGGACCTTTCTCAGTTGCTTCGACAGCAAAGCACAGGTTTTATGTGATATTTTTTGATGAATTTTCTCGTAATTGCTGGATCTTCTTCATGCAGAATAAGAGCAAGACATACTCAAAGTTCTGTGAGTTCAAGGCATTGGTTAAGAAAGAGTCGGGGAAGCAGGTGAAAGCTCTAAGGAGCAATAATGGTGGTGAATACATCTCTATTGAATTCAAAGACTTTTGCAGCGCAGAAGGAATTCGAAGAGAACTCATAGCGCCTCATAACACACAGCAGAATGGGGTCGCAAAGAGAAAGAACAGGATGATCGTGGGTGCTGCACAGGCAATGCTGCATGTTCAGGGCCTTCCCATACACTTGTGGGCTGAAGCATGCAACACTGCAGTTTATGTGAAAAACCGTTGTCCTCATAGAGTACTTGGCATGACTACACCCGAAGAGGCATTTTCTGGTAAGAAGCCTGATATTTCTCATTTGAAGATTTTTGGCTCACCTGTTTACATTCATGTGACGAAGGACGCTAGGAAGAAGCTGGAGCCAACCGCAGAGGTTGGGATATTTTTGGGGTACACATAAACACCCCAAAATTATCATGTGTATTTTCCAGACAGTCGGATGACTGTTGTGTGATGGGATATCAAATTTCATGAGGAGAAAGCCATGAAGTTGTCGCTTGAGAGGGAGCTACACTTGCATGCAGATGAGGAGCTACTAGTTCCTAAAGATGAGTCTCTGGATGTGGATCAGCCATAAGAGGAGGTTCATGGAGTGGAAGAAACCACTCATGCAGCGCCATACATCAGAGGGCGGAAGTGCACTACAAAAGCTGAGCGACTGAATCTTGATGCAGCGCAAAATGTAGGAGCACCTACATCATAGTGCAGACAAAGACAGTCACTTGACCGATTTACTAGATACATGGCTCTGATGAGCAAGTGTATCATGACAGAACCATCTTCTTTCTAGGAAGTTGTCGAGGATCTCGCATGGGTAGATGCCATGGTGGAAGAGTATATTCGATTGTTAGAAACAATGCATGGGAGATTGTCCCCAGGCTCGAAGGGAAATTAGTGGTAGGTTCGAGATGGATCTACAAAGTGAAGCAAGCTTCTGATGGGAGTGTCGAGAAGTACAAGGCAATATTTGTTGCTCGAGGCTTCTCACAGATCAAGGGTATTGACTATGAAGAAACCTTTGCACCTGTCACAAGGCATTCTTCAATACGGACCATCCTTGCTCTCTCAGCGTAGATGGGTTTGCACATTCATCAAATGGATGAGAAGACTGCGTTCCTCAACAGAGTCATTAAGGAGGAGGTGTACATTGAGCAGCCTGAAGGATTCGAAATCTTTAGCACCGAGTTACATGTGTGCTAGCTCAAAAGAGCATTGTATGGGCTGAAACAAGCACCTAGTGTTTGGTACACACGGATAGACAGTTATTTCACTGGACTTGGTTTCGCCAAGAGTGAGGTGTATCCAAACGTATACCAGATTGTGGTGGAGGGTAAGTTGTTGATCATTGTACTTTATGTAGATGATTTGATACTAACAGGTTATGAACTATTGATACACTCATGCAAGGCAAATCTTGCAAAGGAGTTTGAGATGAAGGACTTGGGCCTCCTTCATTATTTCCTGGGATTGGAAATTTGGCAGCAGAAGGGTGGACTATTTGTGTGTCAAGGCAAGTATGCCTGGGAGATACTAGAGAAGTTTCACATGCAAGGCTACAAGGCTATCGACACTCCTCTTCCTGGTGGTTGGTGGAAAGAGGATGCTACATCAGCAGAGGTAGTGGATGCCACTGTTTATCGACAGTTGGTTGGTTCACTCATGTATCTAGTCAATACATGACCGGAAATATGCTATGTTGTTAACCAGCTTTCACAAGCTATGGTGAAGCCTACCAAGCTCTTTTGGAACGCAGGCAAGCATGTCCTGAGGTATCTCAGGGGCACATTGGGATATGGATTGTGGTACAGACATTCGAATGAGTTGAAGCTGCATGGCTTCACGGATGAAAATTGGGCAGGGAGCCCAACGGACAGAAAGAACACATCTGGAGGGATATTCAGTATCGGATCTACAATAGTTTCTTGGTACAGCAGGAAACATAGATCCGTGGAACTCAGTTCAGCGGAGGCCGAGTGCATGGCAGCTAGTTTGGCTGCATGCGAGGCTATATGGATGAGGATGATCCTGGTTGGGTTGTTCGGTTCTCACTTAGATCCTAATGTGATATATTTTGTTAATCCAGTATTTCATGATAGATCTAAACATATTGACATCTGGTATCATCATATTAGAGATTGTGTGTAGCAGAAGATCATGTTGCTTTCTTACATTCCTACGGAGGATTAGGATGCAGATATTCTGACGAAGGTGCTCACCGAGAGAAAATTCGAATACCATAGAGACAGGATCGGGGTGGAAAATAATCCCTATTTTGTTGAGAGGGAGTGTTTAGATTCAACAAGATGATGAGCTTAGTGAAAAGAGTCACCTTCACTAAGTGGGCCCACGGGCTATTTTTGGCGCAAATTCTATTTTTAGACATTTTGATCATATTCTATGAGTTGCAGGATGCTATTTGTGGATGGTTGGTCAAGTTGGAAAAATAGATGGACTTCTATTTTTAGACATATTGGATAGAATCTATTTTTAGATTGCTAGTCTCAAAATAGATATGTCGAATATTATCAACTCTTAATAATATTTGGACTCTGAACATTATATTATTCTCTTGGAGCACTTTAGTTAAGTGCACATATGTGGCAAAACAACTGACAGAAGGAATTACGCTATTCCTGAGGGTTTACTGGAGCTAATGCATGAGGAATTCAGTTAGAACTCATGTGACAGAGTTTGATGGAGTTATAAAAGAAGTTGGTGGAGTTATATTTAGTTTAACTCAGTTAGACTCAGTTGAGCAAGTTGTATCTAGTCTAACTGATTGATACACTAGTGAGAGTGGTGTGAATTAATTAGTTAATTAATTCACTAAATAATAACTCATTAATCAACTCAAGAATACATCAGTTAACTATAGTGCATGGCAGTTTCAGTGGAGACCAGTGGAGAGGTAGGTGAAAGAGCAAGTGTGACTATCAGTTTTGACTATAGTGATGCATTGATTGCATCCAACACTCAGTGGAGATGCCAATGAGGATTGTATAGTGCAATCTTGGTGAATTCGAGTTCATTAAGAGCCATTCTTCAACATGGATTGTGCAGTAGAAGCAGGCTAGCAAGTGGCAGAGATCGGTGCATGTATTTGCAAGATTGGGCCTGATTAGTGTGTAGCGATTGTATTGTACTGAGAGCTTGACATGTTCAACTTTGTATGAGGATTGTTACATGATCTCTATGAAATATATTATATACAGATAGTTGGGGTTTTTAGCCTCAGGCTTTCCTGTTAAACAACTGTGTTAATGTGTGAATGTTTATTGTTTCATGTGTGCATTACAATTGATTTAATTTCCGCATGTGATGATCAATGGTGGAATAGATTATGTATTGTTCATGAAGTTAAAATAGTGTGTGATCAGGAGAATCTTAGATAAATAACACATAAGTTATATAATTTCTACATATTTTACTAGGAAAAAATAAAATAAAATATAGTAGAGATCTGTAATATAATGTAAACATTTTAACTCGGTGGAAATAAAATAAAAATAACCTTATTAAAATTAATAATAAGAAAATTAAAAATAACTAGGTGGAAATAAAATAAAATAACCTTATTAAAATTCACAATAAAAAATTAAAAATGACCCATGGTAGTAAGAATCCATTGTATTGACCCATGGGATTCATGTGGAATATAACCGACTTAAGGGGGGATTTAAAATAGCCTAGATCCATCTTAGTTTGATGTTATATTTAGATACACAATTAGATGTAGAAAATGATTGTGTTGAATCTGTGTAGCTTGTAATGGTAAAACATTTTTATGGATTTGTATGGATCTATCTATTGACCCTATGTTTGTTTGTATCTTTTGTTTCTATCATAGAATGGATGGATACATAATGTGTTATATCTTTATTTTATATCATTGAATGGATGAATACATAATGTATATATATGTGTACAAGCTTTAGAGATTCTTGAAGGCTATTGGGGGATTCAGGAAGGTGTTTTTACATAATGTGTATATATGCATAGAAAAATTAGAGCTTTCTAGAGGCCATTAGGTGATTCGAGAAGGTTTTTTTTAAAAAGTGTAAGGTTAAACAGGATTTCCCAAAGTAGACAGAAATAGTTGTTTTTTCATTTTAACGGCTTCTTTGACAATCAGTTTAATACAATATATGTAATATATTCTCTAATTTATGTGTAATTTAAGAAACCTTGCTTCTAGTGTCTTTCCATGATCCATGCTTATCTTAACATGTCCTAAATCACACTACTTTTACTTCACTGATATACCCCTCAACATTATTTGTCCATAACATAAACATAGGCATAATATAAGAACATAACATCAATTCATGTCCACATGATAAAAAACTCATAGATATTTTAGAGTTACTCTTCCCACTTGATTCCTCATAAGGCCAAGAACATATTCATGCCATTCGACTGCAAAAGCAATCATTCCTCCACAAGAATGATCCCTAAAAACCCTTTCATACAGTGTCAGAGATACATAGATACAAACATATATAATGATTAGCATAGATAAATCATGATCCTGTCAGAGAATGACATACATACACACATATATAGACATATAAACACTATCATTTAAATAACCATGATCAATGACAACTCTTTCAAACATGACATACATACATGTATATATATAGAAACACCACCATAATCATGATGATATCATACTTACCAGCTATCAATATAACGTCTATGTTGAGATAAATTTGTTTATCCATGGATAATATGTACAATATTGAGAACAAAAATTCTCAGATCCATTTACTTTACATTTCTCATGACTTTCCTAGCACAGTCTGTTTACCACAATGGACTCAACCAATCCATATGGATGTCATATTATTACCTTCCTTTTAACTTACTCATGCATTGAGCTCCATTCGAGCCTTACATCACCTATTGGGTACTGCAAAACTCTCTCGAGCTCCATCAAATTTCCTCTTTCCCAAGCCAATTCCCAAGACTCAAAACATAAAAGGAAATACAAGAAATAAACAAGAGGAAAACTCTAAAAACCCATAGAAATACAGCACAATTAAAAAAGTGACAATGCCTTGCACCAGACATAAACAAATATGCAAATCGAGTACAAAAAATTCATAAAAGACTGAAAGCAAAAGACTAGAAAAAAACACCATGCTTTAATCCCCCATGGATTCCCGACACTTCCAAAGCAAAGCTCAACCTGAGCCTTCTTCAATATTTCATGGCAGTCTCTTTTGCCATGCAATCCCCTGCATCACACTACCATAATAACATAAATTCTAGTGCATAGATAAACATAACAACAAGCTTGTTACCTTACCTTGTCGTGCCAAGAACGCACACGTGTCATCCATATTTATCAACATCGAGACAACCTCTCTATCAATTCAAAATTAAATTTTACCAAGACTAATAACCATGTAATAATCAACAATAAACTCCCATTCATTGGTCATAATACTACAACTATCACCTACTTTAACTCAAATACATATGAACTATCTCAACACATACGTGTTATTACAACAATCTTAAAACAATATCTTGCATTTTTATAGAAACATGCTCATATCATGTGAGTAATAAAAAATTCAACGGTAAATATACAACATAATAGAAGCCAACACTCAAATACCAAATAGATGGAATAACCAAACGTTCAAGTACAAAGTAGATGACATAAGCAAGCTCATACCTTAATCTATCTTAGGGGAGGATATCTTATCTGCATAGTCAATATAGAATAGCACGATATAAATTCACAACATATCAACCCAATTATATATAGGTCATGACATCCATAAAAATATCTAGCTAACATGTTCACATCATAAACCCATAAGAGAATTCCATTCATGCACACAGTCACATATGCATAGTCAGTCTAGACATAATACAACACATTATCATAATTAATCAACTCATGCGTAAATGTCATAACCCTAACCATCAAGTCACTTGTATGTAAAAAAAACAAGTTATATATCATGCTCATCAAAAACATCTAACCTAATCATCAAGCTAAATATCATATGACAACAACAAGTTAATCCATAACATGCTCATCAACGACATATAGGTTATCTAACATAAAACAACAATAACAATGCATACCACCGCAAGTTGTTATCATTCATGACTATCCAACACATGTACATATAACTACACTAATTGAATATAATCTATAATATATGTAACCATAAAATCAACATAATGGAAGGAATACTCATAACCATAATACATATAACTACACCGGTCAACTATTATTTATCACATATGTAACCATAACAATAGAATGACAAACATATAAGTAACCCTAATGCTTACAACAACCATGAATCACATACTTTCATGCCAAACATCCAAGCTTGTATGATGACATGCTCTTGCCTTGAGATCCAATGTTGCAACTTCACTTCGATGGTATGCATCTCCTGCTCTATATTAGCCAACGCATTAGCATCATAACATTAGAATTATAAGATACCAATATCATCATGATGACGTAATTGCATACAATGAACTCATGCATGAAAACCTCAACCATACCAATGCAAACTTGACCATATGCACCCACTCGACATGTATAACCAAACATGAATGACCAATGCATGTTCGACATATGAAATCACACAAGAAGGCATACACGGATAACACCGAAGCATAACCAATATGTAACCTCAACATAAGAAATAAATGCATGTAAAATATGTAACAATATGTAAGAAATCATGCACAGACAATACACAAGCATGACCAACACATAACTAGTCATAAAGTCTTGAAAATATGTTGACAACCACACCATCATCAATTACACGGTGACACCATTGCCACCATGGCCAACACGACATAGATTCAACAAGCACATGCACCCTAGTTATGAGAAACACATATGCAACCAACATAAATGCATCATCAACCCACTACAAATCTAGTCTGAGGGTTTAACCATGCTCTAATAACACCCTATAACACCCTCTTCCCACATCTACCAAAGTAACCAAAAAACTGGGGTAAAAATGTGATGAGAGGCTACTAATATGATATTCAACTTCCTATAAGACCTTAAGAAAGTGGAACCGAGGGAAACCTGGTAGAAAGACCTTACACAACATCAATAATAGCTGCATGAGGTAACCCAACCTATCAAACCCTTGAACCCAGAGGGGGATCTGATTTTTGACCCTTTTGAGCCTTAGCCGTGGGCATGTAATGGAAAGGTGTTACACAGTAATTTGTCACCGTCCTTACCATTCCCCGTCCCGCACAATGGAGGACCCATTATGTGACCTGTGAACACTGTCATGCCTTGAAAACATCATCAATGCATCCCTCTGAGTATGAGCTTCATTTCCCCTTGAGACATCTCCTTGCAAAACTTATGAAAAACAACTCTTTTTGCATTGGCGCGGGTAGGCAGTTCAGTGCTCGCGCCAATCAGGGAAATCCTGTAAAGAGGTCGCGCCACTTGGCGCTCTGTCATAGAGCAGCAATCGTGCCACCCATTTTAGGGACTGTTTTTTAAATATGGATGGCGGAAGTTGAGTTCAAACAAACTCACAACCATTGCCTATCTTGAGTTGGGAGGTTTGGCTGCGGGAGTTCTATGGAAGGGAAGTAGTTTTTCCACCTTCTATGGAACCTTCCTTATTGATAGGGCCAATCCCATAATAATAGGGATCCCAACTCCCTCCTTCCCCATCTATATAAGCTTGCTCAGATCCATGGCAAGCTAGTCTTGAAGTGCTGAAGCTTTGCATCTCCCTATTCCCAAGTGCCTTTGTGCTGTAAAGAATCCCTTCTTTCCCTTAAGGCCCATTAAGCAAGGAGACCATTGTTACGAGACTTTGGAGAGGTTTCCCTTTCCTCGGAGAACTTTGCGAGACGTGGACAACCGGGGACCCGTTCGAAGGAAGCTGCGACGTCAAAACTTGGTTGTAACTTCTATTCGTTTATCACTTTAATAGATGACTATGATTATGGTTCCACTCCTTTTGCAATCATGTTAATGCGAGTAATATCTTTTCTGACCGATATTTAGTTACGTATGCTGGTTCCTATGCATGTATGTGTTCGTCTCTTCTGTGTGCAGGTGTTCGTCCACGGAGATCGTGGAAGGATTGTGATCTGCCAGGGCTGAAGGACGGGGGCATCTTCTTCTTCAGATCTAGCGTTGGAATCCAGGTAGGCTCCTATCCCAAGTCTTTCATTTCGTAACTAGGAGCTTGCGTCATAGCATTGTTTGTTTGTTGCTAGACCCCTGCTGGGCTAGTAGGGATCGCCTCTGTCCGCAGAGGGGATTTACCTCCTCAACAAATTGGCGACTCTACTGGGGATCGTCCGGTTTTCCTTGTCCCATTTATGATTGGTTCGCTTTCATTGTTTCTCCTTGCTTGATGAACCTTCTGGGTTGGATTCTTTCATTATTTTAGCCTCTTGGTTTGCTTAGCTTGTATTGGTCTACTTTTGGAATAGCTTGTTTTTTAATTTTTATTGAAGAACTCGACTGGCGCGGGTTTTAACCCGACAGTCGCGCCACTTGGCGCTTGTTGCATTTGTCTGTGTCGCGCCACTCGGCCTCTGGCGCTAGTTTCAAGGCCACAGTCGCGCCACCCCTATGACTTTTTTGAGTTTCTTCATTTTTTGGCTTTCTGAGCTTGACCAGTACTTTTCTTCTTGATTTCCTGATTGTCTGAGTGTGTTGGAGTCTTGTTTGACTAGAATTCACCGCTATCCTTTGGTTGTTTGCCTTTGTCTATCGATTTCACGATTTGAGCCCTAGGGCATCTAGTGGCATAGTGAATCGAGCCCTCCTTGGGAGTTTTGGTGTCTTGATTGTCCTGTCAACTTGTTGATTGATTCTTCACGCTCTCTTAACAGTCTTTGGTTGTTTTTCTGCGTCTTTTGAGTGATTGTCCATTCTTTCATTCAGAATTCGTTTGCCCTTGCTTTGGACCTAGATCACACGGTCCATTGGGTGTTTTCGAGTCTTTCTTTGCTTTGAGGGACTTTGGGTCGATTTAGAGATTTGGTTGCTTGCTTCGTTGAGTGAATGTTGTTTGCTTCGCTCTCTTAGATATCATTTCTCAAATTGTTCCTTTTGTTTTCAGTGCACATTAGCCATTAAACATTGAAAATAAAAAAAAAATAATCTCTTTTGCTTCTGTTAAATTAGTGCAAATTGTGATCTTTTCCATATTGCTAGTGATTAGTGTTTGGATGAAAAGTGTGCAATTGCATTAGTTGCATTAGAGACATTCTTGTTTGTATTCCGTTCATTTCGTTTGTATAAAAGCTCTCAACTCTCATTTAACTAGTTTTCATCGAACGAAATGTTGCATCGTGGCATATAGCTTGCATTTAGGAGACACTACATACGATAAGGCCCGGAAATTGAAACTTAATTGAAGATCAACTGTAAAATTTATTCAATTAACCTAAGGCAACATTGGAACTTAACGCAACATATTTAGAAGGTCTAGGCTAGAGACGTGTTTCGGCGTCGTTAAACCTAGCAGCTGTCGTTCGCCTGTTGGCTTTAGACAGCACTAGCACGGACTTGCGCTCCCCGTACCGTCGCGTATATAAAGGGAGACCCCTATAGGTTTTCAATCCTTTATCCACAGGAAGCCGAGTCTACCGCCCTATACCCGTGATACACCGAACACAGCATTCGGGGAGACTACCTGCACGTACGGAAAGTCCTTGGTCGATTTTTGTTTCATTTTTGAAACCAAGGTGTATATTGCAGTTCACGGATATTTGGTACACCCTTTGTGCCTAGTTTTTCTTGAGCAGTCATTTGGTCTTTTCTGACTCCCTAAACTTGAAAAGACCGTCAAGCGCTTGTCCTTTCACGCTTGTATCAACTCTGAAAGAGATAGAGTCATCTTTTTATCGTTTCTCGACTCTTAAAACATGAAACGGTAGAATTTTTTTATTTTCCAATGTGGTAAAATCAATCTCCCACGATAACACACCCGTTTAGATATTGCTTGTGACTGTTTGATCGTGTGTCTTAATTCGTTTTCAGCCCGTGTGTGTGTGTGCTCTCTTCTTCTAGTCTTGTGTCACGGTGGCGGAACCCTCGGTTTCGTCTACTGGTAGTCCTTACACGGACGATTCTTCAGAGGCTTCGGAGCCTTCTGTTGGACCACAGCAGCCTGTTGTTTCCGAGTTCCCTGACAGGGGACCGGTCCTCGCCGAGCAACCCTTTGGAGAGCCAGTTGAGTTCCACTGGCCCTTTTCGGACCCTGTGTCTGAATTGAGATTAGGAGCTGATTTCCTTTCTCTTACATCGGGTTCACCGTTTATTGCTGCTGTTTTTCCTCCTAGTCCTCGCCGTCTTCTGCGTGATTTAGCGGCGGGATCAACCATGAGTGATTCTGGTGAGGAAATTCCCGGGTCTGATGACTATCAGCGCATCCCTCGTAGATTGTTCGAGGGAGACGAGTCTGAGCTGGCTACCACATCGTCAGCTGGTCCTTCTTTGCCACAGGGATACAGATCTCTGGGTCAGATTATTTCAGCTGTTGCCTCTATGGGAATATCATCTCCTGCTTCGAGGCCAGCTGCCACTACACCCGGGGTGTCTCCTTCGACGCCCGTCACTTCTGTTCCCGTGCGACCCACTGTTTGTGTGGCTGCCTCTTCTGCTGTTGCCTCAGCATCTGCTACTAGTTCTGGGCCAACTCCAGAGGACATTTATCTAGCTACTGCTATACCGGAGAATATCTCTCCGGAGGAGTATCGGTTGTTTTTACAGCAGCCGAACACCGGAGCTAGACAGCTCCCCCAAGATCCTTACCGATCTTTCTTTTCGCACTATGCACAAGACGTCACTCCCGTGTATGGTTTTCCGGGTCAGCTTGACGAGCATGGGGACATTTTACGTCTCCCTGCTCCTGAGGCCTATCTTTACGTTCAAGGTTTACCGTACAACCAGGCTCAGAACTTGCAGGCACAACCTTTCCAAGGTCAACCTGCAGGACAACCTGGCTATCAGTACGACCCACAGGGACAGCCCATTCAAGGCTACTCTGCGGGCCAGCAAGGGCCATTCTATAATCCGCAAGGACCATATTATAACCCTGCTGGTCAACTTGCTCAGCCTCAGCCGGGGTATCAACAGGGACCGGCCTATGGACCTGGGGGGCAAATCCAGCCTTCTTTACCGATGCAACCGCAATATCCTATTGTCTCTAACGTTGCGTATCAGCCAGGACCACTTTATGGTTCTGCTTCAGGTCAAACTGGTTTCCAGCAAGCACACAGTCTGTTAATACCCGAATGGCAGGTCATGGGTACAACACAGTGTCCAGCCTCCAGACCAATAGGCTTATTCGATGCAGCACAGGGCTCACTTACAACCGGAGTCAACTGCGCAGCAGTGACACTTTGTTCTCCGGCCAACTTTGTTCATTCGGGGCCGCCCCTCATTCGAACCTTTGTTCATTCGGGGCCGCCCCTCACTCGGAGTCCTTTGTTCATTCGGGGCAGCCCTCTCATTCCGTTCACTCTGCTCAGCAGCCTGTTCATTCAATGCCGCAGCCAAATCAACAGCTGCGCCCTACGTATCAGGCTCCGCAGGGTTCCACTTATCGACGATCTACTCATCCTCGGAGTGGTTATTATCCTCATGGTCAATCTCCATGGGAACTATAACCACTGCGGAGGCTCTCGATATCATCCTCCTCCACCCGGTTAACTATGCTCGGCCAAATCAGCGGCCCCGCTATGCGGAAGGCCCGACGCCTAATCAGGGCCCGAACCCTGGTTATCAGGCCCCACACAATGGTTACCAGCAACCAAATCAGTCTGGCTATACGAATTATGCCCCTCACGGTCAGAATCCTGCGGGACAGAACCCATGGGGGCAGGGATATTCACAACCATCGTGGAGCATGGGTACCGGACCTTATTCTGGGACTGGCATGGGAATTAACCCTCCATTGCCGTTCCTGGCTACCTTGGATCTACCGGACGTTTCGAAGTTGACCAATGATCCGATTGCTCATAATCCATATTGGCCCCGGTTCCGACCAAGATACCAGGAGACTGTCCCAAGTTTGAGGGCAAATCTGGAGAAGACCCCCAGGCGCATGTGATGACGTATCACCTCTGGTGCTCGTCTAACTCTTGGACTGACGATTCGGTTCGTTTGCGTCTTTTCTAGCGTACGTTAACAGGAGCTGCCGCCAAGTGGTACATAGAGCTATCCCGTGGTATTTTTCAGGATTTCAACTCGTTAGCTATGGCTTTCATCACGCATTTCCAGCTACCAGTCCGGTATGAGACTGGGACGCACCTCCTGTCTTCCCTAAAGCAGGACTCGGCCACTCACATCTCGGATCACATCCATGAGTGGCGGCGCCGTCGTCGACTGATCAAGTTTCACATACCTGATCAGATTTTGACTCACTGGTTCACCACCTCCTTTGTGAACAAAATCGCTCAGGATATCGCAATGGGAGCGTGTGTGACGGAAGAACAAGCTATCGCACGTGCCCAGTACTTGGATCTTGTTTATTCACAATCTGGCACGCTTTATGACATCCTGCCTGATGCACCACGGCCCGGAGCCAAAAAGGCCCCGCCCACCCCTTCGGTGGATGGTGTCATTGGTTCCGTTTCTCAAAATTCGAAGAAGTCTTCGAATGGGAAGCAGAAGGCTAATTCTTCCAACAATACTTCTGCTAATCCCGCCTCATCCGATTCTGGTAAAACCGCGGAGGTAAATGCCGTTCAGGCCAATCCTGCGGACAAATCCTCCAAGGGGAAGAAGAAGGGCAAAGGCAAATCAAAATCTGATGCCCCAAAACCGGAATCTAAATCTCGGTCTGAGGATGGCTCACAACGTAAGCCGAAATTTCCTTGCCTCATCTGTGAAGGTGACCATTACACTAAGGATTGTCCAAGACGATCTGAAGTCAGTCAACTTCTTAAAGGCTCAAAGGGAACTCCGGCTGTTTTAAAAGAGCCATTTCCATCTCAACAGACCCAGATGGTCGAACAAGGTTCATCATCTGTACCGTTTGGGTCTCAAGTTTTCATGATGAAGACTAATGCACCTATCACTATCGCTACGAGGTCAAAGGATTACAATAATCAGCAGCAGGCACCCGGGAAGGCAGTGGCGGATGGACCGCCTCCCGCATCTGCTTCTGGTTCATTGGAAATTGAGAAGCCGACTCTCGAACCCATTGTGAAGCCACCTCCCAAGGGTGTTCTTCGGAGATCCTCTTATAATCCAAACGCTCGTGCCGCCCAACATTACAGTATTGTTGAGGATTTGGCACAGGCGCCATGTGCCATGTCTGCACTTGAGGTTCTTCAGAGTTGTCCTTCACGACGGAAGGCTTTATTGTCTGCCATCGGTGGTATTGATCCCGCCGATTCGAGCCTTCTCACCTTTGATCTGGAGAATTTTACTCCCCGGCTTCCACATCAAATCGCTTTGGTTATTCAAGTCGGGATTAATGGTCTGAACGTTCACAGAGCCGTCGTAGATGAGGGTGCATCTACTTGTGTTATGTCCTCCGCTTGTTGGAAAGCCATCGGCTCTCCAACCTTATCGTCATCTCCCAATTCCCTTGAGGCATTTGATGGCCGGGAATCTAAACCCCTGGGAGTTCTCGAGAGTCTGGCGATTACATTACAGGGAAAAACTGTCAACGTGGAAGTAGAAGTGGTTGACGCTAAACTCAACTACAATATACTTCTTGGCCGCAGCTGGACCCATGCCATGCTCTGCGTGCCGTCTACTGTCTTTCGATTTATCAAGTTCCCTCACGAGGGCAAGATTGTTACGGTAGACCAGTTGTCATTTTTTACCTCCAGCTCCGAGAACAACGTGCCGTATGTGGATCAAATTCCGAATCCTCCAGACAGCATAGGACCTGGTCTTTTCAAAGACCCAGTCCTCATGGGTATTTTCCCTGCGCCGCCACCGAATACCGCTCAAGTCAACATGTTGTCCAGGACTGATGACCCCTGGTTGATTCCTACACCTGAGCAGGTATATGAGTTTGGAGAGTCCATGCCTTTAACGCCAGTAGAGATCAGCTACTGTGAGATTGTTGCTGCATCGGACCCTCCACCTACTCAGCATGCTCCGATGAGCATGGCTCTTGACGTCTACTCACAATCCCCTTGGCTTGGTCAGGCTGATTCGCCTGATCCTCTTAGAGAGATTTTTCCCTCAGATGAGGCTATCATTGAAACTATGTCTCTGGAGGAGCTACCCTGGGGCGATGGGCATCATCGTTCCTCGTTTATGCCTAGCCTGGGGGCAATTACTGACTGTCTCGAGCGCTATGCTACTCAGGTTCCTTCCCCTCCTCTTCAAACACCGATCTTGACGCATGAGGTCTTTTCGGAAGGCAATCTGAGTAACATTACTCAAACGGTTCCTATCAACATCTCGGTCAAACCAGGGATTGTTGAGAACATTCATGTGGGTGTGACCTGTTCTCCTGAAGAGATCCAGGTCTATACGGAACTTTTCAAAGAGTTCAGAGATGTTTTTGCATGGTCCTACGAGGAAATGCCAGGAATTGATCCTAGTATTGTCGTGCACGAGATTCCAACCTATCCAGGTGCGAAACCCGTGCGCCAACGCTTGCGTCCCATGCATCCTCGGAAAGCCGCCGCTATCAAGGCAGAGGTTGAAAAACTTCGAACGCGGGGTTTATTTATCCTATCCCCCTTACAGAATGGGTGTCCAATATCGTCCCTGTCGATAAAAAGCAGGGTACCATTCGAGTCTGTGTGGATTACCGCGATATAAATCGCGCCTGTCCTAAGGATAATTATCCCACTCCGTTTATCGATCAGATTATCGACGATTGCGCCGGGAGTGAGATCTACTCCTTCATGGATGGTTTCTCAGGTTACAACCAGATTAACATTGCACCTGAGGATCAACATAAGACCACATTCATCTGTCCGTGGGGCACTTTTGCATATAAAAAACTCCCGTTCGGCTTAAAGAACGCTGGCGCCACGTTTCAACGTGCCATGTCATATGCTTTTCATGATATTCGCCATATTGTCCAGCCTTATCTGGACGACTTGCCTGCCCATTCGGGTAAGCGAGAGGATCATCCGGAACATCTTCGCCGGATATTTCTTCGTTGCAGACGCTACAATATTAGGCTGAATCCTCATAAGTGCGTCTTCTGCGTCGACTCTGGCCGTCTTTTAGGCTTTATAGTCTCGAAAGACGGAATTCGCCTCGACCCTCTGAAGGTTGAGGCCATTATAAATCTCCCGTCACCCTCCTCCCTTTATCAGTTGCAGAGTCTGCAAGGGAAAGCAAATTTTCTTAGACGCTTCATCCCGAATTACGCCGAGGTGGCCAAAGGATTCACTCGTTTGTTAAAGCAGAATGTTCCCTTTCATTGGGACGAAATCGCTCAAGAATCCTTTGAGAAGTTGAAGACATTGCTAGTCAATGCTCCGTTGCTTCGTCCTCCGGACTACCACCGCGACTTTACTTTGTATCTAGCCGCCGCATTAAGCACCATCGCCATGGTCTTGGTGCAGGATGACGAGAACGGTGATGAACATGTTGTTTATTACCTCTCTCGGAACCTTCTCGACCCAGAAACGCGTTACGCACATGTTGAGAAGTTGGCCTTAGCAGCCGTACACGCTGTACAGCGCTTTCACCATTACATCCTTTTGCGCACGATAACAGTGGTTTCAGACTGCAACCCCATGACATATATTCTTTCCAGACAATTGCTGGGGGGCAAGTACTCCAAATGGATTGTCATCCTGCAGGAGTTTGATTTGGAGTTCACCACTGCCAAGTCAACTAAATCACTGGTCTTCGCGGATTTGATTTGTTCTCTCCCTACGGACTCTCTTCCTGAACACTCTGAAGATCATATTCCGGACGAAACGTTGTTTCTTATCGATACTCGTGATCCTTGGTACGGGGACATCATAGTGTATCTTTAGACCGCGACATTCCGGTCTGAGTTGGATAAAGCTGCACGCCGTCGGATTCGGCACCAGTCCCAACCCTACCGCATAGTGGGAGATACCCTATATCGTATTGGAGTAGATTCGGTGCTCCGACGATGCCTTACCTTGGACGAGGTTGAGAAAGTCTTGAATGACTGCCACAGTGGCGCCTGTGGTGGACACATGTCCGGATATGCCACTGCCCAAAAGATTCTAAGGGCAGGTTACTTCTGGCCTTCTATATTCAAGGATTGTATCACTGCAGTTCGAAAATGCCATCCGTGCCAGATTTTTCAGCGCAAGATGCGCGCGCCGCCGTTGCCTTTGCATCCCGTTATTACCGTCGGCCCTTTCGCGAAATGGGGCGTATATTTTATGACGTGTAACCCTCACTCGGCCGGGGGGCATGCGTATATCATTGTCGCCGTCGACTACTTCACTAAGTGGGCCGAGGCGATGCCTACAGTTGCTGCTGACGGAAGAACGGCTGCTTCATTTTTATTCAACCATGTTATTGCACGATTCGGGGTTCCTCAAGCTATCGTCACTGATCACGGTACTCATTTCCATGATTACATGATGGCGGAGCTGACAGCTACGTTGGGCCTGCGTCACGACAGCTCAACGCCATACTACCCTCAAGCGAACGGTCAGGTTGAAGCGGTGAACAAGGTTTTGGTCACTATGCTTCAACGAATAGTTGGGATTCATAAATCCAGTTGGCATCTCCAACTGTTCTCAGCTCTCTGGGCGTACCGAACATCTGCTAAAAGTGCAACCGGATTCACACCATTCCAACTGGTGTACGGTCTGGAAGCTACTTTGCCGGTTGAATGCGAAATTCCTTCGCTCAAATTAGCTGTGGAGCTCTTACCAGATACTTCTCCTGAGGAAGAGCGTCTTCTGTATCTCGAACGATTGGATGAAACCCGTCGTCTAGCTGCTCTGATCATCGAAGCACAAAAGAAGAGGGTCAAATCTCATTTTGATCAATCTGTTTCTCCCCGTTCTTTCATTGAAGGAGACCTAGTCCTCTTGTACGATCAGGCACATGATAAGCTTGGTGCCGGTAAACTCCGGCCCATGTGGCACGGTCCCTATATAGTAAAACGTGTTTTGAAAAATGGGGCCTACGAACTTATAGACTACGAAGGAGTTCCGTTGGCGCAGCCCAGAAATGGGCTGTACCTTAAGAAGTACTACGCCTGAAATGATTTCTTGGTGTGGTGTGTGTACATAGATGTGTGATTGTCATTTGTGTGCATGGTGTGGTGTGCTTTGTAAACATCTTTCTGCTGATCGGGTCTTCCTGGTTGTGCAGATGTCTTTTCATCCATTTGTTGGTTTCGCGGACGGTGCCTCCCGCAGTACCAGGAATCTGTCTTCTGCAACCTGGGTAATCTATGATCCTGCTGGTGAGTTGATCGACCTGCAAGGTGTGTGTTTAGGACGTACCACGAACAATATCGCGGAATATAGCGCCGTGTTGGAATTATTAACCGAGGCAGTAAACCTTGGTATCCGTGAATTGCTCGTGTACCTAGATTCGCAGCTTGTAGTGTTGCAGCTGAACGGGCACTATTCGGTAAGAAACCCGTCCATTTTATGATTGTATTTGCGTATTCGATTACTGGAAAGGAATTTTGAATATATTACATATCATCATATACCCAGACATTTGAATACATTGACAGATGCAGTAGCAAATTTGGTGTTAGATAGACATTTGCGCAATTTATAAATCATCATCACATGTAAAGAAGACTCATCCAGAAATAGATATGCATATATATAGATATCGGAATGTTTACATAGAAGTGTGTCACATAAAACTCAAAAAATATACATAGGTGTCTTAATACATCCGGAGACACTGTGTCTCTCAAAAAATAGGTGTGGCTAAATCCTAGAGACTAATCAGCATGGTGCTCATGATAGCACGTTACTGCACGCACTAGCCGCCTCAGGATTCGGTGGAGCCGGTTTGGGACTCCCACCGTATGGCGCTGGTACTCCATCGGTACATCTGACAGTCGGGCATAGTCTGGGATCCCATGGACGATCCCCTCGAGGTTCTGAACCAGTGCCTCTCCTCCGGTACCTTCCCCCTGGATCTCAGGGGCGAGTTGTGTTCTCCGGAAGATAGGAGACATCCCGGCTGGTCTCTCAGGTCCTACATCTGCATGCATATATAATTGTGTTAAGACAAGTGTGTATTAATAAAAAAAAACATATAAACATAAAATCAAAATATGAGGTCTTACCCAGCTCTTCATCCCAGTGGTCTCCTTCTAGTAGCGGGAGATCTGGGTCCCCTGTAAAGTCAGTTCCCGCATAGGGCCAATCTTCCACAACGATCAGTTGGCGCCGTAACCACCTGAAGAACTCGGGCTTCCAGGACATCTGTTGCCCGCCTCCAGATCTGGGCATCAGTGCTGCCCAGCGAGCCATTCTCGGCTCTCATGGTACTGGACTCGCCACATGGGCCTCTTGGCCCTGGAAGGTTGGTATGCGTTCCAGAATGAACGATACCAAGATGGAACCATACCCAAACTGCTTCAGTTTGTTCTGTTTTCACTTTGTGAGCTGCCTTTTCATGTTAATGGTGACAGGTGTTGCCCAGTCATACAGTCGGGGACCCATGCATTCTGAGGCCAGTAAGAGTTGAGTCTTTGTAGCCTCGTGCGGTGCCTGCGATCCAGCAGCCCGCGTAATGGTGTGGAGTACAACTCTCAGTGCTAGGTCAGGGATGGTTGAGATGTATACCTTCTTACTCCCTGTTCCTGTTTGTGCCCCACGGCACACCCGCGCCATTACTTCTTCCATCTTCTCCCCTGATGGTCTGCTCCCAGTCAGTACAGGGATTGGACCCCTGCGGGATAATCCAGTAACGAAATAAATGTCAGCGACCTCCAATTCCAACACCTGGTCTCGTATTCTGAATACTTGGTCATTTTCATCCCAGAGGTTGATCGGATATTGGAGGAGCTCAGGCTGAGCTCGTAAGCATGGCGTGAGGAAGAACTTTTTTAAGCCACAGTCTCTCAGAGCATTCATACATGCTTGGCTTTGCATGGCCTCTTCGTCCTCATCTCCGTGTTCCCGTTCCTTCCATTCAATTGCCATTCTGACTGTTTATCTGCATTCACATGGTTCAAAGCCTTTAATTAGATCTTCTGTGACCCTCAAAATTCAAGGAATTTGGCATAAGCACTGGGATTTTAGGCGGAAATTTGGGTTCCGCCGCTGGCGCGACTGTTTTGCTGACAGTCGCGCCATGTGGCGCGAGCCCTTTGGTAAAAAGAGCTCAGTGGCGCGGGTCCGTGCCCGATACCCGCGCCACTTAGCCCGGCCTTAAAATTTCAAAGGTGCCCTTACAGAGCTGATTTTTAAGGGAAATTCATTAAAAAATGCATGGAAAGAAAGAGAAAAGGAACGCCTCTTACCTGTCACAGACGAGACGCTGAATGGTTGCCTGGATTGGTCGCAATCGCCGTCAGAAGATTTTGCTCCAAATGGACCACTGTTGCTCTCCACAAGGTAAATAGTAAAAAGTAATTTCATTTTTACCATTGGACATATTTATAACTTTTCGACGTTAAAATGAGTTTTAAAAGTTATTTCTTGTCAAATATTTGCATGTATTATGTCGAAAATGGATTTTACGCTTGTTGGGTATGTGCAGTGACAGGTTTTTGCGACTTAAAAAGTGGAAACGAGTTGTATTTTATACTTTTTCGGACTCGGTAAATACACGAAAAAGTCACTCTGGAGTCATCTTTCAGCTCTTTTCTGACTCTCTAAATATGAAAAGATCGCCGAGGCCCTTGTCGTTTCGATCTCGTTAAAATGGACACGAATCGACATTCACCCAGTATAAGTTTAACCCTTTTTCGGGCTGGGCTGGATCGATTACGAAAAAGGAATACCCTAGCCTATCGCGACTAGGAGGTTTTTCCGGATATTGTTTTCTACCTTTTCGGATATGGGGAACTATTTACGAAAAGGGACCTGTGGAGTTTTCTTTTCCGCTGTCTTTTCAAACTCTCTAAACATGAAAAGACGCCGAGTTCTTCCTTTGTCGGACTCGTTAAACCCTGATGACATTGGATTCCGTCGAAATGACGTTCTCCGAGTTTCTCCTTCCTAGGACTCGTTAAATGCACTAGGATGGATTCGCCCGAAGGGTGGACTTATATCACAAGCATATGCTATCCCCTTCAAGCTTGTTATCAAAAATAATTGGGGTACTCGCCAGAAATGGTGGGGGAAAAATGGGACCATCATCGTTGTCGTCGGCAGTATGTCGCTCTTGAACATGGCACTTGTTTGCATTCGTGTCGGGTTGGGAACATCTCATCTCGTTGTTTCACTTTGCTTCCATGGGTTTGGGTAATCTCTTTTGACCTCTCATCTGTTCACTGCCTCGTCGCCATGACCTTTGATCTGTTGATGTCAAATACTGCCAAGTCCATTGTCGTGCCGTTTATATGTTCGAGAGAAGTTGACCTCTGCAAATATCAACCTTCCTCTGTTTCTCGTATGATCCTGATTCACAACAAAACATTATGTTCCTCTGTCTCGTGTCGATGATGTGGGAATCATTATGGCTCACCTTCGATCAAGGTCACTTCCTGTCGACTTCAACTCATTATCCAGGAAGTTGGTCTAGAGACTCCTGATGGTACCTTGGAGCCTGCATGCCTTAATGGCAGGTTCGTCGCATTCGACGTGAGGTTTTCATCATTGGCCTCCGATCAGATGATTCTGCGGGTGTTCGATGTCAGCTCATTTATTCACATGCCGTAGATTGTACCTGTAGTACCTTGAGGACCATCGTCATTATTGGTGGTTTCTCTCGCGTCTGTTAACAGCTTTCATCATTGGCTGGTAATCAGACGATGTTCTTGCATGTTCGACATCAGCTCACATATTCACATGCTCGAACTTGTACTTGTTTGGGTCGAGATGGAGCGCAAGACCCTGGATTGTGTCTGTTGTAATCCGGGCTGCGATTGTGGATTATTATCATTATGTACATGACTCACTGATTGGATGGCTGCGACCATACCTGAGTCTATTTGTTTGATCTTAGTTGGATGGCTGCGCCCATACCCTGGATCCGGATTATAGCATACTCTGTTCGGATGGTTGCGTCCATACCATATATATACATCATGTACTTGAGATATCAGTTGTATCTGTCTGTGCAGGTTTTCCGACGGCGGGCCTTCAGTTGGACATGTTCTCGTAAAGCATTTCACCCCTCTCTCTCTCGGGCCTCATGCTTTAGGGGGCATCTGTTACACAGTAATTTGTCACCGTCCATACCATTCCCCGTCCCGCACAATGGAGGACCCATTATGTGACCTGTGAACACTGTCATGCCTTGAAAACATCATCAATGCATCCCTCTGAGTATGAGCTTCATTTCCCCTTGAGACATCTCCTTGCAAAATCCATGAAAAACAGCTCTTTTCGCATTGGCGCGGGTAGACAGTTCACTGCTCGCGCCAATCAGGGAAATCCTGTAAAGAGGTCGCGCCACTTGGCGCTCTGTCATAGAGCAGCAATCGCGCCACCCATTTTAGGGACTGTTTTTTTAAATATGGATGGCAGAAGTTGAGTTTAAACAAACTCACAACCATTGCCTATCTTGAGTTGGGAGGTTTGGCTGCGGGAGTTCTATGGAAGGGAAGTAGTTTTGCCACCTTCTATGGAACCTTCCTTGTTGATAGGGCCAATCCCATAATAATAGGGATCACAACTCCCTCCTTCCCCATCTATAAAAGCTTGCTCAGATCCATGGCAAGCTAGTCTTGAAGTGCTGAAGCTTTGCATCTCCCTATTCCCAAGTGCCTTTGTGCTGTAAAGAATCCTTTCTTTCCCTTAAGGCCCATTCAAGCAAGGAGACCATTGTTACGAGACTCTGGAGAGGTTTCCCTTTCCTTGGCGAGCTTTGCGAGACGTGGACAACCGGAGACCCGTTCGAAGGAAGCTGCGACGTCAGAACTTGGTTGTAACTTCTATTCGTTTATCACTTTAATAGATGACTATGATTATGGTTCCCCTCCTTTTTCTATCATGTTAATGCGAGTAATATCTTTTCTGACCGATGTTTAGTTACGTATGCTGGTTCCTATGCATGTATCTGTTCGTTTCTTCTGTGTGCAAGTGTTCATCCACGGAGATCGTGGAAGGATTGTGATCTGCCAAGGCTGAAGGACGGGGACATCTTCTTCTTCAGATCTAGCATTGGAATCCAGGTAGGCTCTTATCCCAATTCTTTCATTCGTAACTAGGAGCTTGCGTCATAGCATTGTTTGTTTGTTGCTAGACCCCTGCTGGGCTAGTAGGGATCGCCTCTGTCCGCAGAGGGGATTTACCTCCTCAACAAAAGGGGGTAGCTAGAAGCCTATAGCCATGGAAATGTCAAGGAAAGGTTGCGACCAAGGCCCCAAAAAGTCAGTTATATGCCTGCAAATCCAAGATTTGTTCCACCTTTTTAGCCCCAGAGCCCAGGACACTTCCTAGAAATTCATGAAACTTTAGGAGAGGATAAATAACATAAAAAAAAGGTATGGAAGCAATCAAATCATCGAGAAATCATATGGAACCCACCCAACAATGACAATAATTTTGTCAAACATGTCAAAAACATTGCATCTACAGGTGTGAACAAAAAATTTAAACATAGGGCTCTCATACTTATGTGAGAATCACTAACAAGAATTTCTCCCTTACATCATTAGCTACAATAAAATTTATTTGACCATAGATAGATTGTCCATTAATTTACAAATAAAAACATAGATGAATAATAAAATACATGCCTATAATCAACATAATAACAATGAAAATACCGTATATATAACATCAATGAAATCCACATAATAACCAATACATTTTCATACCAAATACGAAAGGAATGAACTTTGCATTACTAAATGTAAAAGCCAACCGGAGATGGGACTTCAACGTTTCACCTGACCATAAATGGCTAAGCCAAATCTCTCTTCAGAAAATCACCCTTGTACCATATTCAAAGCATGAATATGGAACTCAAACAAAAAAACCAACCAGGGCATCCCAAGCCTAAACCACCTCACCCTCAATAATATAAATCAGGCTTTACTGTGATCTAGCCTGGATCATTAGGCCAACACAATAAACATGTCATAACTGAATTTACTATGATAATACACCCGATCACTAAGCCAACACAAGCATGGATATCACTAGAGTCTCTATGCCTACACTGTGAGGAATTTTCCTATATCCTAGCCTCTCTGTATTTATCGCAACCCAAAGTCCGAATCAGGGGTCACTAGGCCCTAAACCAATACACCATCCTTTAGGCTTTACTGTATATCCTGCCATTCATTAGAAATGATTTTTAGGCCTTATCAAGGGCAACCACCTCTCAGGCTGTACCACAATCCAATTTTGGATCATTAGGCCCTAAACCAAGGCAACACCACTTAGGATTTACCACAATCCAAATCAGATCAATAGGCCCTAAGTCGAGGAAAAACATAAACCAGTTATATGTCATAAATAATAATAATATTCGGATATCCACCTCACTGAGATTTGAATCCATCCGATAATCCAACTAACTAATACATGAGAACTTCATAACACCATGGCTACATATAAATGGAAAGGATAGGTTGAAATCGTTATCACACAAGGAAAAGCCTATGCCAAGATAGAAAAGAACCACATGCAATACCATGTATTCCATATATAGCAAGGAAAGTAAACAATAAAATCAATACCTACCAAGAATCATGTTGTAGCTGCTTTATTCCTGCTCCTCCTTGCTTTCTTCCTCCTTCTTCCTAATTTCTTGCCTTTCTTTGTCCAATGCCATAGTGTTCCAAGAAAACCCAAGTGCCCAAGAGAGAGAGAGAGAGAGAGAGTGTGTGTGTGTGTGAGAGAGAGAGAGAGAGAGAGGGATAATAACGAGAGAGCTCCAAAAATGTGAGTAAAAATATTTCCAAATGATCCTCACAAGCATTTTTATCATTCAGGTCTCTATTTTCTTCATTTTCCATTATTTTCCTTCATTTTCCTCTTGACATGAAACATGTGACTTTTCATCTCCCTTTTCTCCTAATTTCCATTTTTTTCATAAATTAATATGCCAAAATTATTTTTTGCCTCTTTAATGCCTTAGCCATTGACTTTGCAAATTTCCTTTAGCCCTAATAACCGAAATGAACACCCGATAGGATGTTTTTCCCACCATTAATTTTGGAATTCGTGTCCAATCAATTGTGGTTATTATTTTTACTTTTATTACATGGAATTTTCAAGAGGGCTATTACATTTATCATTATTAATTCTGCATCAATAAAATATATATCTTGGCCTGCATCAACAAATTAATTTGTTTCAATTTATTGCATAGCAACTCTGAAGCATTTCAAACCTGATTATGAAATACACCTGATCATTGGATTTTTTTGAACAATTATAGGATTGTTTATGACATAACCCTAATCATTGAATACATGTGTCACTCAGTGAATTTTTTATCTTTTTAAGAATTTTCTATCAGTCATTTCACGAGAGCCTTATATTAGCAGGTATTAAAAAAAACCAACATTATTGACATGCTCCAATGGTTATAATTGTGTAGTTACATACTAGAAATCAACAATAAAGAAGGCCATAACATAGCTAACATATAAGTATAAAATTTTTTTATGTTATTTGAACCTACTAAATACAATCCCATATCCTAATATAATTCTTGGATCCTTGTAGGATCTGATGAGGAAAAATTTTCGAAGCAAATTTTGTGAGAGAGGACAGTACCATAATGAAACTGTGAGATAGATCTCACATTAAAACCTATTATAAAAGAAAATAATATCTTTAAAGTATCCCTAACAGACACTAAGGCCTTTATATCAAGTTTACTTTGTTTCCCTATGTTGACTGGTAATGATAAAAACTTACTTTGATGTAGGCATGTTTTGTATATTTGCATTCTATTAAGAACCCCAATGTTAAACAATTCCCAATCATTAAATTTTGAGAAGTGAGTTCCACTTACACCCAACTCACACTCATGTTTAAAATTTTAGAAGTGATTTTCACTTACACCCAATTCACACTCATGTTGCATATAACATTAGAAAATGTTGGGCCTTAGTTCACTAGTGAATTAAAAGAAACCAAATTTCACTCATAATTAAAATTACAAAAGTGAGTTTCATTTACATCCGATTGACACTCACGTTGCATGTAACATTTCATAAAATATGATATATTTAATTCATTAATAAAAAACAGGCCAGCTCTATAGTCGAGACTGAACCAGGAGAGTTTGAATCTACAGAACGCTCTACATTCTCAGTGCAACTCAATCATTATATAGCACACATAGATGTATGGAAGTTAGAACCAAACCCTAAGAAATGGAAACTAATTCCTATCATAAGGCTTTATGAACCAGCTCTCACAAATTAAGGATTCTCCATTATCTTTTAACACTCCTCCTTAATGGAGAAGGGGTTCACAAATATACTTAATATCTCCCTAAACATTTCAAATTTAATTTTTCCAAGAGGCTTACTTAAAATGTCAGCAAAATTATCACAATTTTTACAATATACAAGATGGATATTGTTAGATTGAACTTTCTCCCTGACGAAGTGGAATTGTGTATCAATGTGCTTAGTGTTCTTGTGGAACACCGGATTATTGGCCAATTTGATTGAGCTCTGGTTATCACATCTGATAGTTGTTGCATATTTCTGTTCTTCCCCAACATCCTAGAGAATTCTCTACAACCAAACTACCTCACATGTTGTTGTGCACATTTCTTGATACTCTTCTTCCACTGAGGACAAGGAAATTGTGTTCTGCTTCTTATTGTTGCATGCAATCACCTTGGATACAATGTTGAATGTATAGCTTGTTATGTATCTTCAATCCTTTACATTTCTAGCCCAGTTGGAATCTGTAAACCATGTCAATCTAACATCAGAAGAATCAGTATAATAATACCATAGTATAAGTTTCCTTGTAAATACCTTATGACATCTTTTGCTGCAATCTAGTGACTCTCAAGTGGCTTGGACATAAAATGACTTAGCACACTATCTGCATAAGCCAAATCTAGTCTAGTACTGATTAAATAGATTAAATCCCAACCAACTATCAATATAGTGTTGCATGTACCTCTTTAGATCCATCCTCATTCTAAAGTTTAATAAAATCCATACATTTGAATATTTTAAGCAGATCAGAACTATTATTGAAAAGAAAACAGGGAAGTATATAAATATTCTACGCTCCGATCAAGGGGGAGAATGCATGAAGGCTAAATTCACCAAGTACTGTAATACCATGGAATATTGAAGAAATTCACAATACCCCATACTCCTCATTAGAACGGAGTAGTGGAAAGGAAAAAAAAACATTGGTGGAGTGTGCTTGGAGCATGCTGAAAACTAAGGATGTTTCAAATGGGTTTTGGGTTGAAGCATTGAATACTGCAGTTTATTTGAAAAATAGGAGTCCTACAAAAAGTCTCGAGTTTAAAACTCCTTTTGAAGGATTTTTAGGATTCAAACCTACATTAAAACATTTGAGAGTATTTGGCTCTAAAGCCTCTTCCCATATTCCAAAGGAAGATAGAAGAAAATTAGATTCAAAAGCCATCATATGCACCTTTGTAGGGTATTTTTCAGAACATAAAGCGTATAGATTGTTTAATCCCTCTACTCACAAAATTTTTGTTAGTATAGATGTCATGTTCCATGAGCAAGTTTATGATGAATCTGATAAAAGAAATGAGGAATGGGATATTCCTTTGTTGGTAGAAGGAAGTGAAGATGCAGGTGACAACCATGAAAGAGGAAAAACGCAGAAGCAGAAAGTTCAGATACAACAATCAAGCTAAGTCCTTCAAAGGGAAATTAGAATAGGTTGGAAGACACACCAATGCTCAGAAGATTAGGTAGGAAGACTCAATTTCTTGCCAGATATAGGGAAAATTCCTTTATAAAAAGTATGATGAATGTTGCATAGACTTCTAGTTATAGAGAAGCCAATCAATATGTGAATGGAAAGAAGCTATGGAATAGGAATATGAATCAATTCTCAAAACCAACACATGGGAGCTAGTTGAACTACCCAAAGGGAAACAAACCATATGTTGTAAATGGTTGTATAAACCCATGTTTAATGCATATGAAAGTATAGATAAAGTAAAATCTAGGTTGGTAGCAAAGGGGTATTCAAAAAAATAAGGTATTGATTATGAGGAAACCTTCGCCCCCATAGCTAAACTAAATAATATCAGAATGATTATTTCTTTAGCTACTAGAAATTACTGGATGATTTACCAACTAGATATAAAGTCTACATTTTTAAATGGGGAATTGAAAGAGGAGCTTTACTTATAGCAACCTAAGGTGTTTATCCATAAAGGGAAAGAACATTTAGTCTATTAATTAAATAAAGCTTTATATGGACTAAAACAAGCACCGAAGTCATGGTATGAAAAGATAGATTCATTTTTTCTACAACACGATTACAATAGAAGTAAAAACGACCCTAATATGTATACTGTGAATCATGAAAAGGGGCATATAGTGTTTATTTCTTTGTATGGATATGATCTAATTATTATAGGGGATGTTTTCGATCTAATCAAATAAATCAAGGAGAAAATGTCACAAATTTTTGAAATGAAATGCCTTGGTGAACTAAGATACTGTTTGAGTCTTGAGATATGGAGAGATTCAGGACAAAAATTTCTATCCCAGGGTAAGTATGTCAGGGGTCTATTGGAAAGATTCAGGATGGATCAATGTAAGGCTACAACAACACCATTACAACAAAACATTAAACTTCAGAGTGAGGATGGCTCTAAAGAGGCAGATGCGACACTATATTGATAGTTGGTTGGGAGTTTAATCTACTTAACCACTACTAGACGAGATTTGGCTTATGTAGTTAGTGTGCTAAGTCAATTTATGTCCAAGCCACTCGAGAGTCACTGAATTGCAGCAAAAGGCATCCTAAGGTATCTACAAGAACCTTAGACTGTGATATTATTTATATTGATTCTTCTGATGTTAGATTGGTAGGGTTTACAGATTCCAACTAGGTTGGAAATGTAGACGATCAAAGATCCATCACAGGCTATGCCTTCCACATTGGATCCAGGGAGATTGCATGGAGCAGTAAGAAGAAAAACACAGTTTCCTTGTCCTCAGCAGAAGCAGTGTATCAAGCAATGTGCACAGCAAAATGTGAGGTAGTTTAGTTGCAGAGACTTCTCTAGGATGTTGGGAAAGAACATAAATATGAAACACCTATTAGATGTGATAACCAAAACTCAATCAAACTCTCTAATAATCTAGTGTTCCACAAGAGCACTAAGCGCATTGATACACAATTCCACTTCATCGGGGAGAAAGTTCAATCTAAGGAAATCCATCTTGTATATTGTAAAACTTGTGATATTTAAAGTAATAGTTTTCATAGCATCCAACAAATATTTAATATAACAATGATATTTAAAAAATTATACCTTGATGTTCTGATCTGTAATCATGGATGTATAAATCACATTCTTTGTAACTCTAGGTACATACATCGCCTTTTAAATATGTCTGATATTACCATCATGCAAGATAACAAGAATGTTCCCATACCCTTTGATCTAATAACCTCTATCATTTCCAAGGTAGATTTTTGTTCCATTGTTGGTTTCTTTGAAATATTAGAACCATTTTTTATTCCCTATCATGTGTGTGGATGCTCCTGAACCCACATACTAGAGGTCTTCTTCGACATTTTCATTAGAGTCAACCATGAAAAATTTGAAATCCTGAACATGGTCATCATCTTCGAAATGACCTACATGTCTTTTCTGTCTCAGTTGTCCTTCATCAAATTTATTATTTCTGTAATGCTTAGCCATATGACCTATTTTACCGCAATAGAAACATTTTAATACTGAATCGTTCCTATTCATGTACATATCTTGAGATTTATTTGGTATTTTTTGTGGGTTTCCTCCACTTTGATGTGATGAATTTCATTTTGCTATGAAGGATTTATTCTTTTCCCTTAACACAATCTCTACACTCTGGGTTTTAGAGTCAATCTTATTTCTTCTTCTTGCATTAATATTTCCATCAATTCTTCAAATTTTGGGGCTTTATCCCTTGCACTTATCCTAATGATAAACATTTTGTAATCATCAGTCATACCATTCAAGGTAATCGTGACCAAATCTATGTCTGCAAATATTATCCCTTGCACTTATATCTACCAATTTGTTCTTAAGATCCTTGATCTAGGATATGAAAGCAACAATTATTTAATTCTCCTTCATTTTTATGGAGAGGATCCTGCTCTTCAAAAACAGGAGACTATTTGTATTCCTGATCTCATACAGATCCTTCAACACCGTCCAAATGTCGCTTGTAGATTTTCATTCTCTAATATAAGGCGTGATGATTTATTTTATTGACATATTCAACAACGTGTTTGATTTTCTATATCTCTTCTCCCAGTCTTGAATCGTTGTGGCTGCACCGACTCCCATTGCTCACTTTGGCTCATCCCCATTTGCAATCATCTAGGCACCCAACACTTCTAGAATAATTTTCATCTTGAACTTCCAATTAGATTAATTGGAACCATCGAGCTTGTTGCTCTCATTAAATTATGCCTCAATTATTTGATTTTTCATCTTGACAATTATAAAAAAAAAAACTTCGAGTAATTGACAAAAAAAAAATGGATCTGCCCGAGATCCTCACTTGATATGTGATCAATCCAACAGGCTGCTATGCACATTGTGCCACAGGCTCTCGACTCCTCTGCCACGGCCTCTTCTGTTTCTTAGCACGAGCTCTCTGGCTCCACCACAGTGCTTTCTTCTGCACGGGCTCTCTGGATCCTCTGCACCAAGCTTACACCATCAAAAAATCTACTTCAGATCTATTCCTTTATCGGCAAGCTGACACAGGTAGTATATATGTTTCAGATCTCCTCCTTCATCGACGAAATTTCACTGGCAGTAGACCTGTCTCAGATCTCTTCCTTCATCAGAAAAATTTCACCAACAGTAGATCTATCTCAGATATGTTCCTTCATCGACAAAATTTGATCGGTGTTAGATCTCTCCCAGATCTCTTTCCTTCGTCAGTGGGTGAACACTAGCACAGATTTGTTTTCAGATCTCCTCTTCCCACATCACTACGTTTTCTTGACGAATTTCCGTGTTGATCATGCTGGGAACAAATATGTATAAGAAATTAGCCTATCATCGCAGTTCTCCCACATAGATCCATGCTTATTGGCATAGAGTCCCTCCATGGGTTCGCGTTGATCAACGCGATTCCTCCTTCAAAAAATTCATTGATCCGATCAATTCCTGAGAAAAAAATTTACTCAGTCATCAAGGGCTTCTCCTCTGTCACCTAGATACTCATAGGGATCACAACATTCTGGCTATGATTCGGCTCTCGAGCTCTGATACCATGATAAAATATGATAGATTGAATTCATTAATAAAGAACTATTCAGCTCTAGAGTAGAGACTGAACCAGGAGATTCCAACTCTACAGAATGCTCTACATTCTCAATACAACTCAATCATTATATAACACACATAGATGTAGGGAAGTTAGAAAAAAAACCCTAGGAAATAGAAATGAATTCCTATCCTAAGGTTCCATGAATCAACTCTCACAAATTAAGGATTCTCCGTTATCTTTTAAAAACATTAAAAAATACATGGCCTTATTTCACTAATGTATTAATTGGGATTCCATTCACTATAGCCTGCCCCATAGATGAAATAATTTTGATCATTGTTGTCTTCCCCAAATATGAAATAATTGTAATTGAAAATTCATCAGTGAGGGTCCAAAAAAGATTAAATCAAGAAATACTCTAGAGATATTTGAAATAATCAAGAAAAGTGGCCAATCTTGATATGCCTTCAGTGTTAAACAAAATAACCAATATTATTCCAAAAGAATCATTTCATTGCGTAAGGATTTAGTTTATTAATTGGAGATTATTTTATTTGTGATCTACGCTATCCATATCATGTGAATTTCAAAGATGAGGTTTGGTTGATGGAAAACATGCCCATAAAATCAGGTGTTTAAGTTACATTGAGTCTACCCTTTGTGGTAGTACTAGTGTCATGGGATGTGTTTCCTAAGGAATTTCAAATAAAACATTTTGGAAAAATATGTAAATAGAATCAATAGAGCTTTTACACCCATGCCTATGATAACATTGACCAAAAAAATAGAAGCATCATATCTTTTTGTAGAGGGCATCAAAATTATATATGAGGTATTTGTATCCAACACATAAAGTAGAAACTTGGAGTTTCACTTCCATATTCTTGTTGATTTCACCCTGCATTGTAGTGAATGTCACAATGGTACCAAGCACGATACTTGGAATTTCAGTGGGAGCTAACCACCAATGGTTTATAAGGTGGGGAAAACACATGTTGAGCTACTGAAGGAGCCATATCTTGCTATACCTTAGTTTCTCCATAATAGATCTCATCAGACCAATTCTATCAATTAAAACCAAATCAATGTTAAACTTCATGGCAAGTTGCTTTGCATATAGTGTTGCAACTAAAAATTTCTCATTCTAATGCAAGATGTATTGATTATGTCATAAGGGCTATGACAAAGATGAGTTTCAATGATAAAATAACTTTTAAAGAAAATGACAAAGATGATACCAATAAAGTTGTTAGGGAGGGGGATGGTGACATTGCAAATGATGGGAATGTCGTAATTGTAACACTGTTAGATGTTTTCAATTTAGCTTCTAAGATATTTTCCTTGATTTATATTAGCAAAAACGAAAATACTAAATTTAGCACAATACTATATTCTTCAACTATGATGGCTGCAAGAAACCCATCATAAAATGGTTCATTTTTCCTTCTCTTGGCACATCTTCCCACTCTTACCATTTTTTTAACCAACAATAACTATATAAGGAATTACGCGTCTAGAATAGTTGGAAATGATTTTATGAGAATGTCAAAATCAATATGATTAAGAATGATTATGCTTTTTTATCAATAGTTTATTATTATATTTTTCCTCTCCTCACTTTATTTTTTGACATAATATAATTATGTATAGAAAATAATAAAATTGTTGTATTTACGTCTTGTCATTTTATTTTTTACTTATGCGTATAAAATAATAAATGAGTAATTTTTAATATATAATATTTTTAAAAATTTTAAATATAAATAAAATATTAAATAAAGTTATTTAAATTTTAATGAATATTAAATTTTATTATGTATAGTCAATTAGCAAAATTTTATTAATTCCCCAAAAAGTATTACATTTAGTGTGTCGATTAGTTTTTGCTCTCGAGCCTTCAGTTCAATTGGATTTGTTAGTTAGGAGAGCGATTGGGAAACTTAAAATGTAATGATAGTAGCTACAAGACTTACATATAAAAAAAGGAATTGCTGCTCAAAACACTAGCAAGACTAGAAAACAACCTACAAAGAGCATTACAGAGGAGCCTTGACCTTCTTGATTGTTCTATCTCGCTTTCTCCACTTGCCTTGTCTGCTACCCAAGTAGTTGCCACATTCCATGTTAATTGTAAACTTCATTCCTTCTGACATCCCGTATTGCTAGGGTTGTCCAATCAGTCACCGACATCGGGGTATTCAACATGATTACGATAAAATAATTTAGTATAAAAATTATCTAGATGAGTTCCATTTATTTTTTAATGAATAACTGGTGATTTAAATGATTGAGAGGTGATTTTTAATTTTATTAAGAAATTTAGGATTAAATATTCTTTAAATTTAAAATATTGATATCCCCATTTTGTAATAAGTTTATTCTTTATATTCTAAATTCTAAAATTCAGGAAAACAAAGTAGTCTTATGCCGAAATTGAAAAAATCATTGAAATGTGACTTGGAAAGCCAGCGGTCATTGTTGCAGTACCTGCATAGATTGCCGTTTGGCTCTCCCTGAGGAAATTAAGAATATCCCTTTATAACTCCAGCAGGGAACCACTGCCTTCTCCATTCGCTCCTTGGGATTATCACAGAAAGAGTTCTCAAGATTACCACGGAGAATTCTGAAACAAGAAGAATAACGGGGCGAAACAGAGATCCCGCCATGGAGCCTGATGATACAGTTACGGGAGAAGCGCATGAAAACCAGAACTTGAGAGAGGAGAACCGGAGAGCCAGGAATCCGAGCCCACAACGAAACCCGTCAGTCGATTTTTTAATCCAGGAACTGCAGCTCCTACGAATGCAATTGGGGTTGGTGGAGTGGTACCACAAGTGTGCGGTCATAATTGGAATATTCGCATTGGTCACCGGCTTGTTGTTGATCCTTGCAGCAATTTTGTGGAGAGATGAATAATAATCTAGCGAGGTTGTTCATTTCTTTTCTTAATAATGTGATTATTTAAATTACGGATTATAAAAGTTTTAGGTTTAATATTTTAAGGAAATTAATGCTTTTTTATAGCATTCTATGCAATCAAATAATTTAAATAAAAAAATTAAAGTTATTTAATGTTGAGTTCCTTGTTATATAATTCTTCTGTAATTTTCATTTTTCTTATTGTTACTTTAATTTATTCAACTTAATAGTTATATGGTTAAAAAAAATTATTATTATTATTTTTAATAATTTTAATCACATAAAAATTTGTGCCTTTTATTTAAACTATAGGTCATCCAAATTATCTATGTGTTGTCAACATTGTCAGAACCAAAATAAAATAGATGGATTGTTTATAGTTTAATTTATTTAACTTCTATGATTGTATAGTTAAAATTGTAATTATTAAATAAGCAACACGATAGAAGAATACCATGGAAAACATTATAATTATATACTTAAAATTATAATTATAGTTTATTTATTTTTTATAATTTTATTTATGCAAATATTTATGTCTTTTAATTAAACTATGGGTTAATAAGAATGGATTGTCAAAACCAAGATAAAATAGATGGATTGTCTATAGTTTCATTTATTTAACTTCTATGATTGTATAGTTAAAATTGTAATTATTAAATAAGCAACAATAAAAAAGAATACCATGGAAAACATTATAATTATATACTTAAAATTATAATTATTAATTTATTAATTTTTTATAATTTCATTTATGCAAATATTTGTGTCTTTTAATTAAACTATGGGTTATCAAACATTTTGTCAAAACTATAAATGAAATCATAATTTATGAAAAATTGGATTTATATAGTTTAATTTATATAATTTTATGATTATAAAATTATAATTATAATTATAATAATTTTTTCTGGAAATTACATTAAAAAAATAGAACCTACTTGTTTCGAATTATTGAATGTAGTTGATGAACTACATTTAGTCATTCTAAACACCTAGGTTCTAAAATTTCTTACGTAATTTCCTAAAAAAATTACTATAATATGATACCGATCACAAAAATTTACACTATAAAATTATGATTATTAAATAAACTACATTAAATAAAATATGATAGAAAAAACATAATTAAATTTATTTGAATTTTATATATATATATATATATATATATATAGATATTTATTTTAATTATATAAAACAATTTTTATTTTTATTTTTTATTTTTTTTACACCATTTAACCAAAAAGAAATTAAAAATTCGGTTATGTATGATACATTTTTATATTTTGGCATAATGGTTATGTATAATGCCATTTTTTTTTAAATAAAACCATTTCAATATATATGGGAAAGATATTAATATGTAAAATCATCTTTTTTTTATTTATGTATTTTTAAATATATTTAAGATAAAAGTATAGATATAAAGAGTATTTAAATGTTTTTTATTTAGTAAATGCAAATATGATTAATTAAATATCATAAATCTAAAATAATTTATTTTAAAATAAATGACATGAATGTTTTTTAATAATATTTATTTTCTTAAGTTTGCCTCTTTTAATGGTGTATGTTACTTTATTAATAAAGTAATGTTCAAATTTTAGATTAATGTTTTTTTTTAATTATCTTTTAAATGTTTTATCTTTTTATAGTAAAATTATTTCTTTTTAAATTTGGTTGCAATATTATTATTAAAAACTTTAATATTTTGAAAGGTGCACTCTTGTACTCTTTTCCTAAAATAGAAACATGATCTTCGTGTATCCTTGAATGTATTTCACTAATATTTTCTACTTTTAATCCAGGAAATCACAAATTCTGCACATGTTTAGATAAAATCTTTATACTTGTGCTTTTAACCCTATAAATTTTGAACTTAGTATACTGGTATAGAAACAACAAAATACCTAATAACATTGGTGGCAATTGATTAACATAATTTCCATATATATAAATATATATTACAATATATAGGAGGAAAATTATAATATATTAAGTATAAATAAATTAATAGAAAAGATATGGAAAAAATCTTAATTTGACCAAATTAATAATAGCTTATTACAATTAGAATTTTTTAGTTTTAGGGTTAAGTTGGATAGAAAGGAAATTGAACTAAATATGTGGGGTTTTAGTTTTAAGGTTGACTTAAGAAGAATTAAGATGTTAGGGAGATTTTTTAATCATTATTATATTAAGATAGAAAACAATAGTTATACTTGTCAAGAGTAGGTAATTTTAGGTTGAAAAATATGAATGTTAGCTTTTATTTCCTCTAGATGGTTTGAAGAGTTGTTATTTCTTTAATATCAAGGGGAAACGATGTTAAAATGGTGGAATGTAAAGTTCCTTGCTATTAACTATTTTGTCGTCGAGTTGTGTATGTTACTAATGTATATATAATTGCATTGATATTAATTGCGAGATTTAGTTTTTCAGATTATGGTGTGATTTTAGAAATTATTATCTTATTCTTTCTATTTCATCATTTTAGTGATTTTTTTTTCTATAAGTTTTTAGAAGAAAACATTTCTCATTTTCATTCCTTTCATGAGAGTCATAGAATTAATATGAAATATCATATTTCTCTATCAAATCTAAGGCCTTCAAATTTTCATATATCTATATAAAATCAATATCTTGAATTATTTAAGACTACGTAATAAGAATAATTTAGGTTAGAAAATACTTTAACTTGAGAATTTCATTCAAATCTAACAAATTTTAACTCACTTAAGGGAAAATATATGATTTTGTTGGAGATAAACCAAACCATAGATAGTAATTTAAACTTTAATAGTAATCAAGTAATAATATTACTAATAATTACCCAAAAAACATAATTACCATTCCCTTGAAGTCCATATTTGTATTGAAACAACAACATATATAATAAAATTTTAAAATAAAGGGTTGTAGCAACTCACCTATAGGAATTTTCCACTGGCATTTAGTGGGGGTTCCCAAGTGTTTACTAAGGCTAGCATCCATCGAGCACATCTTCAACTACATCTCATCTAACTTCAAGATACTATATGCTTTAGCTTCATTTTTGTTTACTAGGACTCTATCCAATGGTAGCATTAGATGAAACTATATATCTATGGTTTATATATACTAGTTGTAGGATTCCCTAACATGGCGTGCATGGACACCTGAGATAGAAATTGTTAATCTATTAGACAATGAATTTCATAAGAAATTTCCCTTTTCCTCTTACATTGTCTTCAAGGTGTGTACATTAAATCAAGCCATTGAGTTTTCTGCCCTCTGGCGGATTTGAGATCTTCCACAGTATTCATAATAGGAAGCTCGATGTCAAAACCAAGCACACTAACAAGGCATGTTATCTACAACTGAAAGAGTCATCACTTGGATTAAAAGAGAAATATCCATAGAGATATTTATGTATGGGTGATGAGGGAGTGACGAATGAGAGGGGTGAGTTGAGCTAGATGGAGCAAGAGGGAGAGAAGTATTTTTAGATGGAGTAAATACCAACCACTAAGATAGTGCTAGTAGATAACCATTGTGTAGTTTTATGTAGTAAGAAAGAGGAAAGAGAGAGGGAAACCCAACTGTGTTGCAAAAACCTAAAATCAAAAGAATAAATGACCACAACATCCTCGAATCCCATTATGGGGTTCAGGGGTTACATTGATCAAATTGGAAAAAAACAAACATAATGAAAATAATCCAATTTTTCTCAACCATAATTCACTTTGTGGGGAGGATATTGTCCATGGAGAACCAAAAAGCTAGGCATGCCACCAATATCACGTGTTAGTATTTTCTTGTTGCATGCAGGGTGGTGGCACTATTGATGATGCAAGCCTCAGATCTCCAAAAATTACCATTGCAAATGAGAGGGGTTAACTATATTGAATCATATTACAACTGTTATGAAACCAGCTCCAAAAATAGAAGAAAAGAGAGATCAATGCCTTATAAATAAGCCATTTCGAGGGGGCAACCTCCAATACCTTACATAAATGAACAATTCTTGGATGATACAAATGACCAAAACCTCCTTCTATATATAGGAGTCCATCGGGTCACAATATAATCCTAGCCGACCTAACAATAATAATGTAAGGGCACAATAATAACAATATTGGCGTTATAGCGATACAACAATAACAATAAGGGGGCTACACTAACAACAATAAGGGACTACAATAGTAATATAGGGACCTAACATGCCCCTCTCCTTCAAAAAAGTGTCGTCCCCAATGCTTGAGTAGATCTGGATGCTTATGTATTAAATTCTCATCCTCCTATGTAGAATCTTCAGTGGGTAAGTTCATCAATTTGATGAGATACTCTGAAATTGATCGGTTTCGTAGCGGTCGAGTTCTTGTTTTCATGATTGCTTCAGGTTCCAATATGATTTTTATTTCATCATCAAATTCTGGAAATATCGTTTGAATTGAAATATTTTCCCCTATAACCTTCTTTAAGCATGAAACATGGAAAACTGGATGCACTCACGAAGAAGCAGGAACCTCTAATTTGTATGCCATATTACCAAACTTTTGAAACACCTTGTAAGGACCATATTACTTTGGTGATAATTTATTATCCTTCTTAGCTTGCTTGAGGGAAATTTATTTTGTATGGTTGTAGCCATAAAAATACCCAGTCTCCTACATCAAAAATTCTCTCGCTGTGATGTTGATCTGCCTATTGTTTCATTCGATTTTGTGCCAAATTTAGGTTATCCTTTAAGAGTTGGAGAACTTCTTGTTGATGGTCAATGTGATCTTCCACTGCTTCAACCTTAGAATTTTCTCTTAAATAAGATGTGATGGACGGTGGATGATGTCCATAAAGTGCCATAAATGGGGTCATTTTTTTTGTCGTATGGAAGGAAGTTTTATACCACCATTCAGTGAGAGGTAACCACTTGACCCATTGTGTTTGCTTATCAGATACAAAACAACGAATATATCCTTCCAAAAATTTATTCACTATCTCAGTTTGACCATCAGATTGAGGATGATAAGATGAGCTATGAGCTAGTTGAGTACCCAAACAAGAAAAAAATTCTGTCCAAAAATTTCCAGTAAAAATGGGATCTCTGTCACTTACAATAATCTTTGGGTTTCCATGTAGCTTTTGAATTATTTCCATAAATGCAGTAGCAACTATACTTGCTTTAAATGGATGAGATATTGCACAAAAGTGTGCATACTTGGTAAGTCTATCAACTACCACCATGATGACACTCTTTCCTTTGGACTTAGGTAAACTTGTGATAAAACCCATTGAAATCTCGTCCCAATGTTGACTTGGAATGGATAAAGGTTGTATAAGACCCGGGGTCTTAATTGTCTCAACTTTATTTTGCTGGCAAAAAAAACATTCTGCCACTAACTTTTGAATATCAGATTTAAGGCCATCCCAAAAAAAATATTTCTTCACCCCGTGGTAAGTTTTTAAAAATCCTCAGTGTCCTCGTAAAGGAGAAGTGTGCAATTCCAAAAGAATATTTTGGTTTAGTTGGGAATTATAGCAAATATATAAGTGATATTTGTACCATAAGGAATCATTTTTCCACACTTCTTCTTTCTTCTTCCATTCATCCCTTGCTTCGGTTATCCAATCTAGTTGGATAATAGAAATGTCATAAAGCAATGCTTCCATCTCTTCATCCTTTCTTGAGAGTGCATCTATAACAAAATTTAGCTTCCCTTTTTTGTAGATGATTTCAAAATCATAACCCAACATCTTTGTGACCCATTTTTATTGCTCTTCTGAAGATAGTCTTTGTTCCAAAAAGTGTTTAAGACTATCATGATCATTTTTTACCTTGAAGTGTCTTCCCATTAGGTAAGGTCGCCATTTTTTTAGTGCATGTAGTATTTCCAACATTTCCTTCTCACACATAGCTTTATGTAAATACTTTCCTTTGATTGGAAAACTTTCAAAAGTAATGGATCTTCCTTCTTGCATTAAAACAACACCAATTCCATTTCCTGAGGCATCACATTCCACAATAAAGGTTTTCACAACGTGTACTCCAAAGAAACATTTGGATGTTTTTTTCATATATTTGTTTCTCCTCCAATAGTTTGAGCACCTTGTCAACATGTTCAACATGATCCTTCCAAGACATGTTGTAGATTATTATGTCATCAAAAAATGCTAGCACAAAATTTCTAAGGAAGGGTTTGAAAATGGAATTCATCAACCCTTAAAATGTAGAAGGTGCATTGATAAGGCCAGAAAGGATGACCAAAAATTCATAATGACCCTCATGAGTTTGAAATGTTGTTTTTGGATATATCTTCAGTCTTCATTCTAATTTGATGATATCCTGAATGAAGATCCAACTTGGTAAAATAAATTGATCCATGTAATTCATCCAATAATTCATCAATTAAAGGAATGAGAAATTTATCTTTAATAGTGAGCTTATTGAGCTCCCTATAATCCAGACACATGAGCCATGATCCATCCTTTTTGTGCACCAATACTACTGGAGCAAAGAAAGAACTTTGACTAGGTTGAATTATACCAGCCTCTAACTTTTCTACAATCATACGTTCAATTTCTCTCTTTTGGAAATAAGGATATCTGTAAGGCCTAATGTTTGGAGGAACACTTCCTGGAATCAAATGAATATCATGATCATGATCACGAATAGGTGGGAGTCCTTTGGGAGTTTCAAACACCTTGGAATGATTTTCCAAGACTTTTTGGAGATCTGGAGAAATAATTGATTTTGATGTTGGAACTTCTAGTGAGCATAATTGTGAAATTATGCCTCGTTGTTATTTCTTTAGAATTTTTGTCATGAAATTAGAGTTTATTATCTTTCCTATCTTCGCTTCTATACCCCGTAATTCAAATTCCTTTCCTTCCGAAAAAAATTTCAGGAAAAGTTCTTGAAAATTAAAATCTACCGTCCCCAAAGATTGTAACCATTGTACTCATAATACAACATCAACACCTCCCATTGGACTAGAAAGCATTGGACTATTCAATACATATTCCCCCATGGTTATCTTGTTATTATGAATTTTTCTAGAGAAATTTATAGTTCCTCCATTTGAAACCATCACTTGACATTCTAGTGTTGGGTATAGGAAACAATTTAATTCCCTGGCTACCTTATAATGAATAAAATTATGGGTAATACCTAAATCAATCAACACTATTACCTTTTTATTCTTGATATGTACCTCTATCTTGAGCGTTTGAGGAGTGGTAATTCTTGCCAATGCAATACACGATATGGTCGGACTCATTTCTTCTTCTTCTAGGGTTGGTTCTTCATGTGTTTCATCTTCTTTTGAAGCTTCTTGTTCATTTTCTTCCTCCTCTTCATAATCTATGTAAAATAATTTCTTGTCGGAACACTTATGAACTTTAATGTATTTTCTATCACAATTTTAGCAAAGCCCTTTTTCTCTTTTTTCTTCCAATTTTTGTGGTATCAACCTTGTAGGTTGTGGATGTCTAGGAGTAGGAACACTTCCATCCTTATAGATGTGAGTGGTAGGCTTCCATGTCGTCATAATTTTACATTCAATTTTTATTGCCAACCTGAATGCATTATCCAATGAATCAGGTTCCCAAATGCAAACCTCATGTTGGATGTTATCCTTTAAAGTCCCTATGAAGACGTCAATCTTGTGTTCCTTTGGAATATCATTTACCCTTATATTTAAGTTTTGGAAGTCCTCAATGTGCTCCACCACTGAACCCTTTTGTTTGAGATTTATCAATTGGCTAAAGAAGGCATTGCTCTTTGTATCCTCATAATTCACTATCATTTCCTCCATAAAAATTGACCAAGTGACAATTTTTTTACGGGACCAAAGCCATCGATACCATACAAATGTATTTTGTTCTAAATATAAAGTTGCAATGTGTACCTTTTGTCTGTTTTTCACATTATTGAGATCAAAATATTGCTCCATTTGTAGTATCCATGTTATGGAATCCTTGCCATCAAACTTCCTCATATCCATCTTTGGAATATGGTGGTTCTTCCATCCAACATTATAGTTTATGAAATCACGATTAACATTTATTTTGTTCTCATCATGAGTTTCCTTTACTATCTTTTCTCCATTAGGAAAAATTTCTTGGATCAACTTTGTCAAACCTTCCCTGCCTGCTTTTAGATCATTCTTAATTTTTTCCATGTTGTATTTCATTTTCTCATCGATCTTACCTTCCATGTCATCTATCTTAGCTTCCATGCGAGCTTCCATGCCATCCATCTTAGCTTCCATGCAAGCTTCCATGCCATCCATCTTATCCTCCATGTCAGCTTCCATGCCTTTATTCAAACCATCCATCTTAGCTTCCACACTTTTCTTCAAAATTTCCATTTCATTTTTTGTTGATCTTTGCGAGAGAAAAATTTGGTGCACTTGATCTTGTAATTTTGGCATGTCATGTTGCAGTTCTTCGTCTTCATGGGTCATATTAGAGCCTTATGAAGGCTTAATTGGTGTTGAATTATTTTTAGGGAGAATTTTAGAAGCCAATACTGATATCTATTCTACAATATGCCCTTGGAATCAATTCAAACTAATTTGTCTAATATTGATGCAATTTGAAAAAAAATACACACATTTTTATTTCTTTTGAGGAGATCGATATTGAAACTGAATTATCTCTGTAATTTTGGATATTAAATATCTGAAATTCGTTTTTATAGTAGCCCTATGAATCTTCTTTCGAATGCCACAGGTCTAACCTGATTTGGATTCTTCCAGGCTAAGTTATGCCCAATCTCCCACAATGTATTAATTATGGACTAGTACAGTAGAGCGAATTTTTACGACATGCCACGTGTCATTGTTTTCTCCTTCAACTCTGAAATTGATACACAGGAAACCAAAGTTCATTTGCTTGCGGCCACTTTTTACAGAATTCCAATCTGATGCTGAGAGGGATATTTATGACAATTTTCCCACAGTCACCTCTTTGAGATGAAATTCAGGAGCCTGAAAAAACCCTAACATCCACAAATCATATCTCCAACAATATTGTGAACCAATATCTGAAATTTTTACAGCAGGTTCCTCGGGATTATGGATTCTCTCTATAAACATTTCCGCTTTTGAACCTTCATAGAAAGAAAGTTATAACACAAATGCAATGATGACCTGTTTTAGATAAAATTCGGGAGCCTGAAAAATCCCTAACTTCGACAAATCATATCTCTGAAAATATTGTGAACTGAGATCTAAAATTTTTACATAAAATTCATCAGGATTTTGGTTTTTCTCCGTAAAATGTCATCTTCTAAACCTTCGTAAAAACAATTTATAGAAAAAATGGCATGATGAATTGTTTGGAGCAGTGAAACACTAGAATCCAAAGCTCTGATACCAAATGTTATGAAACCATCTCCAAAAATAGAAGAAAAGAGAGATCAATGCCTTAGAAATCATCCACTTCGAGGGGGAAACCTCTAATACATTACATAAATGAACAATTATTGGGTGATAAAAATGACCAAAACCTCCTTCTATATATAGGATTCCATGGGGTCACAATATAATCCTAGCCGACCTAACTATAATAATGCAAGGGCACAATAATATCAATATTGGGGTTACAGGCGTACAACAATCACAATAAGGGGGTTACAATAACAACAATAAGGGACTATACTAGTAATATAGGGATCTAACAACAACGAAGGATAATAAACCATCTTCCAATAGGACCTTTATCATCAGCAATGTAAATCATGCATTAACCAAGGATTCAAGGACACAATAATCACTATCTTATAGGATTTATGATTATTTAAACCATGATATTGATGCAACGGGTGTTATGATTAGCATGGGGGGATGCACTTCCATGCCCACCTACTTTAACACATGGTGAGATAATTATTGCACACTCCCACACCTACTTTGTATACAACAACCCATATGGGAGATATTAACCCCTACTTGTCATTTCCTGATTATGTGATATTCATCAATATTGCAGAATAAGATTGTTAGTTAGTTAAATTTAACCTCTAAATTAGTGTGTGTTTGTAATATTCTCTTAATCAACTAGAAATTTTAGCTAATATATTCAATATATATTAAGGCCTAGCTTGTTGTAAAAGTATGTGATACTATTTTATGATATATAGTTTTTTTTTGTACAATAATTCTATTTTCATATTAGAGCTAGACTAGATATTAATCCTTCATGGGAGGGCATAGGAATATGATAAAGATATGATATTAATCTATTGCATGAGTAGATTACCATAGGTGGGTGGGAGAAGATTGATATAATAAGATAAGAGAATCTAAAAGGAGGAATATATACAAATGAGAGGATAATTTTGAAGGACTCCACCTTTTATTGTTCCATATAGAGATTCCATTATGAGCTTCAATGTCTATCACATTGAACTAGCTGAAGAATTTTACAAATAAATTGACCTATTCATTTAGATTTATTATACCTCCTCTGGTCTCTTCAAGCAATTTTATCATGTTGAAATTGCCTTCTATAATCCAAGTGCCACTCCCAATGATATTAGATATATTTTAAAGGTTTCAAAGAAGAAATTTCTTGTCTGTAGAGAATATTGGTCCATATACATTGGTGACTAAATGTGATCTCATCAAAACTATGAGCTAAAATATGGTTGATAAATTTCTAGTGGAAGAAAAGGGATCCTATAAAGATATGGATGAAGGATTCCAAATAATGGATATTCACCCTCAAACTCCTTGAGCATCATTGTCTAGAATTTTCTATTTTTCAAATTACTTCGGAAATTATTCTCATTGATTCCGCCGAACATTTTTTTTCTTTTATCATCATAATATTTACAATTTCCAACACTATTTTTTCTTTTAGGAGTCTCTTATTTGTCCTTCCATTGATACCCTTTATAGTCTATGATATCACTTCCTTTGATAACTAAGACGAGAGGGTTTATTGGTCTCTATCATCAACATTACCCTACTCATGTTTACTAAGTATTCTCCCATTTCCTAAATGCATTGTTTATTACTTTTCCTTCCTTTTCTCTTGTACTGATTTGTGGGATTTGATTGGTCCTTAATAGAACTAATTTTAATTCTAAGAGAAGAATAATATGGAGGAGAGGAGATATTACCTAATGGTTTTCAATGCAACAATTATTGCGACTTCATATAGTATGTACTAATGATTTGAAATTCTTATTCAAGTATTTCCACCAAATATTTTCTTTTCCACTTTGATTCCACTATTTACAAATCCAAGTTTTGTAAATCCATTTCTTGTGGTTACTCTATTTTTGAGTGGTCCTATTTGTTGTCACTCATTTCTATGTCCTTGGAGTGATTTTCCTATCCTATTTTTCCCTAATTAGCCTCCTCAGTTAGAAAAATGATGCTAATGAAGGCTAAGGAATCATAAAGTAATCATGTCCATGTCATAATATCAATAGTAGAGGGGTTTAATAAAAAAATAGGTGGTTGTAGAGTCTCTTGTTTCTCTATAAGAACAAGAGATTGTACAATTGAAACAATCAATAATTATCAGTTGTAAACAAATATTAACAACTAAAGTGACTCCAAATGAATGAAAATAGATGCTAAGAAAATAAGATAATTAATACTAAATCCACCATATAATGCTCAAATCTTGTACAATAAAATATTATAAACAAGGTAATTAAGCCTTCATAAAAATAATACTTTAGAAATAATTTGTAGAAATGCGAAAGTGCATAAACGATAATAATACAGAAGGGACATTGAGCACCTTGGGTGGGCCCTAACCCAAAGAATCATTAGGGGAATTTTGAGGTCTAAAATGGGCCTCCTAAGTAAATTACAAAATGATAGTAGAAATAATAAAATAAGATTTGATTACATCATCAAATTTTAGAGGGAAAAAAGAAAGAGCTGCATTTTCAACTCGTATTTTCAACTTATCTCCCAAAGCTTTTACTCAAATTTAAATCTGAAGTAGTCATTGGATGAAAAATTTAATTCCTCATCTTAGGAGTGCCCATGTTGCATACTTTCGATGGACCCTGCTACATGAAAAATGAGAAATACGTGAAAAATGTGATTATAATCACGTTTTTTTCATGTATTTATAACTTTTCATGTAGCAATGTATGTCAAAAGTATGAAACATGGGTACTCCTTAGCTGAGGAATTAAATTTTTCATCCAACGAGTACTCCCGCTCAAAATTTGAGTAAAAAATTTGAGAGATAAGTTGAAAATACAAGTTGAAAAAATAGTTTTATTATTTTTTATTTTTTAATATTTTCATCCTTTTACTTAAAAGTGGTGAATCATCCCCCATGGTTGACATAATCATCTTGAATCCTATTGGTTCTTGTAAATTTTGTTTTGGTTGTACATTTCTCTTAGGAGGCTCATTTTAGACCTCAAAATTCCCCTAATGATTAGATCCCTAAAGGAAAATAGTCTAAGAACCATATATGCCTTTCATTAACTTGAAAATTTGTTGCACAACAAAAGTGGCAAAACTAAAACTCCTAAAGCTTTCTATTGTTAATTCTTCCACTAAGTTATACTATCTACTAGCTTCCAAATGGGATACTCAATTGCTTTATTTATACAAGAAGAGTGATGGACAAACTCTTTTAAATGAGAACTAATTTCTCTCCAAAAACTCTTTTAAAGATCATGCTCCCCGAGTGACCTCACAACTAGCCTCACAACTATAGGGAGACTATTTAGTGCTCCAAGCTACTCAATTTTGATATTCCTTTAGTAGGGGACATATCCCATACATCTATGTGACTGGATATCCTCATGATCTATGTCAAATTTTCTCAATATCCTGCATCATAACCACATTAGGCACATAAATATCTTTAACCTTCCTAAGAACATATTTAAGATAAGAAAGCATTAAAGAGTGCCAAAGGGAAGGTCTAATACAATTTTTATGTCCCTAGAAATCTTAGATGGGCCTAATGCTTTACCTAATTGGGAGTTGTTGGGTTCCCAAAATGTCATCCATTTCACTCTCTTTTCTTTCACTTTTCTTTAGAATTTTCCATATTCCACAACTCCATAACCATGGACTAACACCATATTCATAATTAAATATGGGATTAGACACATTCTTTTCCAATAAATATATTTTGGTATTTTGAGAAAATTATGGTTAAATATTAGAAAAATAATATGTATTCACTTATATATAAAATTTGGATGAGTTTTGTGACATGTGTAGGCATATTTGAAGATTTCAAGACAGTTATATTTGGCCTCCAAGAATCATATTCGAATTTCCTCATCAAAATCTTGAATATTTGAAGAATATTTGAGATCAATAGTCAAGAAAAATTCTTGGAGAAGAATCATGGAAATTTCCATAAGTCTCTCCTATAAAATATAAGAGAGATTTGTTAGAGGATATGAAGAGATGCTAGTTGTTACATGTCACACATGGTTGTAACCAACTAAGATATTTATGGATCTAGGAGAGATTTGTGGATCTACATCTATGAGTTAGTTATCTCGATTTTTGAATAAATAGGAGTGTCTACTCCTCTCAAAAGGTGTAAAAAGTTTGGGAGCTATGCTCATGCTTCAATGTATAGTTTTGATGTTAAATGTTGGCACTATGCTTCAATTGATCTCTCACTTCTTTCACAATAGGTTTCCTTTAAATTTCATAGTTTAAGAATTCAATTCTTTCTTACTATATGATTCGTCGCTTTCTAGATTAAATTTACTTTCAAGTCATTAGAGTAAATTTAATGTCATGTCACTATAATAGGATTATACAGTAAGTTTACTTTCATTTCAATTGGAATTTCAATTTCATAGATTAAAAGATTTGTTTCCAAGTTCTGAATCTGAGGCTTTTGAAAAAAAAAGTGTCTGCATACTCATCTTATACATTTTTCATGAATAGGTTTTCCATCATTTCAATAGATTAATTTATTCTTAAATTAAAAGTTGATTTTTGCCATATATTTTGCAAGTATACTTCACAAGTTCATTAACCCTAGTTAAGTTTGATAATTTAATGAAAAGTATTTTAACTAAAAATTATACCCAACAAGAGTCCAATTAAGTATAATGTCTCACAAATATATTTTCAAGGAAACCCTATTCACATTTGGAAATACTTATGATAAGTGTCCAACTCATAAAGAATGATGATTTCCATCTATGTTGGATTTAATAGTGACGTTTAAATATGCCCTGCATTTGGCTTACAATCTACTCATGCTTCTTCATTTCTGAAATACTTAATTGTTGTCTTTATTCTATATATAGTGGTAATACATATTAATATTGGTTCGAAAATATTAATAAATATGTATGATAATATGAGCTCTATCATTATTAATTGTGCATCAAAAAACTGTACATCTTGGCATGAGCTAAAAAATTAGTTTGTTTCCCTTTATTACATAGTAACTTCGAAGAATTCATCAGTTGATTATGACATAATCATAACATTAAATATTTTTGAAGCATTCCATGGTTATTTATGGCATTAATATAATCATTAAATACATGTGTCATTAAGTGAAAATGTTTTCTTTGTAAGAATTTTCTATCGGTCCATAGAAGAGAGCCTAATAGAAGAATTTATTAAAAAAAATTCAACATTGTTGAGGTTTTGCAGTGATTTCAAAAATGTAATAAGATACTGGAAATCGCTAATAATGAAGGTCATGAAATAAAAAAAATATAAGTAGATTTTTGTTTATGTTATCAATCCCTCCTAAATGTAGTGCCATATCCAAATATGGTTCTTGGATCCTTGTAGGATTTGGTCAGGAACAAATTTTCATCTAAAATTTGTGAGAGAGGACAGTACCATGTGATCATTAAAGTATCCCTAACAAACAAATAAAATCCTAGTATAAAATAAAATAAAAGCCTTAAAGTATCACTAAGAAACATTATAAGGCCTTTATATCGTGTTCAATCTACTACCATTTGTTGACTCCTAATATTAAAACCCTACTTTGATTTATGCATGGTATTGATAACCCTAATATTAACAAATGCCCAATCATTAAATTTTTAGAGTTTAGTTACAATTACACCCAACTCAAACTAATGTTCAAATTTTTTGAAATGAGTTGCACTTACACCGAGTTTGTGCTCATGTTGCATATAATGTACGAAAACATTGGGCCTTATTTCACTAGAGAATTAACTGAATCCAACTCACACTTGTGTTAAAAATTTGAAAAGAGAGTTTCACTTACACCATATTCACACTCAAGTTTCATGTGACATCTGAAAATATTGGGCCTTAGCTCACTAGTGTAATAACTGAGAATCCATTCACTATAACCTTCCCGATAGATGAAATAATTGTCATCATTGTAGTATGCCCGATATATGAAATAATTATAATAGAAAATTAATCAACAAGGCTCCCAAAAGGATTAAATAAAAATACTCTAGAGATATTTGGAAATAATTAAGAAAAAATGGCCAGTACTGGCATTCCTCTAGTGCCAGACAAAATAATCAAACATTATTCCAAAATAATCATTTCATTGCATAAGGATTAATTTGATTAATTAGAGATTATTTTATTTATGATCTTCCCTATCCATATCACGTGAATTTCAAAGATGAGGTTGGGATCAAGTCCTAGGAGAATTTGATGGAATACAAACCCATAAAAATAGATATTTAAGTTGGATTGAGTCTTCCCTTTATGGTACAATCTCATGGGATGTCTTTCCTAAACCAATTCAATTAAAAAATTCCAAGAAGTATGTAAGTATAATCAACAAATATTCTACACCCATGATTATCATAACAATGAGAAAAATAAAAAATATATTCATCATATATTTTTGTAAAGGTAATCAAGATTATTTATGACGATTTTATATCCAATATATATATATATATATATATATATATATATATATATATATGAAACTTTAAGGCTCACTACAATATTAACGTTGGTTTCACCTTTCATTGTAGTGAATGACACAGTGGTACTAGGCCAGAGGGTATTAACTCAATGACCCTCTAACATGACATGTGCGTTTTTGGCATGCTAAAAATTAACCTTAATTTGATTATGTATTGGAAAATACCACTAAAAATCATTTATTTAAACACCTACCAATACGAACCCAATACACCTTACCAATTTAAAAAGGCCCTACTTTCACTAGATATTGTAGGTATCCATTTTCTTATTAATGTTTTTTACACCCATTTATATTTATATCCATTTATTTTCATTAATAATGGTAAGAAAATTATGCACCTATAAAGAATAACCTAAATGCTAGGTAGTTTGAAAACTTGAAAGTTTCAATCAAAAAGAGGCAGATTCAAAACAAAACCTCAATAACCAACACAATGAAGCACCTTTAATATTGCTTATAGAATAGGAAGAGGAGAGAAATTAAAATGAATATGGACACATGAAAGATCCTATCTAGTTGAAAATTTTCACATCATATTTGTAATATAATCACTCGGTGCACAATAGTTTCATGGTAAGAGTTCCAAGTAAGTGTGTCTCCATCAAAATACGATATTGAGGATGCAAGCATGCATCGCTTCCTTGAGATATGTGTCCTGTACCTAACATGGAATTTCTCATGCATACGTATTCTAATTGACTAAGGATTTGTACAATATTAGTAAGAATAGATCATGCATGCTAATAATAACAAAATAAAAATAATAGGAAAAATCTATCCAAAACTAAAATAGCTAAATTTGAAACAACAACTAAACTAGAATTAATTGAATTTGTGAAATGTATGTCCTTATCGTGCACACACCCTCTTCCAAACAATAGTCTATTTCACTATCTCCCATGTCATGCATGTTGTTAGAAAAGTTATTTGCTAATTCATGAGTCTATTTTATTTTTTATTTTTTTTAGGATGAAACTTTTTAAATGTCAAAAAATATTGAACGCAACCAAAATTTTCGATAGCACCTATTTTAGCTCTTTTCAGACAGTTTGTTTTAATTATGTTTGTATGTTTTTCTTTAATCCGATGCTACCAGAAATTCTGATAACTTCCCCTGTTTTTAAAAAATAAAAAAAGCACATTCACTTTGTGTCAAGCCACGTGTTCTTGTTATAAGATATTTTTTAATTATTTTATCATGATTTAGGTCACGTGATAGGTAAGGTTTACGATCATTAATGTTAAGTTAGAGTCGTGGATATACATGAACACTAGGTGTCAATCCACAGTTAATACAATCAGCCATTGTTTTGTCTTGTTTGTCAGCTAAGTCACCTCATTCATTCGTCAAAGTACGTGTCATGTGTTGGAATAAATCATGGATCCGCAACTTTAATGCGATGACCATTTGTTTGATCACACATAGATGCTGCCGGAAATTTAGGCCAACATTACAGATTCACTGGAGGTGACTTGTAGTTGCATATCCGCTCATATCTAGCCACCTATATCATACCATTTGAAGCTACGTAGCCAACTCAAGATCATAATGGAATTTACTATCACATGGTGCATGCTACGGTCCAAGATACTTACCGGAATGAAAATCTCTTGCATGGGAGGGTGAACCAATGTAGCTATTTTAAACCAACGATAAGGAAGGAATACTATCAATTTTGAGTTTAACTGTTGGTGAAAAAGGTTTTCTAGTGAGAAGCTTGAGAAAGGAGTATTTGATTTCAGAAAATATCTCATATAAGACACAACAACACCTGTTAAGTGAGCTCCTCTAGCCTTGACACCTATCAGATTTGAGAAGACAAAATTCATTTATTAATAAAGATGACTAAGAGAGGAGGAAAGATAAAATGAATTGAGCCATAAGGAGCTAACCGTGGATGCAAATTCAAATGTGAGAAGTTTTGTTTTTCAAGCAAGGTGGTATCCTTTGTGTTCAATATTGGGAATCTCTCACTTAGGAGGAGCTCAGGAGTTTTCACATTCTTTCAATGGATAGGAAGTAACCATTTATGGTCTTAGATTGCAGGTATCAGTAGATTCAATTGTGGAGGCATTCAACCTTCCACATGAAGGCGAAAAGTGGTTTAAATGCCAAGTCATCACTGGAGGAGACCTCAATAGTTTCCTTAAATATGGACACAAAGATCCCAACTGGGCCAAAGGAATTCCTAGTATTTACATAAAAAATGAATGGGCTAAAGCTGTTAATCTCATCAAATTCTACCTCACCTGTGAGAGGAGGTATACTATGGTTTTTATTTATCATATGAGACTTATGTTTAATGTTGTAGGTATGAATACCCTCAACTTTCCATTATTTTTGCTGAATATCCTCACAAATATGTCAGCTAAGATTCAAATATACATAGTTGCATCAGAATACAACTTGTATCATCAAGCTTTCATTAAAGTGTTGGTGGAAGAATAACTAAGAAAGATAAATCAATCATGTGACCATTTTCTGTTTTATAGGGTAGGCCAACCTACACCTACACCTTCAGCTCAACTGTCTACAACTTCACAACAACACCCTTAGCCTACCAAAAGAACAAAAAGAAAGGTTAAGAAGCATAATATCCATAAGAAGACTAAAGGCAGAAAAGAAAATACTCCGTCAGCCAAGGTTGATAGGAAGTTTGAGAAAGGAGAGAGCTCATCAATTAATAAACCTAAATCCATGAAGATGGTGCCTTCCATTTCTCCTTTTCCTAATGTTTATACCACCAGATCTCAGAGAGGAAGGTCTGCAACTATAGAAAAATACAAAGCATAGGTGCTACCGGAATTTCTAGAAGCAAACATTCAGCAGAAATTTCAGAAGGAATATCAACCAACAAAGTCTGATGAATAGCTCCTAAAATATGCATGGTATGAAATCAACAACAAAATAAGGAAAGAGGATGCAAAACCTATTGTTGGTACTAGAAAAAGACACACCAGAGATAGCAACAAGTTTAAACTCAAATATAAAATCCTGCATAATCCAAGTTTGCTGGCAAAGTTCATAGATGTATAAGGAAAATCTGAAGGGTTATATACTAATGAGTCCAAGAAAAAAGACAAAGACAAAGCCCCTATAGATCAGCAAAGTGAATCCTAAAAAGGAAGGAAAATTCAAAAGGATTCAAAGGAGGAAAAGACCACTATCAAAGAAGTAGCCACCAGGACCAAAAGATCAAGATCAGTTGTTGACAATAAATTAGACTTGGAAAATCTTGTTGAAGTTGCAGCCCATATGGAAGAAAGGTAAAAAGGTTTCCTTATAAATCACCTTTCTACTTACTAAGTATATTTTGAACAACAGCTCAAGTTTCAAAGTGTATAAGTCTCCACAGGTTTTTCAAGTGTTTTCCGTGGATTTTTGAAAAAGAAACCAAGCGCTACTGGAAATTATGATAGCATTACAATTTTTTGCGTAGTTACAGGTTTTAACTAGAATTTCTGGTAGCGCCTGTTTTAAATGATTTTTGAAAAATTCCAGCAAAGTTTCCGAGAAACTTCAGGAAAGATAAGGACTCATAACGATATGGATATAAAAACTAATGGTTGATAGGTGGTTATGAGGTTGTTGAAGGTAATTTTTAATGAAGACATATGGTTATTAAAGAAAAAAATTCATGAGGAGACAAATCAGCAGAAAAAGGGGCAGCATGTCAGCATACTCAACAATTCAGTCAAAAGTGAATTCTCTTCTTTCATCTACATCTATCCTTTCAGTTATATTTCGATGGGATATAGCATTAACGTCCTATCACACCTATGTAATGTTAAGAATAATGATTCCTTCTTTTTAGGAGAGTTGGAGTTGTTTCCTCTCTCTTTATATATACCATTTGTAATTACCATTTTAGGTTTGGATGTTGGTCTACGTGAAGACTTAATATAATCAAGAAAACTCCTTTTTGCACTTCATGTTGGAGGATTTTGTGATTCAAGGACTATCTAGTATATGTTGTGTTTCCTTCAGTGTTTACTTCTTCTAATTTATGAGTTGTAGTAGCTATTATGGTGTGAGTAAGAAACTGTTAGACGATCTAATAGTAAATTATCTATTGTTTAGTTTGAAAATCATATAAATGTTGTGTAGAACATGTTAGTGAAGATCTCATGAAATATTTATGAAATAATTTATGCATGAACTCTACTTTCTGAATTTTTTTTACTTTACATAAAACAGATTTTGTGTAAAGAGACATCATTGTAGCTATGTGACTGATTTAGGTTACAAATATTTCTTATAATAAGTACCAGATATCTATCTCCTTTCATTTGTTAAAATCTGCTCCATATAAAACCAATTTACCCATACAATTTATACTTTCCACAACTTTACAAATGCATGAAAGTCTTAAAGAATAAAAATTATTTCAAACTCTTTGAGAAGCCATCCCACCACTCAAAACCTTTCAAAATTTGAAATGAAATATGATGCGTAAGGCTTACTCCTTTTGCAGTCAAGGAGTGACTTCTTGCTCTAACACATGTGACCTCTACCAAGCAATAGTTAGTATCATTGTATCATTCACTTTCATTCAACCTCTTCATCACTAATGCGAGGAAAGGATGCGGATGTTATATCTATTGTCTTCTCTACTTACCCATCATTGGGAGGATCAGTAGCTAAGTAACAGGTAAAAAATATTAACACACATATTAGACATAGATCATAGAGGTGTTATTAATGTGATGCATGCATGTTCTTTAGCAAGGCTTCTTGGTAGTGGGAGTGGAAGTGGGAAGCATGAATAGAAGCAGGAAGTGGGAGTGGAAGTAGGAGCAAGGAGTGGAAATTTCAAAATCTCCCAAGTTGGGAGCGATTTTTGGAGCGAATTATATATATATATATATATATATATATATATATCAAAAAAATGATGTAGAATGATGAATTTGTGATTAAAAAACATAAAAACATGAATTAAACCATATAAAATCATTCATATAGTAGTTATAATATTCATCAACCATAGGTCCACAAATTACAAGTTCTCATTTATATAGCATGTAAGGTTGCACATAACCAAAATAAAACCGAGTGCAATCCATCTACGAACTAAAAATACACCAACAGCTAGTCTTTGGATGACATATAGAATCCAAAAGAATCATGATACAACAAATACTTACATATCATAAAAATAATTTTCTATATTGGGATCTTTGTCATTAGTATCACCCTATAAGAATTAACATAAGATAGAAAAAATGTAGCATGTGAAGTCAATATTTTATTTCAGTGACAAGTACATTTTTAGTAGGGTCATGATAGAGCAGTTTGACAACCAATGTCACCAATATCAACGTACATATATGGCTTGGTTTTATTTATTAAATATGAGTTCGATACCCTAGCACATGACAAAATCGAATGGAAAAATTACAATCCCCCCAATCCTAAAATCCTGAAAAACTAATAAGTCTACTGGATTTTGAGTGAGATCTAACATTCTACTTTCTCCATGTGAAATCTAATGAGGTTGGAACCACTCTAAAAAATCTTGAGTCATTTCATGTAATCAATATTTATGCAGGCACACAAATAAATAAAGAAATAAACATAAACACAGAGATGCAACAGAAAACACACTTCATTTCATTAATATCAAATAACTGAAATAAGCTTACAGATAGAATGGAAATAAAATAACTCGAGCGATGGTAGCTTATCTCTAAGAAGAGAAGTGGTGGCTACATGCCTATGAAATGTGTTAAAATCAGGCTCAAAGGCCTATTTATTATTGAGAAACAATGGAAAACCACAAACATCCAAAAACCCAACCCTGGGAGATGAAGCGCCAAAACTATGGGCCCCGTTTGGGTAAATTGGTACATCAACTTCCCGGGGACCTAACTTTGGCATACGATCTCCATTTGATGCACACAATACCTCGTTACAAATATCTCTCTGAGGAATGCAACTTTCAAGTGATAAACATTGAACATTGACCCATTTTGGTCTCTTTTCCCAAAAAAATTCACTTAGGTCCCCAAAATGGCTTCGAAAGTTTGTGACCGAAAAAACTGCAAAAATTAGTAAACTATGCTACAATTAAGGAAAATAAAAAACTGAAAGAAATAATGGTAGGGGTCTAAGTGGAATAGGATGGCAGCCAAAAATATCCACATGGATCATTCCTGCCCCCTTAGGAAGAAATTCTCCTCATTACATTGAGTTCCTCTATGAGATGAGGAAACTTCTATTGAACTTGGTCCCTAGTGAGCCACTTGCCTTGGTGCAAGAGTTGGACAACTTTGACAACCTGATACGACTAGATATTCTTGTGGCAAGTGTTCCTGATATGTGTTTCCATGATAGGATTTGTTGTGGCCTATTCCATGCAGTCTGGGATTAACTATGTTGCTGTGAGTTTTTCTGCACTGTCGGATGTGTCCATCAATGGTGGAAAGCAGGGACGAAGGTGATCCACATTGAAAAATATGGGAAAACCAAGGAATAGTGGATTAATGAGCTCAAAGGAATTGTCACCTACAACCTCGTTTATAGTATATGGCATGGATTGGAGCAACTGAAGCTTGTGGTGGGGCCCACCAAGGCGCTCCTTTTGAAAATGTAGGCAAACTTTGGTGGCCACCTGAAAATTTTGTGGCACCAATGTTGATAATATCATTGCTTGTACTTAGCATTAGCTCTGTCTAATATCTCATGTACCTATTGGCAGATGTGAAGAATATGCTCAATGAATTTTTTTTCCTTATTGGCTTCAGACTGGACATGAGTCGAATCTGCCTGAGTAGATTCAAATGGAATGGCCACATCAATGGGATATAATGGTTGGAATCCCAATCCCACCTAAAAGGGTGGCCAGTTGTGTTGTGAAGAGCCGAGCTATAGCTTTTTTGGAAATAAGGGAGGTTTTCATCCCATGTGCATGGATGATTCGAGTTATACATGTGAAAAATGTGTACAATCATCCTGTTGATGACCTCTGTTTGGCCATTAGTTTGGGGCTGAAAAGTTGTGCACTTAGTTAGCTTGGTGTCCAGCATCAACCAGATACTTGACTAAAATGTACTAAGGAACCTACTATCCCGATCTGAGATAATGGACTCTGGGATCCCAAAGTGTACCCGTAGATGCTCAAAGAAGAGTTTTTCAGTGGCTTCTATTGTGATATTGTTCTTGCAGGTCATCATAATGGACATATTAGAGAATTTGTCGATGACCACGAAAACACAGTTGTTTCCATGGTTAGAAAAAGGAAGGACCAACATGTAATACATGAATATGGATTCCCACGGTCAACTAGGGGCAGTAAGAGGAGTATATATGCCTTGATTCTTGATGGTCAGTTTGGAAATGACACAGGCATTACAGGATCTGAAGTACTTACTGACATCATGTCAAAGGTTCAGTCAATAGAAGTACTTCGGCAATATTGCCACTATTTTCTCGACATCGAAATTTCCAACAACCTGACTCTAGTGTGCTTCCCAAATAATTTTGGCACACTCACTTGAAGGAATACATAGGTGTCCCAGGTGGCATAACAATGCATCTTCGAGGTGAAAATATAGAACTTTCTTACCCTCTAGGAGAATATGGTATGTGTTGCCGAATTCTGGATCACTTTTGTAGAGATGTGGCTAAACCCACGTCTCATGCCCACAAGAGTCAAGCACAGTGGTTAGCACGACAATCAATGGTCGGCTGAGGAAATCTCCAACATTATTGGTGCTGGCCTTCTTGTAATTGATGTTCAAATGTGACTGTTGTAGGTATGTGGACCATTTCTAATGGAGATTGTTCTGCAACTTTCCTTGTGTATGTATGAACTACAGGGTTCGGTAATCTGTCTAGATGAATATTTCCTTCCCTACAATGAAATTATTCTAGTGTCGGTAGACCTACGCAATTGAATACATCTATTTTTCATAGGTGGGATACTTTCGGAATCTATCTGAAAGTGTCTCACTATGATCTACCATTGGATGCCCCTGTTGAGTAAGTATTTCCCCAATAGCATAGTCAGAGGCATCTATCATGATTTCAAATTTTTTTTCAGGTATGGTAATGTGAGAAATGGTGCATATCAAAGGTATTTCTTCAACTCTATGAATGCCTTCTATTTATATTCAGACCAAAATAAGTTATCTTTCCTTCCTTCCTTGGTGACTTGGCTCAAAGGTCAAGTGATATGAGAGAACCCCAACATTAATCTGCGATAGAAATTGGGAAAACCCAGAAAATTGCAGTGCTTTGTTAGAGTGTTTGGAGTTGTCCAATCCCAAATGATCGGGATATTGGATGGGTCCACATGCACCCCCCATTCATCAATAATGTATCCCAAAAATTGAACCCAAGTCATACCAAAAGTTCATCTCTCCAAATTGGCACACAACTTGTGTTGCCACAGTGTTTGGACGACCTGTCAAATGTGGTGGAGGTGGTATTCCCAACTCTGGATGAGGATCGGGATGCCATCCAAATACACCACCATGAATGAGTTGGTGAGTGGTCGCAAGATGTCATCCATAAGCCTCATGAAAGTTGTGACATCATTCGTCAACCCAAAAGGAATTACCAATCATTAAAAAATGCCATCCTTGGGTTTGAAGGTAGTCTTCCACACATCAAAGGGTTCAATTGGTACATGGTGATACTCGAACTTCAAGTCAATATTGCTGAAACATTTGTCCCCCTTGAGTTGGTCCCAAAGGTCATCAATCCATAGGATTAGATACCTATTCTAGATAATGATCTTGTTCAAAAAATGATAGTCAATATAGAGTCTCCAAGTCCCATCCTTCTTCTGCACCAACATGATTGGGCTCCCATAGGGTGATGAACTTCGCCGGATGTGACCTTTTCGTAGTAGCTCCTAAATCTGCCTCTTGATTTCATCGTTCTCCATAACAGATCATTAATATATTGGTCCATTGGGTAGCCGTGTGCCTGGGATTAGATCGATGGAATTCTTGACCTGAAAATGCAGAGGCACCCTTGCAGGTGAGGTGAAGATGTACCCATACTCCTTGACGACCTTGTCCATCTATTGTTCTTATGCGGAGGAGCCCTGTCGGGAGGTCATGGCCACAATATTATTCTTTCCTTGAGGGAGGACCATAAGGAAAGAAAAATCTGGGTTGGGAAATGAGATTACTGCATTTCTTCTCAGTGATCAAAGAGATGGTGGTAGGTGGTGCTACCTCCGGTATTCTTTATAAATTATTACCCAAAGTAACAATAATAGCATGAGTTCGAGACTCATACACAACACATCACATCCATAAGTATGGTTGGCCTAATAATACATCAAAAAATTCAATATTTAAGCAACATCACATAATACCTCATCCATGAAGGCCATGATGCTATATGCAAGGCGACACTCCTGGCTGACGCGGAGATCCCATCCTTGGTGAAGCCACTTGATGGTGTATGGTTGTGGATGTGCTATGACCGATAGGCCGAGATGCTTCATGACCTCTGCTCAAATGAGGTTATTTTTACTCCCGTTATTGATAATGAACTCTAGCGGGGAACCCTTCACCAAATTTGGGAATGGAAGAGACCCTCCCCCTCCTCTGGATATTCAAGTTCTTCCTTCTGGATCTTGGTGGTGGAAACAATGGAACTGGACTCTACATCGATAATAGTCTTCCCTTATCATTCCCCTTATCGGGTTCTAACCTAGTTTTGGAACATGCACTTGATTCGGAAGCCTTCTTCTCAACCACTAGTGACTACTTGGCCCGACACTCACTTCTATTGTGAGAGGAGCTCTTATGGAACTAAAACCACTTTCTCGTGTCCTTCTTTATCTTTGCGGTGTTTTTCTTCAATTGAGGCTTCAATGGGTTGTCCTAGACCACCCTGCCTTGGCCTTGTCCTTTGTTCTGGAGTTTGTGGATTCCTTTCTGTTGCTTATGATTCGCAGATCCAAAGTATTGCTTCTTCTGATTGAATTTTTGATAAATCTTGGTAGTATACCAATATGCTACACCATGTGAGGAGATTTCGAGGAACTCCATTTCCTTTTGAATGTATCTATGTGAATAACTATAGTACTTCAGCACCAATTTTTTCTATGAATATTTGACACCCAAAATTTTGCAGAGGGTATGGAATAAATTTGTCTACTCATGCACATCTTGATCCCTTTGTTGTTGTAGCGTAGTCCATTGTATTTACTTATCCTCATTTCTCCACATGGCGTAATATTGTTCCTTGATGGAATCTCAGAAATAATTCCAAGTGGGAGTGACAGAGAATAGGGAGGATTTCTCCTCGTCCTTTTTCTCATAGTAGGTTTCCCACGAGTCCTTGACATGGGAGGCATTTTTGAGGATTGAAAAAATATTTTTTCCCTAATTGGAAAAGTCATGAATTGAAAAATATCCTTTTAATAGATTCAACCATATATCTATGGTGCTTGTATCTCTTTTTCCCTAAAAAATGGGAATGTTGAAGTTAACTTATACCTTAAAAGGAGTGGTGCCTCTAGAGTGGCTGTCGGATGAAGATGGGTCGTCAGTGGGTAGCCGTCGAAAAATCTAGGAAAACTTATCCATCATCGCATTCCTCTAGTTCTCGAGGGCCTCCTCGAGAAATATTTTCATAGGATATATTTCTCCCTTGTCTTTATTTTCCTCCACCATGGGATGCTGTCAGGGTTTACAAGGCTGATCTTACAAAGGTTCAACCAGATCGATCCCTAACTCCTTATACCCCGATCTCATATGGGACATGGAAATAAAGATCAAGAAAGAGAAGATCGCTTTGATACCACTAATATGAATTGAAGCAGGAACACAAATAAATATAGAAATAAACACAAATGTAGAGATGCAACAGAGAATATACTTCATTTCATTAATATAAAATAGTTGAAATAAGCTTACAGACAGAATGGAAATAAAATATCTCAGGAGATGGTAGCTTTTCTCTAAAAAGAGACATGGAAGCTACATGCCTCTGAAATATGTTACAATGAGGCTCAAAGGCCTATTTTTTTTTTAGAAACAATGCAAAATCCTAAACATACAAAACCCTAACCCTAGGAGATGAAGCATTGAAACTATGGGCCATGTTTGCGTAAATTAATTCATCAACTTCATAGGGACGTAACTTTGGCTTACAATCTCTGCTTGATGCGCACAATAACTTGTTAGAAATATATAATTGAGGAATACAACTTTTGAGTGACCAACACCAAAGAAAGACCCATGTTGGTCCCGGTTTTCCCAGAAAACATTGTTTAGGGCCTCAAAATGGCTCTGGAATTTCAGGACCCAAAAAAATGCCAATAATATTAAACTGTGGTACAATTGAGGAAACTGAAAATCTGAAAGATATAATGGTGGCGGTCCAAGTGGAATAGGTCAGTGGCCACTAATATCCAACTCGATCATCATGTTAATGTTAAAAATTTAATTAAAGGGATGAAAATGAAAGATAAAGGAGAATGCCAATTTTGCTTTAAGAGTTTAACATTACCATAAATTGCATGTCAATAATAGGGCCATAGCTTTGAATATTATTCTAATATGGACCTAATATTACCATATTTTTTTCTTTCACCTTCCCACTCTCGATACTCCCACAATACTGCTTAACCTCTATTTCTCCAACCAACTCATTTTTGCCTCTGCATGGCCAATGTATTATATTAAAAATACCTTATAATACACATATTTCTATACAACATATAAAAAACCTTTAACTTCCTATAATATGATGAATACATTATTTCATTTTTTCCTCATTTCTTATGCCCCAATATGAATGCACGTGATATGGTATTTATTTTTCAGTGAATCCCCCGTGTACTACACATGATACTTATAATTTCAGTGAGGCCTAACCACCAATAGTTTAGCACATGGGATTCGTTACGGGGAGAAACACCATACCATGTGCATTCATATTGGGGGATATTATTGAGGAAAAAACGACATAATATATTGGGGGATACATAGGGGGTAAATGGTTTTTATATTGGAAGGTATAAAAAATGGAGCTCAAAATTAATGAAAAAATACAAAGGGTTATAAAAAAAGTTACTGAAAAAATGGATACCAACAATATCTATGGAAATTAGGGGTTTTTTAAATTGGCATTAGAGGAAATTTCAACCTAAAAGTGCCCATGAAATATTCATGTAATTTCCATCTCACAATATTTAAACCAATCAAAATCCTTTAAATTTAAAAGAGCTACATGTCAATATTTTTTAGGGAGAAGAAGAAAAACTACTTTTTTTAATTGTATTTGGGCTTATCGCCTTATAGGTTTACTCAAATTTCAAGTGTAGACACTCGTTGGTTGCATAATCAAATTCCACATCCAACGAGTACCATTATGCGTACTTTTGAGAAGACCCACACAATTTGTATCAATGTGGGTCTTCTCGAAGTATGCATAATGGGTACTCATTGGATGTGGAATTAAATTCTTCATCTAATGAGTGTCTACACCTGAAGTTTGAGTAAATATATAAAGATATAACCCAAACAATACAATTAAAAAAAGTAGTTTTCTTTTTTTGCCTCCCAAATTCATAAATCTTATTTTATTATTTTAAATATTGTTTTATTATTTTTCCTTAGAAGGCCACTTTTAGGCTGAAATTTACTCTAATTGAAGGTTTATTGGGTTCATATTGGTAGGGGGTTAAATAATGTTATTTTTAGAGGTATTTTCCAATACATAGTCAAGTTAAGGGTATTTTTTAGTATGACATGAACACATGTGATATGTTGAAGTTTCATTGAGTGAATCCCCTTTGTGGTTTAGAAGGTGCAACAACCACATGTTGAGCTTCTGGAAGAGCTAATTCTTTCTTTCCCTTAGCTACTCAATAATATGTCCCATGAGACTGGTTCTAACAATGGAAACTATATCAACATTAAAATGCTTGGAAAGCTACTTTGTATATGGTGTTTTAACTAAAAATTCCCCCCCTTTTTATGCATGATGGATTGGTGACGTAATATGTAAACTGCATTGAATATTCCACTGAATAGTTCATCACAACATATCTAATAAAATTATACTTAAAAAAGATTCCATAATATACATTATTAAAATTTTATCTCTTTAGATTTATAAATATGTATATTATTGTTAATAACATATACACACAAATTCAAATTATGTAAAAAATAGAGGACAAAAAAATAAAATCTCACAAAGACATTTGACACACAATATGACCTAGGAAACCCTTTCAGGAGAAATACTAACTGGAAGGTGAGGCCTCTCTACTCACTTTATTTGAATGGAAATATGGTTGAGTACAAATAAGTATGGCATATGGCCCATGAGATACTAAAATGTATAAATCCTCTATGTGTGATATAGATCCTATCCCTATTAGATATTTTTTCTCAGCTATGGAATAGATGCACTCGAAAGAATGGAACCCCTTTTCCTCCTAGTGGTCCAGCCATAACACAATTGTATATCCTACTATTAGTTTGGTTTGACTACCTCAAATCTTAACCAAAGTTATAATATGGAATATTTTAGAGTATTTTTCATCAAAATTATTTTTATAGCCTCTTTTTCATGAATAATAGGGGTTGACATGGAATCCTCTCCAACAGTGATGGTGAAAACAGAAAGGTCGACTTCTAAGTGGCATAACTTTTGCATATGAACTCTCATTGATGTGAATATTTCATCATTTGAATGGTATTTGTGTGTAGAATAGGAAACAAATGGGTTGCACTTAAATAGAAAAGTTTCAACTCGAAAATATGTCATTTGATGCCTCAAAAAATTCCCAAAAGGTTTCATACCCCAATTGTCCAAGCTGATTCCCACTGGTAAAAAGGGTACTATGAGTCGATTCCTCCACTTTTTCCACCCTAAAATCATCGAGAAGGATGAAAAAAATATAATGATACAATCCAGATCACACATGTTCATTTTGGAGGATTTCGTTCTCCAAAATCATTTATTGAAAGGTGAGGAAAATTTTCCTCCACCTTCTCTCTAGTGTACCATTTAACTTTTCTTGGAATTTTTCCTTTCGACCCAATCTACAAAATATCATGCTATCCATGTCTTGTAGTTTTGTACCTCTTCTACGAAACTATATCTTCTATCAAATCAGCCGAAGCGTGTATTTCCAAATCCTCCATAGAAGGTAGGACATGTTCCTCTTCCTGATCTAAATGGAGGCTCATAGAGTTTCATATTATCTACATTCATAATTGAGTAAATGCTCATATATGGTGGTAAAATAACTTTATACGAGTTATCACCCACCTTTTATAGTATATTAAATGGACCATACCATAGAGTCTAGATTTTATTTCTAGGCCCCTGTAGCTTCTCCTTGTTTAACTATAGCCATACTCTATCTACTACCTTGAATTATTTATTTTTTCTATGTTGATCGTGCCTAGCATTACATCTCTCATGTAACTTCTACAGTTTCACTTTTACCTATATATCGATGTGCCTAATATTCTCTATATAATTTTTAGGACTCAAAGCATCTCTTGTCTGATCTTCCCTCACTCCTCCTTGTTTCCTATATGCAATGTCCAAAGGTGAAGGCAAAAAATATCCAAAACAAGTTTCAAGTGGGGACTTTCTATTATAAGAGTGGATTGTTATGTTGTAAAAATGTTATATATATATATATATATATATATATATATATACATATATACATATATACATATATATATATATATATATATATATATATATATATATATATATATATATATATATATATATATATATATATATATATATATATATATATATATATACACACGATATTTTCATCCTAGGTATTTGAATTATTTTGGTTGTATCCCCTTAGAAATTTCATCAAATTCCTATTGTCCACTTTTGTTTGTACATATGTTTATTGATGCAGTGTTGTAGATCTCTTGAACTTTGTGTCCATCTTCTCCCATAATGTATTCTATAATGCACTAAGAAATCTTGTATCCTTTTGTAAAATGATGCTTGGTATCCCAAAGTGAACCTAGACCTGTCCAAAGAACAATTTTACTACTTTTTCCCCATTGATGGCATTTCTACAATACAATAAAATACAAATATTGTTGAACCTATCAAATACCACAAATATGCAGTCATGTTACTTTCATGTTTTTGTTATAACTGCCACAAAGTCCATGGAAATTCTTTTCTAATGACAAGTGGGTACATGTAAGGGATGATAAAGACAAAGTTTCTTATTGCCAGGCTTATTGGTACAAAAAATCATGCATCCTTTTATGAACCTAGCTACATGTTCTTGCATCTTGGTCCAACAAATTTACTCTACAAGTTGGTCATGATATTCCCTAGAAACATTTCCCTACAACCTTGTAGGTGTGAGCCTCTCTAATCATTTGCAAGCACTCACCATTAGGAGCACATAGCTTATACAAATTGTAGAGTAAACCATATTAGAGATAGTAGTTAACGATTTTGTCACCATCATGCACATGACATGGACACTGTAACCACTTAAACACCACCTTAATGTCATCATCCTTAAAATATGCATCTCTATATGGATCATAGGTGATTCAGGAGGCCTAAAATAAATGTGAATGGTGATAAATGGCACAAATGGCACAAATGGTGCAAATGGAACCTCAGTCCGACTATGTATGTGAATGTTATTCCCATATGAAGTTAAAGTCAAATAGAAAAAACAAATTGCAAGTTGTACACGGGGTGCCACATGGAACTCCAATAGGATCGCATGTGGCAACGCCATTAGCAGCATCATCAACAGTACAAAACCTCACGGGCCAAATGGGCAGCGTCATGTGTCAGCCTCAGGTTGTACCATATGGTATGTGGAAATTGTAGTGGCTCAATCGACAGACGCAACGTGGCATAATCACTAGGTTCCACATTCCACCTCATGGTTCGCCAATCAAACCATGGCCAAATAAATATAGTGGAGTACCAACACCAATTTGGTAGTAGGTTAATTGGTGGTCAAGTTTGGTGGCTTGGGCTTAACATGGCTAAATCACCACTTAAATTGGTGGATCAACTTGGTTGGGGATAAACTTGGCATAACTTCCATGTCAAACAATATGCTACCAAATCCAGCGGAGGGTTCTAATTCATTAACAAGTTTCCTCTCTCTCTCTCTCTCTCTCTCTCTCTCTCTCTCTCTCTCTCTCTATATATATATATATATATATATATATATATATATATATATATTAGGTATAATGACTTATTTTTGCATATAATTTAATTTCTTTTTGCTGAAATGAATGAAGAGGCCTCTCCACTTTTAAATTGGGCCTCGAGACACAACCCATATTGGGTGAAATTCAATATCAAACATTGGATGCATTGCCTTTATTAGAGAAATTTTGAGGTCTAAAATGGGCCTCCTAAGGAATATTATAAAATAATAGTGGAATTAATAAAATACTTTTAGATTACCTCGTCAATTTTTGGATGGAAAAATGAAAAAATATTTTTTTAACTCATATTTAAACTCATCTACCTATTATTTTACTCAAATTTCAAGCATGAGAACTTGTTAGATCTGTAATTAATTTTTCATCCAAGGAGTACCCATATTGTATACTTTTGACAAACCCTACTACATGAAAATCCGTTTTTTTTTTTTTATTTCACTTTTTTTGTGTAGTAGGCTCCATAAAAGTATGCAACATGTGTACTCCTTAGATGAAAAATTAAATTTTGCATCCAAAGAGTGCTCCCGCTCAAAATTTGAGTAAACTTTTAGGGAGATAAGTTGAAAAAGTAGGTTTTTTTTAAATATTTTCACATTTTTACTCCAAAAATGGTTAATCATCGCCCATGGCTAACATAATCATATTTATTCCTATTGGTTCTTATAAATTTTATTTTCATTTTACTTTTTTTTTAGACCCATTTTTTACCTCAAAATTTCTCGAATGTATGATCTCCTTTTATGTTGCTTCTTCTTTAAGTTTTTTCATATATGGTTTTTACATGCTATTTTATGAAATTTTTTTAGAATCACTGAAGCAAAGATCCTGGAGTAATGGGTAAATGGATCCATGTGCATAACAGTCCCCAAAGTTGTGACCTGTGATGAGGGTGTTCTTAAGAGCATTTCATCCAACTTATTTGTATTTCCCTTGTACTTAATTGGCCAATGATTTTTCTGTAGAAACCTCATTCACTTGTATTTCCTCATTTATTGTATCCTACTCTAGGCCTACAAGTACTGTAGCAGTTGTTTATATATGTCTATTAATTTCTCCTTTCCCATCAGATAGTTCTTCCAGTTCTTCATAGATTCCAACAAGGCATAGAGCTCCTTGTCATAGTAGGGTAGTTAAGTGCTACCCCATGAAATACTTCATAATGGTAGCATAAAAGCCTTCCTCCCTGCATCAATACTTCTCCCACATCATACCCACCTACATTTGTCTCCTCTTCAAAGGGAAGCTACAATCCTGGTAATGCCAAAATCAATGCTTGAGTGATCTTTTTCTTTAGATATTCAAAGGCCCTTCCCTGACACTTTCTCCACTGGAAACTATTGCCCCTTACTGTTATGGCATGGATTGGCACTACTACCACTAAAAATGAGGCTATAAATTTCTTTAGGTACTATGTCGCCATAAAAAAACTCCTAAACACAGAAACATTAGTAGGCACTACCCATTTCATGATGGCCTTTATCTTGGTAGGATTTATCTTCATCTATCCTCTACCTATCACATACCCCAGATACAATACACATGGTTATGCAAACTCACACTTCTTGAGATTTTCCATTAGAATTTGGAGCTTCTTCAATGTCTCCAACACCTACGTAAAATGTGAGATGTGCTCCTCCAAGGTAGCACTGTTTACCAGTATATCATCCAAATATAAAATAACAAATGTATCTATAAAAGGGTGCATTACTTCATTCCTTAATATTATAAAAGTAGTTGGTGTATTGCATGGGTAAAATGGTATGAATAATCACAAATATGGATTGGATTTTAAGGTGGTCTTCGAGGTATATTATTCTTTTACTTGAACCTAGTGATATCTAGATTTTAAGTCCAGTTTGGTGAAGTATTTTTCTTCTTGTAAATGATCTAGTAGATCATCTATCTTAGGTAGGGGGTACCTATTCTAAAGCATGATCTTTCTCAATGTTGTGTAATGTATACACATATGCCAATTCCCATCTTTATTTGGCACAATGATGATGGGTGACCCACATGGTGATGTAATTAGTTGAATGACACCTTGTTCTAGTAGCTACTACAACTATTTATTCACCTCAATTTTATAACAAACTATCTATATACCAAAATTTTTGGAAATGGGGAGTTCGGCAATAGCTAGACCTCATGTTACACTTCCCTCTTAGGTGGTAACCCTTTAGGTTCCCAGAACACATACTTTTATTCCTGTAGCAACTCTTACAGTTGTTGTTTCTATTTCTTAGTACACCCCTCCAAGGACGCCTTGCCTCTTGTTGGCTCTTATACAAATTGATTTTCTCTTAAAGACAATAAAACATACTTCTTGTTGGAAATTATCAATTTCTTGTCTCGGTTGGCACTTACTAATTAATTTTTTTTTTTACTTTCCTTTGTGCACATTTATGGTGAACAATTTTTCATCCTTGAAGAACCAATACTAGTTGTCTCTCTCACAAAATATTGCTTCTCACATGTACATGTAGGGACTCACAAACATGACTCCACATACATAAAGGGGAACCACATCTAGTTCTACTTCATCAAAAAAAAAAACATTAACAACAAATCTATTTTTTCAGTATATCGTTACAGGCTTCAGCTCTACATCCTTATTTACCCATCTAAGTCGATATCGGCTTTGATGATCAAAAAATTCTGACGCCGACTTCTTTACCATATCTAATGCAATGAGATTTTTGCGATCCTAAGCCAAAGAGAACATGCATATTAGTCTTCTTGACCTGTATCTTGATATGGAATAAGTTGGTCATTTATTTCTCTTCCTCTTACTAAAGACTATTTAGATTGACCTCCTTCTACATTGATGTATAGATGATCTTCTCATCCACATCAAATATTCTTTAAACTTGGTTTCTCAAATAAATGGCCATGGTATTTTTCTCCTTATTTTATTTAGTTTTTTCCTTTGAGTTAAGCTCAAGATTCAACTTCCAACACTTCTCCTTTGTATGGTCCTCAATGTTGCAGTGGTTTCAATTGTTGTTAAGATCTTTGCACAGATGTGTCATGGATACCATATTTTTATATTTTCCCCTATTTTTCTTCTTCTTCCATTTTTTAGAAGCGTTATTTTTCTCCTTATTTGTCAATCTGCTTGATTTCCATTTCTTCAAACCTATGTTTTCTAAGTATTGTGCCTGTACACAAGCCTTGGCCACAAATCTAGGCTTGACCAAAATCACTTTATCTTGCAGATGGTGGTGTAGAACCACCAAATATTTTAGGAGTAAATTTGGTTATTTGAGGAGATACCCAATATTATTTCCATCTTTCTGAACTTTATGGTGCGCTCCTACATTCTTTTCCCCTACCTTTACTTGAATTAGTGCCACCATATATGTTGGTCCTCTTCATACCCAATAGGGTAAAAATGTGACTTTATAAGGGTTTTGAAGTCCTACCACTTAGTCACTAGAGGGTTTCCTTCCAACCTCAAGGTCTCCGTGTGGATCTCCCACATATGCATGGTATGGCCCTCTAATTTCAACCACGATAATGAAATCTTATATTCTTCCTCAATTTTATGGACAATTAAATACACTTCAAATTGTTGCAACTGGTGATTTAGCTTAAAAGCATCGATCTCTCTATGGAATGGATTAATATCGACCTTCATTTAATTTTGAATTGGAACTGTGAATGATTCACAACACTCAATCTGCGTTGATATTTTTTGGGTCCTTTCTTCGACTAGTTCTTCTTTTATTCATGATCTCCTAATCTCCCCTCTAATTTTTCCATCGCATTACAACCCCCATCTTCCCTAAATATCCCAAGCTTGTTTCCCAGGGTTGTCATGAGGAGATTTAAATTATTATTTATATTTGTGACTTGTTGTTTTAACCATCAAAAACCTCTCCTTTGCAAGACAATTAGGGTTAATCATATATTCGTTGGCCATGATTATTTTTTTACAACTTTTGGCCCAACCAACCAAGATCCCCTAGAAATATCCAAAACATACTCAAAGAAACCAAATCTTATACTAATATGACCTTCAAACTACCTTGGATATTCTACTCGAAAGTCTGTGACAACAAATATGATAAAATTATACTTAATATTTTTTGAAATATACACTTTTACAATTTTATGTCTCTTTATATTTGTAGATATGTAGATTATTGTTAATAGCATATGGATGCCAATTAAAAGTATAAAAAATATGGAAAAAAACAAAAGAAAATATCATAAACACATTTGACACATGATATGACCTGTGAAACCCTTCTGGGAGAAAATCGCAGCTGGAAGGTGAAATTTCTTTGATCTCTTTATTTGAATGGAAATATTTTTGTGAGTATAAAGAAGTATGGCTTATGTCTAATGGGATACTAAAATTCAAAAATCCTCTTTCTCTACTCCATCTCCTATCCTTCTTGGCTATTATTTCTCATCTATGGAACAAACTCACTTGAAATAATGGAACCTAGGCTTTATAAAACATGATTCTATTATTTTTATGGTTGACATGTTGACTAAGGTAGCTCACTTCATTGTAGTGAAGTATATGAATTCAGCTAATGAGGTATCCTAGGTCTTCATCAGGGAGATAGTGAGGTTACATGGTATTCTTAGGAAGATTGTGTGAGACGGACATTCCAAGTTGACTTCAAAGTTTTGGAGAGAGTTTTTTTTTTAGTATTGGGGAGAGAGTTCGATTTCAATATAGCTTATCATCTACAGATAGATGGATATACAAAGAGGGTCAATAGGATACTAGAGGACATGTTGATAATGTATGTCATGCATCAGCAACAGAAGTGGGAATAGTATCTTCCACTGGTGGAGTTTGCATATAACAATGGGTATCAGGAATATTTTAAGAGGAGTCCGTTCGAGGCACTTTATGGGAATAGTTTTAATACTCCCATCACTTGGAGTGATCCAGTGAATGAGGTATTGATTGGATTGGATATGTTGGCAGAGATGGAACAAGAAATGTAGGTTATAAAGAAGAATCTAAAGGTAGCACAGGACATGCAAAAGAGTTATGAAAATAAAAAAAGGGTATTTATAAAGGAGTTTTAGGTTGGGGAACATGTGTACTTGTGCATCAAGCCCAAGAATATATCCTTTATGATTTGATCATGTGCCAAGTCGACACCTCAGTATTGCAAGCCTCTCAAGATCCTTGAGAGGATTGGACTAGTGGCCAACTTGCACTTCCTCTCACAGTAAAATTCTTTGATGCTTTCCATGTTTCATTTCTTAAGAATTATGTGAAGGATGTTGATAATGTGATTGAATTGTACATATTGTAAGTGGAACCAGAAGGAGAATTCTAGCTGGAACCTTAGGGAATTTTCAAGTGAAATATTCTCATGCTTCGGAATCGAGCAATCAAGAAAGTTAAAGTGCATTGGAAACACTTTTGGCTTGATTAAGCTACATGGGAGATGGTTGAACAGATGTAGGCTATTTACCCTTCTTTATTCGTTGGTTGTGTAGATTTATTATGACGTATGTTTTGAAGTTGTGTTTTGGTTATGTCTGTATATGCATATCTATGTTGTAAATACCGCATCAAATTGTGTTATAAAGCTCCAATAAGAAGTATGGTGTTCATGGTATGATATGATGTAAATGTTCCATCAAGTTTTGTTATAAATATCCATGGGAATCATGTGTTTTGCTAGTTTGTAAGTGTCATTGAACATCAAGGACAGTGTTCCCCCAAGGGGGAGGGATTCATAACAACCCCTGGTTGATTTCCTATGTAAACAAAAAATAATACCAAGGTCATAAGACATGTATTCCAAGCTGAATGTTGGAAAAAACATAGTGATGGGTATCACTGGTGATTAATAAATGGCTATGGAAATTGGAAAAGGCAAAGGGGAAATAATTGGGATTTATTTATGAAAATAAAGGAAAATAGGCAAAAACGAAAGGTGAAAGGTCACAAATGTGCATGAGAGGTAAATTGAAGGAAAAATGAAGGAAAATGAAGAAAATAGAGGCCTCAATGATAAAAAGGCTTGTGAGGATCAGTTCACAACATTTTTTCAATTTTAGCTCAGAGCTCTTTTCTATTCTCTAACTCTCTTATATTCTTACACAGTTAGAAAATTCTTGGAGCATTCTTGGAGCACTCTAGTACTCACTTGGATTTGCAGAAATAAGACAAAGGAAAGTAGGAAAATGCAACGGAGGATGTCGATCGACAAATACAACTAGATTTATTTGTAGGTAACAAGTTCTAGGTGTGATTTCCTTTCCGATTTATGGATACATGGTATATGCATGTGGTTTTCTATTTATGTGTTTTCATTGGCATGCGGGATATTATGGATTGACAGTGTTTTTAGCCTTGCCTTCCCATATTGTTTTGGCTGCTTCCACTTGATTTTTTCTAATTGGTACTCATGATTCCTTATGGCTGTCGGTTGGAACAAACACTATAGAAGTGTTGGAACAAGTTGGGCTGGGTTACTAGTCCTGGAGCCTAGTTTGGTAAAAACACTATAGAGCCCTTAGTGGGTTGAGTTACTAGTGCATGGAGCCGGGTTGGAAAAACACTCTAGATTCCTGGAAGGTTGTGGGTTGAGTTACTAGTTCCTGAACCATGGACAACTTCGGTAGAGAACGATATGGTTGGTGTTAGTGATGCCTAACTATGTGATGGAATCATGGGTTGAGGGTTGAGGTGGTTTCGCCTTTGGAAGCCATGGTTTGTTTTTTTTTGGTTTGTTCCATAATATCCCACATTCATGCTTGGCATATGGCGTGAGAGTGATTGGTTGAAAGATAGAATTGATTCAGCACAATCTATGTTTGGGTGGTACGTGGAAGTCCTTGACTTGGTTGGTAATTTCATATGTTAATAAGAGCTATTCTTATATTATGATTCACATGTAATTGTAGTGATTGTGTTGGTGATGTTATCGCTAAGTTTCCATGATTCATATGATGGTTATTTTCTAGTTATATGTTTTTCATATTATTTGTATATCTAATAGCTCTTTCCATGAAGTGTTTAAATATTGATTGGTTGATGAATGTATGCATTAATAAGTGTTTTTGTAGCTATGTGGAGAGGGAATATGGCCTTATCAGTTATTCTTAGAACAATTTCATGCTTTTATGATCAGATATGCATTCATGACTTGTATCTTACATGTTTTCCATGGGTTCGAAGAAATTTCTATTATGTTCTAGGAAATCTAGGTCAAGTTACGACTTCAATTTTGTATGTTTAGCCATTTTTTCATGTCATTAACAACTCTGAGAAGTTTAAAGAAGTTATGGGAAATAGTCTAGAGGTTGACCTAGAATTGTGGATCAAACCTTGGGACTGCAGCCTCTAAATTGGATAATTTGGGTCACAGCTGCACCAGACATGCTTGTAAGTATGGTTGGAGGCCTTCAACTACATTGAAGCCTTGTCATGCATGCAATTGGGTGCTAATTTGTGTGATAAGGAGCCCCAACTCAGGGGTTTGTCACATGGGTTGGTTCTTTGGACCCTAAGTGTCCCTGTAGCCCTAAGAAATGTTGAGTTGTTAGTCAGTGGTTAGTTGTAGGCCCCACTTCCTTAACTGGAGCTAGGAGGTTGGGGCATGTCATAGTGGAACTTCTCCTCACATTTACCCGGAGGGCTTGTACAAGAGGGTTAATGTGGAGAGGGGGTGCTACAACCCAATAGGCTACTAGTGGTTAGGTAGAATTACCTCAACTCTTAACCAAAGTTAGAATATGGACTCTTCTATAGTCTTATTCATCATAATCACATGACTAGCCTCTTTTTCATGAATAATGGGGGTTGATGCGAGATCCTCTCGAATTATGCTAGTGAAAAAACAAGGTCAAATTTTGAATGACATAACTTTCACATACAGACTTTGATTGACACACTTTTACATTGTTCGAATGGTCTTTATGTGTAGAATATGAAAAAATGGTGCTGCATATTTTTACCCCCAAACAACGTTGTTTGATTCCTCAAAATTCTCCCAGAAAGTTTCAAATGCCAATTTTCCAACTAGGCCTTACTGGTAAAAAGAGTCATGTGAACTTATTCCTCCACTTTTTCCACTTTGAAACCATTGAGATGGATGAAAAACAATATGATTATCCTATCTAAATCATGATACAACACAAACTTGTTTTGATGGAAGAACAACTTTAGAAGAAGGTGACAAGGATGGTACCACTAAAGTTGTTACAGATGGGGAAAGCGACATTGAAAGTGATGGGCATGCAATAGTTGTAGCACTAATAGATGCTTTCAATTTAGCCTCTAAAATCTTTTAGTAGGTTTCTACTAGAAAAACAATGCTAAACCTAACCCAACACTGTGTTCTTCAACCATGATTGTTATAATAAACTCATCATAAAGTGTTTCATCATTCCTCCTCATCATTCCTCCTCTGGTTAGGTAGGGCCTTCTACCACTCCTATGGAACTTCTTTTAACAAGGAATAACTATAAGGAATTATACTTAGTAATGATTTTATGAGAAAAAAAAAATTCAAAATAAATATAATTCAACATGCTTATGCGTATTTTATAAATAGTTTATTATTGTATTTAGGTATGACCACTTTATGTTTTGACATGATATAATTATGTATAGAAAGTAATAAAATAATTTTTAATATGAAATGTTTCTTATTTTTTTAATATAAAAATAAAATATTGAATTTTGATGAATAATAATTGTTATATATATATATATCTATAATAAGTTTTTTTCTTAAATCGTATTTTAAAAAAAAACACATTTCACAATCTTCAGTACTACTAAGATAGACGAACTTTTTTTCCTTTTAAAATAATAAATTATAAATATTATAAATCATGAATTAAATATTTTTAATATATTATATATATATACCGAAATTGAAAAACTCATTGAAATGTGATTTGGAAAGCCAAGGGTCATTGCTGCAGTTGTTTATCTCTTGGTGAGTCATTAAAAATATTCCTTTGTAATTGCAGCAGGGGACAACTGCGTTCTCCATTCGCTCCTTAGGATTAATAGAGAAGGAATTCTTAACATTACAGGAGAGAATTCTGAAACAAGAGTAACGGGGGCGAAATAGAGACACTGCCATGGAGCGTGACGATAAAGTTACGGGAGAAGGGCATGTGAACATTTTTGACGACATTTTTGACGAAGAAGATGAAGAATCCCAGGTTGATGTGGATTCGGGAAGGGCCGGGGAGGAGAACTGGAGAGGCAGGAATCCGATCCCAGCAGATACAATAGAGGGACTGCCTGTCCAACAAATGCAAGTGGTACCTCAAGTGGTACCTCAATTGGGCTCGGTGAAGTGGTACCTCAAGTTTGGGCTGATAATTGTAATATTGATATTGATCACCTCCTTGTTGTTGTTTGTAGTCTTATTTTTAAGGAGAGATAAATAAAAATCAAGAGGATTATAATTATTTAATATTGAGTTTCATGTTACATAAATATTTGTTATCATTAAAGTGCCTTACTCATGATGTAGCAGTGTAAACAATAATCAAAGCAACATTTGAGGCATCCTAACCAATTCCTCATATCGATGTTTAGTGAAATCGGCCATCATTGTCATGTGACAATATTTTGAATGAGTAATGTTTTTTTTACATGGCCTGATAATTTGTCATAATTTAGTTGTGAAATTAGCAATGAGTATGGTCATTTTTATGTTGTTATTGGCTATTTACTCATCACTTTTATTCAAAGAAAATCAAACCACCTGAAATAATCTGCTAATGACCTATAATAAGTAAACTTTCACTCTTGCCAATCTTGCCAATACCTCTATAACCTCTAAATCAAATATTTACTTCTTTTAACCAATCTAAAATAGTTTTAAAACATACTCCACTCCTCGTAATACAACAATATTAACAATATTAACTGTATTAATGTATATATAAATAAGAGGCAAAGCATTACTATCAATATATTAATAAGTGATCCTTGTCTCGACTATTTTTATTTTATATGTTAATAAAGAATACCATTTTTCCTATTTTAGTTTACAGTAATAAACAATAATTAATGTGATTATACTTGGGAAATAATTTTATATGAGAATGTAAAATGTCTAAATCAATATGGTTCAACGTGTTTATGCGTTTTTTGTAAATCATTGTTAATTGTATTAACATCATGCCACTTCTGCTCTTGTGTATATAAACATCATTGTTATATGATATCTAGTTAATATTTTGAGAACGTTTATATAGAATTTATTTTATTTTAATAAAATTATTTCAATATCAATTTTAATGAATGTTATCATTAAATTATATAATTATATATATATATATATATATATATATATATATATATATATATAAAGCATTAATGTAATTGGTTTATTATTCACACAAATAAGCTGGTTAAATGCATTAAGACCAAATAATTTGATGAGAAGAGCATTTAAATGAGTTTCATTTATTGTAGATTATAAATATTATAAGTTTAATAATTTTAATATATATTCATTTATTTTAAGAGAAAGAATGGTAATGAGTTTTCATTAAAAATAAATAAAAAAATAAATTAGGTTAGATGAGTCTAAGATATACTAAAAAAATTTGAAAAAGTTTATATTGTCATTTTAAAATATTTGTGTCATTTTTGAAATAGTAATTATGGAAAAATATATTTTACCGTTTAGTAAGGGGTGATTGTAGTGGTGTAAATATTTGTAAATTAACTTAACTAAAAAATAATAAAATGTTAAAAATAATATAAAACCTAGTATACCAAAAATGTTGAATGTAAACATCTAAATGTTGGCTCAATCAATAACAAAAATTTAGAAGTAATAAAAAACAAAATAAAAATCTATTCTATTATGTTGTTTTATTATTAAAATTACCAATCATTTTTTAAATAAAATAAAATCATTATATATATATATATATATATATATATATATATATATATATATATATATATATATATATATATATATATATATATACCACCTATGAATTAAAATAATTATTTCTTAATCATATTTAAATTATATTAATAAAGACAAAAAAAAAAAAAAAACATAATACTTACAAGTTACAATGAATTTACAATATATAATACTTATAGATATTATTAATTTGTAAATAGACTTTGTTACAATCTCATAAGCCAATACCATGGCTTATCAATACTACAAGGCCAAAAGGCATAACTCATTTCACAATCAAAATAATTTATAAATAATTTATTTTAATTAAATTTATAACATTTTTTTATTAATTCTAAAAGAAAAATTTATAATTAGTTTTGATATATATTTGAATTATTTATCCTCACTACAACTAAAAATATTCCACATATATTTCATAGAGATTAAATCAAGATTTTAATAAAATAAATAATGAGAATATTTATATATATATAAATGTGAAATTTATATCATATAAATAAAACTAGCACAACCACATTATATTTACTAATGTGGTTGATATACACCGATAGGTGTATATAAAATAGATTTACAACCACATTTACCAATGTGATTGATATACGCTGATAGGTCTATATCCACTACCCATCATATTAATTTATATATCAATAAATATATATTATATATAATAAATATATTATATTAACTTGAAATATATATATTATATATTAACAAGAAAATTTATCAATATATTAATTAGGATTAAAATCAGAAAAATATTTTATATATATTAATAATATTAACTATATACATACTATATATTAATTTCAAATATATATATACTATATATTAATAATAAATAATATTTTAATATTTATTAATATTATGTTATTAATAAACCAAAAGAACTAATAATATATTAATAATATATATTATATTATAGTTGGTTATATTATTAATAATATTATAATAATATTAATAAATATTAGAATATTTATTAATACCATATATTAATATATTAATAATATTAAACTCAAAAAAATAACAGAGTAATAAACTTTAACAATTGATATATTAAACTCAAGAGAGTAATAAAGCATATGAAACAATATTTAAAAACAAAAAAAATAAGACATTAATAAACCCTAACAATTAATATTTTAAAGTGAAGATATTAATAAACCCAATTGACAATTAATAATACAAACCCAATGTCATCATAGACCCAAGGGTTTAATATTATAAAGTAAAGGAATCAGCGAATCCAAGGGATAAATATTATAAACCTAACGGATGAATATTATAAACAATAGAGATTAATAAACCCTAAGAATTAATATTTTAAACTGAAAAATCCAAGAAATTAACAAACCCTGAGAATTATTATTTTAAACTCAAGAGAGTAAAAAACCAAATGTGTGATTAACATAATAAACTAAAAGAAATAATAAACCCAAGGCTTTAATATTATAAACCAAAGGAATCAGTCAACCCGAGGAATAAATATTAAAAACCTAAGGGATCAATAAGGCTAAGGGAAATATTAAAAACGATAGAGATTAATAAAACTCAAGAGTTTAACACTATAAACCAAAGGAATTGGTGAACCCAAGGGAAAACCATTACCCAACAAATTATAAACCAAAGGAATTGGTGAACCCAAGGGAATTGATTTAAACATTGAGAAAATTGTTGTCACAATGTGACGTTGGATCAACTATGACCAGGGTTGGACATGGGTGATTTTCATATTGACACAATCTGTCAATACATATCAATCATGATGATATTGATCATTCATATTAAAACTGTAAAGAACTGACAAACCTAAGTAAGTCATTATTTGCAAACCAAAGAATTATAAAACCAAAGAGACAACCATTACTCAACAAAATTATAAACCAAAAGAAAAATTAAAAGTGACCCAAGGAATTAAGATATTTATTGATATTAAATTTTAATGTCAATGATTAAATCAACTATGACCATGGTTGGACATGGGTGATTTTCATATTGAGACAATGTTTGTCATAATGTGTCCTTTGATCATAGATGACATTGAACAATTATTCATATTATAAACAAAAAAAACTAATAAAACCAAGGGTTTAATATTATAAACCAAATGAATTGGTGAACCCAAGGGAAAATCATTACCCAATAAATTATAAACCAAAGGAATTGGTGAACCCAAGGGAATTGATTTAAACATTGAGACAATTGTTGTCACAATGCGACGTTGGACCAACTATGACCATGGTCGGCCATGGGTGATTTTCATATTCAGACAATGTTTCTCATAATGTGTCATTTGATCATGGATGACATTGATCGATTATTCATATTATAAACCAAAAAAACCAGAACCCAATGGAAACATTACCAAAAATTATGAAATCAAAGAAACTAAAGAACCTGCTACCAAGACTAAACATCGAGACAATTTTTGTCACAATGCAACATTGGACCAACTATGACCATGGTTGGCCATGGGTGATTTTCATATTGAGACAATATCGTTTCATCGTGACATTTGATCATGGATGACATTGATCGATTATTCATATTATAAACCAAACAACTACACAAACCAAGGGTTTAACATTGCAAAGTCCAAAAGAACTGTGAACCCAAGGAATTGATTTAAACATTGAGACACTATCACAATGCCGACGCTGGGACCAACTATGACTCATGGTCGGCCATGTATACTACAGAGATAATATTTTCGTGGAACGTGCAGACATTTGATCATAGATGAAATTGATCGATTATTCATATTATAAACCAAAAGAACTAATAAACCCAAGGTTTTAATATTATCAACCAAAGGAATTGGTGAACCTAAGGGAATTGATTTAAACATTGAGACAATTGTTGTCAGAATGTGATGTTCGACCAACTATGACCATGGTTGGCCATGGGTGATTTCCATGTTGAGACAATATTTTTCAGAATGTGACATTTGAACATGGATGACATTGATCGATTATTCATATTATAAATCGAAAGAACTAATAAACCGAAGGGTTTAATATTATAAACCAAAGGAATTGCTGAACCAAAGGGAATTGATTTAAACATTGAAAAATTTGTTGTAACAATGCGACGTTGGACCAACTATGACCATGGTTGGCCGTGGGTGATTTTCATATTGAGACAAGATTTTTCAGAATGTCACATTTTATCATGGATGACATTGATCGATCATTCATCTTATAAACCAAAAGAACTAATAAACCCAAGGGTTTAATATTATAAACCAAAGGAATTGGTGAACCCAAGGGACAACCATTACCCAAGAAACTATAAACCAAAATGAATTGGTGAACCCAAGGGAATTGATTTAAACATTGAGACAATTGTTGTCACAATGCGACATTGGACCAACTATGACCATGGTTGGCCATGGGTGATATAAACCAAAGGAATTTGTGAACCCAAGAGACAACCATTAGTCAACAAATTATAAACCAAAAGGAATTGGTGAACCCAAGGGAATTGATTTAAACATTGAGACAATTATTGTCACAATGCGACATTGGACCAACTATGACCATGGTTGGCCATGGGTGATTTTCATATTGAGACAATGTTTGTCATAATGTGTCATTTGATCATGCATGACATTGATCTATTATTCATATTATAAACCAAAAAAAATAATAAACCCAACGGTTTAATATTATAAACCAAAGGAATTGGTGAACCCAAGGGAAAATTATTACCCAAAAAATTATAAACCAAAGGAATTGGTGAACCTAAGGGAATTTATTTAAACATTCAGACAATTGCTGTCACAATGTGACGTTGGACCAACTATTACCATGGTTGGCCATGGGTGATTTTCATATAGATACAATTTCTTTCACAATGTGACATTTGTTCATGGATGACATTAATCGATTATTCATATTATAAACCAAAAAAACTAATAAACACAAGGGTTTAATATTATAAAGCAAAGGAATTGGTGAACCCAAGGGAAAATCATTACCCAACAAATTATAAACCAAAGGAATTGATTAACCCAAGGGAATTGATTTAAACATTGAGACAATTGTTGTCACAATGTGATGTTGGACCAACTATGACCATGGTTGGCCATGGGTGATCTTCATATCGAGAACGATATTTGTCAAATGTGACATTTGATCATGGATGACATTGATCGATTATTCATATTATAAACCAAAAGAACTAATAAACCCAAGGGTTTAATATTATAAGCCAAAGGAATTGGTGAACCCAAGGGAATTGATTTAAAAATTGAGACAATTGTTGTCACAATGCGAGGTTGGACCAACTATGACCATGGTTGGCCATGGGTGATTTTCATATTGAGACAATATTTGTGAGAATGTGACATTTGATCATGGATGACATTGATCGATTATTCGTATTATAAACCAAAATAACTAATAAAACCAAGGGTTTAATTTTATAAACCAAAGGAATTGGTGAACCCAGGGGAATTGGTTTAAACATTGAGACAATTTTTGTCAGAATGCGATGTTGGACAAACTATGACCATGGTTGGCCATGGGTGATTTCCATGTTGAGAAAATATTTGTCAGAATGTGACTTTTGAATGTGGATGACATTGATCGATTATTCATATTATGAATCAAAAGAACTAATAAACCCAAGGGTTTAATATTATAAACCAAAGGAATTGTTGAACCCAAGGTAGTTGATTTAAACATTGAGAAAAGTGTTGTAACAATGTGACATTGGACCAAATATCTTGATACTGCGTTTGTACTGGGTGATTTTCATGTTGAGACAATATTTGTCAAAATGTGAGGTATCATAAGTGTCATTGATCGATTATTCATCTTCTTTAAACCAAAAAGAACTAATAAACCCAAGGGTTTAATATTATAAACCAAAAGGAATTGGTGAACCCAAGGAATGATGCATTACCCAACAAACTATAAACCAAAAGAAATTGGTGAACCCAAGGGAATTGATTTAAACATTGAGATAATTGTTGTCACAATGCGACGTTGGACCAATTATGAGCATGGTTGGCCATGGGTGAATTTCATATTGAGAAAATATTTCTCAGAATGTGACATTTGATCATGGATGACATTGATCGATTATTCATATTATAAACCAAAATAACTAATCAACCCAAGGGTTTAATATTATAAAACAATGGAATTGGTGAACCCAAGGGTAAATCATCACCTAACAAATTATAAACCAAAGGAATTGGTGAGCCCAAGGGAATTGATTTAAACATTGAGACAATTGTTGTCACAATGCGACATTGGACCAACTATGACCATGGTTGGCCATGTGTGATTTTCATATTGAGACAATGTTTCAGAATGTGACATTTGATCATGGATGACATTGATCGATTATTCATATTATAAAACAAAAGAACTAATAAACCCAAGGGTTTAATATTATAAACCAAAGGAATTAGTGAACCCAAGGGAATTTATTTAAACATTGAGACAATTGTTGTCACAATGCGACGTTGGACCAACTATGACCACGATTGGCCATAGGTGATTTTCATATTGAGACAATATTTGTCAGAATGTGAAATTTGATCATGGATGACATTGATCGATTATTCATATTATAAACCAAAATAACTAATAAACCCAAGGGTTTAATATTATAAACCAAATGAATTGGTGAACCCAAGGAAAATCATTACCCAACAAATCATAAACCAAAGGAATTGGTGAACCCAGCGAAATGATTTAAACATTGAGACAATTGTTTGTCACAATCGACATTAGACCAACTATGACCATGGGTGGCCATGTGTGTTGATTTTCATATTGAGACAATGTTTTAGAATTTGACATTTGATCATGGATGACATTGATCGATTATTCATATTCTAAGCGAAAAAACTAATAAACAGGAGTTTAATATTATAAACCAAAGGAATTGGTGAACCCAAGGGAAAATCATTACCCAAAAAACTATAAACCAATGGAATTGGTAAACCCAAGGGAATTGATTTAAACATTGAGACAATTGTTGTCACGATGTGATGTTGGACCAACTATGACCATGGTTGGCCATGGGTGATTTTCATAGAGAGACAATATTTTTCAGAATGTGACATTTTATCATGAATGAAATTGATCGATTATTCATATTATAAACCAAAATAACTAATAAACCCAAGCGTTTAATATTATAAACCAAAGGAATTGGTGAACCCAAGGTAATTTATTTAAAAATGGAGACAATTGTTGTCACAATGTGATGTTGGACGAACTATAACCATGGTTGGCCATGGGTGATTTTCATGTTGAGACAATATTTGTCAGAATATGACATTTGATCATGGAGGACATTGATCGATTATTCATATTATAAATCAAAAGAGATAATAAACCCAAGAGTTTAATATTATAAACCAAAGGAATTGCTGAACCCAAGCGAATTAATTTAAAAATTGAGACAATTGTTGTCACAATGCGACGTTGGACCAACTATGACCATGGTTGGCCGTGGGTGATTTTCGTATTTAGACAAGATTTGTCAGAATGTGAAATTTTATCATGGATGACATTGATTGATTATTCATGTTATAAACCAAAAAAACTAATAAACCCAAGGTTTAATATAATAAACCAAAGGAATTGGTGAATCCAAGGGAATTGATTTAAACATTGAGACAAATGTTGTCACAATCCGATGTTGGAACAACTATGACCATGGCTAGCCATGGGTCATTTTGATACTGAAAAATTGTTTATCAGAATGTGACAATTGATCATGGATGAAATTGATCGATTATTCATATTATAAACCAAAAGAACTAATAAACCCAAGGTTTTAATATTATAAACCAAAGGAATTGGTGAACCCAAGGGAATTTATTTAAACATTGAGTCAATTTTTGTCACAATGCAATGTTGGACCAACTATGACCATGGTTGGCCATGGGTGATTTTCATATTGAGACAATATTTGTCAGAATATGACATTTGATCATGGATGACATTGATCTATTATTCATATTATAAACCAAAATAACTAATAAATCCAAGGTTTTAATATTATAAACCAAAGGAATTGGTGAAACCAAGGGAATTGATTTAAACATTGAGACAATTGTTGTCATAATGCGATGTTGGATCAATTATGGCCATGGTTGGCCATGGGTGATTTTCATATTGAGACAACATTTGTCAGAATGTGAAATTTGATCATGGATGACATTGATCAATTATTCATATTATAAACCAAAAGAGCTAATAAACCCAAGGGTTTAATATTATAAACCAAAGGAATTGGTGAACCCAAGGGAATTGATTTAAACATCGAGACAATTTTTGTCACAATGTGACGTTGGACCAACTATGACCATGGTTGGCCATGGGTGATTTTCATATTGAGACAATTTTTGTCAGAATGTAGCATTTGATCATGGATGACATTGATCGATTACTCATATTATAAACCAAAAAAACTAATAAACCCAATGGTTTAATATTATAAACGAAAGGGAAAACCATTACCCAAAAAATTATAAACTAAAGGAATCGGTGAACCCAAGGGAATTGATTTAAACATTGAGACAATTGTTGTCACAATGTGACGTTGGACCAACTATGAAAATGGTTGGCCATGGGTGATTTTCATAATGAGACAATATTTGTCAGAATGTGACATTTGATCATGGATGACATTGATCGATTATTCATATTATAAACCAAAAGAACTAATAAATCCAAGGGTTTAATATTATAAACCAAAAGAATTGCTGACCCCAAGGGAAAACCATGACCCAACAAATTATAAACGAAAGGAATTGGTGAACCCAAGGGAATTGAATAAGTTTAACCATGGTTGAATATGGCTAAGTAAACTTCTCTATCATTTAACATAGGTGAGAATGAGACCTTGGTTGACTATGGGTAAGTAAACTTCTCTATCATTTAACATAGGTGAGAATGAGACTATGTTGGCAATGTTTGGCCATAGTTGATTAAAATGATTAGAATGTAAATATTATTAGTATTACTTATTCATATTAATATTAATAATATTTCCATTAACAATATTAATTTTAATATCATTAATACTATTAGTGATATGGTTACAATGAATATTTTTTTTTTTTGCCTTCAACTCATTTTTTATGTTAAATAAAAGAGAATTATAATTACTTAAACTATTATTATACTTATTTAGATATTATTATTTTTGTTTATATATTATTTTAGATATAATTATAATTATTATAATTATTAATTATAATTAAGTCTCACCGTGGATTATTATGGTTTAAGAGGGTTACCCATGGATGACTATGGCTAAGAAAAATTGTGTATTATTGAGCATTGGTGACAATGAGTGACATTCATTGAGTGTGTTGAAAATGTTTAACCATATTTAATTAAAATGATTAGCATGTAGAAATTATTAATTATTAAAAGTAATCTTATATTATTTATACTAAAATCATTAATGATAATATCATTAATACTTTTAACCATTTGACTACACCATGTAAATGTGCTTCATCACCACTTTTAGGGCTTCATTCTTTATATGAATTCCTTGACCTGCTTCTTGAGTTTCTCCTCTAGATTCTCCTATGCATATTTCTAGCTTATCTAAGCACTCCTTTTTCTCATACCAAAAATAATTCCTCAAGTCCCATTTTTCTGATTTTTCACTTAGTTCTGGTTATATGCTCTTCAAAATCCACATAGAAGATTCTAATATATACTACTTAATACTTTTCCACCACTTATCAATATATATTGATACAAATTACTTAACATTACTTATTATATTTTACTATTAAATATACTTTCATTTGTGATAATTTTAATTCATATACTTTGTTTCCTATATTTTTCTATAATATAATTCAATTCAATTTGTAATTAAAATATTAAATATTCAAAACGCCATTTATTATATTGAGAAAGTGAATATTTTAATAATGTGGAAATCACTTAACATATATAAAATTAAATCCTCACTATAATTTTACAAATTTAATATTACCTACTTTCTTTTTTATAACGTGACTAAGTTTGTGAGTTAGAGTTAAGCACCAAACACATATTAGTATCATGTATGAACTATTAAATTAGAAGTCCATAGTATTTACTCACTCCCTCTGTTGTTTTCTTCTCTCCTAGCCATGGGTGTTAGCTTTATGAAAGTTTTTATAATAGTTTAATTACATAGTTTTGAAAGGAGGTGAGAAATTTAATAAGAGTTAGATCATAATTCTAAAGAAAATGTTTTATTTATGGTTATTATATCTTTGTAATTGGATAGTGTTTGATGTTTTTTTGGTCTTATTCTAAGTGTATATATAATTATAAACTTTTTAATTTCTAAATCTTCCGAGAAATCACATGATTTTTTTTTTGGAACCGACACGTTTTGAACTACCAACTGTAGTTCATCATCAGGATAATGATGAACGACAGTTGGTAGTTCGAAATGCGTCGGTTCCCAAAAAATTTCATGTGATTTCCCGAAAAATTTAGAAATTAAAATGTTATGGATCACAGAAGTTTGCACTCTCAAATAATTATAAACTATATATATTCTTTTATTAAAATTTAAATTAAAATATTTAATTAAAATCTTTTAATATAATTATTAATTTATAAAAATATTGATATGACAAAAATATACATTGCATTAATAAAATGTAATAATTGCAAAATTACAATTTTAATAAAAAGGTAATGATTGCAAAATTACAATTTATGATATATTATGCAATAAAAAGTTAAAATTCTTAATAATAATACCAAAATTAAATACTAATATATATTTTTGAAAAGAAAAGAATTATTTATATAATTTAACTTTATTCCATGAATACAAATTTAAAACGTATGTCTTAACTCATTGGGAACAGGGAAATACCTATTGCGTTATACTGCAGAATAATAATGAGTTGACATTAAGTGATTTAATCAATACGTATGTATTTAACAACTCAAATTCTCCAGTACCGCTAACTGACCCTATAAATAATGGCGGTGGAGAACATTAAACAGTGGGCTCCTTCAGCTATGGCTACGAAGGCTAATAGCCGTGGCTTTCCTCCAGTAAAAAAGAAAGTGAAATTCCTCAGCTTTGATATCACCATGAAGAACATAGGAAGAAATCAATCTGCTATGGTAGCTAGATACACTGAATAACTCACATGGTAGCTACATAATAGAGCATACAAGAAGAAATAAACACATGAAACTTATGGAGAATTCTTTGGAGCATAGAAGAATAAATAGACGCAAGAAACTCATTGAGAATTTTATTGGAAAGATTTTTAGAACTTTGATAATAGAAATATTTTTATTTCATACATGTTTGACTAATATTTCTTAAATTTAGATTTTATATAAACTACCAAAATCTATATAATAACCAAAAAAAGCACTATATTGTTCATCTTTCAAAACATTTTTGCCAATATATCTATATGTGGAAATTTCATCGTAATCAGAACCACAAGGCTCACCCATATCTTAATTATAGTTTGAGGAAGTTTCTACAGCAATGAATCTAAAATAAAAGTAAATATATGTTAACTTTACATTTATAATGTATTGTATCGTATGAGTTTGGAGATGTAAATAATGGTCTAAACTTCCCTTTTCAAATTTTTTGGAAATAGTATAAATGCAAATTTAAATTAAGTTGAATTATATATATATATATATATATATAAAATAAATTATCAAACATATATATTAAAAATAAATAATATTATAGTATGTTATATTTTAATATATTAATTTTATGATAATAAATAAAAAACATTACATGACAGGATACCTACAGCCATCTCAATGAAGATCAATAGGTCATGTTATATAAATGAATTAATGGTCGTCTCCATCCAACAGTGGGAAGTACGTTTCCTTGATTGTAATGATCCGATGTCTATGGTAAAATCTCGCACGGCTATTATACACGAGCTTTAACCCACGATGAGAGAGGTTTCAAAAAATTGTTCAGGAACACGTGTCACCCAACCTATGGAATCTCTCCAGATTCTGAATTACAACTTACCACTTTTCTAACTTGTGATATACTGCCGGATTAACTGGAAACCACGTTCACTCTTATACTTCACGGTTTTGGTTCTCACTTTCAAGGTTCCTTATTGACCAAGGACCCGCTTCTAAATTCGACCCGAATTGTCACTCGCTGTACATTCAATTCAAATTTCATGATTTAATCAATTTGATAACGCCGTAGCCGCCAAAAACTCATGTAAGATTGCCAAATTGGGAATATCATTTGAAACAAAATGATATAGCATCATGCAATTATTCAGATATTCTTTTATCTCCATCTTGCAAACATCATTACAACCAGCAGGTGGAGATTAGGTCCATGGCCTTTCTTTAGAATTGCTCACGATCTGGATAACTATAATGAAGATTTGCAGAAACAAGAAACAAATATTAGATACCAAGCAAGATACCGAACCTTCATTCATGTAACTCAACGGCTATGAATTTTAATGCTAATATTCGCAAGTGAAAGAGCATTAAACAAACTATATGGAATATTTTACAGGATCAAATATTCCACAAGGCATTGACTACAGAAATTGTTGATTGATGACAGTGAATTTAGTACCACTACAGCCAACTCTATTTGAAATCAGTGCTCTTAGGTTTCCTGCATATAACATAAATTTATTCAGTGGCCAATGAAAAGTGTCATATAATATTTAAGATGTGTTATCAAGTCATTGGCCAGACCTCATCATTTGTGTTGTATGCCTGGAGACCACTCAAACGAGTAAAAAAAGAGATGAGGTAAGGGAACATGTCTCATCCCTCATCTCCAATTGTTACAATGCTTTATATAAGATTACATCGGAGAATATATTGTTTCAATGCTTCCTATATGATTATATATTGTATTCAACTATAATTAGCCAAATATGGGCAGCGAACCTGAGCATTGAACAAAAGAGGCACCAAACAAAATGGGCATAGAACTTGAATGATTCGTATAACCATATTCTGAATTGTAACCAATAGGAGCATGAATTGCATGCATATTTGCCCATATATTGAAGTTTGAAATTATGTACATACGGAGATTTAGGCAGAGTGTCGATTACATTTTCTATGTAGTGAAATATATTTTTGAAGATTTATTAAATAAGAAACACATAAGTTTAGGTTTTGACATAAACTCATTAATAATTGAAAAATAAGAGAGTTTTCTCATCGTTATAATTCTTGAAAAGTTAACTATTTAATACTTGTATTATTCTCAAACGAACAAAAGAAATATTTAAAGGCATGTACATACATTTTATTATTATGAAAACTCCCACTTGGCTCGGACTCCAGCTAGAATGCCATTGAGGAAAAATGTGGAAGCATATACATACCTTCCATCACCACCCTCTTTCTGAAACACTTGTGACCCCAAAGGTTCCAGACGAGAAGACATATTCCCGCCAAGAGTGAACTTTATCAAAACTAAGCATTGCACAACACTATATAACCATCCACCAAAAACATTTATGCCAAGGGTTCCTAACACTACACTAATTGATACGATGCAAAGTATCTCCATGTAATGAGATATTGATCGATTGAATGCTTTCTATGTAACGAGATTAGTTATAATTCTTGTTCTCATGAATAAAATTAGTATGCTTTTCAGTGGAAAAGAACTACATCATTGACCCTCAAATTGAAGACAGAATTTTGATTACTCACCTGGAAAAACCCGAAGACTTGATTTGACTGAAACATGTTATGATACCGTCCACTATAAATTCCTTCGCATATTTGATATCATCCTCCTGTCCAGTGAAAAAAAGGAGCAAAGTGTAATGGCCGTGTCCAAAAGGAAGGATTTCTTACTTCGATCCGAGCTGCACAATCCTGCTTCTCTGCGTCCAAATGTCTTGGCTTCTCTGAACAGGGTGGCCTTATGGTCTGAACGAAATTGGGTGTTACAGAATTTCAAGCATCGCCTTCGGCGCATTGGAGAATGGCGACGGCAAATTCATCTTCCTAATCAACGTGTCATTATTCCTTCAACATCCATATGTTTCAGAATCCAAATATGCATGTGTTTCAAAGTGTGTGTTGGAGTATGTCGACGGCAAATTCATCTTCCTAATCAATGTGTCATTATTCCTTCAACATTCACACGTTTTAGAATGGAAATAGACATGCGTTTCAAAGTTTAGCTCTAATCCCTCATACGTGGAGATAAATAAGATGCACAGTAAATTTTTAATGATCATTTGGTAAAAAATTAAATTAAGCAGGGTTTAAACACTTGATTTAGACATGCAAGGAGGTTATCGCTTTCAATTTCATTCATTGATTGAGTGGCGACAACGAGAATATACCAGCGTCTTTCAATCTAGACCACCAGATGAAAAAGATTAATTAGCATAATCACAAAAGAGCCGATTTCTGATAGGGGGATACGCCTATCGGCATAATTATGAAGAACCAATACATATTCATTTTAATTAAGCATCTATCAAGTAATGAGAGGAATCAAATTTCTCTAATTGCAAAATTTTCTTATGTTTTTGCACTCATTTTTTTTTTTGAATCTCCGAAATTTTAATCTTTTTCTATCCTTGATTAATCCATAGTTAAGATAGATCTATATTGATAATAATGCAATGTTCAAATTCAAAATTAATAATATCTCATATATATATATTCAATCATATTACAACACAATCATTTCTTTTCAAATTTATTTGTAATAATACTAATAGTTTAAAAGATATAATCTTACACTTTTCTCTGAAGATAAAAACACTTTCCTCTCCTTATTCATGAATTTCTGTTACTAATAATTTCCACTTTTTCTCAAGAAACCACATTTTCTGCTTTTGAACTATTTATACAATTATTCATCGTATCACTCTCCATGACACATCTTTTTTTCTCTAAAAGAGGCATCCACGCATTCATCGATAGCATCATATAGACATATACTAGTGCACCTAACCATATAAAATTTGAAATTAACCATATTGGCATATAAATGATAAAATACCTACTAAGATTGATGGCATGTTAAATATAAAAAAAAAATTAAAGGAAATAAATAAACAAAGACACCTAATTTTAGAAAATTAATAATAGCTCATTACGATGACATGTTTTTGTTTTAATGGCTAAGTTTGATAGAAATGCAATTGGATTAAATTTGTGAGTTTTTTAGTTCTAAACTAATAATAACCCTTCACAGCTAGATATTTTTGGTGTTAAGACTAAGTTGGATAGAAATACAAGTGAAGTAAATATGCGGGGATTTGGTTCTAAAGTTGAAGGAAGAGGAATTAAATTGTCAAGAATTTTTAAATCATTGTTGTATTGGTCTAGAAAACAATAGCTATACTTGTCAAGAGTACGCAATTTTAGGTTGAAAACTACGAATGTTAACTTTTTGTTTACCGAGAGATGGTTTGAACGCTTCTTATTTCTTTTACAGCAAGGGGAAACGATTTGCAAATGCGGTGGACATCCTGTGGTGTAAATTTGAATGTAGAGTCCCTCGATGCTACTCTTTTGTGGTTGAGTTGTGTATGTTTCTATTTATATACAGTGGAAGGTGTGAAATTTAAATTTTTAAGGTTTTGGTGGATTTTAGAATTTATCATTTTATTGTTTATGTTTCATCACTTTACGATTTGTTTTCTTATCTAAACGGATTTAGGCGAAAAATCATTTTTCATCTTTCATGAAAATCATATTAGGATTATTATTAAATATTATATTCCTGTATGACAAAAGAAAAAAAAAACTTTATTATTTCATATATTTATATAATACCGATATTTTGAAATATTTAAGACTATGGAATCAGAAGAATTTATATGTGTTAGAAATCAGATCCCCACTGAAACGATGTCGGGAATGGTTGAATGAGTAGTGATAGGATTTAAATAAATTTTAATAGTTATTGTCGAATCATTAAACAATTGTGCACATCATAACCTTGGTAGATTTTAATATAAATGCAGCATAAAATAAATACATAAGATCTATGATAAAAATTAAGGTAAACATGTACAAGGAGACACAAGTATTTTTAGTGGAAAACCCAAAGGGATGAAAACCACCTTGATGTTACTGGGTGCTGCTCCAAATATTTTATTAATTTTTCAAATCTCTATCACATCTTTTAGCTCGCTACCAATAATAACTATCCACTACTTTTCAAAAATTTAGTTGGCCACCACAAGTAAGGAGACTCTACCCCACTACAAGGAAAATACTTTCTAGTGAAGGTTATAATGAAGGTTTTTAGTGTGATAAAATTGGAAAAAAAATGTCAAAAAAACATCTGCTAAAATATTTTTTGGGATAGCGGATGTTTTAGCGGTGGTTTTAATGGAACTTCCTCACAACTTAAAACATCTAGGTTGTCAGAGGTTCTCGAGGATGTTTTTTTTCGGTGCACTTAATGGAAAAAGTAGCACCATTGGGCTACATACAAAAAAGCACCAAGCGAAATACATAACTAAAAGAACTGAGGTGTTGAATGCAAATAATACCAATGCGTAATATAGACTGCATCGGTGCTAAGAGATAAAAAAAGCTTTGGGGCGTTATTCTAAGGAATCACATTGGATTACCCAAAAAATAAATGGTGTGAGTGTTTTCTTTTAAACTTACATCACTGATGCATATCATTAGTAAAAATTCCGTGGTCCATTAGTTATACAAAAGGATAGATGATGTTAGCTTTCATAAATCACCAAGCTGGAAATAATCTTTTGTAGGACCTCACAGCTAGTTACATGAAAGCATAGGTGCATGAAGAATTAAAATGTACTGTGGTGTTAATCTCAAACATGATTGGTGCTTGAAGTGATAAATGCATTGGTGATCTCGTTTTCTAAAAAAGAACTGGGCATGCAAAAAAAAAAAATTATGGTGTTTTTATATAACACAACACACTGGTGGTTTTTTTTTTAATGTTGGAGAGGCACACATTTTTTTAATGATATTTTCTCTTTTTTTGAAACATCTATCTGTGATAGTGAAAATATTGTAATTTTGTAAATTCTTAATTGATCAAAAAATGAACATATATCTTATATCAATATTCATATAAATTAAAATTTGATTAGTGTATTTGTATATCATGTTTGGATTATTTTTTTATATTATCATATTTTGCATCTCTTCATTATAATATTTAATCATCTGTGTATTTAATGAGTGGTGTAATATTTTATAGCGAAATTGGGTAACACAATAGAATGAATTAAAATGAATTTTATTATATATCAGTAAAAGGCTCTTTTTCATACAAAATGGGGTTGTTATTGGTAACCCCTTATCTTTCAATTGGAACACTATGTACATTACATTAAACAAGATGAATGATTTTCCTAGACAATTATTTCAGAAAATACAACAGGTTGCATTGATATCCAAATCAATCATCAGTCTTTTTTGAAATTGATGTCAGTGCTCGAGCTAATTCCATGAATTTGGTTATTTGGAGGATTGTTTTGTTGATTGCATTGATGTTTTTCATCTTCTTGATCTTACAATTCCATCTACAAACATAAAAATAAAATGTAATGAGTGTATATACATTGGTGAGAATAATGAAAATTAAAATAAATAATATACATCAATGTAAATCAAATAATAATGTACCTTAGTATGAAATGACTCATAAATTGTGCACATGGTTTCGAAACAAAGTCTCATGCCCTGTTGCAACAATTTCTCTGCTGGCGTAGTTCCATACTTCGTTTCTTGCATGTTTAAAACCCCATTATAAATAATATATTTAATATAAAGAATTTTTGTGTTCTATTAATTATAAACTCAGAGAATTAAAAAAATACATGCTTATAAATTTCACAATTAATTTTTTATATGTCAACATATATTCACAACCCTTATTTAACCCAATGTTTATTAATTCTTCTGATGGTTATTCTATCTATGTTAGCACCTATTTGAATACATTCAAGAATGGTTGTTTTAAAACAACTTAAAATATACAAAAATGAAACCTTGAGTTATTCTAAGGGAATATTAAAAATTACTCACAAACTTTGAAATCAACACTTTTCTTCCATGGCGTCATGTTTTATGTGGTAAATGAGGTCCATCTTGTTTTATTTTCGGCAATAAAATACTCTAAAATTAATATTTAATGCTAAATTATATTTTTATATGTACAAACAAATAATGATTACATACAATTGAAACATGTTTTTGTTGAGATGGCTCCTCCTATGATGCAATTATGTCCATTTCTTTGACCATCTTCTTATACATTTTTTTGGATATTTCTACTGTCATGTTTCGCATATCCGCGCATTAATCATTTGGAATTTTCACAATATTATTGAAAAAAAGTAATAAACTATTTTTATAATGGTATATAAAAACTAAATATAACAAAATCAATATTAATAAATGAATGGTTTGTAGTAATATATACATATAATTATAGAAAATAATTTTATACAATTAACAATTTTACCTTTTGAATGATTCCTTTTTGTTGTTGTAGTTTTTTCTATTGCAAGTCTAACATGTCTCATTGACCATTTCTCTCGGAATACTTCCTTTTGTTTATATATAATTTGGTTTTTAGAATTATTAGATTGGTTTTTTTATTGTAAGTGGAAAGTACATCTATACAGTCATTCCACTTGATCCCTCGTATTTCTGTAAAATCCCCCCCCCCCCCCACCCCTTTCATTAACCTCCAACACCACTCCAGATGAGCTAAGGACCAATTCATGGTCATTTACATGTTCTATAAATTTTATTTTCTTAGAACAACATTTATATTTTCCTTCGTTGTTGCTCCCTACAGGACATTAAACATATATGAATTAATATAATTTTTTAAAATTGTTATCTAATATTCTTAATATTGAAAAGTAGTGGCTAGTTGCGCTTTCTTAACATCATCATTATTAAACTGTTGCGTTGTCCACACAACATCAGTGACAAACGAGAATTGGTATGTATCTTCATTCCCAATAATGCAGAAATTAGGTAACTTCATGGAGGTGACCATCTCTGCACCTAGTGGTGGAGGTGGAGGTGGAGTGGATGTCTTAGAGTGAGATGAGTTTAGAAGTGTAATGGATGGGACATGAATTATGGCCAACGACCGAAGACTATTCTGATCTTGCAATACTTCTTCTTCAAAGTGCGCAGATTCACCAGAGTTACTAGTTTCTGATTCTTCATCACTGTCAGATTTATGCTTGAGAGGACTGTAAATAAAACCTTATTCTAGATCTACTTTGTAACTTCTTCAACTCAAGAAAATTTAACCATTATATTAACATATTTAACGATATTTACCGAGAGGAACAATAAAAATAACCAACAACAAAACACATAAAAATGAGCACGTATGTTTATCCAGGAAAAACCCCAACTCTAGGGAAAACCCATCCAATGAAATTTCATTAACCATTGGCCAAAACCATGTCTAATTCAGCCAAGTAAGCCTTCACCCCTCACCTCCAGGTGTCTATTACAATGAATTCCTCACAGCCTTTTATAGGCTTCATTACATGCAATACCATGAGATCAAAAACCATGGGTGCACAATATCATGTGCCCCAAAAATACTGATCGTTTAACCTGGTCAACCTTGACTCTAACCCCATGTCAATTTACTTAACATTCCCCCCTTAAACATGACTTGGGGTTTCTTGACTAATTCTAGCCAAAAATTCTGAGACAACCCCGCTGACTCTAGCCCTTCCCCCGTCAAATTTTTTACCTAGGATAGTTATTAAATTGACATCCCCCTATCACCTAGGTCTAACCCATACTTTAATAGTGATTACCCAAAGGTACGCATGCCATATGAGGCATTACAAAAGTATGCCCATTTACATGCAATAAAATTTGACTCCATTATAATATATATATATATATATTATATATATATATATATATTATATATATATATATATATATATATATATATATATATATATATATATATATATATATAATATTCATTGTTCCTATTTTAACACACCCTCTCTCACTCATAAAAATCTGTGAGCCTTTTCATACACATTCTCTCCTTGAACTATCAAACCCATTATTGCCTCATTTCAGTCCATGATGTAGCCCTTTAAAGACATGATCCAATGTATGCCGTGAACACACCTTCACTAAGAAGAATCCAAATCCAGATATCCATTAGTGCAAAAAATCATATCTCCATTCACAGGCTAATAAAACCCTTGGCAACAGAAGCGTCCCTTTGAAGCCAAATATGGCTATGATACCAAAGGAAGAAAAATTAACCATAATATTAACTCATTTACCGAGATCTACCGAGAGGAACAATAAAAATAAGCAGAAACAAAACACATAAACATGAACACAAATGTTTATCTAGGAAAAACCCCAACTTCAGGGGAAACCCATCCAATGAAATTTCATTAACCATTGGCGAAAACCATGGCCAATCTGTCCAACTGTGCCTTCACCCCTCACATCCAGGCTTCTATTACAATGAAGTTCTCCCAACCTTTTATAGGGTTCATTACATGAAATACCATGAGCCGAAAAACCATGGGTGCACAATACCATGTGCCCCAAAACTATCTTATTGTTTAACATGTTCAACCTTGACTCTAGCCCCAAGTCAATTTACGTAACATCCACAACACATAGTCGGGCCTCTTCTGGAAATTCAATAAATATGACTGCAGAGAGTACCCTATTCACACAATAGCATTTTAATACATAGTTTCAAATATCGTAGGAACTTACCTATAGGAGCCTTGAAATTTTTTTTTTCAAGTTCAGAATAGGATACAAATTGATCAATATAAAATTCAATCACAAATCCTCCTAGAAAACAATCGATGGAATGATCTACCATGCAGGTGATATTATTACTAGTCTTCTCTAATTGTTGTACCAACTCTGGGGTCCACTGAGTGATCACATCATCCTTTGCGTGGATCTAAAATTAAGTAAGTCAAGACAACCACTCATGAAACTTAGTTTCAAATGAAGCAAAGAAAATTTCATGGACCTCCGTATAGATATAATTTTATGTCCAATATTTGGCAGACAATTTAGAGCCTGTGTTTTCTTGGATCCCAAATTCAAGTATCTTCTTTACTAGCCAATCTTGTAATTATTTTTGTGTTAGATGCCAAAACATCAAATCTCGCTCACAATGATCATGGTCCCGGCAACATAACCATTTTTTTTCTTGAGGTGTCCTGACCCAAGTTCAGAGCTATCGCATAACCAAAAAAACCCTCCAACTACTGGTCCTTTTGGTAGTGATGTGCTTGCATAGATCAAAGTCTCACCTGAAGCAGTATGGGAGGGTGCTAGAGCCAGGTTTCTGCACCTTGAGGAATATTTTGATGTAGTGGTCCTAATTAGACTTAGTGAAGAAAATATAATAGATGTGTGCATGCACAATCAACATATCAAAACCATTTCGCAGATTATCAGAGAATAATTCACTATATTTTGTGCATGGTCCTTAAGTACAATTTAATAATATATATACATCTAATATTAACTAATATCTATGCAGATTCAGTTAACCATTAACATAAGTAAATACGCGACACAGAAAAAATTCAGATTTTAAAGCAATTAAAAAATACTTAATACAGCAAAGCACATAAGAATTCAGGCTCGCCAAAATGTCTTCTTTAGTAAGAGATCTTTCAAATGAGCACATAAAATCCTTCTGCACACAAAAATAGTAGAGTTCACACACAACTATTACTTAGGTCTCCACACACACAACCAGCAGGAGCCTTTCTACCCAAAAAACTAGACTTAGATCAAATAATTAAACAACAACCATCACAACATAATTGATTCTACTCGACTCGATTTTTACATATATATACTATCTAGACGCACACATATCATGGTCTCAAAAAATGTTTTGAGACTCATGGTTTTCTCTTTAAACCCATTACAATGATTAACGGACTTTGACCTACCCCAAATTCCCTTTTACTTCTTTGTGCGAAAAGCGTACAACAAGACTTACACAAAATTACCCAAAAATGCACCCCACGGGACCCCACTCAAAAAATATCTACGATAACTTGTACTAGTTCTTCTGTAGGAAAATCCTCTATGTGGACATAAAAGATCCCTGTAGCCCTAGGATGGGTCTAGTAACAAACGGAAAAATCTAACACCTACTTTTCTAGACTGTAAATGAACATAGATCATATAGAGATGACCTACCTTGATCTGATGCTATGATGGGGCTCCTTGCCCAAGTATTTTGTATCCTTTTATATTCTTAGTTAAATCCCCGATGTTTTTGGTGCTCTGTTACCTGCAAAAGTGATCAAACAACCCAAAACGTGAAAGGAAAACATGCATTTTACATGAAAAAAAATCTATCTAGTTGATTAAGGCGTACTAGAAATCTAATCACAAATCATGGACAATAGTGAAAAGTAAGAAACAATTGTATCATATTAATGTAAGAGAATGAGTTACAACCTATGCCTTGATGTCGAAGCTCTCCTTCAATGGGTCTGAGTGCATGCACATCTCTAAAGCACTCTTTTCAAGTCATTATGAGAAGGCGAAAGGTCTCGACTCTCCTTCAATGCCTATAGCAACAATTCTCTCTCTCATGTTCTTCTATCTCTGTTCTAACTAGCAGAGGTATGGGAGGATTTCCATTTTATAGTAATGGGAGAGGGAACATGGATCCACTTAAGGTGGGTAAATGGCTTATCTCCTTGGGTGGTTTCTCTTTTGTATGAAAAAGAATACTAAAGGGAGAAGCTCGGACTTATCCCCATTAACAAACAACCATCTTTATGCCCATGAGGCTTTTATATCACAAAGCTTTGTTTCCATTTTAAAAACCTTCGAGAATTGGATCAGGGTGAGTTTGATCTCCATAATAGCACTGATCAGCGCTTTTCATAAGCTTAGGATGAGTCATCGGTGTGGGCGAGAAAAATAATGGTCAAGATTCTCCAAATAAGCATGTTCTAAAGGAGCTACTCTAGGAATTATTAACATAGATATTGTTCTTCATATTGTAGGGGATGTAATGGCATATTTTCATGAAGGAAAGAGACGCAGGGATCACTATTAAGGTCCTCCGTGATGTAATATTCCAAAATTAGCATGCAGCTAATTGGAATATTGTTTTTTGCTGTTTACACTTAGGAGATGAATAAATGGGTAAGGAGGCCCATAAATTTCAGAAATAGGAATAAAATCCCTCATAATATGAAAATGGATCATCATAGGAGATGGATTTCACACCCTCATGTGTGAAAAGTGACATTTGCATGTGGACAAGGTCAAGTTTTACCAAGTCAACAGTGTCGGGATAAGAGGTGGAGATCATCTTTGGAGATAGCGCAGAGATAGTGGGAGGAAGATTCCTTGGTGGAGGAAACCCTAATAATTGGGACCCAAGGTGAGAGGACTTCCATTTGTATAAAAGGAGGTCAAGGCAGCCATAGCAAGACATGTTTTTGATTATTGAATTTCTTGTCTACATGACTTTGTGCTTTTTTCAACTATTTAGTTGAGATTGTTATGCTGCTTAGCACAAGGCATTCGTGTTTAGGAATTCCTTCTCCTTTCTTGAGAGGCCTCTTGAGGGAGCTTGTACTGTATTTCTCCACTTCTAGGCTTGAGGCCAAGCATCCTCCTTTAGCTACAACGTTATTTCTGTAGCATTATAATATTGTGTTGCAGGGTGTTGCAGTGCAGGTTTCTCAACACCACTTCCTGAGCCTATTTTTTTAGAGGAGGAAACTTCCTTTACTTTGAGAGATAATTTAGGAAGCCCTTGGAGCATATTTCAGATCTTGGCACCTGGCCAACCCATTTTCTTGCACCTACAGTGAAGTATCCTAGAGTGACTGTGTTATTTTCAGTCAGTACTTGCAGTGAGGGTTTGCAGTGATTGTTGGAGGGTGATATCTTCAGTGTTAAGATCAGCCTTTCACTTAGAAGATAAATTGGAGGAGGCCTATTTATCTGGTGCAAAATATTCAGCCATCTCCATCCAGTTCTTGAGTTGTAGCTGCTACTCAGTCCTAAGATCGCAACTCCGACATTTTTTCCTTTTTGCATATTTCAGGAAATCCTTCTAGGATTGCCTTGGAATTGTCTTTGTGATTTTACATCTTTTCTCCACAAATTTTATGAGCTATATATTTCCATATCTATGTATTGACATAATATAGCTACATTTGTCTCTAATTAAATTGTGATGTCATAGCCTTAGGCATTTTCTATGTAGCAGTGTACTTCATTTTTCATGTATATGTTTCTTGAGGCTTGTTCTACCTAACTTGAGTGATTATTTCCTCAAGATCTTGTATAAATTTTACTGCTTTAACATTAATAAGATGGATATGTGTTCTTCTTACCATTTATGAGTTGATTTATCACTACTACTCTATTTTTGTGTTCATGTATTACTGCATCCCCATTTTAGGATATTGCAGTGGTATCGAAGCATAATCTTGGCTTAGCCTATGGAATCTCAGCCAATATGCTATCTAGAAGACAAGAAGAGGAAAATATGAACATAAAAGATAAAAAGAAGACTCCATTCTTTGGAGGAAGAAAGGAGGAGATACTTCCAAAGTTTCTTTCTCAAACTTTACAGGGCATTCATGGAGATCTTAAGAAGATGAGAAGGGAGATGAATAAAGAATCTCCAAGAGAGTTTGAATCTGAAACAAACTCTAGATTTTCATATGATGAGTGTGAGCATGCAGCCCCACACTATGATGCATAGCATAGTCATATGCCCAAATTTTCTATAAGGGAGATGGAAGAAGAAGGAATGCCTAGGAGGGAAACTCTTAGTGATTTTCTCCAAGAATATGAATCTCAAACTAAGAAGTTTAGAGATCATATCACTTTTCCAGAGTTTTGCAAGATTAAGGTGGAGATAAGTAAGTAGAATAATATGGGTATATTTTTCCCATCTACTTTTGATGGATCACGTATACGTTCAGCTAGAGCTTAGGAGGAGGAGCTAGACACCGATTTGCAGCAAAACCAAATTTCTGAAGATAAAGCCATCAAAGTTGCAGCGCTGCATTTTGGAGGTAACGCCAATGCATGGTGGATATTTGAGTCTTTTCCTTTGAAAAATGAAAATACTTCTTCTTATGCAAGGTTCACTAAGACATTAGTGGAAAGATTTGATAAGAAACATTCTGAAACACATGTGGTGGAGCTAAACAATCCAAAACAAACAAATACCTTGCATGTGTTGGAGGAACCTATATACTCAACTCCACTTCAGAAAACCATTTAGGAGGCTGATATCTTGCATCCTACCTTGCTAGAGGTAATACCTCTATCTCATATTCTTGAGCAAGAGGGTATGGAGATCCCTTTTTCAAAAGAGGATCAAATCATTGGGAGGTTTCAAATACATATTGATGAGGATGGGGGCAACAACATTGTCATGTCTAGAGTTTATCTAGCACCTCATGCATAGGAAGAGGGAGCTCTTGGGGCCAACAACATTATCATGTCTAGAGTTTATCTAACACCTCATGCATAGGAAGAGGGAGCTCTTGCTCCAAAAATAGGGATTTTTGCATCATTGAAAGGAATTCCCCAGGATCTCATATGTGGAGATCAAGGCACAACTCATGATCTACATGTGCTATTGATGATAGGGTGTGAAACTATGGAGATGAAAGGAGGAGATAGGGAGGATGACTAGCATCATGTGATGAGGAGCACAAACCCATATCTATTTCAGGAGGTTGATGCACCTAAGAGGGAGACTAGATTGCATAGTGTGGGCAAGGATAAGTCTATCCATCCATATATGCAGTCTACTCTTAATCTTGATGTCTCATTTCATGGAGACATTTCACTGGGGAGACCACTAGATTAGTAGATGATCAGAGATGCTTCACATTTGGAGGCACCATTCATTGATTTCAGAGGAGTGGAGACCTTTGGAGAGCTTGGTAAAATGCTGAGAGTCTTGGGTATACTCAAGGAGAGGAGAGGCATTCTCTCAACATCATCATTACTCACTCTCATTTCAGATTCTGCATTGTGGCAAAAGCAGCATGGGAAGGATAACAACCTTTCAACTTTCATCTTTGGCATGGGAGATGCCAAAGAGGAGGACAACCATATGATAGATGTTCTTTGTGATAGATCATCAACGTTGTCACTATGGAGGATAGATACATATTGGAATTCCCAGCTATTGGTGGAGTATTCCAAGGATATTTTTACTTGTCTGATATTTGATGACCAGTTGCATGAGGAGGGATATTCAGTTAGAGGCGGGGTCATCTACTATCATGACAGGATCTTCTTATCTAGAGATTCCAAGCTTAAGGAGAAGGTACTACATGCAGCCCATGAAGATTTCCTTTTTAGCCACGCTTACTCTATTAGAGCATACCACACCATCATGGAGGGGTATTTTTGGGAAGGCTTTGAGGAGGAGATATATCAACATTTAAGGAGATGTATGGATCATGTAGAGATGGAGGAGATACATAACTCTTTGGAATAGTTAGAATAGCCACCTTTTTCCTCTTTGAGGATGAGAGGAGACTCATCTATGAGCCCCTCCATTTTCATGAGCAAAATAGATGGTAAGGATGTTGTTTGGTTGCATAATGATTTGTATGATGAGTATGTACATTCCTTAACCATTTATGTGCAATACACTGCTCAAAGGAGGAGCATTATTCCTTCTAGACCTCATGGTCTACTTGAGGCCATGAGCAATATTAATGGCCACTCCCTAGAAGGACCTGTGGAGGAGATATCTTATGGAGAACATGCTTACTTTGCACCATGCATCATACACTTTCTCCAAGCTTGTGAGGATATTGGGGCAGCAAGCAAGTGGTTGAGAAGCCACATATCATGCCATTTTATGATGCAGTTAAGAGTGAAACTATGCTAGTTGCATTTGAGGGACCATTGTCCTTCTACCTTGTTACATATGGCAACTAGCATGATGATAATCATGATTCCATTTACTGATGTTGTTCTTATTTTTGTTGGGAGCATGATTGGGAGAGAGACACATTAGTTGGATGTGTCCTTGGGGAAGGAGATTTCCAACACTTTTTGCATGACATGTTCCAAGGGGAGCATGGGAGGTGATATGGCCACCACAACAAAAAAATTGTTTCTTTATGAGGTGAGCCATGTGATTGATTGGATTCCATATGGTGATTATTTTCTATTCATCATATATGGGATAGTTGGGGCCAGCATGATTCATAACGTTGGAGAGGAGATCCTTGGATATCTAGTCTTCTTCTTACCACTTGAGGGCAACATTATTGCAGCCCAAGATCTAAAAATAATATACAATTATCATGAGTGGAGAGGAGGACAGTGTGGGGTAGGCTACTTTTTCTACCATGTTCAGATTTTCAGCCCAAATACTTTGCAGGAGCCAAAGGTGGAGGAGAATTTTCAAGAGTTGCCATGTTGGGAGGTAACTCATTTTGTATGGATGATAGCTTGGGGATGAGAGATTCATGTGGGGATGGTAGATTCAAATCTATATCAAGCCTCATGCCTCAAGAAGGCCTTTAGGTAGCCCATTATTTCCTCCATGTATATTTTACTGTTACATGATGATAGCTATTTGGGATGCTCACCAAAAGCTAGCTTGCATACTTGGGAGGGGAAACCTGGAGGTATATTGATGAGACAACATCTTGATATTTGGAGGATTTTATCATATGAGGATGATTCAGGGGAAGAATAGGAGGCTCTTCAGTTCGATCCTTGCAGTCGCTTGAGGACAAGCAACATTTGGGAGGGGAGGACTATAATATTCCAAAATTAGCATGCAGCTAATTGCAATATTGATTTTTGTTGTTTACACTTAGGAGATGAATAAATGGGTAAGGAGGCCCACACATTTCAGAAATAGGAATAAAATCCATCACAATATGAAAAGGGGTCATCATAGGAGCTAGATTTCACACCCTCATGTGTGAAAAGGGACATTTGCATGTGGACAAGGTCAAGTTTGACCAAGTTAACAGCGCTGGGATAAGAGGCGGAGATCATATTTGGAGACATTGCAAATATAGTGGGAGGAAGATTCCTTTGTGGAGGAAACCCTAATGAGTGGGACCCAAGGTGAGAGGGCTTCCATTTGTATAAAAGGAGGGCAAGGCAGCAATAGCAAGACATGTTTTTTATTATTGAATTTCTGGTCTGCATGACTTTGTGATTTCTTCAACTGTTTAGTTGAGATTGTTGTGCTTCTTAGCACAAGCCATTCCTGTTTAGGAATTCCATTATCCTTTATTGAGAGACCTCTTGAGGAAGGTTGTGCTGTATTTCTCCAGATCCAAGCTTTAGGCCAAGCATCCTCCTTCAACTACAGTGTTATTTCTGTAGCAGTATAACATTGTGTTGCAAGGTGTTGCAGTGGAGGTTTCTCAACACCACTTCCTGAGCTTATTTTTCAGAGGAGGAAGCTTCCTTTCCTTTGGGAGATCAATTATGAAGCCCTTGGAGCACATTTCAGATCTTGGCACTTGTCCAACCCATTTTCTTGCACCTACAACGCAGTATCCCTTAGTGACTGCATTATTTTCAGTGAGTATCTGCAGTGAGTGTTTGCAGTGATTGTTGGAGGGAAATATCTTCATTGTTAGGATAAAAATTTCACTTGGAAGATACGTTGGAGGAGGTCTATTTATCTTGTGTAGAATCTTTAGCCATCTCCATCCAGTTCTTGAGTTGCAGCTATTACTCATTCCTAGTACTGCAACTCCGACATTTTTTCCATTTTGCATATTTCAAGAAATCCTTCTAGAATTGTCTTGGAATTGTCTTTGGGGGTTTATATATTTTCTCCCCAAATTTTATGAGCTGTATATTTCCATATCTATGTCTTGAGATACTCCAACAACAATTTTCTCTAATAAAAGTGCAATGTCATAGCCTTGGGCATTTTCTTTGTAGCAGTGTACTTCATTTTTCATGTATATGTTTCTTGAGTCTTGTTCTTCCTAACTTGAGTGACTATTTCCTCAATATCTTCTATAAATTTTGCTACTATAACATTAATAATATGGCTATATGTTCTTCTTACCATTTATGAGTTGATTTATCACTACTGCTCCAGTTTTGTGTTCATGTATTACTGCATCCCCATTTTTGGATATTACACAAGATCTGGGAAGAGGGAGTACAGGGATAGTGAAAAATACTTTTGTAATAGATGCCCCCTAAAGAATGAATTTTGAACAAGAGTGAGGGGTGAAATTATTTAGAAGTACGTTCCAGGACCAAGACATCGTCCTGAGAAAAATTTTGAAATCAAAAAAATATATACATAACTCAAATCCTTGAGATAAACACATGACATAAGGTATGGACGCAACCATCCATAAAAATATCATGTAACAGGACCCGCGACATGGACACAACCATCCAACAATAAAGAGGATCACAAATATGGACACATACATGGTCACATCCATCCAGATAGAAGAGTCATGTGTACAATCATGAACAATACATATCGCCTCGCAACCTAGATGTTATGAGATAAAACCCAGGGTCTTGTGCTCTGTCACGACATGGTCAAGTAAAAATTCAAGCATGTGAATGAGAGAGTTTAAGTCGAACATGAAAGAAAATTTCTTGATTACCATTCAATGATGTAAATTATTAATATTTGTGAGAGAGACCACCAATAATGACAATGGACCTCAAGGTACTAGTATTAAAATCCATCAGATGTGAGTAATGAACTAAATTTGAATACTCGTCAAATTATCCAATCGAAGGCCAATGATGTGAACCTGTCGTCAAATGTGAACAACCTTCCATTAGGGAATGTAGGCTCTAAGGTACTGAAAAGGGATCTCTAGATCAACTTCCTGGATAATGAGATGAAGTTGACAGGAAGCGATCTGTCTAAGAAGGGCCATGATGTATCCCACATCATCGACACAAGATACATGGGCGGAAACGTGAAGCTGGGTTACACTTTTGTGAGAATTGGGGGCCGAAAACTTTTTTCGGCAATAGTTCGGCCGAACATTTTAGAAATTTTGGCCGAACTATATAATAGTTTGGCCGAACTTTCTTAGAAATTTTGGCCGAACTCGTGATTCCGTTTATATTGACGGCACACTGACGGCGCTGGCAAACAGAATTTTTGCCGGAGATGGGAAAACCGGCAACAAAAGTTCGGCCATAATTTCAAAAAAAGTTTGGCCGAATTGTGAATTCGGCCGAAATTTTACTTTTAAAATAGTTCAGCCAAACTAGTTTCTATAAATAAATCTCCTGCGAAGTTGTTTTGTTTACCGATTTCATTATTCGCGCATATTTCTGTCACTTTCACTGCTGCTCTTTTCGCGTGTTTTCGCTCCTCCCGTCCACGTTTTTGCTCCTCTCGTCCGCGCTGTTGCTATTTTTGTCAGCGTTTTTGCTCCTTTCATCAGGTATGCATAACTCTAATTATAAATTTTCTATGTCGTGCAATCTTGTCTTGGTCGTTAGAGTTAAATATTAGAAAACAGAAGTGAAATGGGAGGATGATGATGAATGGTTGCAGAACTTTAATTCAATTTTTTCCACTAGTATTTCAGTGCTAATACACTATTAAGTTGTGAAATATTTTCTTGGAATTAAACCTTTTATTATTTTTCTCAAACTTTATTTTTGTCAAAATTATTCAGAATCTTACAAGGATTTTTTTGAATCATAAGGTTTGGAGGTTTTCTAGCCAGTATTCTGGTAGTTGTCTTATCTAGGTGCATCAACAGGCTATTATTTTATCCTTTTTTTTGCTTATATATTTTCCTGAACTTTCATTTTTGCAAAGAAAAAAATGGATTCATATTGCAGTGAAAGCTTTCTTTGCGGAACCATTGCTAGAACCCGCAGGAATCACCTTAAGAACATTAAACCTTACAGTCTTGGACAAGGGCCTGCATTGCCCAATGATAACATGATCCCCTTCCTTGACACGGAAACATGGTGAAATATGTGCTGGTATGTTCGAATGTATCTTTTCATACCTTTGATATTTATTGACAAAATGGAGATAGTCCCTATGGACAATAATTGTCCGTGTCATTTTAGCACTGTAACATGTTCCAACTAATATACGACCTCTTATTTGAAACAGTACCAGTGAATGGGCACTTCTTGTCGATGTAGGTCCCTTGAATAGCTTCCTTGGGTGTCTTGAAGCGAAGACCAACATTCTTCCAAAACCTGTTGCCACCTTTTCCAGGTCATTTCCCCTTCCCAGACTTCTCAGAACTGAGAAAGACTTTTGGTTGCTTTAGAAAAGCTATTTGTCTATTCTGCCATGGCTATAGGAAATCGAGACTTCCACCGCGGCTGCTCCCACTTCTACCAGAGAAAGAAGATTTTCCTAAACTTTCATATGTCTTTCCTAATGTCTATCTGATGATGTATAACATATTTTTCTATATCTCTATCGTTTCCGCTTTTTCTACAGGGATGTATGGTTTTCTGATCATGATGGGATGTGGTTTAAACCCCCCATAATATGTTTCCCAGTGTATTCTTTGCCTCTCTTTCTTAGATAGGTACATTATACTGTTGGATGATATGTCTCGTTTTTCTCGCTGTATAGCTGAGAATATGCCTATATGAATATGAACTGATTAATATACATCAGCGTTTTTTCTTCCTGAAAAAAAGGTTTCCAGGTCTGGGTTTCTAACTGAATCTATATGGACATTTCTATCTAGTTAAATACCCTTTTGTTTGCAAGATTGATTTATCTTTTAAGATTTTTCATTTGTGTGTTGTATGCATCAAATATTTCTATTCCTAGTTTTTCTATGCACATCAATTCAACTGTACAAACAATTATCTAATTTAATATTATTGTCTGCTAAGTTAGTTTATGTTTTGAAAATGTGCAGTGTTGTATGTAGCAAAATATTATATTACAAGTTTTGTTCTACATATGCATTCAGGTGTTTTGAGATATCCTTTTGTGTTAGGTTATTCATGTTTTTAAATTTTGCAATGATATGTTGTAAGATTTTTATTACAGTTTTTGGTTTGCATGTTCATTTTGGCTGCAGAAATATTCTCTCCATCATAATATCATTTTGTTTGATATCTTTATTTATGTTTTAAATTTTTCACTCACATGTTTTATCATTTTGTAGCAAAGTATTTTTATGCCTACTATATTAGGCTCTCTCTTTTCATTGAGATGTGTGTATGGTATGGTTTCATTTAGACCATTTTCAACCACAATAGTGTTCTCTATCATTACTACAGAAATAAAAGGCACATGTTAGACATTATCATATTCACATAGGCAAAAAAGGGTTTTCCTTAATTTTACATATTAAAATGTCTTTGAAAAGTTATTTCTATTTAAAATAAAAAGGTGAAAGATTAGTTTCAGCAATTACTAGAACGAATAGATGGTAAGGCCCACAGCAACAACTGCAAAAGCAATGCAATATAACCAATCAACCTACATCACCAAAACATATGGTCTTGAATGAGCTTTTGGACTCTTTAGATATAAATGTACACCGTGGCAATGTATCTTATATAAAACATTAATCCATGTGCTTAACCTTAACATTGACACAAATAGAATACAATTTTACTCACTGCTTTATGATAGAAAAATATGGGGATGAGTATTGCCCACATATCCGAAGTCAAAAGGGATAGATTAAAAAGGGATGCTTCGGTCATCTATAAAAGATAAATTAAAGAAGCATGATAGATTAGTAATGCAAATTAGATATGCATAGCAATTATGTTCATATAACACAACAAATAGATGATTCAATACAAATGTCACATAAAAGTCATATTTATCTCATGGGCCTTCAACTTAAACTATATATCTAGCATCACATTAAGCTATAGGAGATAAATCAAAGAAGCATTTGAATGTACATTAAACATGTGTAATAATTATGTCCTTTAGTTCAATAAATAGATAATAATTTGCAAATGCCATATCTAAGCTATATTTCATCTAAGTAGCTTTCAATTTAAACTTATATCTAATGTTAAATTATATAAAATAATAAAATTAATCCAAACTTCAAAATAATATTTAGAGTTAGTATAAAATGTGACATATAATTTTCCTGCGTGGAAAAACATAGTTACCGAGAGTTCAAAACTCATGCATTTGAATACAAAGTGGGTATACGAATGAGCAATTAGATTTTTTCTACGAATGAGGAAGTGAAGGTTGATAGAGAGCCACACAAAATTGCAAATTCATACCTTAACAAAATTGTTAGATCCTTTTAAAGAAAACGTGTCATATAATCAACTTTCATCGAAATATATGATAAAATCAACACAATTTTATGAAAAATAGTATACCATTTTTTACATTTCACATAACACAAATAGATAAATATTAATTAAGTATTGTTATAAATATTTAACTACCCATCGAGAGATGGCCAAGTGATTGAGACAGGGCATCATCACAATAAAAAACCAAGTACAAATTGTAGTAATCCTAGAATCATGCTTTACATAAGGTAAAATTGGGGTTCATGACTTACTATAGATAAAAAACATTTACCCTTACCAAAAAATATATGATAAAAATTGACAAACTACATAAGCTTAAGCTTAAGGGGATACAATCCTTCTTGCCTTCCGTATAGATAATGAAAATGATTGTTCCAAGTCTCATGTTGCTTCTCATGTTACTTTATAAACCTTGATTGGAAAGAAAAATAGGAGGGCAGAAATGTAAGAAATATAAAACATAATGAAACACAACGTAAGAAACAGAGAACATAATGAAACACACACATACATATCTCTAGACAATCAACACAATTATTTTCCTAGGAAATCCTTATGGGAGACAAGAAACCCTAAAAAGTAATGATGCTCTAGACTCCTTTTTCCCTAGGAAATCCTTATGGGAGAAAAAAAACACTAAAATGTAAACATGCTCTACTCTCTCTTTTCTGGTATGGAAAATATGTAAGTACAAAGAAAGAGGTAATCTCTCTAGAGTTAGCTAAGACTTTTGGCATGTAAGGTTGCTATAAAACCTTAACTTCATACATTTTTCTCTCTAACTTCACACTCCTAGTTGTATTATCAACTATGGAACAAAATACAATAACACAAAATGGAACTCTTATTCCTCCTAGTGGCCAAGTATTTAACATAGCGTGATAGCCAACTAGGTGTAAGATTTGACTCCATCAACCATTAATGAGGTTTGTGATTTTAGACCTTTTAGAGTCTTGCTAAAATTCCACATGTAGCTAGCTTGCTATGCATGAGTAATGGGGCTAAAATGACATTCTCTCATACCATGGTGGTCAACATGATAGGTAAACTTACTAAAGGCATAAATTTTGAATGAACTTCATTTGATGTTTTTCTTGCACCATTGGATATGTATTTAAGTGTAGAATAATGGTCAAGATTTTGGCACAAGGGATAATCGTTTGACCCCCATAAATGTCATTTAATACCTCAAAATGACTCCAAAAGGTTTTAGACCCCAATTCTCCACCCACCATTAAAATGAACCTACAAGTTGATTCTTTCAGTTTTTTCACTCTATAAGCATCAAAATATATGACAAATAATATAATTATCCAATCTAGATCATTATTTAATAATTTTTTAAAATTATGAGTAAGATATACATCATGGAATTTAAATAAATAGCATTAACTCATTGAACACCCTTGTACATTCCTTGTTGATACTTTGAAAGTTTAATATGTTTTGAAAAATAGTTTGTTTATGGATTCTATTTTCCACATTATCTCAACCATATCAAAAACCTTCTTATAATATTTGAAACCATCTATATACAACTTTTCATTTGTTTCAATAGGAATTAACATATTGAAATATTAATTATAGTTATGTCTTGTGTGCTAAGGAAGGGAGTTCGTGAACCTTAGGAGAAGAGATAGTATTTGTTAAGTTAGGAGGGATACTTTTTATGAGATAGAATTAATTTAAAATGCTTCTTAAGATTATGTAACTTTCGAACCATAATTACAAATTTATTTATTTTTTACTTATCTTTTAGTTGCTAAAAGTTGAAGAATTTATGTTGGTAAATAGTTAATTAGGTCTATTTAAATCATTTACCACTTTTGGGGTTTTTTTTTTCGTGGTTTCATTCATAATTTCACTTTTTTTCAAATTTTCAATTTCAATTTTTCACACCACATGTGCACAATCAAAGGACCTAAGGTCTTTCCCATACCAAAGTATGTTCTTTTAAAACATGTTTTATTGGTGATATGGGTGATTTAGAAATGATTGGGAGAGAGAAATTCCTCGTTTAATACACAACATGTTTGGTTCATGCCACTAAGCCAAGAATTTTAAATTCAAATGAATTTTAATATAACCAACTAAATCTTGCAAAAAAAGAATAAAACAATTTATGTTAGGGTTGTGGATTTAGAAATTGAAACAACACACCATGATATTTCAAATTTAAAAATAATGGTTTGAGTCCTAGGTAGCTTAGAATCCTATTTTTTTTCAAAATAAGGATGCACTCCCATTTGATTCTCATGATTAGGTCGTAATCATGAGGCTCTCGCTCAAGAGTGGACCTTACCAAAATCTTGTGACATCTTGTCACAAACAAAACCATCAAACTGAAAAACACATCATGCAAGAAACATAGCTCGCTGACATATCATTTTCCTCCTTCAAAGAAACAAAATTCACATCATGTGAATATCTCCATGTACTCTTACATATTGGTGTACAAAACCATCAACCAAACACAAGTCGACAAAAAATTCCTCTTCAAACAACTGACTCTCAGGTCAAATAATAGCTCATGTACAAATTTCCATATTTGTTGCATTTAAGTGTGTCAACATAACTCTACTTTCAACATCTTGCTTCATGCAACATGCACCATACTTTGAATTTGCAAAGAAATTCATGAAACATCAAAATACACGCAAGGCCTTAGTTGGATAAGAAATCTAACCATCTGTTAGAAAACCATTTCAATGGCACTTCTTTTAGCTGCACTTCATCATGTGAATCATCTTGACCCTCATCGATTATGGAATCCTCTTTTCCATTCTTGTCATTATCTCTTTCCACCTTCTTCAAATGTTGTGGATGACTTGTTGGATACAAAGTCCAACACTTGTCCACAAGGTGACCTTTCTTATGGGAATGAGTAATAAACAATTGCATCTTATTTTCAACATCATTTTCCTTGTCCAATGGGCCTTTGACTTTTTGCCTCATTTATTTAGAAAGTTTCAATGTGTATGGATATCTTCTTCCAACATCTATAAACATTATGATTATTCAAACCACAAAAGGAACATGCAAGTTCTTTTCCAAATCTTATGTGAATATTTACCATGTTTATCATAATCAAAAGCAATTTGATTAAAGGCAAATTTATACCTTGAACATTCACCTTTGTCGCCTTCTTGAGGAGGTGAATTTGATGAGGTAGTGGCTCTCTCTGAATACGAGCAATGAATTCAATGACTCTAGAGCTTTCAACATCGTCTTATTTTACATTCTCATTAGCTGCATGATTATTAACATCTTCTTGCAAAGTGGGTGTCAAACTTTTCCATTCATCATGAACACAAACATCATAAGCTTGAGGTAATGAACACGAAATGAAATTCCTTCTTGGAACAGCTTCATGTGCCTCCTTGTCTTTGGAGCATTCTCCATCATTTTTTCCATAACCAAGACCAAAATAATTAGGCCCTTCCTCAACAACATTTGGCTCAACTATGCCTTGTATATGTTTGCCTTTAACCCTTTACTTTCATAGCACATTTTCATCAAAAATTTGGACCTTATTCCTCTAGTGTGTCTCTAAAAAGCACGTACACATTCATTTTGAGAGAAAATTGAAGACAAAAAACAATAGCTAATTCTTCTAACTAACCTTGACTAAAATGAGCTAAATTGTACTTTGATACCAACTTGATTTGAATATGGAAAAACTGGTTTTGTTGGGCTATCTCCCTCATTAGTTAAATAAAAATGTGTTTAGGATCGTCTAAAGTTAGCCAATTGGGAAGGGGTTTATGTGTCAAGCTTTAAGTGTATTTTGTGAGAAATTTATGAGTTAATTAGCTTTTAAAAACTCATGTGTACAACAAATAAAATGAAAAAATTTTATTTTGGAAATTTTTTTCCCTCAATCCAGATTTCGATCATTGGAAATGTAGGAGGAAGAAAGAGGGAATTCACTTTTCAAATTCTAGACCTTGTCTAAACCAAAATAAACTAGAGGTTAGGTTTTCAAATACATTCACTTATTTGGAAAAGTTCTAGCTACCAAAAGTCCATATGCCAATCTACCTTCCAAGAAATCCATTTATTACACCACTGGTTAGTTTTTTATCTTCCTATATTCTTTATCAACCTCTTCTAGTGATTCTTGAAATGTGGATACTTAAATCCTTCCTAAAAATTTGAGCTCTAAAACGAGAAGACATACAAGGTAATTTTAAGTCATTCCTCTATCCAATTATAAAAACCAAGTGAATATTTCTACATATTGATTTTTGTCCCATAAACTGTACAATATAGGTGGAGTTGCCTTGCCCGAAGCGAGATGCTTAACAAACATAATAATAGAGAAACAATTAGTGACGTCACCAAAATATGTAGCCTCTTTAAGGTATCATATCCTCTCATCAAGGTCAAGAATCTATTCACCAAAAATGTCCTATGGAAATGATGGTTTAAGAAACAAAACCAGACAGAATCCTTCAGCGAGAACAAAAAAATCTAAAACCTCTTCAAGGTCTTCAATCTGCTCGTAAAGTTAAATTGTGTCTTGATCAAGTCCAACAACAAAGAAACATTCAGTGACAACACCAAAATCTACAACTTCTTCAACGTCTTCTAAACCATCTTCAAAGTCAATATTGTGTGCATCAAATTCCTCAACAAGGTCATCAATAGAGTCATCAAAACTACTATTTCAAACTTCAATGCCAAAAATAAGTCAAAAGAATTCAATTTCTCCTCCAAAACCTTCTTCTCTGAGAAAATCTAGCATGATGTTGTCAAGAAATTCAATAATTCCACAAGGAAATTCTATCAAAGTTAAAACAAATCCTTTTCATCCATATTTAATGCCTACTTTTTCAGGTGGAACACCTCCAAATTTAAGGACCACAATGCCATAAAATACAACTTTACCTAATAGGTGTAGACCTAGAACCCCCAACTTTGCGTGACATGTATAACTGAAGATCTTATGGTAAGTAGTGTGAGAAGAGATTCATGGTCACTGAGTTTAGCAAGAGAAATAGTTTGGTATGACAACCTTACTTGTGATAGGTCTAGCTAGTAGACTACCAAACTACATGGTAATGGCATTCAAAATGTGAAAATTCCCATTTCACTTGGAAATAATATGGTAGAGAAAGGTATAGATGAAAGGAGATATCCATCTATGGTAAAGAAATCAAATAGTTCTATCAATTCCACCTTACAACTCTAAGAGACATTGAATTAAATTTCATCTCAAGATAGGGCTTTGGGAGGACACTCTCAAATCTAGCCTTCATTATGGCTTTGAAACACATGGAAGTATCAAGACTTAGCAACCTTATTTGCATAATTTTTTCTAGCATGGACCTTAATGTCATAGCCCTCTTTTGCCTAAAATGAATGCAAATTTCCTTGCAATTTGGCTTGCAACATTCATAATTCATGCTCATGGAACATGATTGTGTTGCAATTGTGATAGCATCTATTGTATGCAGAAGATAATAAAAAAATGATAAAAAATGACATTTTTGCTCTGATTTTTTCAAGATTTAAGGAAAACTAGACCAAGTAGCTTCCAGCCTCATATGACCATCATGTCAAACTCATCTCATGATATTGTCCAAGTAAGAGCCACTTAAGCAAGAAATCTAGTATACATGACTCTCCAATTTCAATTAGCAGCAATGACAATTCTAAGTATGGTGCAAAAATTGTTCCAGATCCTCAATGGGGCATGTTTGATGACAATAATTTGGGGAGTGAGAGAGGGAGATGGTAGGAGAAAAAATTCAAGGAATCCACTGGAAATTAAAAAATATATAACTAATAAGGTGAAGACACTTTGTAACCTAAGAGAGAAACCTATTAGGAAATGGGTGAAGTTGGTATTACACACCGAATTGGATAACCTCGAGGAGAAAACATTTCTCCCACTTTATTTGCTGGCATAACCTAGTAAGTGTTATTCACTAGCATGTATTTTGTAAAGGTCTTGACCTAGTTCCCATTCAACTCCATCCACTAGGTTGTAGAGGATTCCAAGCCTAATTTCATGAAAAGTAAGTTGGGGATGATCACATTGACCTGCTTGATGACATTTCTATGAAGATTAACTACCTTGAACTAATTTTTTTCATAGGGAAAGAGACACATTCCCATGTCTGAGCATGAAAACATTCTTTGATATTGTTAATGCCTCTAGTGTTTACTTCTACAAGTTCTATAGGCAGATTCTGTAAAGGGCCAGGTTGCGACTGGATCTCATCTTTTATGAAAGGTGACATATCTAGTAAATGCCCCTACAGTCAATCTCTGGAATGGATCTAAATAGAAGTTCTTCATTTTAATATCCATAAAACAATTTGTGTTCTACATAATTTGTGTACACTAAATTACAAATTGATTTTCTGAAATCTATTTTGTGTAAATGTCGACCAATAGATATATATATCATGGAGGATGAACAACAAAGATCAGTCGAATCCCATATGGAGGTTCAAGAATAATGGGATGTTCATGGTATTTAAATATAATCTTAAATCTCCATAGATGTGTGTACATATGGAATTGATTTTTTATTAACTTTGTGAGTTAAATTAGTTGTTAATAAGTTTCATATTTTAATTTTTAGGAGGTAATAGGACAAGGGTTTCTACTCCATCCATTGAATGTGCCCATGGTTCAACCGGTAAAGGTATGGTTCATGAAATTTAATCAATGAATATGTATATGTATTTATATGTACACATGAATGTATTTTTCAATTGATTATAAATCCGTATTTGTTTATGAAGCTTCTCCCTCATCTCGAGAGGTTGGTGGTGGTTTAAATCCACCTAGAGGGCTATCAATGAGTGGTAGCAGGTTGCATGAAGGGGGTGATATTTATTTCCCCGAAGGCCACTCAACGGCTACTGGTTCTCAATAGGGTCATTTTGGGTCTGGTTTTCAGCAGGGTCATTCTGGGTCTGGTTCTTAGCAGGGTCATGTTGGAGAAAATGCTAACCAACAACATCAAGGTTGCCATCAATTTCAATATTTTTTCATTAAATTTTTACAAATTTTTTTACACGTGTTTTTTCTAATATATGAAAATATATATATATTGATGCAGAGGCCAAAAATGTTCGAACTAGTGGTCAAAATAGATGCAAGGCAACCCGCTACATTCAAGAAAAAGGTTGTCAACCCAGCAAAAATTATCTGGCTGAGATTACTGATATACCATGGGAAACCAACATGGCGGAATGCACCTTACAAAGGTGTGAAAGACTTCATGCAAAATTGCAAAGAGATCTCGTGGCTTTGTCTCTACCTGCTGAGAGTCGACAAAGCCTTGAAATAGTTACACATTAATTGGGTGAAACGGTAAATGTGTATAGAAATCTTGGGCCAACGACTGATACATTTGTAGAAATGATGAGAAAAAGAAAAGAAACAGTAATGGGTCCAGATAAATGGGAGGACGTAAAACAAAAAGTTACAAAAGAAGTGGCCAAGCCAATGTTTAATTACAAGGAAGGGCCAGAGAGAAAAATGTTGAAGGTGCAATATTTCAAGCACCCAGACATAGCTCGTTATTTGTATGATAGGCACCTTGTGGCCTATGGAAGGCTCCCATGGAACGATGAGGTTCCTGTTTATTTTTCACAAATGTTTTATGCAGAATCTTTTTTGGGTATGAAACCGAACTACAATGACCTTCCGTCATAATTTTTTGGCCCGGGGAAAGGTCGATTATATGACCGTAAGGATGCTAAGCAAGATGTGGAGTTGCCTCACCCTAAGCCGCCATTGGTGACTCGACCGTTTCAAGTCAAAACTCTGCAGTCAGAGATGGATGCGACTTCTCAAATAAGTCGAGAAGCTAGGGATGTTATGATCGACAATTTTCAGAGCGGATTGGGTGGAGTCAATCTTTTTTTAAATCGACAAAGAGCGCGTGAAAATGCACATGCCAATTTTGTGTATTGTATAGATGAGGAGATTGACAACTTGAATGTTGAAGATCTCCGAATATATGAAAACAAATTTCGCAATGGTTTGTAAGACCTAATTTTTCATGAGGAAGAGGGAACCAAAACGATATGTGTTAGTGACCTTAGGGTTTGAAATTAATTTAACATACATATACATGTGTACAATTTGTAATAAATACATGTGTATGTACATGTATACATTTATCTGTATGTGTACATTAATCTAACAAAAATTTATGATTATATGTTAAAACACCATTTGCAGTTCTCACACATGATGCGTGATGAAAATTTTAATATCACGTTAGGGACCTCTGGTTCAAACAATGCAGATGGGTCTGACCATCAAGATATGTTGGCAAATGTTAGTGTTTTTTAAGTGACTTTAAAATAAATAATTGTGCACACATGTACATGTATGTATATATATAATTTGATAAAATGTTTTAACAGATACCAATTTCGTCTGATGTTTTTGGGATGGCGGTACCTTCTTCTTCCTTGGGAGATGTACCTTCTACTTCCTTGGGAGATGAGCCACAAGTATGGACAATTTTTCACAAGTTTAAAATTTATGTTTAAAAGTTATATATATATATATTCTACCTCAAAAAGTTCCATTAAAAATTGAGATATATATATATATATAGAGAGAGAGAGAGAGAGAGATCTATATTTTGAGTTATTTAAAATTTTTTGAATTTAGGTTCCTATAGAAGATTTCTTTAATCCGCGGACTCTAGCGACGGAGATAGGAACATCCACAACATTTGAACAAGTTGTCTTTAGTTCCTTTTTTTAATATTATTGAAAATAAGTTTATATATGTACACATGAGTTTTCATTTGAAAGTTTTTAATATATATATATGTGTGTGTGTGTGTGTGTGTATTTAACTGTACATGTATATTGTACAGTTTACCGCTGCAGATGTTCCTATGGGAGAACTTGTTCATCAAATGGAGAGAGAACCTTATGAGGTATTGCATGATTTTTTGTTATATTTTGTTTTTTACATGAAGTTCTAGATATATATATTCTCATTCATTTTTAAAACATCAAATTTTAATGTTCAAGTACATGTGCATTGTGTATGTAGGTTTCCCATGATGCTTCACATGATAGGGCGTGGATTGAGACCCTGATAGGAAAGACGCTAGATCCGTCTCTATTTGATGGACATGATTTGTAGATTTGATTTCAAGATTTAGATGGTCTTAAAATTTGTTAAACTTGATACAGTTTGATACTTGTGAGATCTACAATTTTTGGACGTATTTTATTACATTGTTAATATAATTTGTTTTATTTAATTTTTTGATGGTTTTAGTACTTTTGGCATGTGAATGTGAAGTAATGTTGTCATTTGAACTACATTTGGCATGTTATGTAATGACATGTGTTATAATTTGTTTTGTTTTTAAAATTTAAGTTTTGGATGCTTGGAGTACATTTGGCATGTGAAATAATGTTGTGATCTATATTTTTTTGTTAAATTAAAAGTTAAAAGTTTTGGATGGTTTCAATCTACATTTGGCATAAGATATTTAATGTTAAATGTTTTTGTTGGATAGTTGAATTATAATTGGCATGGCATGTGAAGTTTTTAAAACTCAAGTTTTGGATGGTTTCAATCTACATTTTGCATGTGATATTTAATGGACTTTAAATGTTTAATGTTTTAATGTTGCACGATATATAATCAAAAGGTTTTTAAAACTTAAAGTTTTGGATGGTTTCAATCTACATTTGGCACATGTGGTATATAATGTTAAATGTTTCTATTAGATCTAGTTGAACTATAATTGGCATGGCATGTGAAGTAACGATATATATAATCAAAAGGCTTTTTAAACTCAAGTTTTGAATGGTTTCAATCTACATTTCACATGTGATGTTTAATGTTTTAATTTTGCATGATATATTATCAAAAGTTTTTAAAATTTTAAAGTTTTGGATGTTTTCAATCTACATTTGGCACATGTGGTATATAATGTTAATTGTTTCTATTGGATAGTTGTTCACTATAATTGGCATGACATGTCAAGTAATGTTGCACAAATCCCTTTTGGATGGTTGAAGTACATTTGTAATTTTAAGATTGCTTTTAATCTCTACATGTAGTCTTGTTTGAATGAAAAAATTTCCACTAGGAAGAACATAGCTTTTCAATGCAACTAACCATGTATCAATTGAGCTTTAATTGAAAAAAGAGTTTAAAGAAGTAGATATATGTACAAATTATCCCTTTAATTTTTATTGGAAATATAAGTCTGGTACATATATATGTTTGTTGAATTTGGGTCAATGTTGTTAATGCACTCAAATAGATAACCTTGTCGATTTATTTATATTGTGGAAACTTTTTACCAGAAAATCCAACTAGTTTTTCATCAATGCACATAGAAAAGCTACTTGGAACAATTAATTGCATTCTAGAACATATGTATCCAATACAAGTAACATTTTTCATCAATGCACATTGAACATGTCCGACCATTGGACAAACAAATTTTGTACTAGATTTTCAATCAGGAATAGAGATGTGGGTCAAATCCCACCAAAAGTCGGAGAAGTGCTCCGAGTCTCTTGTCTGAAAGGAATTTTCATACAAAACTATACTGCAGATGATTTATTTACATTGTGTCCATACTTTTTACCATAAAATCCAACTATCTTTTCATCAATGGACATAGAAAAACTAGTTCCAGTTAATTGCATTCTAGAACATATATATTGAGTACGTAAATAATTTTTCATCAATGCACATAGTAAAACTAGAACAAATAATTCCATTCTAGAACATATATATATATATATATATCCAATACATATAACATTTTTCGTCAATGCACATGTATAGAAAAGCTACTTTCAGTTGATACTAGAGCACATGCTTGTACCAAAACAATTTGTACATGTGCAAACACTTGCACAAATAACATAAGCAGCTCAATTTTTAGTTGAGTACTGGAAGTTCTAAAATATATTTAATCCAAAGAGAATAAATTGTTGGACAATTCACTCAAAAAAATTCTAATGGAATTCCATCTTCAATAATCCATTCATGATCGGATTTTGACATTTTCCATCTCTTAATTTTTGATTTTTTCTTTGATTGAACTTCTATCAACTTTATGCGTGCTGCACACACCAAGTGACTATATTGACAACTTATAGAATCAGGTTCATAGTCTTCAAAGTAAACAAAGTCTCCACTTTGATGAGTTTGTCTGAAAAAATAACCTTTCAGTATAATAGACCCTCTGTCATATTGAAATCCGTGATCATTATAGTTTTGTAATAATTTCATTTTTCGTTCAGTGCAATGCATCAAATAATACTTCACATTTTCATCGTTGTCAATAGGTGCAATTACAACAAAAACATCTCCCGCAAAATAAAATAAACTGAACAAAATTATACATATTTAAATTTATTTCTAGATCTTTAAATCATTAGAAAGTAATTCAAATGTTACCTTCTCTAACAAGATCAGAAACTCGATCACCATCGGACGATATTGTAGTTTCCTCTAATTGGATTTCTTCAAACATTGCAACAAAAATTTTTCAATTTGTATTTAGCTCTCTATGTTTCCAATCATTCACATACATTTTTTTTTCACAAACGTCATTGGATTTTGTGTTGTCTATGCAAACATCAAAAAAACAATAATATTTTCTTTTATCCAATGCAAACACGTTTCTGGACGATTTTGTTTGAATTGAATGCAATTTTCGAGTCCCTTTTATTGTTTCAACGTCACTTCCAATTGATATATCTACGTCTTCGATTCCAATATGCCAGAAAAACCTTTATATGGAAAATTAGAAGAATAATTTGTAAATATGATATCAAAATACAATCAAAGATAATCATTGCATGATAAATGTACAATGTTTAAAATTAGATTTCCAATATAAATTAAATTGAATGTACCTTTGCGCTTCCCTTGATGGGTTAGTCTCATGGCTTAGAGCAGCGATGCTCCATTGAACAACTTCTTCAGCGTTCACAAGTCGGCTTGCAGATTGGTTCATTTGATATCTTCGAAGTGCTTGTTTTATGCATGCCCCTGCACCGTCATGTTCTCCTTTTCCATGGCCAGTCTCATAGAAATTCCAACAATGTTTAATGAAGGTTTTCTTATGAAGACAACACAACCAAAAGAATGATCGTGTAGATTTGAATTGACCTGCGCATCCGTCTGACCATATCCAATGTTCATTGAATGTTATTCCACAATTTTTCAATGAATCATAAATTTTTCCAAAACAATGTTGTACAAAACATGTATCATGTGTACGATCGTCACTGATATAAAAGTGATATTCTTTAATGATATGTCGATTTTCACTCGTGCTTTCTATATGATCGACATTTTTTTCAACATGTATATATAGAATATGGACGAGCATGGAGACTTGGTTAGAATGATAGTATTCACTCTGAATTTCTTTTTGTGGAACAAATTTGTAGTTTTCTGCAAAATCGGTCACTGACAAAATGGTCCCTCGTGGAAAAACTTCACGAGATTTTTTGAATTGCAAGTCTTGCCATCAAGCTATATGGGAATGCTTGGTGTATTTTTAAATTTGTGCCTCAAACTTTCTCAAAAATTCTATCAGAAAAATTTTGTCTTCTATTAATTCAATACTTTTAACACTATTTGCACCTTGAATTGATGTATCGATATATTCATATCTCTTCCATTTCACTTTCATGTTGGACAATGATTGATCATTTATATCAATACGATATTTGTTTTGAAATTTAGTCAAATTTCCACAATCATAGCATTTTTTACCACCAACACATTTCTTTTTGTAAAATAATTCATCGCTTTCTCTTTCACATAGAATTTGAGATATGAAATCATGAATAGTGGAAGGAGGAGGTGAATCCTTCCATATTGTTCTACCCAATTCAAGGAATGTGTCATAATATAACTCAAATTCCACATGATAACGACAACAACAAGTGTCCCGTACGGTGATAAATTTTACATACCATGGTTTTTGTTGAACAAAAGCACTGAGTGAAACATGAATTTGATGATTCTCTTCTTTGAACTTGTTGAATAACTCTATCTGAGTGGTTTCCAAGAAATATTTTTCATGTTCTTCGTACTGATTTCGTGCTATTCTTCTTTGCATCACATGCCTTGCAGTTGGCGAAAGACGAGAATTTTTCTTCCAATATTCATATATTATTTTTTTAACATTTTCTCCAAGTCTATCTTTGTATGGTTGCCTACAAATAGCTCTCCAACAAGTGATTTCATCATTTACATCTATTTGCAGCTAAAATTTCCTATGTTTGTGCAAATTGTTTCTCGAGGTTCCCAGTGCTTGTGCCATAGATGTTACCAAACGATTCTCTTGAGTACTTGATGAAACCATTGCCATCGGTATTCCTCTACGTACAATTCAAACATCTTTCTCTCTAGATCTCTTAATTGACTTTATAGCACTACTCATATTTTTTATCACATCTTCCTTCATTTTTTATCTTTGGTTGATTTTCGAATACCCAATAGTGTTGTAGCTTCTTTTAATTTCCTTAATGATAGGAGACCTTTCAACATTTGAGCCTGAACTGTCACCCACTCATTTAAGGAATACATTTCAAAAATGCAGTTAACACGATATCATATAGCATGGTCATGTTTTTTATCTCCATATGTGTGAGTGTCAACATTTTCTAACATCTCATTATCGATAGTGATTTCATCTATACATATTCGAAAAAATAGTACATATTAAATAAATAACTAAATTAATAAATATATCTATAATTTCAATGATATGTGCATGTATTTAATATATATATATATATATATATGTATGTATGTACATACCTTGTAATTCAATTTCTTTATTTGGATTTCTTTCAATATTTTCACCATCTTCAATCATTGGTTCAATACCTCTTTCACTTTCTCTTTCAAAATTTTGTATCTCATCATCAATGTTTTGAGGAATATCTCTGTCTGTTTACATTAAACAAAATATTTTTCAAATTATTTAATCATTTATTAAAATTAAGCTTCACATTTTACATTAGGAAAATTTTAAAAATATCAATAGATCATTATATTTACATTTACATACCTGCTTCAATTTCTGCTTCAGGTTGATTTTCCTCTTCAATATTTTGAGGAATATCTCTATCCATTTACATTAAACAAAATATTTTTCAAATTAGTTCATCAAATAAAAATTAAGCTTCACATTTTACATTAGGAAAATTTTAAATATATCAATAGATCATAATATTTACATTTACATACCTGCTTCAATTTCTTCTTGAGGTTGATTTTCCTCCTCAATATTTGAGAGGGCTTCTAACTTTCTTTTGCGAGATTGTCTCGTCTCTTCTCTATGTTCCTCAGGGTCTCTTTTTAGATCATATTTTCTCTCACAAGTTCTTCGATTTCCAATGATAATAGGGTATGAAGTTCAAAAAATTTCCTTCAAAAAATTAGACAATAACTCGATTACAAAAAATATCACAAAAGATTTAATTTAAAAAAACTCATTTTAAATTTTTTGCAAAAAATACATACTCCAATCCAAAACACTTTAAAAAATTCGAGAGAAAAATGTCTTATAAAAATGAAATGAAGCTCAAAAGATTTACTCCAACTCAAAACACATACATACCTCCAAGAAATGTCTTTTGAATGTACATCCAAGAAATTTTTTTAAGTCCAAAACAATTTTTTGCAAAATCAGGCCGCCTCCAAGAAATGTCTTCCAAAAAAATTCTTTAAACCCGAAACAATTCTTTGCAAAATCAGTTTTCTTCCAATAAATGCTCTTAAATCCAAACTTTGAAGAAATTTTTTTAAACCCAAACCAAAATATTTGTAAAATTAGATAAAACATATGAAATAAGATAATGATGAATCAATACGGAACAGAGAACTAGGTAATGAATAAATTGCAGAAGGACCTTCTCTTGAACATATCAACAAGACGACTCCATATTTTGGCAGTATTTGACTCAAAGGGAATCAGAGGTCATGTTGAAAAAATTGGTAATAGAATGAGAGGAAAACATGTTCCCCAAACTCATGGAGGAAAATTGACAAATGTATGATGTTCCCAATCCGAAAGGAAATAGTGGACGTGTCATGTTCAAGAGTGACATATTGCCGACGCAACTAATAAAACTTCCATTTTCCCCCACCATTTCTAGTGAGTACCCAAATTATTTTTGAATACAAGCTTGAAGGCAATATAATATGATTTTTATATAAGTTTTTCCTTCGGAAAAATCCATCCCAGTACATTTTACGAGCCCTAGGAAGGAGGAACTCAACATCATCATGGTGATGGGTCTAATGCCGTTAAATTTTAATGAGTCCGAAAAAGGTGAAACTTGGTGTCCTTTTATATTTAGAGAGTTTGAAAAGAGGTGAAAAAAACTCTAGATGGCCTTTTTTGTAAATAGGCCCTCGAATCTGAAAAGGTAGAAAACAAAGTTCGAGAGTGCCTCTTAGCCATGATTGAGTAAGGTATTCATTTATCGTAAATAATTTATCCCAACCCAAAAAAGGGGTAAACGTATATTGTGTAAACGAATTTTAGTTCACTTTAATGAGTTAAAAATGAAAATTACTTGGAAATATTTTCATGTTTCGAGAGTTAGAAAAGAGCTGAAAGGTGTCTCCAAGGGGTGACTTTTTCATTTATTGTTACCGAGTCTGAAAAAGTAATATACTAGAACTCGTGTTCATATCATCCGTAAAAAAATTAACCCTATTGATGTAAAAGAAAGAACCCATTATCTATTTTCAAGGTAAAAATATATTAAAATATATTAAAATATAAAAAAACCCTAAAAGTGACTTGAACATTTATAAAAAAGAGAAAAGTAAAAATATTTTCACTTTTTACCTTCACAAGACTTGGAAGAGGTTTTTACCCTTGTTTACCTTGATTCTTCAGAAGAATATTGTGGGAGACCCATGAAGCTAATCGATGAACCATTGGCACCAGGTAAGAGACATGCTCATAATATTTGTTTTCGTACCTGTCTCAACACTTTTTATAGTGTATGGTGATTTTTGGAGGAAGGGTTTTAAACTTTGTGTCACGGTGGATTGGCACGGAGATACCATATTGGGATCGCGCTGATCCGCCATTTTTTACATTTTCAGTGAGTTGATTGGCGCAAATATTTTTGACATAGTCACGCAAATCGCAGACAATGAAAAAAATGTGGCATTGTCTCCAAAAAACTCATACGAAACTTGATTTTTATGCTCGAATTTCTAACCGAATAGTTTTTAAATGTTGTTAAGGGATAAACATAAAACAACATGGTGATTGAGTGGAGAGAGAGGGAACATGAAGATATGGATAGGGAAGCCATGAAAGACTGATATTTTCCTGATGCTTTGAGGAATTGAGGCCTTCTTAATTCTTTTTAAGTCCAGGATTGAGATCTCGGCCAGAGTTTCTACAGTACCTAATAATAATTTAGGACATGGGAAAGGAGAGATTTATTATTAGTGACCAAGAGTTGGAGATCAAGGTTGTCGACATTTACTTCATGAATAGGCTATCATGGAGAGGAGAAAGATCTCGGTTGGTGGGGAAACAGATCATGGGAGAGATCATGGACATGCTCATAGGGAGGGAGTTTCTAGAGGTAGAAAAATATTCTAGTAGGAAGATAGATATAAGGAGTGTCAAAAATTTTCCTTTCAAAGTAGTCGTATATAACATAACACATGTCATTGGGGCACAAGTAGCACATGAGGCTATGGAGTCTCAAATCCAAACAACCGTTGACTGCATGACACCCACTGCTTTTAACGCAGTGTAAGCATTGCTAACAAATATGAAGAAAAAACTATCCAAATTCAAAATTGATCGTCTTAAGCAATTTCAGAATGGTTCAATCTTAACAATATCCTTTCCGGAACGGTTGTTGATATTCCAATTTTAGTGGGCAGAAGTGGCCGTGCCCACACCATGGAATCCACGCATAACCAGCTGGAATGAGCTGATGCCTCGCACAGGGGGTGGACAAGACATGTCATACAGGCCTGCTTTCTTTATGCATCTGAGACGTCAACTCATTATTGTGGAGGAATGGCCATACTCTGGGATTTATTTCTGAGGTGACCCAAACCTTCCTCCTCCAAAGGGAGAACATTGGGATGACAGAGGTAAAACATGTTTTTGTTAACTTTTCATGTTTATATTTTTTTTTCCATATGTTTTATGATATTTAAACTTATGCATTGCAGGTTTCAGGAAGCAAAGACCAACTGGGATGTCCCCTATCGCCAGAAGACTGGCGTCGGAGTTCGAGGATGCCCCATATGAGGAGGAATAAGATGTTGAAGAGGAGATTTATTGGAACCTATATGCATTGATTGTTGGGATACCGGAATATGCTCGTGTTCATGACATTCCCTGCTGCTATCAGAGGCACACTGTAGGGATGTGAGATCACATTCATTGATTACTGTCTTCAGCCATTTCGGAAGTGACATGATATCATGAGAACCATGTTGATTAGATTAATCTAGCTTTGATTTTTGCAGTTGTAGTATTTTGGGAGCTGCAAGTCTCTTTATGTACTAGAACAAATATATTTTTTCATTATGATGTACCAAAATTTTGCAAACAACACTGACATATATATATATATATATATATATATATTCCTCTTTAATGCATGATGTAATGATGATCATAGTTTTACAGATTCCACAAATGTCTATCTAAAATATACTTAGCTAATGCATCTATTAATGTATTCATGTGCCTTGGAATATGCTTATATGTAATGTAATCAAATTTCCTTTATAAAATATGAATAAGAAGATACATTCTCAAAATATAAGGGTGCCTGATGGAATGTTTCCCATTGAATTGTAGGACAACAAGATGTGAATCAAAGTTCACAGCCAATTCTCTAATGCCAAGAGTGATTGCTTCCAACAGAAGTTTAATGACTACACTTTACTCATCAATATTGTTGGTTGTATGAACTAAATAGATACCTTGTAGATCTACTAACTCGCCACTAGGGTCATAGATAACCCATGCCACGGAGGATAATTTTCGAGTACTATGGCAGGCACCATTAGTGAAACCAAGATAAGGAGTTACAGACATCTGCAAGTCAAGTAAAACAAGATAAGCAGGGAAACTGCTTGAAAACACACACCAAACCAAAATTGTACAAAAATGAAAAGAACACTAATGTACAAAAGTAATTACACAAAAATATTACGCATAATACTTTTTCAGATAGAGCCCATTTCAGGGATTATCCAAAGGGTTACCTTCATAATCAATTAGCTCATAGGCCCCTTTTTGTAAAGCACATTTTACAACGTATGGCTCATGCCACATTGGTTAGAATTTTCTTGCCCCTAGCTTATTGTGTTCTTAGTCATAGAGAAGAACCAAGTCTCCTTCAGAGAAGGCACGTGGAGAAGCAACCCGATCAAAATGGGCTTTAACACATTTCTTTTGAGCTTTAGTAACTAAAGTAGCAAAGAGACGAGTTTCATCAAGCCTTTCCAGATATAGGAGATGATCCTCTTCTGGTGAGGTATTCAGAAGCACTTCGACAACTAATTTGAGTGAAGGAATTTCACTTTCAATTGACAACTTTTCTTCAAGACCATATACTAATTGAAAAGGAGTAAATCTAGTAGCATTTCTAGACGAGGTTTGGTAAGCCCAAAGTGTTGAGTAAAGAATGAGATGCTAGTTTGAACTGTGCATCCCAATTGTGTGTTGAAGCATAGTAAATAAGACTTTGTTATCTTCTTCAACTTGGCCATTGGCCTGAGGGTAATATGGAGTTGAGCTATCGTGACGTAGACCCAACTGAGAGGTCAGCTACGAAATCATGTAATGGTGAGAAATAGATCCATGATCAGTGATGATGGCTTGAGATACTTGAAATCGAGCAATAACATGATTGAAGAGAAATTGAGTCGTAGTTTTACCGTCAGCCGCATATGTAGGCATCTCCTTGGTCCATTTAATAAAATATTCGATGACGATGATAATATAGGCATGCCCTCTAACCAAGCGAGGCTTACATGTCATAAAATAAATTCCCCATTCAGCAAAAGGGACAACAGTAACCAATTGGTGTAAGGGTGTGGGCGGGGCGTGCATATTCTGCTGGTAAAACTGGAAAGCGTGACATTTATGGATGGCAAGGATGCAATACTTAAAAATTGAAGACGAGAAATAACCAGCACAAAGGATTTTTTGAGTGGTTGTGTATCCAGACATATGATCACCACATTCCCTAGAGTGGCAATCATTAATCATTCTCTCATCCTCTTCAAAAGTTAAACACCAATGAAGAATCAAATCTACGATGACACGGTATAAAGTATCCCCAATAATACGATAGTGTTGAGAGTGATGTTGAATGTGTCGACGATAAACATTGGTCAACTCAGATCATAAGGTTTGGGTTTGGAGATAGATGATGATATCATTGTAGCATGGATCAATAGTGTCGATAAGGAAGAGAGTGTCATCTGGAATGTGCTCATCAAGATCGGAAGGGGAAGAAGCAGAGGGAAGGGAGCATATCAATTCGGAGAAAAATAATGATACTTTGGATTTGGCAGTAGTAAATTCAAAATCAAACTCCTGCAGAATGAAAATCCACTTAGAATATTTTCCCCCCAGTAACTGATGGGTCAAAATATAGGTCATGGGATTGCAATCAGAGATCATGGTAGTCGTGAAAAGAATGATGTAATGTCAAAAACATTGAACAATTTGAACCATAACCAAATCTAATTTCTCGACATGGGCATATCAAGTCTCAGTATCCATGAGATTATGGCTGAGGTAGTCAACAACGTGTTGGTTTCCATCATCATCATCTTGGACTAGTACTATACCAATAGCATTGGCAGCAACTTCTAGATAAAGGAAATAATTACGATGGTAATTTGGGGGTTGTACTAAAGGAGAAGTGACAAGAACGACCTTTATGGCATTGAAATACTTTTGATAAATTTCATCCCATAGGAATAGGATTCCCTTTTTAAGTAATCACGTAAAACATTTAGCTATCTCAGCGTAATTAGGGACAAAATGACGAAGGAAATTGGTTTTCCCTTGAAAAATATGCAACTGAGGCAAAGATGAAGGGGGGAGTAAATTAAAAATAACCTCTACTTTCATAGGATCAAAATGGATGCCTTCTTTGGAGACGAAAAACCCAAGGAGTCTATTGGATTCAAAGCAAAAGACACATTTATGCGGGTTAAGGAAGATATTGTATTGTCTACAATGGAGAAAAATCTCTCAGAGGTGAGTAGGGTGGTCACGGTGCTTAGTTGAATGAGCTAGTAAGTCATCAAGGTAAGGCTAAATGATGTGCATAATATCATGGAAGGCATATGACATCACTCGTTGGAAAGTAGCACCAACATTTTTTAGACCCAAAGGGAGCTTCTTGTAGGAAAAATTTCCCCATGGACAGATCAAGGTAGTCTTGTGTTGATCGGATGATAGGATGTTAACTTAGTTATACCCAAACTAATTTTCCATAAAACAAAATATCTCACTCCCAGCGCATTCATCAGTAATTTTGTCAATTAAAGGAGTGGGATAATTATCTTTTGGGCATGCATGATTGATTTCTTGATAATCAACAAAAATTCGAATAGTACCTTGCTTTTTATTGATAGGGACGATATTGGACACCCAATTCGTCAAAGGAATTAGATATATGGATCTAGCCTTAAGAAGTTTTTGAAATTCTCCCTTTATAGAGGCTGTGTTTCTAGGATGCACGGGACAAAGTAGTTGACAAACAGGCTTCACATTAGGATAAGTCGGTATCTTGTGCACCACTATACTCAAATCAATGCCAGGAATTTCCTCATAGGACCATGCAAAGACATCTCAGAACTCTTGAGGGAGACTAGTGTAAATCTTGATCTAATCAAGAGAGAAAGTTACCTCGATGTGGATGTTCTCGACAATTCCTGGCTTCACAAAAATGTCGATAAGCATCGTTGTAGTGATTCTTCCCATGTTTCCTTTAGAAAATGCTTCATGTGTCAACATAGGTTTCATAAGTGGACAATTCAGAGCATGGGAAGCAAAATTTTTTAGACATGGTGGAATTACTCTAGGGCTTGGAAGAAACAAAGAATGATGATGGGTATCGTCCCATGGTGTTTCCTCAAGAGACATGATTTCCACGATACTTTCGTCGAATGCAACATTTTTTTCAAGGGATCTGAAGAATCCAAAGAACCAGGCCAAGCAGATTGGTATAATGCATCAAAATTCATACTAGAAGCAGTATTGTTAGAATCAGAAGCTAAAACTAAAACGATTTCACAATAATTGACTTCAACAAGGCTTAACAACACGACTTCGCTGAAAGAATCAGTCTGATCAAGAGAAGGGATGATCCAAGGATTAGATGAAGTAAAGATCATATTGACTTGAGAAATGTTTGGTAGTGGAAGAGAAAAGAGACCCATTAAGGCAGAATATTTAAAAATTTCCACCTCCACAGTTTCATATGGCGTGGTGGTATGCTCCACATATGGCACACTGCCTTCCGAATAAGTATAAGAAAAAAAGTACAACTCGTCGACAATGATAATCTTCCCTTGATGTGGGAAATGAGGAACATGAGACAGAGTGGATGGCACACAAATCATAGTGTGAGTTTAATTTCAACTGAGAAGAAGATTTTAATTGAGCTTGGCGTCGAAAACTTCTACTTCGACATTGACCATTTTTCTTTATAAAGTGATAGGAAAGTTAGGGAGAATACCAAAAGGAGAATCCATTCCATTGAAAGTCTCCAAAGTGTTTAGATAATGGCTAAGAGTCGAAGAGCCGATGGATTTCCAGCAAGACACAAACATGATGCAAGTGGATGCGCCCTCATCCATGACTAACTGACGGATATTATTTCCATTAATAATGACTTGTATAAAGAAAGAAAGATTATGGGGGAGATGTGGAATGTGATTTTCCAGGTGAAAAGTAATGAGACTGGAATCAATCAGATAAATTCCTCCAATGGCGGAGAGTAATTATTTTCCTTTTGAAGGGAAAATATGAAGAACCTCTAATGCAGACATAGCAGAGGGTGCTTGAGCCAAATCCTCAATGATATTGTATTGTTGAGCAGCTCGGGCATTTGGCTTGTAAGAGGATTTTCGGAACACACCTTTGGAAGGTGGTCAAATAATAGGATAGGTACTAGGTCTTTCGATATGAAGAGGACCAAAAGAGGGAAAAGTAGAAGGAGTAGGAGAATCAATAGTTTCTTTCTTCAGCAACTCACGAGAATGAGTCGAATAATATTAGGACTTGGTTGCCATAGAATTGGGGGCTGGTCCATTCATCATAAACACTTGGGAACTCAACGAGGAATAAGATGGAGGTTGTTCCACCATCTGAGTTTGCTGAGATGGAAATGTTTCTTTGAGTATGGTGGGAATTCCTTGCATATCTTTCAGTAAATAACTAACTTCAACCCATCATGGATAGTCTTTACTGTAGTGCTCTTCATCAAATATTAGGCAAGGGTACTTATACTTGCGCTTGGTTCCACCATCAGTACGAGGTTTGGGAGAATCCTATTTCAGGGCATCAGATTTGGATTTTCCTTGCCCTTATTTTTACCTTTGGAGTATTTTTCTACCGTGGTAGATAAACCGACATTAACCTCCATAGTTTTACCAAGATTCGAGGGATTCTATGAAACATAATCCGAAGAAGCAGTGGATTTCTGCTTACCATAAGAATACTTTCGAGAAGTCTAGGTAACCAATCCAATTATTCTGTCGACATGTGGTGTCCTCGGAGCTTTGGAAGTTTCAGGTTTAGTAGAGGCATGCAGAGCGTGAGGCAAGATATCATACAACGTGCCAGACTGGGAATAGACCATATCAAGATATTGTGCACTAGAAATGGTTTGCTCTTCTTAGACACATGCCCCCATAGCAATATCCTTGTTGATCTCATCGACAAAGGATTTGTTAAACCTTTCAGTCAAGAGCTGATCAGGAATTTCAAACTTAATCAAACGACGATGTCATCTCCATTCATGGATATTATTAGAGATATACGTAGATGTATCTTGTTTTAAGGGTGTGAGGAGGTGAGTTCCTGTTTCATAGCGAACCGATAACTGGAAGTGTGTGAGAAAAGCCATAGCGAGAGAGTTGAAACCTTGGAAGGTTCCATGAGGAAGCTCGATGTACCACTTGGAAGCAAAATCAGTCAAATTTCTCTGAAAAAATGCAGGTGAATGGAGTCATCAACCCAAGAGTTAGAAGAAAACCAAAGATGGTAGGTCATGACATGTGTCTGGGGGTCTTCGCTAGACTTGCCTTCAAATTTGGGGCAATCGCTTGGGATTTTGGTAGGAAATGGAATCCAATATGGATTATGAAGGATCATATCATTAGTTAACCTCGACACATCATGTATTTCCAATACTGCAAGGAAAGGAAATTACGGATTGAAATGCATAATCAGCCTTTGATAAAGATCCATTTGAGGATTCCAACCAGGTTGGGAGAAATTTTTCCCCAATGGGTTTTGTCTGGATGGATTTTTCCTATAACGATTGAAAATTTGTTGATTTTGACCATATTCTGGTTGTTGACCAAAAAAATGATTTTGACTTGCAATAGACCATTGAGTCGAGCCTCAGCATAATTTGCAACATATGAATTTTTCTGTTGCTAAAAGTTTTGGAAAGCAGTGCCTTGTGGTTGACCTTGTCAACCCAAAAGGTAACCTTGGGAACTCAATGGTTGACCTTGTGAGTCAAATATTTTACCTTGAGGCTCCTCGATGGTACCCTGAGGATTCGACATGATATCATGTGGTTGCTAAGGTTGGCTAGGTTTCCCGTGAGAACTAGGTTGACCCGGTTGAACAAAGATTTGACATTGTTGAGACAAAGTTTGTCCTTGCTGGAAAAAAGGCTAACCTTGTTGAAAGTAAGGTTGGCCTTGTTGAACAGAAGGTTGTCCCTACTGAGAGTAGGAAAACTTAACTTTATGGGCAAAAGGTTGGCTAGATTGTACATAATGCATTGTCTGTTGCACATAGGGTTGATATTATGTTCCATAGGGTTGTCGTTGACCAAATATAGGCCCCTGTTGATTCACATAAGCCCCTGACTGAGCTCGAGACTGCACTTGAAATCCTTTCGGATTTACAAATGGAGTACGCAACTAATGAGAACCAAAGAGGACATAGGACTATTGGTTGAGGATCTAGTTCTGCAAAGATTGTTGATACTGATCATATGTTAATCATGTTGGGCCAGATGATCTAGAAGGCATAGGGATACTACCAACAGTTTGCAAAGAACCCAGGATGTGTGTTTTTAATCCACTCATAGATGCCCTAACTAAGGATTGAGAGACATTCGACAAGGATGTACCTCCACCAGAAATTGGAATCGATGGAATCGATGTGGGAACACTGATGGGAGGTGCTAAAATAGTGATGAAAAGAGTTGGCTTTACAGGAATGGACATAACTATTGTTTGAGAAAGGATGGAAACATACATGTTTGATACAAACAAACAAAAGGTAGATACCACAGTTGTCTGCCAGATAATATTGTGATACAAATTCATTGCACTTGAAACACCTGAAACTACATGTCCCAACGAGGTGTAACCAATTAGAACTGAAGGTTGGGATGAGGGTTGAGAGGCTTGCCCACGAAAGGAAATTTTTTAGGAGGGAATTGATTTCCTTCATATAAAGACTCATCCATACCAGTAAGAATACTTGAGAATTCAAAGGGAGATGAGACCTTGCCTTTAGAAGCCATGTTTGGAAATAGATGACAAGCGGCATCACGAGATGTACGCAATGAAGGTTCCAAAGGTACACCTGGTCTATCAAAAGGGATATAATGCTGCTGAGGAGAAACCACTATAGGATCAAATAGCAGGTTCCCGAGAAACAAGATATAGATTACTAGATCATCAGGAGGAGATTGAGTAGCAAGATGTTGAACACTTGGAAGGATGGAAAACTCATCAATTTTTGTCTGAGTCGATGGCGAAGAGTCATAAGAGAGTCATGATAATTTCCCTGTTACACAACAATTTTTCACCGTCCCTGCAATTCCCCGTTCCTCACATTGGAGGGCTTATTCCATGACCTGTGAGAAGTGACATGATCTGAAAACACTTTCATGGAATTCCCCTAGACATGGAATTTCATTCCCCTGGAGACATATCCTTGTGAAAGACCATAAGAATAGCCTTTTCATTCTTGGCGCGACTAGCCAGTGTTATACCCATGCCAATGGGGGAAATTCTTCAAAGAGGGCGCACCAATTGGCGCTCTGTCTCAGAGTCGCACTCACGCCAGGCTTAATAAAGGGTGTTTCTTAAAAATAAATGGCGGAAGATTGACTCCAACCAACTCCTGAACTGGTCTCTAAATTGAGTTGGGACGTTTGGCTCCATATTTCCATGTAGAGGAAGTAGTTTTCCACCTCTCATGGAAGCTTCCTTGAGGATAGGGCCAATCCCGTGATTGTAGGGATCCCAACTCCTCTTCCACCATCTATATAAGCTTGCCATTTCCTTTTGCAAGCTAATCTCCAAGAGCCTTCATAGCCTAAAGAATGATGCAAGAGCTTTGATAGTCCTCATAGTGCCAAATCCATAGCAAGGAGATTGACGATCGAAGAGAGAGGCTTGTCCCCATTCCTGACAAGCTTTACCGAGATGTATTCCGCTGACGACCCACCGAAGGAAGGTTCAGCGTCAGAGCCTGGTTGTATTTTCCTTTATATGAATGAATGATAAGCGACTATTGGTTGTGGTTCCACTCGTATTGTTCACTATGATCTTGAGTTGTGTCTTCTCTGACTGATACATAATTGCATATATTGGGTTTTACGCTTGTGTTTGTTGTGTTTCTTGCGTGTTCAGATGTTCGGTCATAGCGAGCGAGAGGATTGTGATCTGATGGAGCAAGGAAACGGGAGCACCATCTTCTTTATGAACAATAGCGTTGGACTTGAGGTAGGCCTTCTTCGCAACTTGGTTTATTGTAATTAGGAACCTACAGCTTAGCGTGATATGATTGTTGCTAGACCCGATCTGGGCTAGTAGGGATCGCCTCTGTCCACAGAGGGGATTTACCTCCACAAAAAAATTGGCGACTCCGCTGGGGAGTTAGCTTGTTGTTAGCTTTATAAACTATAGACGGAGCCTAAAGCTAGCCAAATAGCCTTCGAAACACTCTTTCTCTGCATTACCGAAAGTAGATGAATGCTGCTTCAGTCAATCTCTGGTTTAGTTTATAAACTGAACACTTGGAGTATTTTCTTGTCTTTCGGTCGATTTTCGACTTTTCTTGCTTGATCAGCTCTTTTGGCTGGCTCTTGTCATGAGTTTGGATTTTGGTTTGAGCTCCAACATCACTGGTCTGCTTCTTGGATTGCTTATTTTTATTTTTTCATAGCAAACTTGACTGGCGTGCTTAATAGCCTGAAAGTCACGGCAATTGGCACTAGTTGCGAGTTTACTACCCGCGCCAATCCTGTCATGGCGCTAGTTTCAGCTTGACAGTCGCGCCAATGCTGAAAGGTGCTAGGGTTTTCTTGGTTTTGAGATTTCTAAGCTTGATCTGTGGTTTTGGTTTCATTTTTTCGACTGCCTGAGTGTCTGGAGCCTTGTTTGACTGACTGTGACCTTCATCCTTTGGTTGTTTGCCCGTTTCTATCGATTTTACATTCTAGCCCTAGGGCATCTAGGTGTTATTGTGTGTCGAGCCTCCCGTGTGAGTTTTTGGTTTCTATCTGTTCAGTCAACTTTGTGATTGCTTCTCTACATTCGTTTGGTGGTTTTCTATCAGTTTATTGTGTTATTTGAGTGATTGGATTCTTCTTCATTCAAATTTCTCTTTGTCTCACTTTGAGTCTAGATTACATGGTTCATTTGAGTCTTGGAGATTCTGCTTGAAGTGGTGAGTCTAGTCCTGGTTGGGAGAAATTATTTGTTTTTTCATTTTCAGGTGTTGGCACTAGTTGTCAGTTAGCAACCTGCGCCAATTTTCCATTGGCGCTAGTTGTCAGTGAGCAAGTCGCGCTAGTTGGCACTAGTTGTCAATGAAAAATTCGTGCCAATTTCAGGGTGTGTGAAAATTGATATTTTTTCCCTAAATCCTTCACCAGCGTGTCTTTCCCTTCCATTCTTTCCTCTGTATGAGCATAGATTACATTTCTCATTGTTTGAAATGTCTTCTTTCCATGATTGTTTGATGTAAAATGGAATGAATGTCTTGTTTTGATCTCTTGCTTTAGAAGTCCTCTTTGTGTTTGAACTCATATGTCTTGTCGCCTTTTGAGGGATTTCGTGACAAAGTGTTTGAAAAAACGATTGCATTCTTAGTGTTTTTTTACATCTCTTTTGCATTCATCCTTCATTAAGGAGATTTGCGTTATTTTAGTTTTCGTCCCATAGTTTGCTTTTCGTTAAAATGAATTAGATCACATTGCATTGAAAAGTACTTTTTGAGATTCATCATTGAACATATATCACATTGTTTAATGATTGAAAAATAGAAATCACTTTCATTGCATTCTCTTTTATTAAAAACATGCATTAAGTAGATTCTCATTTCATCGAAAAATGCATTGAGTGCATTCTTATAATTTGAAAAGGAAAAGGAAATTGTGCATAGATTACAATTGCATATTTTTTGAAAAATAGGATTTTGCATAGATTACGTTACATTATTCGCATCGTTGAATGTTTGAAATTACTTTTGGATAGTGAAAGTCATCTAGTTTGGAAAATATTTCGTTTGCGGTGTTGTTTTATGTCGCATCATTGTTTGAAGCTCTTCCCTTAACTAGATAGCATTCATCGAATTGAAAAGTTTTCTTTTCTCATATAGCTGCATATAGGAGATTTTCAGATGACATATGGTAGGGCCTTGAAATTGAAACATAATTGAAGATCAACCATAAAATTTACTCAATTTACCTAACGAAGCATTGAAACATTAATGAAATATTTAGAGGTCTAGGCTAGTGACGTGTTCCGGCGTCGTTAAACCTAGTAGTTGTCGTTCGCTTCTTGGATTTAGATAGCACTGGTATGGACTTCTGCTTCCCGTACCATTGCGTATATAAAGGGAGACCGCACTAGGTTGCTACCCTTTATCCGTAGGAAGCCGAGTCTGCCACCTTATACCCATGATACACCAGACACAGCATTCGGGGAGATTGCCTACACGTATGTTAAGTCCTTGGTTGATTTCTCTTTCATTTTGAAACCAAGGTGTATATTGTAGTTCACGGTTATCTGGTACACCCTCTTGCCTAGAGTTCTAGAGTAGTCATTTCGATCTTTTCTGACTCATTAAATTTGAAAAGATCATCAAGCGATTGTCCTTTCATGCTTGTTTCAAAACTGAAAGTGATAGAGTCACCTTTTGCCTGTTTCTCGACTCTTAAAAGATGAAACGGCAGAATTTTGTTTCAATGTTTTAAAAAATTAACTGCCCACGAAATATTCCTGGTTAAAGTTAGTTTCCTTAGGGTGTTGTTCTGAAGATAGTTTCTGATGGCAACTTTTCGAGAGTTCACCAACCAAGGAATCCCCTCCGATGGGAATCCGGGTCCTTTTCCTCCTTTTGGAAATGTTGGTGCTCCTTATATGGCAACGTTTCCCCTTCATAGGTTAACTGTTGGGTTGCGTGTTTGGTTGTTTTCAACCTCTGTGGTCCCAAATGTCTCAGCTACTGTTCAATCAGTTCCTCCGCCTGAACAACATCATGTTGATTCTAAGGTGGACCTCTCCCCTTCACCTGTTTCTGAGTCCTCCTCTGCTACTTCACCTGGTGAAAGTTTGGATTCGAGTAACCAGATGGCTAAGAAGAAGAAGAAGTCAGATAAAGGAGAGGCTAGCTCTACGGCTTTTGCGCCTAAGGAGCTTCCTCTTGATAAACCTTCCAACCCTCCATGTAAAGTCAATTTCCCTTGCATGTTGTGTCAAGGAGACCATCTTCTTCAAGATTTCCCTGACATTCCCAAGGTGCTCGAAGTATGGTCCAATGATCATCCACCATTGCCTTTGGTTTTCGGGAGTCAGGTTGGGGGCACATCTTCAGCTAGTGCTGGTAAAGCTCCTAAGAAGCAGGGTAAGCTCACCAATCCCTGTAAGTTGTGTGAAGGGCACCATGCCATTCACCTTTGTCCGTATATGGATGAATCCAAACGATTTTTGGACAACTTAAACAATTCTACACCATGCCTTCCAGCTAGTTATAATTGGCTTTCTTTGAGTCCTTCACTAGCTGATCCTACGATTGGTCGAGAGTCATCCTTGGTCAATCCCGCTCCCTCGGAAATTCAAATTCAAGAATCCATTCCTGACCAACCATTAGTCATGGGATCGGTTGAACTGGCCCTGTATACGGTGCACCAGGTCTTTTCCTTAGAGAGTGGATCTCACACCCCCCATGTCCTTCTGGTTTCTTCAGATTCATCAGACTTGGAGAAATATTCTCCTGTCCCTATACCACAAGAAGCTGCTCCTCCACCTCCCGTGATGGAGGTCCTGGAGGATACTCTTCCCGACTCCGTGATGGAAGTCGTGGAAGATGATCCTTCTTCCGTAACACCAAGGGAAGACCTTCTCGGTTCGATGGTAGCCCCTCCGAGTAGTTTGGTCGCTTCCTTTGATTGGAGTCGATTTGCAGGATACCGCCTTTCGTCTTATGTGCCTTTCGAGATCACAGTACATGCTTTTGGTCTGGTTGTACCCAGCACCATTATAGATGAAGGTGTGTCTATTAGTGTTCTATCCTAAACTACTTGGCAAGCTTTCGGTTCACCGCCGCTTGCGCCTGTTACACAGAATCTGTTGACGTTCAACAGAAGAACTAGTCAACCGTTAGGGATCCTTCCAAGGTTACCTATTACTTTGGGAGGTAAAACCATCCATATGGATGTGATGGTTGTTCCAGGCCCCTTGGATTTCAATATTCTCTTGGGGCACGATTACACCTATGCCATGGGAGCTCTTGTCTCCTCCCTTTTTCGTGTGGTCTATTTTCCACATGAAGGACGAATTGTGACCATTGACCAGCTATCGTTCTTTGGTCCTGAAGTGGTAGCTAGCCCACCATCATCCCTTCCTCATTTTTATCCACCCATTGTATCTACCCCACCGCAGGTCAACTATGTGGCTACCTAACCTGTGTCTGTACTCAGTGACGATGCCATCGTGCATAGTGTGCTGGGGGCATTGGGTCCTGATTTCTGAGATGTTTTTCTTCCATCGAGAGTGGAACTCTTGGAAGCGATGACTTCTTGTTCATTATGATGAGGTTGGTTAGAGCATGGTTCTTTTCCTATGTCAAGCTCCTTAAAAAAATGAAACCGAGTCTGGTCGGAGCACAGTTCATTTTCTTGTGTCAAGCTCCTTAAAAAATGAAACAAGCTGGTCAGAGCAGAGTTCCTTGTCTTGTGTCAAGCTTCTTAAAAAATGAAACAAGGTTGGGGAGCAGAGTTTCTTGTCTTGTGTCAAGCTCCTTAAACCAAGAAACAAGGTGTCCTAAGGATAGTTATTTTAATGTGTCAACCTCGTTAAAACAATGAAACATGTTCCCGTTCAATTCGAGTCTTTGATAAGTTCTCGTAAAATCCCAATCGAGTCTTTCTCTTGATCTCGTATTTTGAACCATCACTCCATCTGCCTTTCATATGGATTGAAGCTTGGGGGGTATGTACCTCGAATTGAGTCACCATGCTGGGGGCATGCTTACTTTTTCAAGCAGAGTTTCTTTATTTAAAGCTTGTGTAAAAAAGAAACCTTTCCCATTTTACCTCGCGATTTCCATTTTATCAGCCTATTTTTGCCAGATGAGCCTTCGTTTTCTCATTCCATCGTCACTATCTGCTTGGCTGATCATATTCCTTCACTTGGTTGTTTTACCCATTCCCGAGGAACCGCTGCGATGAGTGGTCTTGTTAGCCAACCTCTTAACCTTTACTTGTTCTGAGCAGTTCCACCATTACCGGAACCAGTTGCTACCCTTTATCCCACTAGTTCCTACAGGAGGAGTCAACTTTCAGCTCTTTTCTGACTCCCTAAACATGAAAATATTTCTGAGTCGCTTGTCGTTTTGATCTCGTTAAAGTGGTTGTGAAATGACATCTACCCAGTATACGTTTACCCATTTTTCGGGCTGGGATAGATTACTTACGAAAAAGGAATACCCTAGCCTATTGCGACGAGGAGGTTTTCTCAGACATAGTTTTCTACCTTCTTCGGATCTGAAGAACTATTTACGAAAAGGGACCTTTGGAGTTTACTTTTCTACTGTCTTTTCAAACTCTCTAGATATGAAAAGACACCGATGTTGGTCGCTTTAATTGTTTTAACAATTCAAGCTCCACATAAATTGTCAACCCGAGAAGGTCTGTTTATTCCAAAGACAATCACGCACTAGATATGCTCAATTCCAAAAGAAAGAATAATGTTGTAGTAAAAAGTCACACAATTATTAATCATACAAATCTAATTATTCACACCCTGTTAATCAAAGCTGAAGTTTACTTATGTTATAGTAGAAGCAATTCCTCTATTGCAGTTTTTAAGAATCCAAATAAAGGGAAATCATTCTGCAGGAAAGGAAACCAATCAACCAAAATATCAGGAACACAGAATTCCAATTACTTTAAATAGAACTTCAAAGACTGGTCTGCAATACCATCACTCCTCAGAAAGATAAACTCAAGAGAACAGACCCTAGTCCCATGAACAGAATCTTGAGACCTTCAGCACCCGTCTCTTGTTTCTAATCACACCGCAGTTGTGTAGTGCAAACAATGGGATGGGGGATCCTATTCCCTTACACAGAATCTTCGTAAGACTCGCTCCCAAAGATCAATCATACATTCAAACAGCATAATCGAAAGATCCTCAAATTTTAAGACACTGGATAGCACAACACATGAAGCAAGAAGGAAACAGAATGCTCAATAAACTACAGAACTGTGTAACTGGTGTTTCAGCAAACATAATTAAAGTAAAGTGAGAATATCATAAATAAATCTAACAAACTACAGGAACAGTCGGGTGAATCTTGTGATGAAGGCGGGCCCTTTCCTTCTCACAAGATTCCCCAGGGAAAAAATTAAATTGAAGCGCTCAAAAGGAACTTTTATTCATCTGTCAAAAGAAATGATACATTACAAATGGAGTCTAGCTCCTGTTCTCTCAAACACAATGTTCTCCTGTAGTTTTTGAACTCCCTTCTAATGATGATGTCTCCTCTTTTTAAAGAGGAGACATCTCTTACAATTACATTAGAGAAAATCTATGTTTATCCCAAATCTGTTCTTCTTTCTTAAAACAGGGCTATTCTATTCTTCCATAAAAAGATATTGTTACAACAGATACAAAAAGAGTACTATCTTCAGAATAATCCGTGTAACCACTTCCTTGCTCGTCTTCATGTTGTTGCCATTGTTCCAAAAAATACTCTTCCAGAATCGCAAATTACGAGTAGTGATGGAATTTACGTGCCTGCTGACTATTTCAGCAACGGAGTCGACTGTTTCAGCAACGGAGTCGACTGTTTCAGCAACGGCTGATTGTTCCAGCACTGCACATAAATTATCTACGATCTTTTAGACTTATGTTAGCAACAATCTACCTTCGATTAATGATGAAATATAAGAGTAATATGGAATTATATGTAAACAGATTAAATATATAGTAAAGAAGAGGATTTTATATACCTTTGGATAAATTGAATGAAAATGATGATGGAATCCTTTTTAAACAGGGTTATAAAGGTAAGGTGGTGTAAAAATATATAATAAAAAATGGTACATAGTGAGGTCCTAACATCCCCCCTAGCTGAAAGGGTTGCATGTCCTCAGGCAACTCCTAGTCTGAGTCAGAGTCTGAGTACTGACTCTGTGCATGCAAGTTGCTCAAGCAGTAGCTGGAGAAGGTGGCTTCTGTCGAAGCTCGGAATCCTCGATTGTTCTGCAATTGCTGCCAGGCTACAGCCTCATCCATGTCAGCCAATTGGTAGTGACACTGGTATATTTTTGTAGGCATCCATAGAATTGGAAAATGAAAATGGTAACCAATCCAGTTTGCTCCACAATGCCGAATGCATCTGATGTAGTTAGGTACCCTGGAGAGTGCAGCTTGAAGATTATCAGGGCTGAAAGGGTGATACTCTTGTCTTTCCTTGCATGAATGTTGCCAGAACAAAGTGTTGGCCTTTAATGCAGCAATTTCCTTCACTCTAATTAGCTGTAGACACTTTAGAAGTGTTGAGGCTTGCAGTTGTTGTATGTAGTGGTGCATTCCTGGCTTCTGCAAGAATTGGTGATATTCTGCCACAAACATGGCAGGATTTGAAGGTTTCGGTCTAATCCAAAGGAGACGATTCTCCTCATTATGCCTACTTGCAATAAACGTAGTTTTCCAGGTGATCTAATTGGCTAGGAATGAAACGAATGCCCTAATTTGCACATCACCTACAATTGGAGTGAGATTGACTTTTCTATTCTCAGGCATGGCCTCGTTATGGAGATAAAGTTCACACAACAAATGTTGGTCACTTTCAGGGGCCTTAGCAGAATTTTTAACAAATTGTTCCGCAGTAAGCAATTCATGAGGTCTGCCATGCTTTATTGCCTTCAATTGAAAATAAACCAGACGTTCAGAGAGGAAGAGAGAATAATTCAAGGAGGGTTTTCGGGTAGCCAACAATTTTTTCACTAATGAAAACATCAAAACCAACTTTTCCTTTGATTCCTTGACTTCTTTCTTGGAATCCTTGAGCTGTTGCAATGTCTATTCCCAAATATCCCAGTTGGCATACATGTGATTCTGCCAGGCCAACTTATGCTGCTGCAATATTTTATCTTGATCCACAGCATATTGTTTCTTCCAGTTATTCATAAGTTCTAATTGTTTCCATGGCAGGGTCTGTGTCCCGGCATTATAAGTACTGGGTTGGGGCATTGTCTGAGTGGTTGAGCTGACTAACATAGGGCGGGATATCTGTGGTTTAGTTTCTTTTTCCAGACTTTTTGAGGGCCCTACTAGTTCTTGTGTGGCAGTAGGGCATTCTTCTTTAATTGCAGCTGATGTAGCTGCCTCAGATACCTGAATTTTGACTACTTTGTATCCTGCCTGTTGGTAAATGTTACCACACTCATGGCACATGTATTCTCTGCATGGATCCTTCTTTTGTGCTGATGCTGTGTGTGCCAGCATGTAGAGATTCAATTCTTTATCAAAGGCTTCTCGTGCCATGATAAATTCTTTCTTATAGGCCTCTAGTTCTGACTTCAAAAACTCATTTTCCTCCAACAAAGATGCCATAGTGTGTGAACCCTGTGTGCTGGTTGATTCTACTGGAGTTGTCTGCTGATCCACAGCTGTAGCTGGTTCTTGTGGAGTAGCTACAGCTGGTTTCCCTGTATTATCATGCTTGGTGTATGATTCTTGTACCATAGTGGCTGGTTCTTGTGTTTCAGCTTCTGGGTAAGTGACTGGTTCTTGTGTGGCAGTCACTGTTTGAGCAATAAACAATGTCATGTTACCCCGGGCCACTGGTTCTTGTGTGACATCACCACAGGACGAGACGGGTAGTGGTTGGGGAATTTGAAATGGTGCTGAGGATTGAATTTTTAACAGGATAGTGGCAGGGTTAGGGGAAATGGGAGTAACTTCAGTTTCAACAGTCATTTTCATTTTCCTTTTTGGTAGGAAAGAAGAGAAGTCAGTGTCTTTCCTTTTATTTGTAGGAGAAGATTCTTTTCTAGGGGAAGGGATTTCGGAAGAAGTGAAAACTTGGGATGTGGCCCTTGTTTGTCGTTTTGAGACAGAGACTGTTGGGGTTCGTCTCTTTCTTTTATGAGTAGGTGGAGATGGGGGTGTTGGAGAGTCATTGCTAGAAATATGAATAGTGGGAAGGGGTGACTCTACTAAGTGGGACGAACTTGGGGGTAGGTCAACTGGTTCTGAGGATGGAATTACTGGGGGGTGTGGGATATCGTCCAGCTGCCTTTCATAAGAACTTTCAGGAGTTTCTTGGGAACTTCCGGCTTGTTGGGGAATTTCGGCTTGTTGGGGAATTTCGACTTGCTGGGGAATGAGGAGTGGATTATTCAGAGGGGGATTTTGTTGAGAAAAACCCCTCTGAATTAATAATTGACATAAACGATGATGGGTAAGGGATAACAATGGGAATTTAACCCGTCTGCAATAATATGACATGTTCTTGATACAACCAAGCAAATAATAGGGAATATTGACTAATCGACCATGCCTCAAATGATTCATTAAAACGAAGTCGTGTTGATAGACTACCTGGTAACGCCCTTCGCATGTCAAATAGTGCTTGATGAATTCAGCTACTGTTGGCCATGGTCGAGGTAATGAATGCAGACTTATACCATGGCCCTTAAGTTCAACCGGTTCTTCTGGAAGAAGAAAATATTCCTGTGCATTTAAAATAACTTGTTTCCTACTGAACCAGCGAGCACCTATAACCGGAAAACCTGAAACTTGTGCTATATCTTCCTTTGTGACTGAAATTCGGACCCCTTGAACCACTGAATAATTCCCCTGAAGATTCTGTGCAAACTCTAAAACTTGCTGCTGATCAAATTCTCCTAACCTTTCGAAGTATGTTGTCCATCCTGCTTGTTGAAAAATTTGGTAGGCCTCCGAGAACAATTCGAGAAGAGTTATCGAACCAGGCTCGTGTCTGATAGCCGACCCTCCCATAGCTACTAGCTTGAGTCACATGCAGAGGCGCAGAGAACAGAAACACATGCTTTGGTCAAGCTAATTGTTGCAACAGAGGATATGGAGTCTCAATGACGGCGGAAATAATGGATATGAAAAGTGACGGAGGATTGGATGGTTTGGAATGATGATTCAGTTTTTGAAATTCCCCCCCTTACGTATGGTGCAATAATGTTTAAGTGTGCGGAGATTGTAATCATTATGAGCAAGATCCTCTCTTTAAAATATTATTTAACTGCATTACGTAAAAACCACATACCTTATATTTTTACCTTTGTCTTTAAAATTTGAAGTATAGAGTGCTTCATAATGGCTTGATATTAATGGAAGAATCTGTAGATTTCTTTGAAATGTAGAACATGAGCATATCAGGATCTGCTCAATACTGAATAATATTCACCCAAGGGATCTGAAGAGTAAAAGTGGAGAACTAAAAAGCTTGTGTAGCAGAGGAAAGAAATGATGTTTTAATGATGAAAAGATAAATGACAGGTTGCTGAAACTGGTGTTTCAACAACGGAAAAATGAATGACATGTTGCTGAAACTGGTGTTTCAGCAAAGGGAAAAATCAAGAAAATGGGATATAATGACTTGGGTTTAAGACAAGTGGGGGAAGTATTTGCTAAGGGATAATTTCAGCAGTAAGGAACAGGAAATACTAGCTAAAGGATGATATTTCAGGAATGGTAGAAGTGGGAAAATGGAAAAACGAAAAATGTAGAAATGGGATAAAAGGGATATTGCTAGGAAATGGGTTGAAATGAAGGGAAGAAGCTTCTGTGATTGAAGCTTCAGATCTTCTTGTGATGAATCTGTCCTCCTTAATGAGCTTTTCCAGAATCTGCAAAATTCAATTGTAACATGCCAACCCTTGACAGGGATTATTAGTTTTAAATCTAATCTAATACTAGAAATACAGTGCAGAAAATTAAATGCTGTGAGGAGCAGAAGACTCCCCTAGAAAAAGATAATGCGTATCAGTCATGCAAGCAGTCTTGAAATCCTCTTTAGAAACAGGGCACTGGTACAAACGAAGCCTATGACCATTGACTAGTAGAGGTATTTTAGAATCATCAATTGTTAGAAGTCTTACTGTTCCATTAGGAAAAACACCATCTACTTCATATGGTCCAAGCCAACGTGTACGTAGCTTACCCTGAAAATTTTCAAACTGAGAGTCATACAATAAGGCCCAATTACCTCTTTGGAACTGCTTGTGTTTGATAATTTTATCATGCCACTTCATTCTTTGTTGTTGAATCATGGTTGTTTGGTGAATGGCATCTAATCTCTTTTCATCCAATTCAAGAAGCTGCTGCAACCTAGCTGTCTGCACATCAGTCAAATCAAGATTAACAGCTAAAGCAGTTCTTAGAGTTTTAATTTCAAATTCCACAGGAAAAACAACATTTTTACCATAAACGAATTCATAGGGAGAAAAAACTGTAGTGTTTCTCCAAGTAGTTATGTAAGCCCATAGTGCTTCAGGGAGCCTTTGAGACCAATCCTTCTGGTTGTCCTTCACTGTTTTAGTTAGAATGGCTTCTAATACTTTATTTGTGCTTTCCACCTGCCCATTGGCCTAGGGGTGGTATGGTGTAGTCATTCTATGATGAATATGATATTTCTGAAGGGTAGACTTAAAACCATGAGAATTGAATGGAGGTCCTCCATCTGTAACTAGCTCTCTAGGAATTCCAAATATAGTGAAGATTTCTTCAAATAAGAAAGCTAGGACAGCCTCTTCATTGGCTCTAATAAGTGCTTTGGCCTCCACCCATTTAGTCATATAGTCTGTACAGACTAATATATAAGTTCTTTGATTGGATGGAGGATTAATGGGTCTTATGAAATCCAAGGCCCATCTTTCAAATGGTTCAGAAACTACCTGGGGGTTTAATGGCATTTGATCTCTATGATTGGGTTGACCCATTCTATGGCAGCTGTCACAAGCCCTCACATATTTCTTTGCATCCTTAAATAATGAGGGCCAATAGTAACCCATCCTCAAAATTTTGTGTGTTGTTCTTTTATCAGAAAAATGCCCTCCACAAGGGCCATCATGACAAGCTTTCAGTATGTCATACACTTCATCTTCCCTAATTCATCTTCGGATTTCCTGATCAAGCCCTATGTAGAAAAGACACCCACTTATCCAGCTATACCTGGCACTTTGTTGAACAATTCTTCTCGTTTCTCTGTATGACAGGTGTGATGGTAATTTTCCTGCAACCAAATAATTGGCAATATCTGCATACCATGGAGAGTGAGCAGAAACTGTAAACAAATACTCATCAAGAAAAGAATCATCTACTAGAATATTATTATCAGTTTTTAACCGTGAAAGGAAATCAACCACCACATTTTCTTTACCAGGCCGATCTACAATTGTGATATCAAATTCCTGTAGTAATAATAGCCATCTTGTAACTCTAGCATTTGTAACAGATTTGTTCACTAAATACTTAATAGCCGAGTGATCAGTGTGGACAAAAGTAGAATAACCAGTGATATAATGTTGAAATTTATTAATGGCATAAATTAATGCAAGAAACTCCTTTTCGGTAACTGTATAATTAAGCTCAGCAGGGGTCATATTCTTACTGATAAAATAGATAGCATAAGGAAGATGATTCTCCTCTTGTCCCAAGACAACTCCAATTGCAGTGTCTGAAGCATCAGAAGATATATGAAAAGGGAGGGCCCAATCAGGTCCCCTCAAAATAGGAGCAGTAGATAACTGATGCTTGAGTTCTACAAAGGCTTTCTAACAAGGATTAGTCCACTTAAATTCAGCATTTTTCATAAGCAACACAAATAATGGAGAAGCTATCTTAGAAAAATATTTAATAAATCTTCTGTAATATCCAGCATGTCCTAGAAAACTTCTCACATCAGTTTGTGTTTTAGGAATAGGAAGATTCTGAATGACCAATATTTTAGATGGGTCTACCTGAATACCTTGAGATGAAATAAAATGTCCAAGCACTACTCCTTCACTCATCATCATATGACATTTTTCAGTACTTAGGGAGAGGTGAGCTTGTATACATCGTTTAAGAACCTTCTCAAGATTTTGTAATGCATCTTCAAAAGACACACCATAAGGAGTAAAATCATCCATAAATATTTCCATAGAGTCATTCAGCATATCAGAAAATATTCCTATAACAGCCCTCTGAAAAGTTGCTGGTGCATTACATAGCCCAAATGGAAGAACTCTATAAGAAAAAGTTCCCCAAGGGCTAGTGAAAGTGGTCTTGTCCTGGTCTTGGGGTGCAATTCTAATTTGATTATACCCACTGAATCCATCTAGAAAAGAAAAGAATTTCTTCCCAGCCAGACTATCCAACACCTGATCAATGAAAGGTAAAGGAAAGTGATCCTTTTGAGTAGCTTTGTTCAAGGCTCTATAATCAACACATACTCTCCATTTCCCGTTTTTCTTAGGGATAATTACCAATGGGGAAACCCATTCACTGTTAGATATCGGGCATATAAATCCTGCATTAAGCAATTTCTGAAGTTCTTCTTTAAAAATTTCTCGTAAATTAGGGTTCATTCGTCTTTGGGGTTGAAAGACTGGTCGGCATCCCTCTTTAATGTAAATTCAGTGAGTACATAGTTCAGAAGAGATTCCTTTCATATCTGTGTAATCCCATTCAAATGCTTCCTTATTTTCACGTAATAACTTCATTAACTGCTGTGTTTCAGCAACTATTAGATCAGGATTTATGTTTAATGTCTTGCCAGGTTCAATTTCAACTGTTATGCTTTTAGATGAGATGGTGGTTAATGTCTGAGATAAGTCTTCAGATTCAATCTTTTCTTGGGTATTTGTTTCAAAAATTGCAGTCAATTGATTGTGTGTTTCAGCAATTACAGAAGAAGGTTCACAAATAAAATTATTAATTATTTCATCCTTTGTATTGTCTTTAAGAGTTAAGGCTTGTCCAATAGTTAGAATGGGCTGAACAACATTATCATCATAATCCATCCACATAGAATCTTCATTATTAATTATGGGTGTAGCATGAGGATAAAGAGTAAGCTGCTTGGTTTCATAACCATTAGAAATTGTCATTGAACCAGATCTGCAACTGATAAAGGCATCAGCTGTGGCCAACCATGGCCTGCCCAGAATTAAAGGATGTCCCCCCAGCTTTGTTTTAGTCTGCAATACAACAAAATCAGCTGGGTAATTCCAGGATTCAACTGAGATAAGTAGATCTTCAACAACTCCTTCAGGTTTAATTGTAGAATGGTCAGCCAACTCTAGAATGGTAGGTGTATCTCTGATTATGTTATTCAGCTGTAACAACTGTGAAGTTTCAAGAGTCATTATGTTTATTGCAGCACCTAAATCTACCAAAACTTGAGGAATCATTGTTTTACCAATTTGAACTGTCACGGTAGGATGGCTGGGGTCACCATATTTCACAGGAGGGGTTTTTTAGGACATCAATGCAGATAAATCACCCATCACATGTACTATAAGGGGATCTTTAGTTTTCCTACCAGGTTTCTTAACACAAATATCCCTTATTGTTCTGGCATAAATTGGTACATCTCTTAGTGCTTGTAAATGTGGAATTTTAACATACAAGTTTTGCAATTCCCCTAAAATATTAAAAGCAGGTGTTTCAGGCGTTTTAGTTAAAATCAAACACTCGGGGAATGGTGGTTCTATTATTTCAATACCCTTGTTAGAGGGTGGTTGTGTTTTCTTATGTTTCTCAGTTTCCTCTTTATCAGAATCAGAAGAGGTTATGTCATCAATAATAGGCTCTACTATTTTCCCGGATCTTAAATGAATGTCATTACATTGCATAGTAGGAAATATAGACTGATTCTGAATATCAATGACTTGCACAACTTTATTATCGGGGTTAGGATTTAGTTGCACAGGTAGCTGGGGTCTCATTTGGTTATTTGGTGGAGGATTTGATGGCAGAGGAAGTGGTTGTTGAAATTGAGGAAATTGATTTGGATACGGGAGTTGTTGGCTTCTCCAATTTGAATTCCAAGGGTTAAAAGAAGATGGCTGCTGTGGGGGCCAAGGAGTCCACATTGCAGGATCAACAAAGGGAGGGTTTGATTGTTGCATGGGTGGGAAATTCATTTGATTAAAGGGTGGGTATTGCATTTGATTGAAGGGAGGGTAATTTGTTTGACTGAAAGCAGAATAATTATTCCAACGATTAAATGGCATACTAGAATTCATACCTTGTCCTTTTGGTTGCCATTGTCTTCTTTGAGTTAGTAAGTAAACTGCTTCAGATTCTTCTTCCATTGGCTGCAATGCTGCCTTTATTCCTGGTAGAGATGGACATTGTTGTGTTTCATGATCTTTCTCACAAAGGGTGCAGATAGGTATTTTGTCCAATGGGCACTCCCTTAGTGGATGTTTGTCTCTGCACTTCGGGCAAAAGATAGCCAGAGTTGCTTCTGCTTCAGCCTGCTTCTTTTTAACCTGCAAAGTGTCAATTTGTGAAGCAAAAGAACTTAACATCTCAGTTTTAAATTCTTCAAGTAAATTACCTATTTTAGCTCTTGTTGCTCCCCCACTGGCTGATTTCTGCACTCTTGAATAGGTGGGATCTCTATTACTTACTCTATTCCTTGCAGCTCCCCTTGAACACCTTTTACAAAGTTCAACAATCTCATCATATGATTCTTTAGATATATCTCCCTTTCCAAGCATGTTTAACATGTCTAAACAATCATCCCTTAATCCTCTAAGTAATATTGTTTTGCGAATTTCCTTACTTATATTCGGATGATCAGATCTCTGTATGTTATACTGCAGCCTTTCTACGTAGTCCTCCAGATTCTCGTCCGGCTTTTGTGCCATATTGAATAGTTTGTCCTTCCTTTCTCTCGTCCGACAGTAGTCTTGATATTTAAGCATAAATTTCTGTTTCATCTGTTCCCATGTTGTGATTACCTGACTCCCAAGACTCATGAACCATCTTAAAGCATTTCCTTTTAATGTTGCTGGAAATAGTTTCAACTTTTGAGCATTAGTAACATAATCATAACTTCTGCATAATATATCAAATTCAAAAAGAAATTCATCCGGATCTTCAGAGGATAGACCATGGAAGTTAGGTAAAGCTAACAATGGAATATTATTCATAGGAGTTGTTCCTCTAAGGAGATCACTGATAGGAAATCCCAAGGTAGAGAGAGAATTTTCATCCTTTCCTTCTCCTTCAGGATCTACACGTCCTCCACCAAAGAAGTCTTCGTTGTTTCCTTCCATTGGATGTTCTCCTACTACACTTGCTCGATCGTCAAGATCTTCTACTGGCTCCTCAATGTTTTCCACTGGTCGTCCAACACTCTCTATTATTTCCTCAATGTGCTCTGCTGATTTGCTAGCACTTTCTTCTGACTCTCCAGCATTGACTGCTGGTTCTTTAATCACCGGCTCCTCTATGTTTTCAGGGCCCACAACTTCCTCTGTTTTGTAATCTGATTGAGGGGAGTGCTGAATTTTTGGTCATCGAGAACTTAATCTCTGTGATGATTCAGCCTTTGATACAATCTCGTCAATGAAAGTCTTTCTTCCTCCCCTTCCCTTGCCTTTGCCACCTATGGGATTAGTTTTCTTCTGGGTTCCGTGTCCTCTCATACAATCTGTACATCTAGAAAGAAAATATTAATGCTTTTGAAATCTATAATTGCCTTCCCCGGCAACGGCGCCAAAATTTTGGTTGCTTTAATTGTTTTAACAATTCAAGCTCCACATAAATTGTCAACTCGAGAAGGTCTGTTTATTCCAAATACAATCACGCACTGGATATGCTCAATTCCAAAAGCAAGAATAATGTTGTAGTAAAAAGTCACACAATTATTAATCATACAAATCTAATTATTCACACCCTGTTAATCAAAGCTGAAGTTTACTTATGTTATAGTAGAAGCAATTCCTCTATTGCAGTTTTTAAGAATCCAAATAAAGGGAAATCATTCTGCAGGAAAGGAAACCAATCAACCATAACAGGGAACAGGAACCTATTCCTTTAAATAGGAACTTCAGAACCTGCTGCCTGACACTAATCACTCTATAGAAAAGATAAAATCAAGAGAACAGGACCCTATTCCCATGAACAGGAACCTTCAGCACCTGTCTCTTGTTTCTAATCACACTGCAGGAAAAGAAAGTAAAATTAATGGGAACAGGACCCTATTCCCTTACACAGGAATCTTCAGCACCTGCTCCTAGCATCAATCATACATTCAAACAGATAATCAGAAAAATATCCCTTAACTTCTTAAGAATGAATGTACTAAACACATGCAGCGTTAAAGAAAACAGAATGCTCAATAAACTACAGAACTGTGTAATTGGTGTTTCAGCAAACAGACTTAAAGTAAAGTGCGAATATCATAAAGAAATCTAACAAACTACAGGAACAGTCGGGTGAATCTTGTGATGAAGGCGGGCCCTTTCCTTCTCACAAGATTCCCCAGGGAAAGAATTAAATTGAAGCGCTCAAAAGGAACTTTTATTCATCTGTCAAAAGAAATGATACATTACAAATGGAGTCTAGCTCCTGTCCTCTCAAACACAATGTTCTGTTGTAGTTTTTGAACTCCCTTCTAATGATGATGTCTCCTCTTTTTAAAGAGGAGACATCTCTTACAATTACATTAGAGCAAATCTATGTTTATCCCAAATCTCTTCTTCTTTCTTAAAACAGGGCTATTCTTCCATAAAAAGATATTGTTACAACAGATACAAAAAGAGTACTATCTTTAGAATAATCCGTGTAACCACTTCCTTGCTCGTCTTCATGTTGTTGCCATTGTTCCAAAAAATACTCTTCCAGAATCGAAAATTACGAGTAGTGACAGAATTTGCGTGCCTGCTGACTGTTTCAGCAACGGAGTCGACTGTTTCAGCAACGGCCGATTGTTCCAGCACAACACATAAATTATCTGCGATCTTTTAGACTTATGCTAGCAACAATCTACCTTTGATTAATGATGAAATATAAGAGTAATATGGAATTATATATAAACAGATTAAATATATAGTAAAGAAGAGGATTTTATATACCTTTGGATAAAGTGAATGAAAATGATGATGGAATCCTTTTTAAACATGGTTATAAAGGTAAGGTGGTGTCAAAATATATAGTAAAAAATGGTACATAGTGAGGTCCTAACAGCCAAGTTCTTCCTTTGTCAGAGTCGTTAAATCTTGATGACATTGGATTCAGTCGTAATGACGATATTCGAGTTTCTCCTTCTTAGGGCTCGTTAAATGTACTAGGATGGATTCGTCCGAAGGACGAAATTATATGGCAAGAATATGCTATCCCCTTCAAGCTTGTTTTCAAAAATAATTGGGGTACTCGCCAGAAATGGTGGGGAAAAATGGAACCAAAATCGTTGTCGTGTCGGCAGTATGTCGCTCTTGAACATGGCACTTGTCTGCATTCGTGTCGGGTTGGGGACATCTCATCTCATTATCTGTTTGCCTCCATTGGTTTGGGTAATCCTTTTTGACCTCTCATCTGCTCTTTGCCTCATCACCATGACCTCTGATCTTTTGATGTCAAATACTGCCAAATCCACTATCGTGCCGCCGATATGTTCAAGAGAAGTTTACCTCTACAAAATTTCAACCTTCCTCTGATTCTCATCTGATCGTGATTCACAAAGACATTATGTTCCTCTGTCTCGTGTTGATGATGTGGGAAACACTATGGCCCACCTTCGATCAAGGTCATTTCCTATCGACTTCAGCTCATTATCCAGGAAGCTGATCTAGAGACTCCCTTCTAGTACCTTGGAGCCTACATGCCTCAATGGCAGGTTTTTCGCGTTCAACATAAGGTTTTCATCATTGGCCTCGGATCGAGTGATTCTACAGGTGTTCGAAGATATCTCAATAATTCACATACCGTAGATTGTACCTATAGTACCTTGAGAGCCATTGTCATTATTAGTGGTACCTCTCGCGTTTGTTAACAACTTTCATCATTGGTTGGTAATCAGGCGATGTTCTTGCATGTTCGACTTCTGCTCACTTATTCGCATGCTTGAACTTGTACTTTGTTCAGGTCGTGATCGAGTGCAAGACCCTGGGTTTTGTCTGTTGGAATCTAGGTTGCGATTTTGTGGATTATTATGATTGGTTACATGACTCACTGATTGGATGGCTACGACCATACCTGAGTCTCTTTATCGATCCTTATTGGATGGCTACATCCATGCCTTGGATCTGGATTATTGTATACTCTGTTATGGATGGCTGCGCCCATACCACATATATATCGTGTATTTGAGATATCAGTTGTATTTCTCTACGCAGGTTTTTCGACGGTAGTGTTTTCATTTGGACACGTTCTCATAAAGCATTTCGCCCCTCTCTCTCTTTCGGGCCTCATGCTTTAGGGGGCATCTGTTACACAACAATTTGTCACCGTCCCTTAAATTACCCGTCCCACACATTGGAGGGCTTATTCCGTGACCTGTGAGCAGTGACATGATCTAAAAACACTTTCATGGCATTCCCCTAGACATGGAATTTCATTCCCCTAAAGACATCTCCTTGTGAAAAACCCTAAAAATAGCCTTTTCATCCTTAGCGCGACTAGCCAATGTTATACCCGCGCCAATGGGGGAAATCCTTCAAAGAGGGTGCGCCAATTGGTGCTCTGTCTCAGATTCGCACTCACGCCAGGCTTAATAAAGGGTGTTTAAAAAAAATAAATGGTGGAATATTGACTCCAACCAACTCCTGAACTGGTATCTAAATTGAGTTGGGACGTTTGGCTCCGGATTTCCATGTAGAGGAAGTAGTTTTCCACCTCTCATGGAAGCTTCATTGAGGATAGGGCCAATCCCATGATTGTAGGGATCCCAACTCCTCTTCCACGATCTATATAAGCTTGCCATTTCCCTTTTCAAGCTAATCTCCAAGAGCCTTCATAGCCTAAATAATGCTGCAAGAGCTTTGGTAGTCCTCATAGTGCCAAATCCATAGCAAGGAGATTGATGATCGAAGAGAGAGGCTTGTCCCCATTCCCGACAAGCTTTACCGAAACGTATTACGCTGACGACCTGCCGAAAGAAGGTTCAGCGTCAGAGCCTGGTTGTATTTTCCTTTGTATGAATTAATGATAAGCGACTATTGGTTATGGTTCCATTCGTATTGTTCACTATGATCTTGAGTTGTGTCTTCTCTAACTGATACATAATTGCATATATTGGGTTTTACGCTTGTGTTTTCTGTGTTTCTTGCATGTGCAGGTGTTCGATCGCAGCGAGAGAGAGGATTGTGATCTGCTGGAGCAAGGAATCGAGAGCACCATCTTCTCTACGAACAACAACGTTGGAATTGAGGTAGGCCTTCTTCGCAAGTTGGTTTATTATAATTAGGAACCTGGGCCTTAGCGTGATACGATTTTTGCTAGACCCGATCTGGGCTAGTAGGGATTTCCTCTGTCCACAGAGGGGATTTACCTCCACAACAGTCCCTTTAGAAGAGGATGATGAAAGGGAAGTTGAACTTGATGGTTTATCCATGATAATTTTATCTCAAAAAGAAAAAAAATAAAAGAGGTGATTAATTCAAGGCTTTAAAAAATATATTCATAAGGAGTTACTCATTATGTGGCCCAGAAATATCTTAACGAGTAAGGCATATGATCGTGGGAATTTGATTTTACAACTTAAAAACAAAAAAAATAAAAAATTGTGAACTAGGTATAAAGGATTATCAGGTATCTTTTAACTGCAATATACACCTTGGTGATCAAATGAAAGAAAAATGACCAAGGAATTAACATACAGTAGCCAATTTCCCCAAATGTTGTGTTCACTGTATCATGTCTACAAGCTGACTGACTCAGTTACCTATGGTAGGTTTGCAACCTAATGGTGTCTCCTAAAATATACTCGACGAAATGTGGGAGTCCAAGTTTGTATTTATGTTTTTCAATGCGTGACCGTTCAATGAGAGTGTCCCAAATATACTTATCTATGCCAATATACTTTCGTACGTGGGACAGAATAGCACCCCTGGGTTGTAATGCAGACTATTAGCGATAGCTCCTACATTTTCTGATGTCAGAACACGTCTCTAGCCTAGAACTCCAAATGTATTTCTCTAGGTTCCAAATTATCCTTAGGTTGATTTAATAAATTTTATAGTTTATCTTGAATTATGTTTCAGTTTCAAATCCCTACCGATGTCACCTGAATTCCTGGGATGCAGCTACATGAGAAGAAAACAACTATTCATTTCGATGAAATCTATGCTAATTAGCAAGAAGAAGTTCACACAATCAACACAAAAGGAAAACAAATGCATGGAATGAAATTTCACTATTTATTCAAGTGCATAATCTAAATAAAAATGAAAATACTTTTCACTTTCTTAACCTTCACTAAATGCACTAAAAGAAAATTGAAACGAAACTTTTCATTTTTAAAGAAAAACGAAAGAAAATTTTCTTTTTGTTTTTTTTTATGAGCATAATGCAAAATATGTAGAATGCAATCCAAAAGAAACTACTCACTTTGAGTTACTAATGAGATCTATGAAAATGCTACAATATAAAAAGATCTGAATATCAAAGAGAGACCCAAACTCATTTCCTCAAAACAAGACACTCTTAATTTTTTACACTGATCAATGCATGAAGAGAAAGCTTCAATTGAAGGCAAGCAATGTGATCTATGCTTGTTGATGGAAAAGAGACTCAAATGCACACAGAGTTAACACTTGAAAGCTCTAATCGTAAAAATCAACTGAAAAAGAAAACCAATCAAATAAAAAGCCCGAAATATACAACAATATTTGACTTAATAGCAGGTCTGGAAATCAACAAAACATGCAACCATTCGAATGACTCGAAAACACCTAGAAACCCTAGGATGATAAGGATGCATGTCTCGAAAGAGTGAAGACCAAAGACAGGGAAATTAAGGGAAATATGTTGTTGAACAGGGAAGAATAGGAGTTATATTAACAAATAAAGAAACTTAGAAGGACAAGACACACTGGAAAGTAATAGAAAGAAACCCTAAAAAACATACACACAGAAATCGGCACGCTTGTGAGGCTGCACCCTGTGCTGCAAGAAGAAATGCTCTTTTGTGATAAAACATTCAGCATGTATGTCAGAGAAATACAAACCATGATCAAGGAAAATGAAAAAAAATCAAATGGTTTTCTTAAATAGAACTAGATTTATCACTTCAATAGAGAGAATAATGGATATAAGTATTTACAAAATCAAGAGACAAAAGAACAACAAAAAAATGAAAAATCAGAGTGTGAAGAAAGAGACTAAAGGGGATGACTCCCCAGTGGAGTTGCCAATTTGTTCTGCAGGAAAATACTCTCTCCAAATAGAGGTAATCCCTCTAGCCAAAGGATGGGTCTAGAATTAACAAAGGAAACAATCTAACATCTACTTTCCTAGATTTTAAATGAACACATATCTTCTGGAGATGACCTACCTCGATCTGATGCTGCGATGTTAATCCTTTCCCAAGTATTTTTTATCCTTTTATCTTCTTATTTAAATCCCCATTGTTACCAACGCTCAATTACTTGCAGAAGTGATCAAACAACACAAAACATGAAAGCACAACATGCATTTTACATAAACAATCTATCTAGTTGATCAAGGAGTACTATAAATCTAATTATGAATCATGAACAAGAGTGGAAAATAAGGATCGTTTGTATCATATTAATATAAGAGGAGGAGTTACAACCTGCGCCTTGATGTTGAATATCTCTTTCAGCGGGTCCAGATCCAGGCATGTCTCTAAAGCACTCGTTTCAACTCGGTACAAGAAGGCCAAAGGTCTCAAGTCTCCTTCAATGCCTATAGCGACAATTATCTCTCTGTTGTTCTTCTATCTCTGTTCTAAATAGCAGAGGTATGGCAAGATTTCCATTTTATAGTAATGGGAGAGGGAACATGGATCCACTTAAGGTGTGGAAATGGCTTATCTCATTCGGTGGTTCCTATTTTGTAGGAACAAGAGGCCCAAAGGGAGAAGCTCGACCCTATGCACATTGAAAAACAAGCACCTCTCCGCCCACGAAGCTTCTAGATCAGGAAGCTTCATTTCCATTTTAAAAAACCTTCCAGAAGTGGATCAACATAGGTGTGATCTCCATACTAGTGATGGTCAGCGCTTCTTACAGGCTTAATATGAGTCATCGGTGTGGGTGAGGAAAATAAAGGTTGCCCTCCTCCAAATAAGCATGTTTTTAAGGAGCTACTCCATGAATGATTAACAAAGAGTTTGTTTTGCATACTGTAGGGGATGTAATGGAGTATTTTCATGACAGAAACGAGACACAGGGAGCATTGTTAAGGTCCTCTATTATTTTGGAATAGGGAGTATAGGGACAGTGAGAAAATTTTGTGTAACACTAATTATCATGTTGACATTATGGTTGATTTATTATGCTCTCTATTCTAGTTATATGTTGGTTATATAATTGGTTATATGATGTTATCTATGTAGAAATTATACAATATGCATGTATATCTTGGATTTACCCAACCCAACAATATGCTAAAGTTAAATACTGAATCTCTTCTACAAATATTTTTGGAATTAAAAACACAATCGCCAATCACATGAACATGAAGAAAGATCAATTACACACAACACAGATAATTTCTCGGGGAAATATTATAGCTAAAAACCCCACTATCTTCTATTGTATATTGTATCATGTATCATGAAAAAACTACATACAAAACTCTTCTCACAAGAGCCCTTAGTACATTAGCTAATTCTCTCACATTGTCATACAAAAATTGGCAAATCCATTAGCAAATTCACTGTCTCTGGAAAGCCTGCCTTCATTGTGTGATCCCTGCTGAAAGAAATCCCTGAATTGATGCCTTCATGCCTGCCTTGATTGTGCAAGTATCATGGGCACATCCAATGTGTATATTCTTTAATGTGTGCAAGTCGATAAAGTCACAATTGATAGTTAACTTCCCTTTCACCTAGAACTCAACTAGGTCTCCACTGGATCTGACATGCATTCAATTAATAATAGTAAATCTTCAGTTGCACGTGAGATCACTATATTTGAATTAATTAATATTTAATTCACTTGATATCTCACTAGTGTATATTTAGTTACAACTAGCACAACTGAGTTTAACTGGTGAAAATGTGAAGTTGGGTTACACTTTTTGCCCTTTTTGAGAAAAAAATATCATTTTTTTCTGTTCTTCAACTTTTTGCAAGCCAAAACAATTTTTCTTTTTATAATTTTATTTTACGATAAAAATAAAAGCTCTCAGAAATTTTTCTTAGCTTTCTATTACTTATTTTTTGGAATTCTTTTATACACATTTGTTATGTCAACATAACATCTCTTTGAGTGTGTGTTCTTTAACAATCAAAGGATTCATAAAAAGTCATGTTCAAACGCGTTGCTGTATTCTTTGACAACTTTGTGTTTTTAAGAAACAAAATGTGTTACAACAATCTAGATAGAGTCTACTTCGGTTTCGTTATATTTACGAAACCAACTTATGCATATCATAATTACTAGCATTTTTTGAACTGGTCAAATATGAAAGAATTGCATATTTTGAATATGTTTCGGCTTGCACAAAATTTCTCAACGTATAAGTTATAAACTAATAATATAAAAACTACGCATTAGAGACAACGGACCAATGTAATGCACCATAATATTTTTAATTTTTTTTATAGTCTATTTTGGAAGATACAAAATATTGATTTCACCGAATCATATTATCCTTCAGAAATTGTTCGAACCTACTTTATTGAAAAATTAAATAAAATTAGTGAATATTTATGAAATTCCATAAAATTTATATTTCCTGAAAGTAGATTGAATTCTGCAAATTCTTGTCTTGGTTCCGATAGTTAATTCATAAATTTTCATGGAGTTTAATCAGTCCAAATTTGAAGAAATGTCTTAAGAGTTGAGTTGCTGTGTAATTGCAAAGGTGCTAGTTCGACCAAACTTCTAAAAAAGTTTAGTCGAATTATTTTTTGTCTCAATGGCCCGTCAATTCTAATGACACAAAATTTCGGTCGAATATTTTACAAAAGTTCAGCCGAACTTTTATTTGACTTTACGTTGGCTGGAAAATTCAATGAAGCCCCTCCAAAAAAACATTTCACATCTATATAATAGGCATAAACGGATTCATTATTTTTGCATAATTTCACACATTTCTTCATTTGGGCCGATTTGGGAAAGGAATTTTTTTGGGCTCAATTTTCAAAGGACTCTTTTTGGCTTAATATTCAAAGGACATTTTTTTGGAGGTTTGTCATACATTTTTTGGATGCTTTTTGGGCTTACTTTTCAAATGACATTTTTTTGGAGGTATTTTGCTTTTAGAGGTTTTTGGACTTAATTTTCAAAGGAAATTTTTTGGAGGTATTTTGCTTTTAAAAATTATTGGGATTAATTTTCAAAAAAACATTTTTTGGACTATTTTTGGACTTAATTTCCAAAGGACACATTTTAGGCTCAATATTCAAAGGACATTTTTTGAAGGTATTTTTTAAAGTGATATTTTTTTAAAGGATTTTTGGGCTTAATTTTCAAAGGACATTGTTTGGAGGTATTTTGTTTTTAGAGACATTTTTTAAGAGGTTTTTCGACTTAATTTTCAAAGCACATTTTTTGGAGGTATTTTTTAAAGTGACATTTTTTAAGAGGTTGGGCTTAATTTTCAACGGACATTTTTTGGAGGTATTTTTTGAAGTGTCATTTTTTGAGAGTACATGTTTTGGGTTGAAGTAAATCTTTTATAATGATTTTTTAAAATGAGTTTTTGTCTAACTTTTTAAAAGAATTTTTTTTGCACGACTTGGAAGGAAATATTTTGAGCTTCATTTCATTTTTAGAAGAAATGTTTTTCTTGGATTTTTTAAAGTGTTTTGGATTGAAGTATGTCTTTGGTGCAAATTTTTTAAAATATGGTTCTTTTAAATTAAATCTTTTGTGGGGCTCTTTTTAATTTCATTTTTGTATAATTTTTGAAGGAAAATTTTTGAGCTTCATACTCATTTATCATGATAAATTGAAGGAATTGAAAGAGAAAATATGATCAAACAAGAGACCGTGAGGATCATAGATAACAGTGGAGAGATACCACAAAAAAAGAGATAATAACGCTCAAATATTGAAAGGGAAAATCAACCTCAACTAGAAGTTGAAGAAGGTATGTAAATATAAATATTATAAATTTGATATTTAAAATTTTCTTAGTGTAAATTGTGAGACTTAATTTTTATTTGATGAACTAATTTGAAAAATATTTTGCAATGTAAACAAAGAGAGATATTCCTCAAAACATTGATGATGAGATACAAAATTTTGAAAGAGAAAGTGAAAGAGATAATGAACCAATGATTGAAGATGGTGAAAATTTTGAAAGAAATTCAAGTGAATAAATTGAATTACCAGGTATGTATATATATATATATGTGTGTGTTGAACACATGTATTATTGAAATTATACATATTTATTAATTTAGTTATTTATTGAATATGTAAACTTATTATGTACATTTAATTCTAATATGTACAGATGAAATCAATATTGATGACGAGATGTTAGAAAATGTTGACACTCACACATATGGAGATAAAAATGTTCACCATGTTATACGATATCATGTTTATCGCATTATTTATTTGTTCTTCAAAAATGAAATGGTGGAAGCTCAAGCCCAATTTTTGAAAGGTCTCTTAACATCAACGAAATTAAAAAAAGCTACGACTTTATTGGGTATTCGAAAATCAACAAAATATTAAAAAAATGAATGAAAATGTGATACAAAATATAAATAGTGCTCTAAATTCAAATAGAAGATCTAGAAGGAAAAATGTTTCAGATGCACGTAGAACCATATATATGGAAGTGGTTTCATCAAGTACTAAAGAGAATCGCTTGGTAAAATATATGGCACGAGAATTAGGAACCTGACAAAAACATTTTCACAAACATCGGAAATTTCAGTTGCAAATAGATGTAAATGATGAACTCACTTGTTGGAAAAATATTTTTAGGCAACCATACAAAAACAGACTTGGATAAAATGCTAAAAAAATAATATATGAATATTGGATGGAAAATTCACATGTTTGACCAAAAGAAAGGGAAGTGATGCGAAGAAGAATAACATGGAATCAATACAAAGAACATCCAAAACATTTCTTGTACACCACTTAGATAGAGTTTTTCAATAAGTTCAAAGAAGAGAATTGTGAAACTGATGTCTCAATCAGTGCTTTTGTGGAACAAAAACCATGCTATGTAAAACCTATCACTGTACGTGACACTTTTTGATATCATTATCATGTGGAATTTCAGTTATATTATGACATATTCCTTCATTTTGGTAGAATTTTTTGGAAAGATTCACCTCCTCCTTCCACTATCCATGATTTCGTATCTCAAATTCTATGTGGAAGAGAAAGCCATGAATTATTTGACCAAAATAAATGTGTTGGTGGTAAAAAATGCGAGGATTGTGGAAATCTGACTAAATTTCAAAACAAATATCGTACTAATATAAATGATCAACCATTGTCCAACATGAAAGTAAAATGGAATAGACATGAATATATCCATACATTGATTCAAGGTTCAAGTGCTAAAAGAATTGATTTACAAGAAGAAGAATTTTTTGTGATAGATTTTTTGAGAAAGTTTGAGGCAGAAATTTATAAATACACCACACATTCCCATAGAGCTCAATGGGAGGACTTGAAATTCAAAAAATCCCATGAATTTTTTCCACCAGGGAACATTTTTTCAGTAGTTTATTTTTCAAAAAACTACACATTCGTTCCACAAAAAGAAATTTAGAGTGCATACTATCATTGTGACCAAGCCTCCATGCTTGTCCATGTTATATATAGACATGTTGAACAAAATGTTGATCATATAGAAAGAACCAGTGAAAATCAACATGTTATTAAAGAATATCACTTTTATATCAGTGACGATCGTATACATGATACATATATTGTACAACATTATTTTGAAAATATTTATGATTCCTTAAAAAGTCATCAAATAAAATTCAATGAAGAATTGATATGGTCAGATGGATTCAGATGTCAATTCAAATCTTCACAATCATTATTTTTGTTGTGTCATATTCATATGAAAACCTGCATTAAACATTGTTGGAATTTCTTTGAGACTGGTCATGGAAAAGGAGAACATGATGGTGCAGGGGCATGCATAAAACAAGCACTTCAAAGATATTAAATGGACCACTCTGAAAACTGACTTATCTCAACTGAAGAAGTTGTTCAATGGTACATAGATGCACTAAGCCATGAGACTAACCAATCAATGGAAGTAGGAAGGTACATTCAATTTATTTTTTACTGGATTTCTAATTTTAAACAGGCATTTATCACAATGATTATCTTTGATGGTATTTTGATATCATATTTATATTCTTCTTTGAATTTTCCATATAGGTTTTTTTGGCATATTGGGGTCCAATATGTAGATAGATTGATTGGAGATGACATTGAAAGAATAAAAGGCACTTGAAAATTGTATTCAATTAAAACAAAGTTGTCAACAAATGTGTTTGCATTGGATAAAATAAAATATTCTTGTTTTTGTCATATTTTCATAGACAACACATAATCCAATGATGTTTGTGAAATGAAAATGTTGTAAAATATTGGCAACATAAAGAACTAAATACAAAGGGAAATTTCCATTGCAATCTTTCAAGAAATGAAATCAGAGGAGACTATAATATCATGTGATGGTGATCGAGTTTCTGATCTTGTCAAAGAAGGTAAAATTTAAATTTCTTTTAAATGATAGAGATCTAGAAATATATAATAAAATCAAGTAACATGTTAATTTTAAAGTTAATTTTTCATGTTAATTATGATCTAAATTTAAATACATAATTTTTTTTTGTGTGGAGGAGATGCTTTTGCTGTAATTACACCTACTATGAACGATGAAAATGTGAAGTATTATTTGATGCGTTGCACTGAACGAAAGATGGAATTATTAGAAAAATATGATGATCACGGGTTTACATATGACATAGGGTCTAAACTAATCAAAGTGGGGATTTTGTTTACTTTCAAGACTGAACTCGATGTCATAAGTTGTCAATACAGTCACTTGGTTTGTGCAGCACGCATAAATTTGATAGAAGTTCAATCAAAGAAAAAAAACGAAAGTTAAGAAATGGAAAATGTCAAAATCCTATCATGAAGAGATCAATTAAGATGGCATTCCATTGGAATTTTTTTTATTGAACTTCCCAACAAATTTTTCTCTTTGGATTCATCTTTTAGAACTTCCAGAACTCAACTAAAAATTGAACTACCTTTTTATGTTATATGTACAAGTGTTTGAACATGTACATTGTTTTGGTACATGCACACAAGTAATTTATACACGTGTACACATACACATGTCTAGATTATCTGGTCTAAACAATTTCATACATTCTCTTTTACAATTTTTCATAATGTTATTATTGGAAAATGTACATAGTTGTGTACCTAGCATAATTTATGTAATGCAAAGTTGAAGTTCCACGATTTTGTTTTAGACATGTGTCTATTAAAATTAAATTATAATTCATTCTTGAATGTAAAATGTGTGTACGTGTTTTATAATTTCTAGTTTACTATCAAATGAAAGTAGTTTTCTATGTGCATTAATGAAAAATGTTGTGTACTAGATGTATATGTTCTAGTTCATGCAATTTTAAAATTTTATGATTGTTTGAAAAATCTATGAACACCTAGAATCTTATGATTGTTTTTAGATATATATATATATATTGATATGTATTGTACTTCAATCATTTTAACATATATTAAAACATGTACTTCAATCATTTTTATTTACATATATTCATGTGAACTTTTTTTGTTTGTAAATTGTGCTAAAATATATTAAATGCATGAAAAAGTGTACATAGGAAATGGGTGGAGATGGCCAGAAGTACTTAGCCTATTCTTGCCTTGGTAGTGTTCAAAATAAATCAAGTTGGGGGCTGACTCAGAGGAGGAAACAAACCCCTTAAGAGTGTCATTTAGTATTGTAATACAGAATATTCAGTGGCCCATATAAAAACAAAAGAGATGAAGTATATCCCGAGGTGAAAATCATGGAGTTCATTCATGTTTGTCCTTTTCCTGGTCCTCTTCCTCTATTAGGCACCCGTATTCTCTAGCAATGGTTTCCTCCTCAGTTGTGGGCATTCGAGGAGGCTTCGGAGGGGCTGCATGGACAATGGGAGCGAATGGTTACTCCGCATCGTAATATCTGGTCTAGAAGCCATCTGATTCCATAACCCAAACACATATCTCCTCCAGCGTGAGCTCATAACCTAGAAGTGGGTTGGTTTTCCTGGATAAAGGCTACAAAAATTATGGAATAGTGGATTTCCTACCTCTTCTACCCATGGTCTTCTTCAGAGGCAAAATATTCTCCCCATGAATGTTATCAAACACTTGAGGAGCCAATAGCTCATGTATATCAAATGTAGAGCCCTCGGTGGATTCCAATTGTTGGTCGTTGCCACGGTGAGAGCAGCCTGAAAATGCACCTTTGTAGCTACCTCTAATGGGTTTCTGTCACTGGTGCGGGGCCATGGTATGGCTTCTGACATGTACATTTTATCATTTTTTTTAGATTTTAAAACAACGATATGTATTGTACTTAAATATCACCTAAATAATAGATGTACATCCTAAAATTATATAACATTCACGCACATGTTCAAATGCATAACATACATACCAATGTATGCATGTCTTAAATGTAAGTTGAAATTTCCATCTAGATTCATTTTATATTTAACAAATAAAATTACAAATTGAGTTTTAAGAACAAAACATAATATTACAACATGTCAGCACATACCAAATGTAGTTCAACTATCCAAAATATACACATTTATGTGTAAATTGTAATTTGAAATTTCCATCTAGATTCATTTTATATTTAACAAATATAGTGACAACTTGAATTTTAAAAACAAAACATTATATCACAACATGTGATTACATGCCAAATGTATTTAAACTATACAAAATATACACATGTATACATGGTTTGTAATTCAAAATTTCCATCTAGAGAGATTCATTTTATATTTGTAACAAGTCTATAAAATGACAACTTAAAAAAAAAAAACCATTATATCACAATCACATGTAAAATGTAGTTCAACCATCCAAAATATACACATTGTGAAAATATAATTTGAAATTTCCATCCAGAGATTCATTTTATATTTAACGAATAGAATGACAAATTGAATTTTAATAACAAAACATTATATAGTAAAAAAAAAAAAAAAAACACGATATCACAACATGTGATTACATGCCAAATGTAGTTCAACTATCCAAAATATACATATGTATGTACATGGTTTGTCATCTGAAATTTCCATCTAGAGAGATTCATTTTATATTTAACAAATTTATAAAATGACAAGTTTTTAAAAACAAAACATTATATCACAATCACATGCGAAATATAGTTCAACCATCCAAATTATACACATTGTGAAAATGTAATTTGAAATTTCCATATAGAGATTCCTTTTATATTTAACACATAAAATGCAAACCTAAGTTTTAAAATCAAAATATTATATCACAACATGAGATCACATGCCAAATTTAACTATCCAAAATTTAAAATCATTCTTGATAAAAGTAAATGTAGTTTAAAACTATATCCAAATAGTAAAATATGTCCAAAATCTGCATCTCACATGAACTCTATATATATATATATATATATATAGTTCAATGTATAGTGTTACAAGTATCAACTTATATAGAAAAGTAAATATGACTCCATAGATAATAATATATATAAAAAAGTAAATTTAGGACTAGATCTATCAAATATAATGTCGCACACATGTGCATCATCCATAAAATTCAGATGGATCTAGTGTCTCTGCCAGCAAAGTCCTCATCCTCATGCTATCCTGTGAAGAATGGGGAACTTGTACACAATGTGTACAAACATTAAAATTTAATGTTTTAAAATCGAATGAGAATATAGAACTCCATGTAAAAAAAAAATGAAAACATAAATCATGCAATACCTCATGTGGTTCCCTCTCCATTGTGTTTTTTTTCTTGTCCATTAAAACATCATGCATAGGAACATCTTCCACAGTAAATTGTACAATATACATGTACAAGTATATATATATATTCAAATGAAAATGCATATATAAACTAATTTTCAATAATATTAAAAGAAAAGTTAGACAACTTGTTCAAATGATGTGGATGTTCATATCTCCATCATACACTCCATCGCTAGAGTCCATGGAGAAGAGAAATCATCTCCAAGAACCTAAAATTCAAAAATTTTAAAAGTATAAAATAACTCAAGATGTAGATCTCAATTTATAATAAAAATTTTGAACTTCAATTTATAACTTATAACTTATACATATTTAAGTGAAAAATTGAATACTTGTGATAGTGGATTGGGCACATCTTGTAAGGGTGGCTATAAAATAAAATCTCTAGAAACCTAAATTCAAAATATTTAAAACTGTAAAATAACTCAAGATCTAGATCTCATCTTTTAATGGAACTTTTGAGTTGCAATATATAACTTGAAAACATATTTAAATTGAAAAATTGTTCATACTTGTGATGGTGGATTTGGCACATCTCCCAAGGAATAAAAATGTACCTCCACCCCCAAAAAAACTGACGGAATCATAATTTGTTAACATTTACTTATATATGTATGTACATGTGTACAGAATTATTTATTTTAAAAATATTTCATCATGTTTTGATATATATAATAATAGGTAAAAAATATTTTTAGATCATCATGTTCACTTAAAAACCACTAACATGTGCCAACATATCATCTTGATGGTGAGAACCATCTTGATTATGTGATTGATGGTGAGACCCATCCTGATTGTGTGAACTAGAGGCTCTGACCATGATATTAACATCTTCGTTCATCAAACGTGAGAACTGAAAATGGTGTTAACATATATGATACATTTTTTTGAGATTAATGTATAAAAATAATTGTATGTATATATGTATTTATTAAAAATTGTACATGTGTTGAATTTATCACCCTAGCCATTAACACATACCGATCCCATGTTGTCTTACTCAAGAATAATTGGATCCTACCAACCATTGCAACAATTCTTTTCATATGTTCTGAGATCTTCAACACTCATGGTGTCTTTCTATTCATCTGTATCATACAGAAACTAGCATGTGCATTATCTCGTGTTCTTTGTCGATTCAGACAAACATCAACTCCACCCAAACCACTCTGAACATTGTCAATGATGGCATCCCTTGCTTCTCGAATAATTTTAGAAGTGACATCCATCTTTGACCGTAAAGTTTCAACATGAAGAGGTCTACTAACCAATAGTGGCTCAGGGTGAGGTACCTCAGCAACACATTTAGCGCCCCTACGGTAACATAATCGACCTTTCCTAGCACCAAAAAACTGAGAGGGAAGGTCATTATAATTGGATTTCATTCCGAAAATTAATTATGCATAAAATAATTTTTAAAAATAAAGTGGAACCTTGTCATTCCATGGGAGTCTTCCATAGGCAGCAAGGTGCCTATCATACAAATGGCCCGCTCTATCAAGGTGCTTGAAATATTACAACTTTAACATATTTATTTTCAGCCCTTCTTTGAAATTAAACATATACTTGGCCATTTTTGTCATAAATATTTGTTTAACAACCTCCCATGTATTGGGACCCATCACTGTTTCCTTTCTTTTTCTCATCACTTCTACAAAAGTATTAGTGGTTGGCACAAGCCTTAGCTACAAATCTACTAGTTTTCCTAAAGAGGGAGTAACTATTTCCAACCTTTCTCGACTCTTAGGAAGAATTTTAAAAGACACAAGATCTCTCTTCAATTTTGAATGAATATGTTGACACCTTTTTAATCTGCATTGTTGCAGGTTTTATTCCCAAGGTATATCAGAAATGTCAGACGGATAAGTCGTGGTAGGTGTACAACTTTCTTCTTGAATAACACGTTTTGTCATACATCTTTTTGAAGCAACAATTGGAGAAAAATTTTCACCCTCCGCATCAATATATAAAATTTTTTATATTAAAAAAACATGTAAACAAATCTGTACAAATTGAATGAAAATAATATTTAGATTGATGGCCACCTCAATATGGTTGGCTAGCATCATGCCCACCCTGATACTATTGAGAACCAGAATGACCATCGATTGGTTGAGAACCAACATTACCATCCATTGGTTGGCCTCTGGGGGAATACATATCACCACCCTCTCACAATTGGCAATCACTTATTGATGGGCCTCCAGGGGAATGTGTACCACCACCAACCTCAATGTGATGAGAGGGAAGCTTCATAAAAAAATATGAATTTATAATCAATTAAAAAATACATTTATACATACAAATACATGTACATATAATTTATTAAATTGCGTGAACCATACCAAGATTGCGTGAACTATGGACATGCTCCATTAATGGATTAGACACCCTTGTCCTCCTAACTGCTAAAAAATAAAAAATGAAACTTATTAAAAACTAATTTAACTCACAAAATTGATAAAAAATCAATTCCATATGTACACACATGTATGTATGGAGATAAGATTAAATTTCAATACCATGAACATCCCTCAATCCATGACCCCCTCTCTCGTAGAGGCATGGGATTCTATTGATCTTTTCCTTTTATCCTGTTATCACTCAGAAAAAAAAAGCATAATTTGACAAAGTCCTAGAGGTTCATGTGTCAAAGGTAGTGTCATAGAATTCATTTTTCATTACTTGGTCAATGAAATTTTTTAATTTTTCCTATTTAGCCTATCATAAGGTCTAAACCCACCCTCATTCAAATCCTTTTATGTCACATTAGTCATGATTTTCTAAAATTTCTCATTTCCTAAGTTTATAGCACCAAAAGGGTCATTTTAGCTAAGAAACCCTACTTTTGTAGCAAAAGACACAGAGAAAATGCACTTTTTGCTACGAAACTACTGATACTTTTGTAGCAAAATTGCCCAAAAATACACTAGGTATGCTATGAAGGTAAGAATTCATGTATTTCTTGTCAAAATAGTTGTTAGGTGTTAGTAAATGATTGGAAGGGATAGGGTATATGCCATTCGAGTCAGTTAGGGTAAATATCAAGGTACAATGGTCATAGTTGAAGTCATCATGACCATTTTAAGCATGTATGAATCATAACTATGCTATGAGTTGTCATAAAACTTCAAAATCCTTCCAAATTGAGTCATTTGTCATTCTCCATTCCCTCTTTGCGTGTTATTGAGCTCTCGAGAGTTATTTCACTAAGTTGAAGCTGTGGCGGGTATTTTCAAAGGTTTGTGAGTATCAATGATTAAGCGAGGCAGAGGAGACATTAAAGCACCATGGCTGCAAAAAGGAAGACCAACAAAGGTGGCCACTGTCTCAGATATGAGCCATCAAACATGAACATGATAAATGAAGACCCAAAAACTGTAGAATTTTTCAGAAGAACATGGTATTTGCAGTTTTGTCAAATATTGCAAGGATGTCATGTAAAATTTTCTAAACAGTTTGCCCTAAACTTCAATGGAACAACTATAAAATCTGGAATGCTAAATCTCGCTATAACACCAGAGACCCTTGCAGCAGCAATATGGATTCCAAGAGGACAAGAAAAATGGTTCAAAGGTTTCAAATTCAACATGTAGGAATGTAAAGAATTTATCAAGCCATAAAATGGTGAGGTTGACCTTACAAATGCCATTCCAAGGAGCTGCATGAAGGATAATTTCTCAAAGCTACTGCTTATCATTCAGAAATATGTCACTTGTGAAGGGAGATATGATAAAGTTTATTCTTACCACTTCAAGATTCTCCCACATTTTGTTGGTAAGATATCTCTTGATCTACCTTTTTATTTACATAGAAGCTTAGAAAAAATGGTAGATAAAGTTCAAGCTAAATCTGAAGGAAGTGAAACCTCACTTTTTCATCATGGTTTAATAAAATTGAGGGTTTTAGATGAGTTACAAAGACTAGGCAGAGACTGGTTTTATTTTATGTTTGTTAGTGGTTTTGAAATGGATACCATTACCCCTAAAAGAACTCCTAAACCTAGAGGTATACCATCACCTTTAGTCATAGAACAAAGTGAACCAGTAGGGGCAGAACAAAGTGAACCAGTAATCATGGAAACAGAGCAGTTGTAGAGACTTGATACACCTATTGTTTCATCTTCAAGACAAAAGTCAACAATGAGAAAACCTACAAAGCAAGAGCCAACTGTGAGTAAACAAGGCAGCAAAAGGGTCAAAAGGAGCCAAACAGTGGCTAAGGGAAATTTAGAAGACATAATACATGCTATTGATATTAAAGAGACTCCTATAGTCCAGGCTGAGGATATAGATGAGGGTCGAAAGAAGATCAAGAAAGCCAAATTAGCAATGAAGTTAGAGTTTGAAGGTGAGGATGCAGGTTTTATGTTTCAGGCTAGGAAGCCCATGACAATACATGCTAAGAAAATCTTGGAAAAAAGTAAATAAGTTCATGAAGCCACTGGCACTGTCCAGGCACCACAAAGCATTATTGAACTTTCATCTCCTGCAAAAGAAGATCTAGTCAACAAGCAAAAGAAAGCAACAGAGAAATTCATTGCAAAAACATATTTTGAAGCCCTTAAGGATGAGTTGAGGTTATTTAATCATGAAATAGCAGTAATGAAGAAGAAGAAGGAAAGGAAACATAATGTTCATAAGGTTTAGTTTCAGATGATGAAAGAGGTTTGGGAAGAGCAGGTTGACAGTGTATCAAAGACCCTAGATAACACACAATAATTAATCAAATGGACTTGCCATTAAGGAAAGAAGTGAAATATGTCACAAGAGTGAACATGCACTTGAAATATAGTAATAGAAAGTTGAAGAACCAAGTTAAAGACCTCTAAGAACAACTAGAATTGATCCATGAGGAGCTGGAGAAGAAGGGTCTAAAAAAAACTGTAGTTGAGGAGCCCATAGCTCAACTCATCATCAATGAAGAAGAAACACCTCAAGACTCTTAGGTTTAGTTAGTTTATGTTTTGAAAGTTAAATCACATGTTGAAAATCAAATTTGTACAACTAGAAGGCACATTTTTGAAACAAGGCAAAAATCTGGAATTTACACAGTTTTCCACAGTTTCATAGCTTTTCCTAGGCTTACTGCGAGGAAAATGCTAGGAAAACACATGTAGCTGTATTTTTGCTTCTAAAAACACTTTTGCTAGCTTTCAAGGAGAGGAAATGATAGTTAGGATGTGTCAGGTCATGATGAACACAATGCAAGCAAAAGGAATCAGAAATTTTGATTGCAAAGGTCATTTTTTGTACGCTACAAAGGCACGCTACGAAACTGCCATGCTTTCGTAGCGAGCTGTTTTGAAGGTTTCTGAGTAGGTTTATGAGTAGTTTTAGATAGGTCAACACTTTAAAAAGTTCAAGGGACTTTTCCAGCAATAATCCATGACTTGAATACCATGAAATGAACAAAACTCATCAGCTAAATCATTTGTTGAAGATAAGGTCTTGTTTTCCTGAAAAATAGGGTTTGTTCCATAAGTTGTGGAGAATATTTAAAATTTCAAGTGGTGATGAGTTCTATAATAGCTCATTCGAACATGTGAAGAATTAGTTTTCAGATATATAACTGTTTTAAGAGATAAGGTAGTTGATGTAATAAGTAGCAGTTTGAGTCCTATTAGGAAAAGGACTATTTTAGAGTGTAGCTGTCATTTTATCATTAAATCACATTTTTTCCTTTTATGCAATGTGTCATAGGAAAATTTTGACGAATATATCCAAGAGGTAGATCATCTCTCATGTAATAGGGTTTATTAAAGGGCTGATATTAAAAATTTTAAAGGTTTGGAGATTTTTTTTCAATACTATAGCTTTATTTAAATTGACTGATATCAGTAATACAGAGGAAATTTTCATAACAGACCTGAGATTCTGATGGAGGTTTTAATTCTTTTCTGATCTATATTTTTATGTGTATCACTTGCCATAGATTCCATCCTTATTACTTAGAATTCATATGTTTATGATTTGACTTCCTATATTGATGAAATGATTGTGTTTCCCTATGTTCTATGTGTGATTTTCATTTGTTAAAAACTCTTAGCCACCTCAGCTTCCATGTCAAGAGACCTTACTACTGAAATACTTATTTGTTGACTCCATAAGCCCAATGATTGTAGACTTGTACCCTTTTCAACCTACACACATCACAATCATGTTATTTTTTAAATAGAGTTAGCCATCTAGTTTCATCATTATCAAATATCATTAACCTCTTTGAGAGAGCCCTCTTAGACTAAAGAGGCTAAGCTTCGACTAGAAGCTGGTTTGAAACAGTTACATAGAGTTGCTTGATCAACAGCCAATCAAGTGCAATTTTGTAATAACATTTTGGTGTGTCTTCTGAGAGCCTAAATATTATACATTCCTGAAATTTGATGCTGATCTTCTGAAGGTAGCAGGAGCACAGAATCTGATCAAGGCTGCATCTACCTTGGTGACTCCATTCAAAATTTGTATGATCAAAGGTGGTTTGGAAAAGGAGATACACGAGGAGTAATCCTGACCCAAATCCACCTACCATTGTGGAAAATCCTAACACCATATCTAGAGGCATTCAAGGCATTTCTGAAATATCAGGTACTCCGTTACATAGAAAATACTTGTCCTCTGAAGTTTTAAGAAGTCCTGAAGACAAAACTTTTGATGATAAAATTCAAGAAGTCTTGTTTAGGTCTGAAAGTGAAAAAGGGTTTACTAAAATTGTCTTAGACCTATATAGAATAGGTATTTATACCTCCGCCTTAGTAACTCAAAAACATAAAGAAGAGTTACTGTTAGAGAAAGAATCTTTGGATAGGTTGAAGGAACTAGACCCATTTGAAATTTTGCTAAGAAGTAAAACTAGTGTCCCTCTTCCTGATTGGAGTTCAATTGTGACTGTACAAAAAATAACTAACAATCCTCCTCCTAACAGTTCCTCTTCCTCTACTTCTGTTTTCCATAAAACTACCACAGTCCCAGTCATCATGGATGGAAATCTGCCACCTTCACCTGCTACTGCACCTGCTAGGTATGCCCCTCTTGTTCTTCTGGCTGTCTTAAATTCCCTTCCTAGAAAATATTCTTCTAGAATTAGAATTTGGGGAAGTGATGAAGAGATTATAGCTAAAGAGCATGTATATCAGTTTAATGAATTCATAGACAGGGAGGAGGTTGACCATGAGGATGTCAAGATGAGATTATTTTCTCAGAGCTTTACTGGTGAAGTCAGGAACTGTTTTAAAGCCCTCACACAAATAAGCCTAAATAATTAGAAATAATTTGAAGATAGCTTCCTAAGCAAGTGGGGAAATAGAACCAAGATTTTTACAAGCCCTCACTAAGTATAATAGTTTGAAGAGAGTCATTGATGAAACTGTTGAAAACTTTTCAAAAGGATTTAACAAAGTTTATGAATCCATCCCTGCCCATCTAAAGCCTCCACTAGGAGCATCTTAGCTAAGATATGCTCAAGCCTTTGATTATGACTTTTATATTCTACTAAGAGAAAGAGAACCCCCTTCACTTGCTGAAATGAAAAATGATGCAGTAAAGGTGGAGGTCAATATGATAGCAGCAAGAAAGTCTAAGATGGGAAAGACTAAATTGAAAGAAGAAGATAAGCCTTCCATCTCAGATGAAAAATTTGATTCCGTGATGAAGACAACGAAAAACCTGATGGATAGGTTTTCCTTTGGGAATGTCTCTACTCCTCCTGTACAACATGAACCTCAGTTTAGAAATCCTCAGTTTAGAAGACCTCAAAACTGGTAGAGACCAAGGGAAAATATAAATTAGCCGCCTGACCTCAATTAAGGCCTCTTTTCAGCAAAACTTAGTTGATGAAGAATATCAACCTGAAATACAAGAAGACTCAATTCATTTCTTAGATGAAAACATGTCAGGAATGTTTTTGACTAATGAGGAACATGATGAGTCAGATCATGAAGTAAACAATGGTGAGGAACCATATGATTATCTTAAAGGGTATCAACATGCAATATTTGAGATGCAGAAACAGTAAAACCTCAGAAATAGAAATGTGCCAATTATTACAAACAAAACATAGCCCAAGAAAGATGCTCCAAAGGCTGTTGAGGTTAGGAAAGATACACCACCTCTTCCTCCTGCTAAAGAGACTAAAAAATCTACCTTTCTTTTCAGTTTGGAGAATGATATCTCTAAGATAAAAATCCTAGTACCTTTTGGGGAAATTCTTAAGGTGAAAGAATATAGAAGTAAGATTATAAAAATGTTGAATTCCCATCCAGGAGCTATTGATATCCTAAATTTTCAAGAATATCATCCAACCATATACTTGGGTCCAATATTAGAGAATGAGTAGAATGAAGAGATGCCTCCTTTTTATGTTAGCCTTAGCATTCATGACATGAAATTTCATAAGGACATGTTGGATTCAAGAGCCTCTCATAATATTATGCCTAAAGTAATCATGGAAAGGATGGGATTGGAAATTACTAGAACATATAAGGATTTTTTTCCTTTGATTCAAAAAGAGTTCAATGCATTGGTTTAATAAAATATGTTGTTTTTGGTCTTACACAAGTCCCTGCCAAGACAATGGTAATGGAAATTATAGTGGCAGACATTCCACCTAAGTTTGGCATGCTGTTATCAAGGTCATGGGCAAAAAAAATCAAAGGTACAATGCAGATGGACCTAACCTATGCCACCATTCCTATTTTTGGTTAGCAAAGGTGACTATATAGAGAAACAAGGATGGTTTACATGGTAATTAGTAAATATAAACCTCAGAACTTTCCAATATATGTTGTTTATATTGAACAAGGATCTGATATTCTTTTCAATGAATTGACTGATGAAGCAGAAGATGGAAAGAAAGAAGAAAATCGACAAATTGAAAATCAACAGATAGAAAATCAATAAATCAGTGAGGAGAAAGCGGAAGGTTGGTGGTTTTTACACTTTGATGGATTAGCAGGAAGAGAGGGGGCTGGAACACGAATTTGGATCACAACTCCAGAAGATGAAAGTAAGTTCTCTTCTTAGAAACTAAATTTTGATTGCACAAATAACTTGGCTGGGTATGAATCTTTATTTTTGGGCTTAGAAATTTTGAAAAGAATGGGTGCCCAAAATATTTTTGTTTGTGGAGATTTTGAATTCATTATTAAGCAAGTTGAAGGTGTATATCAAACTAAGGATGTGAGAATGAGGGCATACAAAATTTTTATCATGGAGATGTTAGTGAATTTCAAAGAATGTTCATTTATTGGGAAGACTATGGACCAAAACTCAGTAGTTGACTCCCTAGTTGTCTCTGCAAGTCTATTTATCATCCCTACACATTCCACTAAAAGATATGAGCTTGAATTTTTCCATAGACCTGCTATCCCTGATAAAATTTATCCATTGGAAAGTTTTTTAGGATGACCAGCAAGTCAAAAACTTTATAGAATTGAAAGAGGAGTTTGAAAGTACACAAGTAGATTAGCAAAACATGCTTGCTGAAAAAAAGGGAAATTCTTAAGTCTTGTAGCTGAAGAATAACTCTATACCCAAAGGTCTCATACCCCTAGAGAAGCTTTTTGATTAGAATGATGGGTTCAAGTCTCCTACGATACAAGCTGATGATGAGGAGGTAGAGAGTTTAAACCTTGGTACAATAGCAATGCCAAAAATGATTAAACTTTCAAAGTTTCTTTCAGTTGACATGAAACATAAATATATTGAGATCTTGAAAATGTTCATAGATGTTTTTGTGTGGAGTTATGCTGATTTGAAGAAGTATGATCCTACTATCATTCAGTATACCATTCCCATTAAAGAAAATGAAAATACTTTCAGGCAGAAGCTCAGGAGGATTAATCCACTTATCATGCCTCTGATTGAGAAGGAAATCAAGAAACCTTTGATGCCAGAATTATTGTTCCAATAAGATTCTCAAAGTGGCTTGCAAACTTGGTTCCAATCGAAAAAAAGAGTGGAGAAATCAGAATCTACAGTGACTTCAAAAACTTGAATAAATCCTCGCTAATGGACAACTACCATCTCCCAAATATGGACCAAATTTTGTAGGAAATTGTTGGTTCCCAAAGGATGTATATTCTTGATGGTTTTTCAGGGTAGAATCAAATACTTGTGCATCCAGAAGATTAGGAGAAAACAACCTTTAGCACACCATGGGGCACATTCATGTATGCCAAAATGCCCTTTGGTCTAATGAATGCAGGAGCTAAAGTTCAAAGAGAAATGGACATTGCCTTTGCTGAGGAGAAGGATAAGGTGGTGGTTGTCTATTTGGATGACATAACAGTCTTCTCAAGGAGAGAAGAATATCACTTGAAGCACCTAGAAAAGATTCTACTAAAGTGTAGAAGGTTTGATATTTCTCTCAATCCCATTAAAAGAATTTTTGCTCTAACTTCAAGGAAGTTACTTGGGCATATTATTTCTAAATATGGGATTAAGATTAATCCAAACAGGGTCAATTCAATTTAGAAAGTGGATCTTCCTAGAAGCAGAAAGGAAATCCAGTCTTTCCTTGGAAAGGTAAATTTTGTGAGGAGGTTTATTCCTAATTTTGCTGAGATTCTAAAAGAAATAACAAAGATGTTGAAGAAAGGAGCTGACATAAAGTCGACAGCAGAAGCAAAGCACTCATTTGACGATATTAAGAAGGCACTCACTCAAGCACCAGTGTTGATCAGCCTAGATTTTTCAAAATAATTTCTGGTTTTTACATTTGCATATGAAAATACAATTGCTAAATTTTTGCTGCAAAAGGACAACAAGGTACTGAGAAGACCATTTAATTTTTTAGCAGAACATTGGCTAATTCAGAGCTGAAGTACAACATCTTAGAAAATTAGGCCTATGCCTTGGTCAAGGCCATCAAATATTTCAGGATTTACATTTTTCATTCTCATGTTATAGCTTTTGTTCCTAATACTATTGTGAAAGAAATTCTAACTCAAGATGATCCTGATGGTAAGAGAGGGAAATGGATTGCTAACTTGCTGGAATATGATATAGAAATTACGCCCAAAAAATTGGTTAAAGGTGAAGGCCTAGCAAAGCTGATGGCACAGTCAAAATTTGACTGTCTTGACATGAAATTAATTGCATAAATTTCAAAATTATTAGATGAAGATGAAGCGCTCATTCCCATTGAGGATAAGTACATCATTTCAGATTGATACAAAGACATTCTTTTTGCCTTACATCATCATAGAGCGCCTGCTGAGTTGACAAATTCCAAGGCAATATTTGTGAAGCTAAATTCTTTGAGGTACTCCATTATTGATAAAACTCTGTATTGGAAAGATACCGGTGGTATTATTTCGAATTGTTTGCTGGAATAGGAGGCTGAAAAAAGTGATTGAGGAGTTTCAAAAAGGAGATTTTGGAGGTCATTATTATTTGAAGGCTACAACAAATAAGATTCTTAGAGCAGGGTATTATTGGTCTACTATGTTTAAATATGTCTACAAAAATATTGCTGTCTGCCATGAATGCCAGATTTTTTATGGTAAGAAGAAGCTTGTTCCTTTACCCTTGATGCCTATCTATGCTGAGGCACAATTTCAGCAGTGGGGGATAGATTTTATTGGTGAGATTCATCCATCATCTTTAGGTCAACATCCCTGGATTCTTACAAAAACTGATTATTTCACCAAGTAGATTGAAGCAATCCCAAGTTGGCAAGCAAATGATTCAGTTATCATTTCATTTTTAGACAATAATATATTGTCTAGGTTTGGTTTCCCTATGAATATCATCACTGATAATGCACAAGCATTAATAAGTTGATCAATTTTTTTCATCAATATTACATTACAGTTGGGAATTCTACTGCATATTATCCACAAGGTAATGGTCTTGTTGAATATTCTAACAAGAGCATTATGAGTATTATTAAGGAGGTGTTGCAGAAAAATAAGAAGTCATGGCATTTGAAGCTAAAGTATGCTCTGTGGGATGATAGAGTGTGCACAAAGAGATCAATTGGAACTTCACCTTATGAGTTGGTATATGAAGCTAAAGCCATATTTCCCACATCCTTGGGAGTGCCTGTCATGAAGTTGTTGCAAGGATTGAAGGAGGAGCCAAATGAAATTTAGAGGAGGATTAATCAGTTGATAGCTTTTCCGGATAAAAAGGGGGAAGCCTATAATAGTACTCAAAAATCCCAAAATAGAATCAAGAAGACATTTGATAGGAAGTTCAAGGAGGAAAAATTTCAAATCCAATATGTGGTTTTGAAATGGGAGGCTAGGATTGAAGAAAAGGAGAAACATCATAAGTTTGAGAATATTTGGAAAGATCCATTCAGAGTAGCTGCATTTTATGGGAACAACACTTACATTTTGCAGGAGATGGATGGACAACCTTGTGCTAGAGAACTGGTCAATGACAGATTTTTCAAGAACTATTCCTCTTAAATTATGTTGATCATTAACTCCATTGTATATATTCCATTTTATATGTTTTTCTTTTAAAAATTAAAAGTTGATCATCAAGATTAAGCCTGAGGTGAAGGCCATTAGAGTTTGAAGGAAAGATTGGAAAATTTTAGAGGTTTTTGTTTTCAAAAAGATGGATAGTAGCACTAGAACTATAGGTTCTTTGGTGCACCACAGGGGCACACCAACCCAAGTAAAACCACTGTTATCACTTAGAAAAAATAAAGCATCATTTGAAAAAGTCCTAGAGTTTCATGTGTCAAAGGTAGAGTCATAAAATTCATTTTTCATTACTTGGTCAAGGAAAAGTTTTAATTATTCTTATTTAGCCTATCCTAAGTTCTAAACCCACCCTCATTCAAATCCTTTTATGTCACATCAGTCATGATTTTCTCACATTTCTCATTTACCAATTTTATAGCACTAAAAGTGTCATTTTAGCCAAGAAACTCTACCTTCATAGCGAAATACACAGAAAAAACAGAGTTTTCGCTACGAAACGGCTAAAACTTTCATAGAAAAATTCCCAAAAATACACAACATGCGCTATGAAAGTAAGGATTCCTGTCGGTTTTGTCAAAATAGCTATTAGGTGTCATAAATTATTGGAAGGGATAGGGTAGATGCCATTCGAGTCAGTTAGGGTAAAGATCAAGGTATAATGGTCATGGCTGAAGTCATCATAACCATTTTAAGTATGTATGAGTCATCATTATGCTATGAGTTGTCATCGAACTCCAAAATATTTCCAAATTGAGTCATTTTTCATTCTGCATTCCGTATTTGCATGTTATTGAGCTCTCGAGAGTTATTTTAATGAGTCCAAGCTATGGCTAGTATTTTCAAAGGTTTGCAGGTATCACTGATCAAGCAAGGTAGAGGAGACATTAAAACACCATGGCTACAAAAAGGAAGACCAACAAAGGTGGAAATTGTCTAAATATGAGCCATCAGACATGAACTTGATAAATGAAGACTCAATAGCTATAGAAGTTTTCAGAAGAATAATGTGTTTGTAGTTTTGTCAAAGATTGCAAGGATGCCATGTACAGGTTTCTAAATAATTTTCCCTAAATTTCAATGGAACCAGCTACAAAAGTGGGAGTGTTGAATCTTACTAAAACACCAGAGACCATTGCGTCAGCAACAAGGATTCCAAGAGGACAAGAAAATGGTTCAAAGGTTTCAAATTTAACATGGAGGAATGTAAAGAATTTATAAAGCCAGAAAATAGTGAGGTTGATCTTACAAATGCCATTCCAAGGAGCTGCATGAAAGATAATTTCTCAAAGCTACTGCTTATCATTCAGAAATATTTCACTTGTGAAGAGAGATATCATAAAGTTTATTCTTACCACTTCAAGATTTCCCTGTATTTTGTTGGTAAGATATCTCTTGATCTACCTTTCTATTTACACAGAAGCTTAGAAAAAATGCTAGATAAAGTTCAAGTTAAATTCGAAGGAAGTGAAACCTCATTTTTTCAACATGGTTTAATAAAATTTATGGTTTTTTTTGAGTTACAAAGACTTGCCAGAGACTGGTCTTCTTTTATGTTTGTTATTTGTTTTGAAATGGATACCATTTCCCCTAAAATAACTCCTAAACCTATAGGTATACCATCACCTTTAGTGACAGAACAAAGTGAACCAGCAGGAGCAGAGAAAATTTAACCAGTAATGACAGAAACTGAGCAGTTGCAGAGACTTGATACACCTACTGTTTCACCTTCAAAACAAAAGTCAACAATGAGCAAACCTACAAAAAAAGAGCCAATTGTGAGTAAACAGGGAAGAAAAAGGATCACAACAAGCCAAAAATGGGCTAAAGGAAATTTAGAAGACATACTACATGTTATTGATATTGAAGAGACTATTATAGTCCAAGTTGAGGATATAGATGAGGGTGGAAAGAAGATCAAGAAAGCCAAATCAGCAAAGAAGTTAGACTTTGAAGGTGAGGATGCGGGTTTTATTTTTTAGGCTAGGAAGCCCATGAAAAGACATGCTAAAAAACTCTTGGAAAGTAGTAAAGAAGTTCATCCAGCCACTAATACTGTCTAGCCACCACAAATGATTATTGACCTTTCATCTCCTACAGAAGAAGATCCAGTCAACAAGAAAAAGGAAGGAAAGGAGAAAGTCATTGAAAAAACAGAGTTTGAAGCCCTTGAGGAAGATTTGAGGTTAGATAATCATGAAATTGCAGTCATGAAGAAGGAGGGAAGGAAACATAATGTTCAGAAGGTGAAATTTGAGAAGATGAAAGAGGTTTTGGAAGAGCAGGTTGACAGTATATCAAATACCCTAGATAACACACAACAATTAATCAAATGGAATATGTCATTAAGGAAAGAAGTGAAACATGTCAGAAGAGTGAACCTGCACTTGAAATATAGTAACAAAAAGTTGAAGAACCATGTTAAAGACCTCCAAGAACAACTATAATTGATCCACGAGGAGCTGGAGAACAAGGGTCTAAAAATGACTGTAGTTGAGGAGCTCATAGCTCAACTCATCATCAATGAAGAAGAAACACCTAAAGACTCTTAGGTTGAGTTGGTTTATGTTTTGAAAGCTCAATGTCATGTTTTGAGTTGGTTTATGTTGAAAGGTCAATGTCATGTTGTACAGCTGGAGGGTACCTTTTTGAAACAAGGCAAAAATCTAGAATTTACACAATTGTTCACAGTTTCGTAGCATTCCCTAGGCTTGAAGGCAGGAAAATGATATGAAAACTCTTGTAGCTGTATTTTTTCTTCTAAAACCACTTTTGGTAGCTTTCAAGGAGAGGAAATGATAGTGAGGATGTGTTAGGTCATGATCAACACAATGCAAGAGTAAAGAATCAGAAATTTTGATGGGAAAGGCCATTTTTTTGTACGCTATGAAATTGCCATGCCTTCATAGCGAGTTGTTTTGAAGGTTTCTGAGCAGGTTTATTGGCAGTTTTCGATAGGTGGACAATTTCAAAAGGTCAAGGGACTTTTCCAAAAATCTTCAATGACTTAAAGACCATGAAATGAAGAAAACTCATCAACAAAATCATTCTTTGAAGATAAGGTCCTATTTTCCTAAAAAATAGGGTTTGTCCCATAAGTTGAGGAGAATATTTAAGATGTCAAGTAGTGATGATTTCTATAATAGCTCATTCAAACATGTGAAGAATTGTTTTTTAGATATGTAACTATTTTAAGAGATAAGGTAGTTGATGTAATAAGTAGCAATTTGAGTCTTATTAGGAAAAGCACTGTTTTAGAGTGTAGCTGTCATTTTCTCATTAAAGCACATGTGTTCCTATTATGCAAGGTGTTATAGGAAATTTTTTATGAATCTAGCCAAGATGCATATCATGTCTCATGTAATAGGGTCTATTAAAGGGCATATATTCTAAATTGTTAAGGGTTAGAGATTTTTTGCAATACTGCAACTTTATGTAAATTGAAAGATATCAGTAATACAAAGGACTTTTTCTTGATAAAACTAAGATTCTGATGGAGTTTTTAATGCTTTTCTAATCTATATTTTTATCTGTACCACTTTTAGTAGATTTCATCCTTATTACTCATAATTCATATTTTTATGCTCTGACCTCCTATATTGATGAAATGACTGTGTTTCCCTATGTTTTATGTGTGACTTAATTTTTTTTTAAACTCTTACCTACCTCAACTTCCATGTCAAGAGACCTTACTACTGAGCTACTGATTTGTTGACTCCATAAGCCCAATAATTCCAGACCTGTACTCTTTTCAACCTACACACATTAAAATCAAGTTATTTTTCAAATAGATTTAGCTATATAGTTTTGTCATTATCAAATATCATTAACCCTTTTGAGAGAGCCCTCTCAGAATGAAGAGGCTAAGCTTCAGTCAGAAGCTGGTTTGAATTAGTTACATAGAGTTGCCTGATCAGTAGCCAATCAAGTGAAATTTTGTGATAACACACCCTCCATGATATATATGGATATATATATATAGTGGACATTTGCAATTATTTTTAAATTACTATTTAAAATAAATTCAAAATATTTCAAAAAATTAATGTAATTTAGTACACAAATTATGTAAAACACAACTTTCAAAGAACTAATCAATGTGAGAAACTCAATTTAAACAAAAATTTGTTGAATTCCCACCATTTTAATTTTATAAAAATGTGCAGTTCACCAAGTTTCGTTTTACATGGTGGGAGCACACTTGGTATATAATTGAAAAAAACACATGGTCATTAAAAATGATGATTTTATAAGTAGAAAACCCACACATATCAAAGATATGTTACAATGTCCATCAATAAATTTTGAAGGAGAGAATCTCAACACTAATTCATCTTTGAGAAATGAATCTTGAATTGGCATTGCCACGTATAATAAAAATTCATCTATTAATTCATATTTGATAGCTGAATCTTGAATTGCCATTTCCCTACACAATAGATCACCAAATATATTATTAACATTTTCACAATGTCTTATACTAAAAAATTTGAATTGGCTAACAATATTGTTTTCTTTTCCATGCATTTTGTTTTAGACTCCCCTTCTTAACTTGGTACATGCCTTTCATATGGTTGCACACAAGTTCAGAATTGGTGAAAACTACAATTCCATTTGATCCATAATCCCTAGCTATTCCCAAGCCTTCTATCAATGCAATATAATATTCCTCGGTGTTTTTTGTTCTTCCCGGTATATTCATTTTCCTTTAGAGGACCTTGTTAGTCACAATTATTGCAAAGCACATATGTAATCATTTCTTTCCCTAGATTGGGATAGCAAGAAACATCTATGCATAATGTACATTTTTCAACCATATTTAGTGGGTTTTTTTATCCCTGAAAAAGAAAAAATTCAATAAAATATATTAAATTAACATTTATTGGAAATGCATGGGAGAAATGACATGTGCATGGTTTGCCTTAAGTTTTTCCTTAAATTTTATGGGAGAAATCACATCTAGAAATGGCATGCCTTAAAGTTGTCCTTGCCTAGAGTTTAAGGGGGAAATGACATGTACATGGTTTTCCTTAAAGTTTTCCTTATAGTTTATGGTAGAAATGACATAGAAATGACAGAGAGATGACATAGAAATGACATGCTTTAAAGTTTTCCTTAAATTTTATGGCATAAATGACACATGTATGGGAGAAATGACACATGTACATGGTTTTCCTTAAAGTTTATGGGAGAAATTACATAGAAATGACATGTACATGGTTCCAAAAATAGTAGCAATGCTAGAAATGACATATACATAAACACACCTTCGTGTTTTTACCTTTGTTGTTATTCCTAGTATATTCATTTTACTTAAAGTTTGCCTTGAGTTTATGGGAGAAATCCTTGAGTTGTGGGAGAAATGACACATGTACATGGTTTTCCTTAAATTTTTTCTTAAATTTTATTCATTATCCTTAAATTTTTCCTTGATTTTATGGGAGAAAGCCTTGAGTTTGTGCGAGAAATGACACATGTACATGATTTGCCTTAAATTTTGCCTTAAATTTTATTCATTTTACTTAAAGTTTGCCTTGAGTTTATGGGAGAAATCCTTGAGCTTGTGGGAGAAATGACACATGTAAATGGTTTGCCTTAAAATTTGCCTTAAATTTTATTCATTATCCTTAAAGTTTTCCTTGAGTTTATGGGAGAAAACCTTGAGTTTTTGGGAGAAATGAAATATGTACATGGTTTGCCTTAAATTTTGCCTTAAATTTTACTCATTTTCCTTAAATTTTGCCTTGATTTTATGAAAGAAATAAAATAGAACTGACATGTACATTGTTCTAAAACACTAGCAAATGCCTTAAATTTTATCGTATAAATGACATGTACATGGTTATCCTTAAAGTTTGAATTTTGCCTTGATTTCAGGGGATAAGTGGGAGAAATGACATGTATGTACATGGTTTTACTTAAAGTTTGGCTTAAATTTTATGGGAGAAATGACATATAAATGACATGTACATGGTTCCAAAAACACTAGCAAATGTCTTATAGCTTATGGAAGAAATGGCATGTACAGAAATGGATATTACAATGAAGAACTTCTATTTAGATTTGTCCTAGAGATTGAATGTAATGGCATTTACTAGATATGTCACCTTTGAGAAATGATGAGATCCAAAGGCTACCTTGCCCTTTATAGACTCTTCCTTTAGAATTTTTAGAAGTTAACACTTAACAGATAGACTCAAATCCTATGGAAGTTAACCACTTCAGGTTTGGTTTTTAGGCCTTAAATTTTTCCTTGAGTTAATGGGAGAAAGCCTGGAATTTGTGGGAAAAATGACATGTGCATAGTTTTGCTTAAAGTTTTCCTTAAAGTTTATGGGAGAAATCACATCTAGAAATGAAATGCCTTAAAGTTTTCCTTGCCTAGAGTTTAAGGGAGAAATGAAATGTACATGGTTTTCCTTAAATTTTGCCTTGAATTTTATGGGAGAAATAACACACGTATATGGTTTTCCTTAAAGTTTTCCTTAAATTTTAAGGGAGAAATGACACATGTACATGTGGTTTTCCTTAAATTTTGCCTTAAATTTTATGGGATATTTCACACATTTATGGGAGAAATGATATGTGTACATGTTTTGCCTTAAATTTTATGGGAGAATGACAGAGAAATGACATGTTCCAAAAAACATTGGCAAATGCCTTAAATTTTATCGAAAAAATGACATTTACATGGTTATCCTTAAAGTTTCCCTTGAGTTTATGGGAGAAATGGGAGAAATGACATGTATGTACATGGTTTGACTTAAATTTTATGGGAGAAATGACATAGAAATAACATGTACATGGTTCCAAATAGACTAGAAAAAGCCTTAAAGTTTATGGGATAAACGACATGTACAAAAATTGATATTATAATGAAGAGAAAATGCCTTAAATTTTATCTGAGAAATGACATGTATATGGTTATCCTTAAAGTTTTCCTTGAGTTTATGGGACAAATGGGAGAAATGACATGTATTTACATGGTTTTCCTTAAAGTTTTCCTTAATGTTTATGGGATAAATGACATAGAAATGACATGTACATGGTTCCAAACACACTATAAAATGCCTTAAAGTTTATGGGAGAAATGGCATGTACAAAAATGGATATTACAATGATATTACAATGAAGAACTTCTATTTAGATATTTTCCAGAGACTTAAAGTTTATGGGAGAATTTTTTTTTACATAAATGGATATTACAATGATATTACAATGAAGAACTTCGATTTAGATCTGTTCTAGAGATTGACTATAGTGGAATTTAGTGGATATGTCACCTTTGAGAGAGGATGAGATCCAGAGGCTATCTAGCCCTTTACAAACTCTGCATTTAGAACTTGTATAAGTTAATACTCAACAAAGAGGGTCAAATATTATGGAAGTTCAGCCACTTTAGGTTCAATTTTTAGTCCTTAAATTTTTCTTTGAATTAATGGGAGAAAGCCTTGAGTTTTTGGGAGAAATGATATGTGCATGGTTTTCCTTAAATTTTTCCTTAAATTTTATGGGAGAAATCACATCTAGAAATGACATGCCTTAATGTTTTTCTTGCCTAGAGTTTAAGGGAGAAATGACATGTACATGGTTTTCCTTAATGTTTTCCTTATACTTTATGGGACAAATGACATTGACTTATATTTTACGGGAGAAATGACATAGAAATGGCATAGAAATGGAATGCCCTAAAGTTTGCATAAAATTTTATGGGAGAAATGACACATGTACATGGTTTTCCTTAAATTTTGCCTTAAAGTGTGTAGGAGAAATGACATGTACATGGTTTGAAAAATTATTTTATGCACTTACTAAAATGTATGGGAGAAATGGGAGAAATGACATGTATGTACATGGTTTGCCTCAAATTTTATGGGATAAATGACATAGAAATGAAATTTACATGGTTCCAAAAACACTAGCAAATGCATTAAAGTTTATGGGAGAAATGGCATTTAAAGAAATGGATATTACAATGAAGAAATTCTATTTAGATCTGTTCCAGATATTGATTGTAGGGGCATTTACTGGATATTTCACCTTTGAGAAAGGATGAGATTCAGAGGCTACCTGGTCGTTTACAAACTCTGCCTTCAGAACTTGTATAAGTTAACACTCACCAGACAGACTCATATCCTATGTAAATGACAGAGAAATGATAGAGAAATGACATATAAATGACATGCCTTAAAGTTTTCCTAAAATTTTATGGGAGAAATGACACATGTACATGGTTTTCCTTAAAGTTTTCCTTAAAGTGGTAGTGGTTTGCACTTACTAAAACAACTAGTGGTAGTGGTTGATGAAGTTATGTCAAAAGTCACACCTTGATGAGTTTGTGGGAGAAATGACATGCACATGGTTTGGAAAATTATTTTATACACTTACTAAAACAAATAGTGGTAGTGGTTGATGAAGTTATGTCAAAAGTCACACCTTGATCAGTTTGTGGGAGAAATGACATGTACACGGTTTGCCTTAAAGTTTAGTTTTCCTTAAATTTTATGGGAGAAATCACATCTAGAAACCTTTAGTTTGACATCTATAAATAGGCTAAGAACATTAAAAAGGAATTTTCAACTTGCATTAGTTATGTCCTTAATAAGAAGTATTATTTATAACCTAACAGATTGTCTAATAATCTATCATAATGTCACTTTTGGTTTGTGCTATCATTCATCCTTGATATATACAAGAATTTTACAACTTGAACATCAAACTACACTATCATCATATCACTGTACATAATATAGATTAATAATATCCATTACATTATAAAACACTCAAATTTTAACATTTTACAAGATTAGAAGCATCATGGAAGGTGTAAATTTAGCTACATTAATAAAAAAATAGTTCTAGCATCAACATAAACCTATAGTAGAATTATGGTAAGAAACCAAGCGTCTTCATTACTCAAATAAACCATTTATATCAATCATTCCTATTAACATCATGCCTCCAAATGCATAAAATGATAAACAACTTAATTACTTGAATAAACCATTTCTATCAATCATTCCTATTAACATCATGCCTCCAAATTCATAAAATGATAAACAACTAGTGGTAGTGGTTGACGAAGTTATGTCAAAAGTCACACATACAGCTCTACTCTTTGAAAATGGATTGTTGATTTACAAAATTATATATGGATTGTTTATTGAGGCTTTCTAATGAATAATAGGCTAAGGTGTATATAAAGTATTTGATTGAGCTTATGAGTTTTATTCATAACTTTTATTGGAGTAGATGCGTGGGTAGTAGCTGTATTTGCCCTTTCAATTTTACAAAAGTAAATATGGATTTCTGATTGAGGATTTATAATGAACAATAGGCAATGGGCATGCAAGAATATGATTCCATGATTATAGACACCTTAGGTAATGTACTTAACAATTAATAAGCTCACTTGAAATTTGCAAATAATGGTAAAGAAGCTTTGTTATTTTTTGATGACGATTGTGAAGAAAAGAGCAAGAATGAATATTATGAAATGTAGAGACAATGAAGATGATCATAGATTTGCAAGTAATATCGTTGGTAGTGCTAGCTTCATATCAACACAAAAAAATCTGTTGCACCATTTTTTAATATTGTCACAATTGAGGTGAGAAAATAATATCACCATTTATGCAGGGATTACTATAAAATACCAACTACTTTTGCAGTCAAGCGTTTTTGTTTCTACCATTTTAAGAAGGAAAGGTGCAAGAAAAATTCAAATATTACAATAGGAAGCAGAGACTAGTGATAAAGCTACAATTAAGAAATAAGGTACTCAAGAGTCTCTCTGATCCCAACAGCTCTAACATTAGCACGTGGTGGATGCTTGGCTTATGAAGAAGATCCGCCATAATAAGGAAACATATGGTAGTACATTCTAGTTCAGGACCTTCGACAAAAATACGTGGAATGCTTAATTTATATGTAATACATAGAGTCCTCCCCCTTTTTGGTAAGACCAGAAATGTCAAATTCGGTTGAACAAACTGATCGATAGACAGATACAGAAAGATGGGAACGAGGAAAAAAGTAAAATATAGGAGGGGATACTTTCAAGTGGGTGGTATAAACCTATGAATCCAATAGACCTTGTCGCATAATAGGTCTATAAGAGATTTTTTTTTAGAATAAATAGATTTTGAACTACTGACCTGCAATGAAACAAGGGGGGTGTGATATAATTGGCTATCAGCAATGGGCTATCAACAATGAATACCTCCTGTGAATGATAATTTCTATTGGCGACCACCTCCTTCTTATTGGCGACCATTGTCTATGATTGGCTATGACTGTGCAAGAAAATTTTGAATATTACAAGAGGAAGCAGAGACCAGTGATAAAGCTACAATTAAGAAAGAAGGTACTAAAGGTACAACATGAGATATAAAGTCACAATTGATTTCCTTTATTCTTAACACGAAAGGCAATGCTATGAAACATTTCCTTGCCAACAATTGGAGGGTGGACTATTTCATAATTTGGCATATATTTTGAAGGTCTAATCTATGAAAACAATTGAGGGTATTGCATACACCTAACAACAATCAAATATCATTGTTTGGGTAGGTAAATTTGTTGTGCTAATACATTTCTAAAAATAAAATTGTATAGCAAAGGTAATAGAGCTAGACGACGCATAGGAGGATTTTTTTCTACCTGGAATTTCAGAGACGACAAGACGATGAGGCCGCAACGAGACGACGAGGCAGGAGTTTTCTGAGATCGCTAAAGATGTCTTAGAGGACGTAGATTAAAAATAACCCAAGAATAGAAAAAAAGAGTAATAAAATTAAAACCACCAAAAAAAATACACAAAAAAATAAAACAGAGGAATATCTTTCTCACCTCCTTGCCCCTGCAACAAAAAAAAAATGACACAACAAGCAACAAACATAGATGCGAGACAGATAGATGACACAGACATGGCAACGATAACAAGCCCAAAACCTCTTAAGGTTTACGGGGGGGTATATCTATAAGAAAATTTTCGATCAAATTATTTTAAAAGTTTGGTGGAACTAATAGTTAGACAAAAATATTATTTTGACTGAAAGATGGTTGCGATTTTTCCGATATTCGGCCAAAAATATGTTTTCCCACGTTGTCAATACACCGTCAATGTAAACGACAGAATTAGTTCAGCCAAACTGATTTTTAAAATTCGGCTGAACTTTCAAACAGTTCAGTTGAACTATTGGGAAAATGAATTTTCCACCCGCGGTTCTCACAAAAGTGTAACCCACCTTCACATTTTTACCCTTAGCTGAGTTAAACTATTTACAACTTGCACAAAATCATGCACCACTACACTTCCAAATCTGTTACAACTAGAATCACTCAGTTACAACTAGAATTATTCTAAATGTCTTAACAACCAACCTCTAACTTGAAATTCACTTAGCTAAATGATTTTCCACTTCACTTAACTATTTTCAAGTCCACATTGAGAATATATTACATTTTAATTTCCATCTAAATTAATGAATAACAAAAATAGACATGCACCTAAAAATAGCTTGTCAGCTGGCAGGTGCTTAATTTTCACTAGCATTATGGGTGCCAAAAAAATTTCTTGTTGAATCTCAACAGTCCCTCTCAAAAAGAAAGGGATTATACTTCACCCCGATCTTGTCTCTATGGTATTCGAATTTGCTACTGGTGAGCACCTTCGTCAAAATATCTGCGTCTTAATCTTTCTTGGGAATGTACTGAAGCAACATAATCTGCCTTTGCACACAATCTCTATGATGATGGTATCAGATATCTATATGATTGGACCTATCATGAAACACATCAATAATCGAGAGTTTAATGCAACTATGTTTGTTGAAAATGCAACAAGATGATGGAGCTTAGTGAAATGAAGTCGCCTTCACTAAGTGGGCCCACAGGATATTTTTGGCGCAAAGTCTATTTTTAGACATATGGATCATGGTCTATGAGTTGCAGGATGCTATTTATGGATGATTGGCCGAGTTGGTAAAAATAGATGGACCTCTATTTTTAGACATTGGGCGGTTTCTAGTTTTAGACTACCGGGCTAAAAATAGAACAGTCAAATATTATTAACCCTTAATAATATTTAGACTATAAACATTATCTTATCCTCTTGGAGCACTTCAGTTTGATGCTTGGATGTGGCACATGCAACTGACAGAAGGAAATATGCTTTTCCTAAGGGTTAGTTGAGCTATTGCATGGTTGACTTCAGTTAGGACTCAAGTGGCAGAGTTTGGTGGAGTTGATGAGACAGTTGGTGGAGTTGTGTTCTGTTTAACTTAGTTGAACTAGTTGTATTTAGTATAATTGACAAATACACTAGTGATGAGTGGTGTGAATTAATTATTAATTAATTCACTAATTATTAACTCATAAATCAACTAAAGAACACATTAGTTAACTGCAATGCATGGACAGTTCAGTGGAGACCAGTGTTAGAGGTGGGTGAAAGGGTGGGTGTGACTATCAGTTGTGACCATGATTGTCCATGAGATTTGCACACACCTTGATGGAGATTGCCAATGAGGATTGCGCAGCTGGAGATAGTGGGATTTGAACTTGGATTTCACTCCTTACTCACTTATATTGCGCAGTAGAGGCAGGCAGACTTGTGGAGGAGATTTGAACCTGTGACTTGTTCATCTTCTGAGTTAGTTTGTGTGTAACTTTTGGAGATAGTACTGAGTACTTGTGAGGAGTATTGTGCTATGTATTGTTACATGTTATTTATCATTATACTATACAGATAGTTGGGGGTTTTCATCTATTGCTTTCCCCATTACATACTGTGTTGATATGTGTGCTTGATTATGTTTTAATGAACGCATGCGACTGCTTTCTATTTCCGCATATTGATGATCAATTGTAGAAGAGGTTATGTATTATGCATGACGCTTAAATAGTGTGTAATCAGGATAATATCGGTGAATAACTCAGCAAATTATTCAAATTTCTACATGGTATCGGAGCAGAATTGATCATCGGATTTATTACAATGATTACAATTATTTCGGTAGACAAAGTCTGTAACTGGCCAGGTAGCCTCTGGATCCATCCTTTCTTTGATAGGTGATATATCCAGTAAATTCCCTTACATTCGATCTCTGTGCTAGAAATAATTTTCTCTCACAGATCCAGAAGCAGCTGAGTTTTGAGCTTGGAATTCGAATTTGCAGCAGAATTTGGAATTCGAATTTGCAATAGTTTTCTTGGTGCCAAAGTTAAAATGTCTTTCAACAGATTGCGACTGGAATATGCCCTTGAGGGAAGTTTGAATTATGTTGCATGGAAGGACCAGATGGAGGCAGTATTAGATGATAATGGGTTGAAGGAGTTCATAGAAGCTAAGATCCCAAAGCCTACTGATGCTGCTCAAGTTGAGGCTTGGCAAAAGAAGATGGTGAAATGTCGAAGGATTCTGTTGGAGGGTGTGAAGGATCACATTGTATCCAGCATGCATGGAAAAGCTTCTCCATACCTGATGTGGAAAGCGTTGACAGATTTATTCCAAAGCAAGAGCGACCAGAGGAAGTTGGCGCTCAAGGATAAACTGAGACACATAAAGATGGAGAAAGGTGACAGTATTCCCAAGTACCTCACGAAGTTCATCCAATGCAGGAATGAGCTGGGAAGTGTGGGGGTCACTGTTGATGATGAGGAATTGGTGAGCTTGGCTCTCCTTGGTCTTCCGAAGAGTTGGCATGCCTATCAGGATTCTATCAATGGTCGGGAGAAATTGCCAGGATGGGAGCGACTTTGGTCGGTTCTTGTGCAAGAGGAGATAAGGTGGAATACCAGAGACGGATCTTCATCAAAGGCATCTGATGAAGAAAATTTCACTTTGGCTGCCAAAGAAAAGAAGGGGAAGAGCAAGAAAGCCTCTCACTCTGGTGCGAAAGGCAAGAAGCAGGACATGTCTAAGGTGAAGTGTTTTCACTGTCACCAACATGGACATTATGCCACAAATTGTCCGCAGAAGAAGAAAAATAAGCAAGCTGCTGGATCTGCAGCGGGAGAGGCCTTAGCCTCGCAGTTTGAGCTGGATTTTTCGCTGATCGCATGCTTGGTCTCAAGTGTGATGGGATCAGTATGGTTCTTGGACAGTGGTGTGTCTTTTCACATGACTGGAGATCGAGATCTGTTTTCAGATTTAGATGAGAAAGATCTTGGAGTGCACATCGAGATGGGCGATGATGGTAGATATAGTGCGACCGGTATCGGTACCATTTCCTTGGAGAGGGAGTCTGGTAAACCCTTCGTATTGAAGGAAGTGATGCATGTTCCAGGATTGAAGAAGAATCTGATCTCTGTGGCGATGTTAGAAGACAAGGGGTACGATGTTGTCTTCAACGAAGGAAAATACTTCCTGCGCAGTAAGAAGACTAGAGAGACCCGAAAGATAGGGGTTCGAGTCAAGAACCTTTATCAGTTTCAAGTAGATGGCTGCGCAACAATGGCATGCAAGGCGGAAGGAGTGGTGAGCCGAGATGATGGCGAGTTGTGGCACTAGAGATTGGGCCACCTTCACCATGGTGCTTTGAAGATACTACAGCAGATTTCTACTGGGCTTCCTAAGGGCACTCTTGCGCAGTCAGATCAGTGCAAGGGGTGTACCTTGGGAAAATTTGTGAAATCCAGCTTTCACGAGAAGGATAGTCACACCACGACGATCCTTGAGAGAATTCACACAGACGTGTGTGGAACTTTCTCAGTAGCTTCGACAGAAAAGCACAAGTACTATGTGATCTTTGTTGATGATTATTCTCGGAAGTGCTAGATCTTCTTCATGCAGAAGAAGAGCGAGACATACTCAAAGTTCTATGAGTTCAAGGTGCTGGTTGAGAAAGAATCAGGGAAGCATGTGAAGGCTCTTAGGAGCGACAATGGTGGTGAATTCATCTTTGCTAAATTCAAGGACTTTTGCAGCGCAGAAGGAATTCGGAGAGAGCTCACTGCACCTCATAACCCACAGCAGAATGGGGTTGCTGAGCAGAAGAACAGAACGATCATGGGTGCTGCACGGGCGATGTTGCATGATCAGGGCCTACCGCTTCACTTGTGGGCGGAGGCATGCAATACTGCAGTATATGTGCAGAACCGTTGTCCTCACAAGATACTTGGCATGAGTACACCGTAGGAGGCGTTTTCTGGTAAGAGACCTGATATTTCCCATTTGAGGATTTTTGGTTCACCTGTCTACTTGCATGTGACGAAGGATGCCAGGAAGAAGTTGGATCCGACCGCAGAGGCTGGGATATTTGTGGGGTACACTGATACACCCCACAACTATTGTGTGTATTTTCCAGCCAATCGCAAGACTGTTGTGCGACGGGATATCAAATTTCAGGAGGAGAAAGCCATGAAGTGTTCGCTTGAGAGGGAACCACACTTGCATGCAGATGAGGAGCTATTAGTTCCTAAGGATGAGCTTCTGGATGTGGATCAGCCACAAGAGGAAGTTCATGGAGTGGAATAGACCACTCATGCAGCGCCAACCATTAGAGGGCGCAAGCGCACTACAGAAGCTGAGCGACTGGCTCAAGATGTAGAGAAGGTTGTAGGACCACCTACAACACAGCGCAGAGAGAGACAGTCACCGGATCGGTACACTGGATACATGGCTCTTGTGAGAAAATGTGTCATGATGGAGCCATCCTCTTTCGAGGAAACTGTGGAGGACCCCGCATGGGTAGATGCCATGGTGGAAGAGTATGATTCGATTGTCAGAAATAGTGCATGGGAGATTGTCCCAAGACCGGAAGGGAAATTAGTGGTGGGTTCGCGATGGATCTACAAAGTGAAGTAGGCGGCTGACGGGAGTGTGGATAAGTACAAGGCAATATTTGTTGCCTGAGGCTTCTCTCAGATCGAGGGGATCAATTATGAGGAGATCTTTGCACCTGTTGCAAGGTACTCTTCCATATGGACGATCTTGGCTCTCTCAGCACAGATGGGGTGGCACCTCCATCAGATTAATGTGATGACTGTGTTCCTCAACGGATTCATTGAGGAGGAGGTGTACATAGAGCAGCCTGAAGGTTTCGAGATCTTCAATAGTGAGTCGCATGTGTGCAGACTCAAGAGAGTACTGTATGGGTTGAAACAATCACCTCATGCTTGGTACACACCGATAGACAATTATTTCACCAGACTTGGATTCTCCAAGAGTGAGGCGGATCCTAACCTGTACCAGATTGTGGTGGAGGGGAAGTTGTTGATAATTTTACTGTATGTAGATGATCTGATTTTGACAGGTGATGAGTTGTTGATACTTTCATGCAAGGAGGATCTTGCTAGAGAGTTTGAGATGAAGGACTTGGGCCTCCTTCATTATTTCCTAGGATTGGAAATTTGGCAGCAGAGTGATGGACTATTTGTTTCTCAGGGTAAGTATGCCTGGGAAATACTGTAGAAGTTCAACATGCATGGTTGCAAACCTATTGATACTCCTCTTCCTGGAGGTTGGAGGAAGGAGGATGCTACTTCAGCAGAGGTAGTGTATGCCACCGTTTATCGACAGTTGGTTGGGTCGCTTATGTATCTGGTCAATACATGACCCGATATATTCTATGCTATTAACCAGCTTTCCCAAGCTATGGTTAAGCCTACCAAGCTCTTCTGGAAGGCAGGAAAGCATGTATTGCGTTATCTTAGAGGCACATCGAGATATGGCTTGTGGTACAGACAAGAGGATGAGGTGAAGCTTTGTGGCTTCACGGATGCAGATTGGGAAGGGAGCCCAACAGACAGAAAGAGCACATCTGGAGGGATCTTCAGTATCGGGTCGACAGTAGTTTCTTGGCACAGCAGGAAGCAGAGATCCGTGGCACTCAGTTCAGCAGAGGCTGAGTATATAGAAGCAAGCTTGGCTGCATGCGAGGCCATATGGATGTGGAAGATTCTGGTCGAGTTGTTCGGGTCACACTTGGAGCCTACTGTGATTTATTGTGATAACCAGAGTTGCATTAAACTCTCAGATAATATATTATTTCATGATATATCCAAACACATCAACATCAGGTACCATCATATCAGAGATTGTGTGTAGCAGAGAATCATGTTACTTTCATTTATTCCCACGGAGGATCAGGATGCTGACATCTTGACGAAGGCGCTCACCAGGAGCAAATTCGAATACCACAGAGGCAGGATAGGGGTTTCAGATAATCCATATCTTGTTGAGAGGGAGTGTTGAAAATGCAACAAGATGATGGAGCTTAGTGAAATGAAGTCGCCTTCACTAAGTGGGCCCACAGGATATTTTTGGAGCAAAGTCTATTTTTAGACTATGTCTGTTTTTAGACATATGGATCATGGTCTATGAGTTGCAGGATGCTATTTATGGATGATTGGTCGAGTTGGTAAAAATATACGGACCTCTATTTTTAGACATTGGGCGGTTTCTATTTTGACCGCCGGGTTGTAAATAATGCTCAAATATTATTAACCCTAATAATATTTAGACTCTAAACATTATCTTATCCTCCTGGAGCACTCGCCTTGATGTTTGGATGTGGTAATATGTACCGACGAAGGAAATATGCTTTTCCCAAGTGTTAGTTGCTGAGCTATTGCATGCTGACCGGCCAGAACCTCATGTGGCGATTTGGTGAGTTGATGAGCGCTAATGGAGTTGTGTTCTCTCGTTTTGACTAGTTGAACTAGCGGGTCAGTCTAACCGAAAATAAACTTAGTGATATGGCAATTAGTCACCGACCACTAATTATTAACTCATAAATCAACTAAAGAACACATCAGTTAACTGCAATGCATGGACAGTTCAGTGGAGACCAGTGTTAGAGGTGGGTGAAAGGGTGGGTGTGACTATCAATTGTGACCATGATTGTGCATGAGATTTGCACACACCTTGATGGAGATTTCCAATGAGGATTGCGTAGTTGGAGCTAGTGGGATTCGAACTTGGATCTCACTCATTACTCACTTGGATTGCGCAGTAGAGGCAGGCAGACTTGTGGAGGAGATTTGAACCTGTGACTTGTTCATCTTCTGAGTTAGTTCGTGTGTAACTTTTGGAGATAGTACTGAGTACATGTGAGGATTATTGTGCTATGTATTGTTACATGTTCTCTATCATTATACTATACAGATAGTTGGGGGTTTTCAGCTATTGCTTTCCCCATTACATACTGTGTTGATATGTGTGCTTGATTATGTTTTAATGAGCGCATGCGACTGCTTTCTATTTCCGCATATTGATGATCAATTGTAGAAGAGGTTATGTACTATGCATGAAGCTTAAATAGTGTGTAATCAGGATAATCTCGGTAAATAACTCAGAAAATTATTCAAATTTCTACAATGTTTATCACAATGAATCACTGTCAGATCAATTTGAGAACCAAACAGGCCAACCAAGATGTTTCTCATCCAGATAGCCTCACATGCAGCTTGAATTTATACCATTTATTCCACTTCCGCTGAACTGAGTGCCATGGATCTATGCTTCCTTCTGTACCAAGAAACAATTGTAGATCCAATGCTAAATATCCCCCCTGATGTGGTATTTCTTTCCAATGGACTACCAGCCTAATCTACATTGGTGAAGCCATGAAACTTCACTCCATTCATCTTTCTATACCATAAACCATACTCTGATGTGCCCCTTAGGTATCTCGGACATGCTTCCCCATATTCCGAAAGAGCTTGGTAGGCTTAACCATATCTTGGCTCAGCTGGTTAATCGCATAGAAAATTTTTGGTCTCATGTTCACTAGATACATTAGCGAACCCACTAAATGTCGATAGACAATAGCATCCACTAACTCTCCAGAAGTAGCATCCTCTTTCCTCCAATGTCCTAGAAGAGGAGTATCCATGGGTTTGCATCTCTCTATGTTAAACTTACCCAGTATCTCCTTTTCATACTTTCCTTGAGACAAAAAAATTTCACCAACTTGCTACCATATTTCCAATCCAAGGAAATAGTGGAGGCCCATATCCTTCATTTCAAACTCCCTTGGAAGATCCTCCTTGCATGAGTGTATCAGCTGCTCATCACCAATGAAAATTAAATCATCAACATAAAGAACAATTATCAATAACTTACCCTCAACCACAATCTGGTACAGGTTTGCATCTGCTTCACTTTTGGTGAAGCCCAGTCCGGTGAAATAGTTTTTTATCCAAGTGTACCAAGCACGGGGTGCTTGCTTCAGCCCATAAAATGTTCTTTTATGCCTACACACATACAACTTGCTATTGAAGATATTGAAACCTTCAGGTTGCTCTATGTACACCTCTTCATCAACGATCCCATTAAGAAATGCAGTTTTCACATCCATTTGATGAATGCACGAGCCCATCTGCACTGAGAGTGAAAGTATGGTCCTTATGGAAGAGTACGTTGTGATAGGTGTAAAGGTCTCATCATAATCTATCCCCTTGGTCTGTGAGAAGCCTTAGGCCAAAAATCTGGCCTTGTATTTCTCCACACTCCCATCATTAGCTTGATTGACCTTGTAGATCCATCTCGAACCTATGACTGATTTATCAACCAGTCTTGGGATAGTTTCCCATGACTATTTTTGACAATGGAGTCATAATCCTCCAGCATTGCATCAACCCAAGTAGGCTACTGCACTACTTCCTAAAATGAATATGGTTCGGTTACAATACATTTTCTCATGAGAGCCATGTATCCAGTAAATCCGTCAGGAGAATGTCTCTATCTGCGCGATCAAGTAGGGGCTCCTACATTATGTGCAGCATCAAATCTCAACCTATCAGCTTCCATGGTGCGCCTTCTGACATTTTTGATGGATGGCTCTACATGAGTGGCTTCCTTCACTCCATGAACCTCCTCATGTGGTTGATCCACATCTTGAGACTCATCTTTGGGAACCAACAGATCCTCCTCCACATGTAAGTCCAAATCCCTCTCAAGAAAAAAATGTATGTCTTTCTCCTCATCAAATTTTATATCCTGTTGCACAACAATCATTTTGTTGTTTGGAAAATACACACGATAATTATGGGGTGTTTCTGTGTACCCCACAAAAATCCTAACTTTAGCAATCGGCTTCAACTTCTTCCTAGTGTCCTTTGTCACATGCACATAAACATATGAGCCAAAAATCTTAAAGTGTGAAACATCTGGTTTCTTACCGGTGAAAGCTTGTTCAGGTGTACTCATGCCAAGTACTCTATGAGAACAACATTTCTGCACATAAACCATAGTTTTGCATGCTTCCACCCACAAATGCATTGGTAGGCCATGATCATGCAACATCACTCGTGTTGCACCCACGATCGTTTCGTTCATCCTCTCCATGACCCCATTCTATTGTGGGTTATGAGGCACTATCAATTCTCTTCGAATTCCTTCTTTTTTTCAGAATTGCTTGAATTCGTTAGAGATGTATTCTCCATCACTATCACTCCTAAGAGCCTTCACTTGCTTCCCCGACTCTTTCTCCACCAATGCCTTAAACTCACAAAAGTTAGAGAATGTTTGATATTTCTTCTACATGAAGAAGATCCAACATTTACGAGAAAATTCATCAAAAAATATTACATAGTACTTATGTTTTTATGTTGAAGCAAACGAGAATGGTCCACACACATATGTGTGAACTCTGTCAAGGATCCTCGGAGCACGATTCTCCTTCTCATGAAAGGTGGACTTTAGATACTTCCCCATTGTGCAACCTTTGCACTAATCTAACTGAGAAAGTGTTCCCATTGGAAGTCGAGTAGATATTTGTTGCATGACTTTCAAGGCTCCATGATGAATATGGCCTAATCGTCCATGCCATAATTTTCCCTCATCCCAGCTCACCACTTTTTCTACCTTGCCCATCATTGTAGCGTAGGAATCTACCTCCAGCTTGTAGAGATTCCTAACTCGAATCCCTATCCTCTAGCCTTGACCTATTTTTTTATGTTGTAGGAAATATTTTCCATCACTAAAAACAATGTCATAGCCTCTATCCTCCAACATTGTGACTGAGGCCAAATTTTTCTTCAGACCTGGTACATGCATTACATATTTTAATTGAAATGGTTTACCTTAATCCCTCTGAAAGGTAATGGTACTAATCTCGATATCATTGTACCGTTCATCGTTGACCATCTCAATATTCATCTAGAGATTTTTCTCCTCCAAGTCACTTAAAATTTCCTTATCTCCTGTCATGTGAAACGAAGTGCCACTATCCAAATACCACACTGATCCCAATGCACTTGAAACCATGCATGTAATCAAGGATAATTCAAGCTCAAATTGTGAGGCAAGGGCCTCACCAATTGCAGATCGAGCAGGCTTCTTGTTCTTCTTCTTTTGTGGACAGTTAGTAGAAAAAAGCCCATGTTCGTGACAGTGAAAACACTTCACCTTGGACATTTCCTGCTTCTTGCCTTTAGACTCGGATTTAGAATGGAATTTATTCCCGTTACCCTTGCTCACCTTGGAAGCCAAATAAAAATCCTCTTCATCATCATGCTTTGATGAAGAGCCATCTATGTTGTTCCGCATAAACTCCTCCTACACCAGATCCGACCATAGTCGTTTCCAATCCAATAAATTTTCCCATCCATTGACAGAGTCTTCATAATTGTGCCAACCCTTAGGAAGTCCTAGGAGAGCCAAAATCATCAAATCGTCATGAGTGACTATTATTCCCACACTCCCCACCTCATTTCAACGTTGTACAAACTTTGTGAGATACTTTGGAATGGTGTCTTCCTTTTCCATCTTGATCTTCCTGAGTTTATCATTGAGCACTAATTTCCTATGGTCAGTGCTACTTTGGAATAGATCTATCAAAAACTTTCACATAACATATGGTGTGGCTTTTGGATGGAGGCTTGAGACAATGTGGTATCCTACTACCTCCAACAGGATCCTCCTCACCTTTGCCACTTTATTTTGCCATGCATCAAGATTGCCAACGTCACCAGCATCTGTCTTAGGAACATCTTTTTCAATGAATTCCTTCAAGACATTGTGTTCGAGCACTGCCTCCATCTTGTCCTTCCAAGAAATGTAGTTCGAACTACCCTTGAGTGCATACTCTAACCTCAAGCCATTGAAATCCATTTCGATCTTGAATCAGCTGTAGTACCAAGAAAGTATTTTTGCAAATTTGAATTCTATCTAGTCACAAACTTAGCTCTTGCTTCACTTCTGCAATTTCATGTTCTCCGATACCATGCAGAAATTATACAATATGCATTTATATATTGGATTTAATCGATCTAAAAATATGCTAAAGCTAAATATTGAATCTCTTGTACAAATCTTTGTGGAATTAAAAACATAGTCACCAATCACATGAACATGAAGAAATATCAATCACACACAACACAGAGAATTTCCCGGGGAAAGCTTACAGCTAAAAGCCCCAATATATTCTATTATATATTATATCATGGATCATGAAACAATTACATACAAAAATATTCTCGAAAGAGCCCTCAGCACATCAGCTAATTGTCTCACACTGTCATACAAAAATTGGCAAATCCCTTAGCCAATTTATAGTCTCTAGACAGCCTGCCTTCACTGCACAATCCTTGCTGAAAGAAATCCTTGAATTGATGCCTTCTTGCCTTCCTTGACTGTGCAAGTATCATGGGAACATCCAATGTGTGTGTGCCTGAAAGTGTGTAAGTGGATAATGTCACAACTGATAGTTAAATTCCCTTTAACCTAGAACTCAAATGGGTCTCCACTGGATCTGACGTGCATGCAGTTAATAATAGTAAATCTTTAGTTGCATGTGAGATCACTACATGTGAATTAATTAATATTTAATTCACTTGATCTCTCACTAGTGTATGTTTAGTTACAACTAGCACAACTGAGTTTAACTCACTTAACTGAGTTAAACTATTTACAACATGCACAAACTCATGCACCACTACACTTCCAACTATGTTAGAACTAGAATCACTCAGTTAAAACTAGAATTATTTTGCATGTCCCACCAACCAACCTCTAACTCAAAATTCGCTTAGCTAAGTGATTTTACACTTTAGTTAACTATTTTCAAGTCCGCATTGAGAATAGATTACAGTTTAATGTACATCTAAATTAAGGAATAATAGAAATAGACATGGACCTAAAAATAACCCATGGACCCCACATTAGTGTAGGTGCTTAATTTTCACTAAGATCATGGGTGCCAAAAAAAAATCTTGTTGAATCTCAACACTCTAATTATGGCTCTTTTTCATGATTTGTAAATTTACTAGGTGGTTGATCAATACATGGAATAACATGTATTGTTGCAACTAGTTAAAGAGGGCTTGGAGCCTTCTTGGTGATTCTAAGATGAAATTCAGAAGTTTATGATCATATATGCATTAACGACCTGTAGCTTTCATGTTTACCATATGTTTAAAGAAATTTTTTCCGTATATTAGGCATGTCTAGGTCAAGATCTTGCCCAAGTTTGAATTTTTGGAATTGTTTTCATCTTAATCGTGATTATGGAAAGCTACAAGAAAATATATGTGGTGGTATAGAGGCTTGCCTGGAAAAGTGGCATAGATCTCGTGAACGCATGCACCTAACTATGAAATTCGAGTGATAATCCCATTTAGATGGGATTATGGGTCCAATTAGAGCTTCATAATTGAATTCATGCAATCTCATGGGTGTGGTTGGAGGATAATCCTAGTGAAAAATAGTTCCAGCTAAGGGATTGATCATCTTGGGTGGCTTGTAGGCTCATGAGTGGTTTGTAGTCCCTGTGGGCTATCATTTTATTGTCGGTTTTTCGGCCCCACTTCCATAACCAGAACTTAGAGGTCGGGTCATATCAGAGTAACACTCATCTCATGTTTACCCTCAAGAGCTTGTAAAAGTGGGCAAATGTGGGAGGATTCGGTTACAATATCATACTAAACCGATCTATTAAACCTAAAGGTTTAGTAATAAAAGAATTAATGAGTGAGGATGTTGATATTTTGGGACAACTAAATGGTATGTTAGATTAGGTTTGTTATGAAAGACATACATGAGAATTAGTTTACGAATAAAAGTGTTACCAGTGTTTCTTTGTTATTCTATAAAATGATTCATGTTATGGTATCAACAAAGGTTGTGTGTATGGTAATGAGTGTGAGAGAGAGAGAGAGGCAATTTAATTTGATAATATACAAAATATTATTTAATTTACTTTATAGATATAACAAAGAGATATAGGTGGTTTTTGTGGGGTTTATGGCCCATTAAGTTGTATATTCAAATTTCATGGAAAGGGATTGAAGGTAAGATCCACCTTTGAGAAATATGTTATCCCAAAGGGTTTCCAAACTCTATTTAGCCTCACTAATATAAATCAGTTTTTATTTGGTGTAAGAAAGTAGGAGTATCTAAGAATGGAGAGCTATGGATGGTTTCCATGTATTTTTTTTGTCATGATGGATCTACCGTAGATTTGATTTGAATCATGATATATTTATCAAATAAGTTCTTTCTTATGGATATTTGACAAATAATGCATATGTTTATAGTCTGAGTAGAAAAGGAAAGACAAAGATAATGCATATATTGATAGTGTTGAGTATTCTAAAGGAAATACAGAGAGATTAAGCTATGAAAAAAATATTTAGTACTCAACTGTATTTTTGTGATGTGCTAAATCCTAATTCAGTATATTTGAGACTTTTATGTCATGGAATTTTTTTTAAGATGTAAGAGAGATAGTTGAACAAGGGGGGTAGCTATGGTTCCATCTTATAATTTGTAGGCTCATACCAATCTCTTTTATTTTTCTGTAGGGTTTAGTCCCCATTAAGTTTTAGGATTAAACTTCATGGGAAGGGGTTGATGTTAGGATACACTTGTGGGAATAAGCGATCCCTTATGAGTGGTGAATTCATCACAAACTAGTCCACTCCTACCAACTAATACCCTAAAAAACACTTTCCATTCATGCGCAAACCTCCATCATGCAACCCTGTTGTGAACCTAATAGTCTTGACACATGCATACATACACCTTCATAGAGGCTTCACGTTGTTGACCAATATCTAACCATGTTCAAAAATAAAGGGGATTTTGAAAATACAAAAAAGAAAGTCAATATATTGAGGTATCGGGGGAGAGGTGGTGGGAACGATGGGTTATAAGAATTGAGGGGCATAAAAAGGGTAGCTAGTAAAAATAAGGAATTGAGGGTCATAAAAAAATGTAGCTAGTAAAAATAAAGTATTTTTTTACTTGAAATATGTAGTGGGACGGGAGTTCAAAAAAATATTTTGGAATTATTTATCATCACATAGTGAAATTAGGGGCATTCTTAACTATTCTACAAACAAACATGTTATATAATAAGTGCTTCTTTGTGCACTCTCAGCTTGAATCTATTTTTAATTGTTTTATTAATGGATAAATTGATATACAAATATAACTATTAATATTTGTTCAATATATATGTGTGGCCTAGATAGACTAATTTTATAAGGGATTGTTTAAAGAGGTCACAAATTCTCCTAGAAAGTTATTTTTTCCAAAATTTGGATGATTTTTTTTTTCAAAAAAATATGCTCATAGGAGTGTTTGAATTAATTTTTTTTATGGTGGAAATGGAGTAAGCACAATCCAAAACCCCATAAGCACCCAAAACCCTGAAATTTGACACTTGTAATAGAGATTGTGTAGACTACTCTTATACCAATACTACTCTTATACATCTTAACTCCAAATATACCAAAAACAAAGAAGAAATCAAATCTCCAAAAATACAAACTTTTACCAAAATTTTAATTATAAAAAAATATTTAATTTCAACTTATTTTATATTAAACATTAAAAAAAAACAACATATTAACATAATAATAGAATAAGATTTCTCTCTTTATCATGAAAAATAAAAACATAGCAAAATTTTTAATTTCAAATATTTATGATACATCATATAGTATTAAATTTATTTTTATATGACCAGAGTGTGTAGACTACTCTTATACCAATACTACTCTTATACATCTTAACTCCAAATATATCAAAAACAAAGAAAAAATCAAATCTCCAAAAATGCAAACTTTTACCAAAATTTTCATTGTAAAAAAAAATCTTTAATTTCAACTTATTTTATATTAAACATTAAAAAAAAAACAACAGATTAATATATTAAAAGAATAAGATGTCTCACCTCATCATGAAAAATAAAAAAACATAACGAAATTTTTAATTTCAAATATTTATGGTACATCATATAGTATTAAATTTATTTTTATATGAGCATTTTTCAAGTGAGTAATTTTGTCATATTTACAGCAGCAGTATATCAAAGCAACTAAATTTTCCTTCTTTTTTTTTTTTTTTCACATAAAATTCGAACCACTTTTGAATTAGGATCTTTGGACGTATTTAAAGTGCGCCGATAACATTGATTTGTGAAATGCAAACCCAAAAAGGAACAAAACCCTAGCTTCGATGTGGAATTTCACGAGGAGCTCTGTTACAGATTAGCTACATATTGTTGTGGGGGGAGAATACATTAATCGTTCATCATCGTTGGATATTCACTGGACTTTTATCTAACATTGCATGTTCGCACCGTCAAGTTGAAACTCAGCTCCATCACAATGTACGTACGTGGAGAAATTAATGACCTCGAACCTCAATCAGTTTTCTTCCATACCACGCCATAAATCTTTCCACATAATGAGTCCAAGATGTCATCTCATCTTACCACTTAATAACAAAATTACAACTAATTACTAAAGAGAAACCATTGCAAAATATAACTGCAGTTATTAATTAATAGCAAGAAATACGTGGCAGCCCATCTCTAAATCATGTATTTCAGAGGAAGAAGAGAAAACGGACAGCTATCGTAGACAACCGTAACAAACTATATATATTTTGGGCCTATGGATGTTAACACTCCTGTACATATATTGAAAGGTCTCAACCATTACTCTTGTCTATTACTGGCAATATTGTGCATCTTCTGTATTGAGTGAGTTGTGAAGAGGATATTGATAATTGGTGATGGAGGCCAGACAGGTTTATAATGTGATATTTTGTATGTTCATTTTGTTTACGCTTATTTTTAATTAGAGTAGTTTTTAGTGTTATTTTTTGGAGTTTTTGGTGTAGGAGTTTGGTGAAAAAAATTGAGATAAAATCTGTTACTTAAATTAGTTTTTTTTTTGTAAATATAGATTCAGCATCCTAAAAAATTTCTAAGACACTTTGATTGCGTAAGTTATCTATCAAATTTCTGTTTTGAATAAATTCTTATCCAATTTTAAAGAAATTAGAGCGAAAGATTCCAAAAAAACCTTAAAAAATCGCAATAGACAACTCCTTTTCAATCATGCTGCTAGGCGATCTCCCTACCTGCAAGTGGAGCAGCCCTATGTGAATAGTCCCGATTCTACACGGAAAGAAATAAAAAGAGGACCAGTGGCGCCATCAGAGCATCTAAATTATGTGGAACAGCAACGCAGATATGACCCACATTCTGTAACGAAACCCAAAAATCGAGGAAAGCTGTCTTCGGGGACTAGCTGTGGCCTCAGCGACGGCTGTCCTCCTCCACCACCACTACTTAAACAGAATTTGTGTATGAGGTCACTTTTTGTCTTTTGGAAACAATCATTTTGAAGAGATCACATTTTCTATATACTTTAAATTTGTTGAATTTAAAAATTTTCACTTATCTGAAGAAAAAAAAACCAAAAGCCCTCACGTTAAGAACAATAGTTCTTGTGCTTGAACTATATCTTTGTCTACATGTAATGAAACGTTTTAATATATAGATGAGGTATTTATAAGTATTTAAGATAACTTTTTCATTGTTTCATATATGGTTGTGTTATTGTTTGTGTTTAAATCTATGATTTTTTAGTAGCAATTTTAAATGAATTTCAAGAATTTAAGGACTAATTTAATTATAAATACAATATTAAAAAAAAAAAATTATCAATTTTTGTCTATAAATGTTTCTATTTCAATTTCAAGTAGAAGAAATGTTGATTTTTTTTTTTAATTTAATGATAAAATATTTTTTAAATGCAATATTTAATATAAATTTTATTAATTATTTGTCTATAAGTGTTTTTATTTCAATTTCAAGTAGAGAAAATGTTGTTGATTTTAGAAAAAATATGTCATGCATATCCTTTGTCTTAGTGGATGATCAATCACTAAGGCCCAAAGGACCTAGAACCGTGGAAAAAAAAAAATATCTAAAATAAGATTGAAAAATGTTATGGTAACTTCCCGCTGTGAGTGCATACTCGTCATATTTTTTGTCCCTTAGTTTCTAATAGGATAGTCATTCCAATGGTCACTAGAATTGAAATCGACCTCTCTTTCGCTGTCAGTATGACTCTCACTGATCTCCATCGCTATCCCTCACTTCTGATTCTTTGCAGTTTCAAAGAATAGCTATCGAAAATAATTGAAGTTATTAATGTGTAACGATTTGAAAAGAATTGAAATTATTAATGTGCAATGATTTAATCTTTGTCAAATAGTGTGAAATTTTGCAAATCATATTTGAAGATCAACATTGATACCACAACATATGGAACCACCACAACATATTTTTCATCTTTGATTTACTCAATGGAATTACCTCATTATTTCTGTCAAGCTTATGTAAGATTTAAATGGCTATCATGTATATTGTATTCACAATTTTCCCTGAGATAGGGCATCATAATTACTATACCAAAGTTGTAATGTATTTAATTGGGTTTTCTAAAAGCTGATTTATGTTGATGGCTCGTTGTTCAATGGAATTACATACTAATCGACATTTTCGTTATTAAAGTTAACACTGATCAACTATTTAAGGTTATACCAACCAACTCACATGGAGTAAATTATCTTGGGATTATTTTTAGCAAGTCAAGTAGAATCAGTTATCTTTAAATCTAAGAACCGATCCATGTGGCATAGTTTTCTTGAAAATGAAAGACAAGTCGTCGACTATTGACATCTCAAAGATGGGAAATGTGACACCTTGTCCAATTCATTTGCAAAAATTATCCCGGTTAGTTGAGTTAGGGTTCATGATTTTGATTGATATGGATATTTATACAAAATTAGTTCTCTCTCTAGATTAAAAAACAACGAGGAATCATTTTTCAAAACTAGATGTGAAATGAACTTATTCAAAAATTATAGAATATCATCCATTAAAGTTTTAGATTTCGAAAGAGTCGAAACAACTATATTACCATTATCATTATCATGTATATACATCCTTCATATTAAAGTGGACCTTATTGAACTCCCAGTTACTTTTATAGGTTACTTTATTTGACAATAGAAAAAATTCACATGAGTCTTCATCTTTTGAATTTAAAAATAAAATAAAATAACATTAAGTATTGTTTTCAAACTTCTTGTGGGAAAATGAAATTTGATTTCCTTAGGCCATGGGTTGAGTGTTCACATTATGCAACTAACTATATTCTACTCACTTTCCTCTTGTCCTAACTTCACACTTGATCAGGTTTGTCTCATTGTGCATGTTAGATTGGTGTGAAAACTAATATTATTTTGTATCAGTTAATTTGTATATATGTGATAATATTTTTTTGAAGAAATATATGTTATTGTTATTAGGATTTATTATATTAAGAAATTAAACTCATTATAAATATATATTTATTAGAAATTCAACATGTTATATTTCAAAACTGATATTAATTAAATTTGTATATATATGTGATAAGATTTTTTTGAAGAAATATATGTTAGTGTTATTAGGATTTATTATATTAAGAAATTAAAGTCATTATAAATATATATTTACTAGAAATTCAACATGCTATATGTTAAAATTTTATTGAAGTGGCTAAATAATTCTCTACATCCAATTCAAATTCATATTTGAATATATATTTATATTGATTTAAATAAAAGTAAAAATTGAACATAATATTCAAATTATAAAATTAGAATTAAACTAAAAGTTAACTAACATAGTGTGTTCGTGGGAACACAATCAGAAAAAAGTACATTGGCAAGCCCTTGTGTATCCAAGTGATGAGAAGTTCAATCCCCCAAACATGTCTCACCAACTGAAAGCTAAAAAAATAAAAAGAAAAAAGTTAACTAACATAGTTATATAAATTAAATGGTTTCCAAACCTAGATAAGCATCAAAACACTTACCTTACAATAAATAAATATCACATTGCCATGATTAAAAAATTCATAAAATTTAACTAAGTTATAAATCTATTATTATTATAATATGAGTTAAATATATACATTTGAATAGAAGAAATGGCATATCCACTTTTAGTATAAATATCAACCTTTGATATGTGATTACTAGTATGAATATTTTAAAATATTCTGTGGAGGTTAAATCCTATCATTGATAGGTTTTTCTATTCAGTAATAGGGTTAGAATATTCCTAGTTGTAGCTGCATATCAAAGGTTGAGATTTATATAGGAAGTAGTTATGTCATTTTTTCCCTTCAAATTAAATTGACTGATTAAAAATAAAATATAATATGAACATTAGTTATGGGTTTTTTTGGCATGTGCTATTATTAAGCCATGGTATTGTCACAAAAAGTATGTACAAGTTAGGTAACTATCAATTTTTCCATTGTGAGATTAACCTCAAATGAGTCAAAAAAAATTAAGTAACTCTCAAGTTAAGTAACATTCAATTTTCTCAACGTGAGATGTTTGATGTCTATTGGCATACATCACTCATCTAATTTAGATGAATATGAAATTATATGATAAAATTATTTATAATCAAATTAAAATTATAGAAGCCCTATTCCAAAATAGATAGGCCTATCAACATAATTATTAGAATAAAATAATTTGAAACTTTGATGTAATTTTCTCTCCATATGAAGAATTTATCTTTAAATGTTAACATATTTTACATAATTCAATTAATAACTAGCATATATCATTATTAAACATACAATATGAAATATGTAATCATGGACTAACTTATAACTATAGATGTGGTCCTGAGACTTTTCGTAGAGTAAATGAATTATTCCATCTATGATGACTCATGCCAACGCTATCTTCACAATGTATGTTATTTTATGAGAGATATAGTTAGTAATAGGTACTTCCATGCTTTAATCATGTTCCTTTTGGTAGAATAAGTCATTTCGCCACATCATGTTAACTTATTCTACTCGATGTTTTAATTAAAATTATATTTTATCATGTTTTATTGTCATGAGATGGTTGAAAAATAAATATGAAAATCATTAAATTAACCTCCATAATGAATAAGATTTAAAGAGCGTTATTCTCATAGAACTATTGGTAATGTTTCCTTATTCTTAGTGCAACAATTACATGTATCACTTCAATTCTTTTAGAAATGAATATTGGGTTCCTATGTTCAATTCTTTCATTTTGTGAATAACAATTGCTATATTCTCTTTAAATATTAATAAATTTTAAATAATTTAATTAATAAATAGCATATATCATTCTAAAATATACAATATGAAATATGTAATTATGGAAAATCTTATAATTATACATGTGGTCCTACATAATTTTCATATAGTAAATGAATTCTTCCATCTATGATGACTCATGCTAACCAGGGAAAAATATTTCCTCAACACACAAAGTTCACAAAGAATTGTGGAAAGGTCTTAAATGAGACAGAAAAGTTACAGAAACTAAATAACATGAGTCTTCTTTTTAATACAGAGTAGCTAATATTAAAATTAGTTGGCTTGCACAACTGTAATGGAGCAAACAAAATCAAACAAATTACTCATGGTAGAATAGAGTAAGACACAGTGGCTGTGGTAAAAATCACACGTGAAATTTCTAGAACCATATAGAAACAAACAATACTTTATAATTCATATGGAGGTTATGACTCCTTCACCTATAAAAAAAGTGTTCTTACTAAGAATTACATTCAGCAGGGGTTGCAGAATTAACCCACAATAAAACTTATAACAATTGGTTTTCACACATGGACCAAAATTTTCTTCACGATTTTCTCCTCCTGTCTTTCCCGAGTTACATTTGCCGCTATTATATAACCTGATATACATAAATGTATATTCAAAACATATATTTCCTAACACATTAATTCATGAAATAAAATATTTAAGACACACGATGGGCGAACATGATTTTCTAAACTTTGTAGATAGTAAATAAGTTGCATAGTAAAAGCTTTCCCATGCATTTCTACCAACCATTAATAAATGTCCATTTGATCGTGATTATTTAATCTATTAGGGAATGGGTAATATGTGCTCCTACTCAAAACTTCATTTGTAAAAACTTTCCCATGCGTTTATACAAACAATTAATAAATTTACATTTGGCCTTGATTATTTAATCTGTTGCGGAATGGATAATATGTGCCCCTGCTCAAAATTTCATTTAACCCATGTCCTTTCCTAAAAAATCAATCTGCAACCTACAAAAAATTCACTGAGGTATGTTGTTGCCAATTCATTTAACGTGGTGCTTCAGATTAATTTTCCAACACTTCCTTGGACGTGGTACTCCATCGTACCATCAAACATCTTCTGTCCAAAACTGTGAATAGATTCAGTTTGACAACTTCAACCTCAAAGCCGTTTTTGTTTTCATATTTGCAATGGTACAACAATTCTTACTTCCAGCTTCATCAAATCTATATTTGATTTAACTACCAAATCCAAAATTTGTCACACTTTTGTCCCTTTCTCACTTAATAAGCTAAATAAACCCCAAAATAGGCATTCCCATGAAGCCAACTTTTTATTGTAATACTATATGTATAAATTTCAACTGAAGAGATACATAATTACATATATTTATTGAGAGGAATAATAAAAATGACCAACAACAATCATTAAAATTGTGTTACTCTGTAGATCTCCAACTCTTGAAAAAATCTAGCCCAATGGAATTCCATTAGTTCCTTGGCCAAAACTAGGCGAAGTGAGATTTCGTTTCTCACCATCCTAGCCTAGTTACAATGAACTATTCCAAGTCTTTTAAAGCTTCCATCCCATGCAATCCATGGGAGCCAAAAAAACCATGGGCCAAAACTATTAATGTTGACCCAATCAAATTTGACTCTTTTCCCATGTCAATTTTACCTAGTAGAAGTTTAAGTTAATTGATTTGTGTGTGGTTTAGTTCTCATTAGGTCACAATTTCAAATCTCATGGGAGAAGTTGAGGACGTGAGCCACATTTGGGGATATTTCGAGATATTAAATTATCCCAAGGGGTGTCCAAAATTGTTAATGGCCTTGGGGTTAACAAAGTTCCAAAAATAAAAATAAAAAAGAATTTGTGTAGTCATAATTTAAGTGTCTCATGTAGAACCCATATATGCACTCACCCTTTTGAGATAATAAAATTATTCTTTCAACCAACATTGTGGGTGGCCTAAGGCTCGTCCAAGTTCCAAATATATATAAAAAAAGAGCCATGTAATCATCATTAAAGTGTCTCATGCAAATGAAGAGAAATAAAATCCATGTATACACTTGTAGAGTGCCCTCTTAAGATAATAGCTAGATTCTCATATATAACTCTTCTCACTATCTCAATAAAATAAAATTAAGTATGTTTTCTCTAATAACCCCCAAATATAGAGCCCCGCCCTCCACTCCAAGCGCATTGCTATGTCCTCGACTGAACCTACTTCTAATGCCAGGGAAGAAGCATTTTTCCCAAGGCTTTTTGCGTTTCCATTGAGAATTTCCTCGTGATATGTTAATGTTGGGAGGGATTTTTGTTTTGGATGGTAGTTCTTATTCTTTATCATTGATATCATGTATTTCAAATTTAAATGGAATAATGTGTAATAATAATATATTATGGTTTATAATTTTAAGTTTTATAATATCGATTAATATTATTATAATTATTATAAATTATAATTATTATAATAATATAATATAATAATAATAATAATAATAATAATAATAATAATAATAATTATTATTATTATTATTGATTTTTTATTATATAGGTAAAATTTATTAATGTGATTTGTAAATGAATAATATTTCAAAAAAATTAAAACATAAAAAAATTATGCATGTATTTTAAATTTAAATTATATAATACAAGTTAGGAATATAGTTGTTTTTAGTGATTTTTTTTTGGATTTTTTAGTATGAGAATAGGGTGAAAACAATTGAGGTGAAAGCTTCATTTGTGTTGTTTAAACTGTTTTTTTTATTGTATATATGGATTCTGTATTTGGAAAAATCCTATGGTTTTTCTATTATGCAAGGGTTACCCATCAAACTTATAATTTCAATCAATTCTCGATTATGCAAAGGTTACCCATCAAACTTATAATTTCAATAAATTCTAGATTATTTAAAGGTTACCCATCAAACTTATAATCTCAATAAATTCTTGCTGTGTTTTAAAAAAAATAGAATGAAAAAACCAAAAAAAACTTGTAAAAAGATCTCACTAAAAACAACATTAAAAATAGTTAAAACATGTTCAACAAACCAAATTGAAAAAAAATACATTGCCTTGGGATAATGAAAAAATGCATTGAGTTGAGAGCACTGACTTCACTAGACGTTCTAAAGTAGATTGAGTACTGTGAGTCATGATACACTATTTTTAGATTGCGAAAGATGAATAACAAGACTAAAGCCTAAAAAACATCAAGTTTGTCCATCTCAAAAATATTGTTAGAAACTTCTTCTAACATTGTCGAAACTCCAACTTAAATTCATTATTGCATGTACTCAGTCTTCTCCCTTTCGTTCTCTCCAAGAGAAAAAATAAAATTTCATAGTCTATTTGTAGGTGATTTAATAGTTTCCAAAGTGTGCTAATATTTTGGTGTTATATTTAATAACATTGATATCCATTTTATCACAACACCCCACTATGTATAATCTATAATTCCATACAAAGCATAGAAACATAAGTAATAAAGGGTAACAAGATACCATGCCATGCGAGTTCCTCACTGTGCGGTGGAACTCTGTTAGATCAATGGCCAAACCTTTAACACAAGGTATAATCACTGGTATAAAATTATTAAAAAGAGGGAGTAATTAAAGGAAACACAATGTCATTTAATGATAATTGGGTTAAACGTAGTAATTTTTATATATAGTGATAGGTGCATATAGCGGCAGCCCAACTTTGTGACCATGTCAGCAGGTGTTCATCCTGCAACTATCAAGCCATGCATATCTCACAACGTATCTTGCTTCAAGAGGGACTCAATCCTCTCATTTGTGTTATGCATAAGTTATATTATTGTGACCAACCGCAAACGTCACAACAAAAGAATTGTAGTTCTTTCCTCAAGATTATTATGATTTTTGTTTCATTGATGGGTGCATTCCAACCATGAAACAATATTTTTTTGGCAAGACTGTAGAAAAGTTGCACAACGCTTCCAGGAGAGGATAAGCCTCGAGACTTGGAGAACAAATATTATATCGGAGTGTTTGATGGAGCCTCTTTCGGGGCTTCTTGTGGATGGGTCCATATCAAGATCAATTCTTCATAGATCATTCTATGAAGAATTGATCTTGACATGGACCCATCCACCAGAATTGATGGAGGCGCTAGCACCAAGTGTAGAGCGGAATTGATTGTCCTTTGGATTTTTTTGATGTGGACTTCTTGGATGGGCGTCTTTCGAGGATTCTTGTGGATGGGGTTGATATAGTAAAATTGATTGCCCTTTGGATTTATTTGGTTTTTTTTTTTTTATGGGCTTCTTTTGGGGCTTTTTGTGGATGGGGTTGATATAGTAGAATTGATTGCCCTTTGGATTTTTGACGGGGTCTCTTTCGGGAACTTCTTGTGGATTGGTTCATATCAAGATCAATTCTTCAGAAGCATATAATTTTTGCTGGTATGGAGGCACTAGCACCAACTGTAGAGCAGAATTTATTTCTCTTTGAATTTTTTGATGGGGCCTTTTTGGGATTTCTTGTGGATGGGTTGATATAGCAAAATTGATTGCCCTTTGGAATTTTTCATGGGCTTCTTTCGGGGCTTCTTGTACTTGTGGATGAAGTTCATATCAAGATCAATCCTTAATAAGCATATAATTTTTGTTGGTATGGAGGCACTAGCACCAACGGTAAAGCATAATTGATTACCCTTTCATAAATGAGTCTAATCCACATCATTTAATATTTAAATTTAATTTTTTTCTTGTGGATGAGGTTCAAATGAAATCCTTCAGAAGCATATAATTTTTGTTGGTATGGAGCCACTAGCACCAACTGTACAGCAGAATTGATTGCCCGTTTATAAATGAGTCTAATCAACATCATTTAATATTCAAAATAAATTTAAATTTGCATAAGACATTTTTTCATTAACTAGTCTGCCTATTACAAATAGTGGCGTTGTCATCCTTGTCGACAGCCCTGGCAAGGTCCAGATGCCGAGCGATTAGTAATTTCACAAGAAAGGAATAAGTATCAGATATTCCTATATTCAATAATGAATAATGAAAGTGCTAAGCTCACTTAGTATTATTGTAATTACAAGAGCATGAGCATGTAGTTTTTTTTCTTTAAAAAATAAACAAGGTAATACAAATTTTATGTGATTCTATTTAGTCTCCTTATATGGATATTTTTATTCTCTTTTTGTTCCCTCTTAACATTCTCTAGAGAATATATGGAAATGGAGTAAAGAATATAAGGAAATGGAGTGATCACGTTTACTAACTTCCACCATGGACATTTAGGGATGTTGATCTTTATTTTTAATTTTTTTTCTTTACCTTATGTATCAATTTTACCAATGCCAGAACTAGCTAGTTATTTTAGTGGTAGTATTTTATATTTTACTAAGAGATAAAAATAGATATTTCCTATTTCTATTAAATGCTATATTGAAAAGAATTTGTGAAGGGAAGACTCGATAAGGATAAACCCTACTCTCTCATTTTTAAGTATACAAATATTGAACATAGAGAAATATATACATCTACATTTCAAAGAAAAAGGCTAAAAAGAATTTTGTATTTTCTATCTATTAAATTTATTCGCAACAAATATTCCAAGACTATTAATGCACGATTTAGGTTTTCAACGAAATTGATAATTAAAAAATAAAAAATAAAATCAGTGCCCAGCCAAACAAATGTAACTGTCGCAATTTACCACAGCCACAAAATTTAATCCAACCCATTAAATTTACTTGGATGTTGAAATGTATCATTTATGATGCAAAGTAACAAGTTTAAAGCCAAAATATCATGAACCATCATTAGGATGCATGACATCCTGCAAGGAAGATGTCAAGTTTGTCTGAACTGTGTTGCATGAGGTTGAACGTGCATATAGTTTTGATGCAAGGAGGATTCAAGTTTGTCTGAACTGTGTTGCATGAGGTTGATAGTGCATATAGTTTTGAAATTAAAATAAGCTCAGATTTAATGTTTGAAAATTCAACATAAAGCAAAATAATATAATTCTCACATATACAAATCAATTAAGAAACCTGTAACAGTGACAAAGTTTTATTAAATTCTTTCCCAACAAAACTTCTAATATTTTAATTTGATTTGATTTTGATTGTTTAATGGTTATATATATATATATATATATATAGTGTGTGTGTGTGTGTGTGTGTCTTTAATTTAGTTTTAAAATTTAATTCCTTCAAATTTAAGGTTTCTAAACTTAACATATGAAAAATAATATAATTGTCATCTATACTAATTAACCAAGAAAATATATAAAATCTATAAACGTGTGAAATTTATATTAATTTCATTTCCAACAAAATTCTTAAATATTTTAATTTAATTTAATTTAGTGTGGTTGATATGGATTGAGACGTATATCAATTACATGAATAACCACAATAACAAATATAGTTGAAAAATATCGATAGACTTTAATGGTAGAGATCTAATAATAATGATAATATTCTTATTCATATTGATAAATAAATTTAATAAAAAAATAGCAATTTTAATCCCATGTGTTTAATATTATTGCCTTGGGTGTATAATACATTGAAGTTTTAGAATTAATCTTCGGGGTTTATAATATCAATCCCTTGGATATATCAATCAAAGAGTTTAAAGATTGTTTCAATATGAAAAGCAACCATAGTCCAACCCGACATCGTGAAAAAGATTTCCTAGATATGAAAATGAATCATAGCCAGCCATGGCCAATCATGGTCCAACGTGGCATTATGACAAAGATTGTCTCAATATGAAAATCAACCATGGTCAACCATGTTTATTTTAGGGTTTATAATATTCCCCTTAGGGTTCATATACCTTGGGTTTATAATATTAAGCCCTTGGGTTTAATATTATTCCCTTGGTTTTATAATACCTTGAGTTTTTAGTATTAATCCCTCCAGTTTATTATTTGATTGAGTTTATAATATCAATCCCTTAGGTTTATTAATAGAAGGGTTCATATTCCTAGGGTATATTACTATTCATAGGGTTTATAATATTAATCCTATGGTTTAATATAAATTCATTGAGTTCATAATCACGGTCAACCATGGTCCAATGTCATATTGCGACAAAGATTGTCTCAATATGAAAATCAACCATTCATTAGAGAACTCTCTGGTCTAAAATGGGCCTCCTAAGAAAAATTTACAACCAAAATAAATTTTATAAGAACCAATAGGATTCAAGATAATGATGTCAACCATGGGGGATGATTCATCATTTTTGGGGCAAAAAAGTAAAAATATTAAAAAAATAATAAAATAATAAACTTTTTCAACTTGTATTTTCAACATATCTCCCTAAGGTTTTACTCAAATTTTGAGCATGAGTATTTGTTGGATGCAAAATTTAATTCCTCATCCAAGGAGTACCCATGTTGCATAATTTCAATTGACCCTACTACACGAAAAATTATAAATACATGAAAAACGTGAATGCAATCATGTTTTTTCATGTATTGCTCATTTTTCACATAGCAGGGTCCATCGAAAGTATGTAACATGGGTACTCCTTGAACTGGGAATCAAACTATGCATCCAAAGAGTGTTCCCACTCGAAATTTGAGTAAACCCATAGGGAGATAAGTTGAAAATATGAGTTGAAAAAGTAGTTTTTTTCCTTTTGCCCTCTAAAATTTGATGATGCAATCAAATATTATTTTATTATTTCCACTATTATTTTATAATTTCCTTAGGAGGCCCATTTTAGACCTCAAAATTCCCCTAATGGTCAACCATCGTCAACCATGGTTGATCATTGTTAAACATATTCCAATGTCGCATTGAGGCAAAGATTGTCTCAATATAAAAGTCATCCATGGAAAACCATGGTCAACCATGGTTAGTTATGATCAACCATGATTAGTCATGGTTAACCATGGTTAACCACATTATGATGTAGCATTGTGAAAAATATTGTCTCAATATGAAAATAAATAATGGTGAACCATGACCCAACATCGTATTGTGACAAATATTGTCTCAATATGCAAATAAATCATAGTCAACCATGTTAATTTTAGTGTTTATAATATTCATTATAGGGCATATATACATTGGTTTATAATATTTATATTATGATTTATCATATGGTTTTTTCGATATGAAAATAAATCATGGTCAACCATGGTCCAATTTCGCATTGTGACAAAGAATGTCTCAATATGGAAATCAACCATGGTCCAACGTCACATTGTGATAAAGATTGTCTCGATCTTAAAATCAATCATGGTTAACCATAGTCCAATGTCACATTATTACAAGGATTGTTTCAATATGAAAATCAATCATGGTAAACCATGTTCCAATTTCGCTTTCTGACAAAGATTGTCTCTTGGTCCAACATCTCATTGTGACAACCATGGTCCAATGTTGGATTGTGACAACGATTGCCTCAATTTGAAAATCAACTATGGTCAACCATTGTTGAACCGCATTATGAAAAGGGTTGTATTAATATGAAAATAAATCATGGTCAACCATAGTCCAACATCGCATTGTGACAAAGATTATGCCAATATGAAAATCAACCATGGTCAACCATGTTCAACGATGTTTATTTTAAGGTTTATAATATTTACCTTAAGGTTTATATACATTGGGTTTATAATATTAATCCCTTAGGTTTAATATTAAAATAAATCATGGTTCAATGTTGCATTGTGTCAAGGATTGTCTCAATATGAAAATTAACCGTAGTCAACCATGGTCCAATGTGAAATTGCGAAAAAGATTTTCTGGATATGAAAATGATTTATAATCAACCATGGTCAATCATGGTCCAACGTGGAATTATGACAAATATTGTATCAATATGGAAATCAACCATGGTAAACCATGTTTATTTTAGGGTTCATATACCTTGGGTTTATAATATTAAGCCCTTGGGTTTAATATTATTGCCTTGGTTTTATAATACCTTGATTTTTCAGTATTAATCCCTTTGGTTTATTATTTGATTGCGTTTATAATATCATTCCCTTGGGTTTATTAATATAAGGGTTCATATTCCTAGGTTATAGTGTTATTCATATTGTTTATAATTTTAATCATATGGTTTAATATAAATTCCTTGAGTTTATAATCATGGTCAACCATGGTCCAATGTCAAATTGTGACAAAGATTGTCTCAATATGAAAATAAACCATGGTCAACCATCATCAACCATGGTTGATCATGGTCAGTCATATTCCAATGTCGCATTGAGACAAAGATTGTCTCAATATTGAAATCAACCCTGGACAACCATAGTCAACCATGGTTAGTCATGGTCAATCATTGTTAACCATGGTCAACCACATTATGACATCGCATTGTGAAAAATATTGTCTCAATACGATAACAAAGAATGCTCAACCATGGTGAACCATGGAACAACATCGTATTGTGACAAATATTGTCTCAATATGAAAATAAACCATAGTCAACCATGTTTATTTTAGTGTTTATAATATTTTTTATAGGGTTTATATACATTGGTTTATAATATTTATCTTACGGTTTATCATAGGATTTTTCGATATGAAAATAAATTATGATCAACCATGGTCCAATGTCGCATTATGACAAAGAATGTCTCAATATGAAAATCAAACATGTTCCAATGTTACATTGTGACAAATATTGTCTCGATATTAAAATCAATCATGGTCAACCATAGTCCAATGTCACATTATGAAAAGGATTCTTTCAATATGAAAATCAACCATGGTCGATCATGTTCTAACATTGCATTGTGACAAAGATTGTCTCTTGGTGCAACATCACATTGTGAAAACCATGGTCCAACATTGGATTTTGACAAAGATTGTCTCAATTTGAAAATTAGCCATGGTCAACCATTTTCTAATGTCGCATTATGGAAAAGGTTGTATCAATATGAAAATCAATAATGGTCAACCATAGTCCAACATCGCATTGTGATAAAGATTGTGTTAATATGAAAATCAACCATGGCCAACCATGGTCAACCATGTTTATTTTAGCGTTTATAATATTTTCCTTAGGGTTTATATACCTTGGGTTTATAATATTAATCCCTTAGGTTTAATATGGTCTTGATATTGAAATAATTCATGGTCAACCATGGTCCAATGTTGCATTGTTGTCAAGGATTGTCTCAATATACAAAGTAACCATAGTAAACCATGTTCCAAGATTCCATTGTGATAAATATTGTCTCAATATGAAAATCAATCATGTTAAACCATGGTCATATTGTGACAAAGATTGTCTCTTGGTCCAACATCACATTGTGACAACCATTCTTATCCATGGTAAACCATGGTCCAATGTCGCATTGTGATAAAGATTGTCTCAATATGAAAATAATCCATAGTCAACCATTTTCCAACGTCACATTTCGAGAAAGGTTGTCTCTGTTGAAAATTAATCATGGTCAACCATAGTCTATCATCTCATTGGGACAAAGATGTGTCAATATTAAAATCAATTATGCTCAACGATGGTCAACCATGTTGATTTTAAGGTTTATAATATTTATCTTAGGGTTTTTATACCTTGGGTTTATAACATTAATCCCTTAGTTTTAATATTATTCCCATGGATTTATAATCACTTGGATTTTTAGTATCAATCCCCTGGGATTATAATTCCCTTGGGATTATAATATTTACCTTAGGGTTTATATACCTTGGGGTTTTAGAATTAATCGCTTAGGTCTATAGTATCAATCTCTTGGGTTTATCAATCTAAGGGTTGATATCCCTAGGGGTATAATATTATTCATAAGGTTTCTAATATTAATCCTAGGGTTTAATATAAATCTCTTGGTTTTATAATCATGGCCAACCATGCGCAACCATGGTCCAATATTACATTGTAACAAAGATTGTGTCAATATGAAAATCAACCATGGTCAACCATGGTCAAACGTCACATTGTGTCAAAAATTGTCTCAATATGAAAATCAACCATGGTAAAACATGGCCAACTATGTATATTTTAAGGTTTATACTATTTTTCTTAGAGTTTATATGCCTAGAGTTTATAATATTAATCCCTTGGGTTTAATATTAGTCGTTTGGGTTTATAAGCCCTTTCATTTTAGTATTAATCCATTTAGTTTATTATTCCCTTGGGTTTATAATATTAATCCGTTGGGTTTATTAATATAAGAGTTCATTTTCCTAGGGTGTAATATAATTCATAGGCTTTATAATATAAATCTTTTGGTTTAATATTAATCCCTTGGGTTTATAATTATGGTCAACCATGGCCTAATGTGACATTGTGATAAATATTCTATCATTGTGAAAATCGGCCCTTTTCCAATGTCGCAATGTGACAAATACTGTCTCGATATAAAAATAAATCATGCTCAACCATGGTCCAAAATCGCTTTTTGACAAATATTGTCTGAATGTGAAAATGAACGATGGTTAGCTAGGATCAACCATGTTTATTTTATTATTTATAATATTTATCTAAGGGTTTATATACCTTGTGTTTATAATATTAATATCTTGGGTTTAATATTATTCCCTTTGGTTTATAATACATTGGGGTCTTAGAATTAATCCCTTGGGTTTATAATATTAATCTTAGAGTTTAATATAAATATATTAGATTTACAATCATGGTCAACCATGATAATATAGATTGGCATATCGAGGCATGATATGGAGAATTTTAGGGTTCCAAGCTCAGTCGTCGCTACCGTCAAGGTGTTCGCCGCTAAAACAAAATTTTCAGTCACAAATCCCCTTCTGTGACTGAAAAAATTAAAAATAACCTTGACTTTCATAGGATCGAAATGGATGCCTTCTTTGGAGAAGAAAAACCCAAGGATTCTATTGGATTCAAAGCAAAAGACACATTTGTGTGGGTTAAGGTGAATATTATATTGTCTACAATGGAGAAAAATCTCTCAGAGGTGAGTAGGGTGCTCACAGTGCTTAGTTGAATGAGCTAGTAAGTCATCCAGGTAAGGATGAATGATGTGCTTAATATCACAGAAGGCATATGACATCGCTCATTGGAAAGTAGCACCAGCATTTTTTAGACCCAAAGGGAGCTTCTTGTAGGCAAAATTTCCCCATGGACAGATCAAGGTAGTCTTGTGTTGATCGGCTGATAGGATGTTAATCTAGTTATACCCAAAATAATTGTCCATAAAAGAAAATATCTCACTCCCAGGGCATTCATCAATAATTTTGTCAATGAAAGGAGTGGGATAGTTATATTTTGGGCATGCACGATTGATGTCATGATAATCAACACAGATTCGAATAGTACCTTGCTTTTTATTGATAGGGACGATATTGAACACCCAATCTATCCAAGGAATTAGATATATGAATCTAGCCTTAAGAATTTTATCAACTTCTCCCTTCATAGAGGCTATATTTCTAGGATGCATGGGACAAAGTCATTGAAAAACAGGCTTCGCATTAGGATAATTCAGTATCTCGTGCACCACTATACTTGGATCGATGCCAAGAATTTCCTCATAGGACCATGCAAAGACATCTTGGAAATATTGAGGGAGACTACTGTAAATCTTGATCTCATCAAGAGAGAAAGTTACCCTGATGTGGATGTTCTTGACAATTCCTGGTTTCACAAAAATGTCAATAGGCATCGTTGTAGTGATTCTTCGCATGTTTCCTTTAGAAAAGACTTCATTTGCCGACATAGGTTTCAAAAGTGGACGAAGCAAAATTTTTGAGATATGGTGGAATTACTCCAGGGCTTGGAAGAAACAAAGAACGATGATGGGTATCGTCCCATGGTGTTTCCTCAAGAGACATGGTTTCCACGATACTTTCGTCTAATGAAAAAAAAATTCAAGGGATCTGAAGAATCTAAAGAACCAAGCCAAGAAGATTGGTAGAATGCGTCAAAATTCATACTAGAAGAAGTATTGTCAGAATCAGAAGCTAACACTGAAACGATTTCACAATAATTAACTTCAACAAGGCTTAACAACATGACTTCTCCGAAAGAATCAATCTGATCAAGAGAAGGCATGATCCAAGGATTAGATGAAGTAGAGATCATATTGACTTGAGTAGTTTTTGGTAGTGGAAGAGAAAAGAGACCCATTAAGGTAGAATCTTTAAAAATTCCCGCCCCCACACTTTCATATGGCATAGTGGTATGCTCCACATATGGCACACTGACTTCTGAATAAGTATAAGAAAAAGAGGACAACTGGTCAACAATGATAATCTTCCCTTGATGTGGGAAATGAAGAAAATGAAACAGAGTGGATGGCACACAAATCATAGCGTGAGTCTAATTGCAACTGAGAAGAAGATTTTAATTGAGCTTGGCATCGACAACTTCTACTTCGACATTGACCATTTTTCTTTATAAATTGATAGGAAAGTTAGGGAGAATACCAAAAGGAGAATCCATTCCATCAAAAGCTTCCAAAGTGTTTAGAGAATGGCTAAGATTCAGAGAGCCGATGGATGTCCAACAAGACACAAACATGATGCAAGTGGATGCGCCTCCATCCATGACTAACTGATGGATATTATTTCCATTAATAATGACTTGAATAAAGAAAGAAATCTTATGCGGGAGATGCGAAACGTGATTTTCTAGGTTGAAAGTAATGAGACTGGAATCAGTCAGATCAATTCCTCCAATGGCAGAGGGTAACGATTTTCCTTTTGAAGGACAACTCTGAAGAACCTCTAACGCAGACATAGCAGAAGGTGCTTGAGCCAAATCCTTAATGATATTGTAATGTTGAGTAGCTTGGGCATTTGGCTTGTAATAGGATTTTCGGAACACACCTTTGGAAGGTGGTCATATAATAGGATAGGTACTAGGTCTTTCGATATGAAGAGGACCAAAAGAGGGAAAAGGAGAAGGAGTAGTAGAATCAACAATTTCTTTCTTCACCAACTGATGAGAATGAGTGGAATAATATTTGGACTTGGTGGCCATAAAAATGGGGACTGGTCCATTCATCATAAACACTTGGGAACTAAATGAGGAATAATATGGAGGTTTTCCCACCATCTGAATTTGCTGAGATGGAAATGCTTCTTTGAGTATGGTGGGAATTCCTTGTGTATCTTTCAGTAAACAACTAACTTCAACCCATCATGGATAGTCTTTACTGTAGTGCTCATCATCAAATATTAGGCAAGGGTAATTATGCTTGTTCTTGGTTCCACCATCAGTACGAGGTTTGGGAGAATCCTATTTCGGGGCATCAAATTTGAATTTTCCTTGCCCTTATTTTTATCTTTGGAGGATTTTTCTTCCATGGTAGATAACACGACATTAACCTCCATAGTTTTACCAATATTAGAGGTATTTTATGAAACATAATCTGAAGAAGCAGTGGATCTATGCTTGCCATAAGAATAATTTTGAGAAGTCTAGGTAACAAATCCAATTATTTCGTTGACATGTGGTGTCCTCGAAGCTTTAGAAGTTTCAGGTTTAGTAGAGGCATGCGGAGTATGAGGAAAGAGATCATACAATGTGCCAGACTAGGAATAGACCATATCAAGATACTATGCACTAGCAATGGTTTTCTCTTCTTGGAAACATGCCCCCATAGCAATATCCTAGTCGATCTCATTGACGAAGGATTTGGTAAACCTTCCAGCCAAGTGCTAATTAGGAATTTAAAACTTAATCAAACGATGACGTTATCTCCATTCATGGATATGATCAGAGATATACGTAGAGGTATCTCGTTTCAAGGATGTGAGGAGGTGAGTTCATGTTTCATAGCGAATCGATAACTGGAATTGTGTGAGAAAATCCATAACGAGAGAGTTGTAACCTTGGAAGGTTCTGCGAGGAAGCTCGATGTACCACTTGGAAGCAACATCAGTCAACATTCTATAAAAAAAATGTAGGTGAATGGAGTCATCAACCCAAGAGTTAGAAGAAAACCAAAGATGGTAGGTCATAACATGTGTCTGGGGGTCTTCTCTAGACTTGCCTTCAAATTTGGGGCAATCGCTTGGGATTTTCGTAGGAACTGGAATCTAATATGGATTATGAAGGATCATATCATTAGTTAACCTTGACACATCAGGTATTTCCAATATTGCAAGAAAAGGAAATTGTGGATTAAAATGCATAATTGGCCTTTAATAAAGATCCATTTGAGTATTCCAACCAGGTTGGGAGAAATTTTTCCCCAATGGGTTTTTTCTGGATGGATTTTTCCTATAAGGATTGAAAAATTATTGATTTTGACCATATCCTGGTTGTTGACAAAAAAATTGATTTTGACTTGCAATAGACCATTGAGTCGAGCCTTGGCATAATTTGCAACATACAAATTTTTCTATTGTTGAAAGTTTTGGAAAGCAGTGCCTTGTGGTTGACCTTGTCAACCAAAAAGGTAACCTTGGGAACCCAACGGTTGACCTTGTGAGTCAAATATTTTACCTTGAGGCTGCTCGATGGTACCCTGAGGATTCGACATCATATCATGTGGTTGCTGAGGTTGGCTAGGTTTCCCGTGAGAACCAGGTTGACCCGGTTGAAAAAAGAGCTGACTTTGTTGAGACAAAGTTTGTCCTTGATAGAAAAAATGCTGACCTTGTTGAAAGTAAGGTTGGCCTTCTTGACCAGAAGGTTTTCCCTACTTAGAGTAGGAAAACTGGACTTGATGGGAAAAAGGTTGGCTAGATTGTACATAAGGCAATGTCTGTTGCACATAGGGTTGATATTGTGTCCCATAGGTTTGTTGTTGACCAAAGATAGGCCCCTGTTGATTTGCATAAGCCCTTGAATGAACTCGAGATTGCCCTTGAAATCCTTGTGGATTCACAAATGGAGTCCGCAACTACTGAGAACCAAACAGGACATAGGACTACTAGTTGAGTATCTGGTTCTACAAAGATTGTTGATACTGATCATATGTTAATCATGTTGGACCAGATGATCCATAAGGCATAGGGATACTACCAACAGTTTGTGAAGATCCCAGGATGTGAGTTTGTAATCCACTCGTAGATGGCCTAACTAAGGATTGAGAGACATTTGACAGGGATGGACCTCCACCAAAAATTGGAATCAATGGAATCGATGTGGGAACACTGATGGGAGGTGCCAAAATAGTGATGAAAATAGTTGGCTTTATAGGAATGGACATAACTGTTGTTTGAGCAGGGATGGAAACATACATTTTTGATACAAAAAAACCAAAGGTAGATACCACAGTATTCTGCCAGATAGTATTGTGATACAAATACGTGGCACTTGAAACACCTGAAACTAGGTGTAACCAATCAGAACTAAAGGTTGGGATGAGGGTTGAGAGGCTTGCCCCCCGAAAGGAAATTTTTAAGAAGGGAATTGATGTCCCTTATATAAAGACTCGTCCATACCAATAACAATACTTGAGACTTCAAGGGGAGATGAGACCTCGCCTTCAGAAGCCATGGGTGGAAATAGATGACAAGAAACATCACGAGATGTACGCAGCGAAGGTTCCAAAGGTACAACTGGGCTATCAAAAGGGCTATAATGTTGCTAAGGAGAAACCACTATAGGATCAAATAGCAAGTTCTCAGGAAACAAGATATAGCTTACTATATCGTCAGGAGGAGATTGAGTAGCAAGAGGTTGAACACTTGGAAGGATGGAAAGCTCATCAGTTTTTGTCCAAGTAAATGGTGAAGAGTCATGGGAGACTCATGATAATGTCCCTTTAGAAGAGGATGATGAAGGGGAAGTTGAACTTGATGGTTTATCCATGATGACTTTATCTCAAAACGAAAAAAATGAAAAGAGTTGATTAATTCAAGGCTTTAAAAAATATATTCATAAGGAGTTACTCATTATGTGGCCAAAAAATATTTAACAAGTAAGGCATATGATCGTGGGCATTTGATTTTACAACTTAAAAACAAAATAAATCAAAAATGGTGAACTAGGCATACATGATTATCAGGTATCTGTTAACTGCAATATACACCTTGGTGATCAAATGAAAGAAAAATGACCAAGGAATTAACATACGGTAGCCAATTTCCACAAATGTTGTGTTCATTGTATCACGTCTACAAGCTGGCCAACTCAGTTACCTATGGCAGGTTCCCAACCTAATGGTGTCTCCTAAAATACACTCGACGAAACGTGGGAGTCCAAGTCCGTAGTTGTGTTTTTCAATGCGTAAACATTCAATGAGAGTGTCCCAAATATACTTATCATACACCAATATAATTTCGTACGTGGGATGGGATACCACCCCTGGGTTGTAATGTAGACTATTAGCAATAGCTCCTACGTTTTTTGACATTGGAACACGTCTCTAACCTAGACCTCTAAATGTGTTTCGTTAGGTTCCAAATTCTCCTTAGGTTTATTTAATAAATTTTAGAGCTTATCTTGAATTATGTTTCGATTTCAAAGCCTTGCCGATGTCACCTGACTTCCTAGGATACAACTACATGAGAAAAAAGAAACTATTCATTTCGATGAAATCTATACTTATTAGCAAGAAGAAGTTCACACAATCAACACAGAAAGAAAAAAAATGCATGGAATGAAATTTTACTATTTATTCAAGTGCATAAATAAAAATGAAAATCCTTTTCACTTTCTTAACCTTCACTAAATGCACTAGAAGCGAATTGATATGAAACTTTTCATTTTTAAAGAAAAACGAATGAAAATTTTCTTTTTGTTTTTTTTTATGAGCACGATGCAAAATATATAGAATACAATCCAAAAGCAACCAATCACTTTGAGTACTAATGAGATCTATGAAAATGCTACAAGATGAAAATATCTGAATATCAAAGAGAGACCCAAACTCATTTCCTCAAAACAAGACACTCTTAATTTTTTTCACTGATCAACGCACAAAGAGAAAGCTTCAGTTGAAGGAAAGAAATGTGCTCTATGCTTGTTGATGGAAAAGAGACTCAGATGCACACAGAGTTAACACTTGAAATCTCTAATCGTAAAAATAAATCCAAAAAGAAAACTCAATCAAACAAAAAGCCTGAAAATACGACAAGATTTGACTCAATACCAGGTCTGGAAATCAACAAAGCATGCAACCATTTGGATGACTCGAAAACACCTAGAAACCCTAGGATGATAAGGATGCATGTCTCGAAAGAGCGAAGACCAAAGACTAGGAAACTAAGGGAAATATGTTGTTGAACAGGGAATAATAGGAGTTATATTAACAAATAAAGAAACTCAGAAGGAAAAAACACACTAGAAATTAATAGAAAGAAACACTAAAAACATGCACACAGAAATTAGCACGCCTGTGAGGCTGCACCCCGTGTTGGAAGAAGAAATGCGATTTTTTGATAAAACATTCAGCACGTCTGTTAGAGAAATAACAACAATGATCAAGGAAAAAAAATAAATTCAAATGGTTTTCTTAAATGGAACCAGACTTATCACTTCAACAGAGAGAATAATTGATATAAGCAGTTACAAAATCCAGAGACAAAAGATCAACGAAAAAATGAAAAATCAAAGGGTGAAGAAAGAGACTAAAGGGGATGACTCCCTAGTGGAGTTGCCAATTTATTATGTAGGAAAATACTCTCTCCAGATAGAGACAATCCCTCTAGCCCAAGGATGGGTCTAGTAACTAAGGAAACAATCTAACACCTACTTTCCTAGATTGTAAATGAACACAAATCTTATGGAGATGACCTACCTCGATCTAATGTTGCGATGTTAATCCTTTCCCAAGTATTTTTTATCCTTTTCTCTTCTTAGTTAAAACCCCGTTTTTACCAATGCTCAATTACTTGCACAAGTGATCAAAGAACACAAAACATGAAAGCACAACATGCATTTTACATAAACAATATATCTAGTTGATCAAGGAGTACTATAAATCTAATCACGAATCATGGACAAGAGTGGAAAGTAAGGATCATTGGTATCATATTAATATAAGAGGAGGAGTTATAACCTGCGCCTTGATGTTGAATCTCTCTTTCAAAGGGTCCAGATCCAGGCATGTCTCTAAAGCACTCATTTCAACTCGGTACAAGAAGGCCAAGGGTCTCAACTCTCCTTCAATGCCTATAGCGACAATTATCTCTCTGTTGTTCTTCTATCTTTATTCTAACTAGCAGAGGTATGGCACGATTTCCATTTTATAGTAATGGGAGAGGGAACATGGATGCAATTAAGGTGGGGAAATGGCTTATCTCCTTTAGTGGTTCCTATTTTGTAGGAACAAGAGTCCCAAAGGGAGAAGCTCGACCCTATCTGCATTAACAAACAAGCACCTCTCTGCCCGTGAAACTTCTAGATCAGGAAGCTTCGTTTCCATTTTAAAAAACCTTCTAGGAGTGGATCAACACAGGTGTGATCTCCATACTAGTGATGATATATGCTTCTTACAGGCTTAATATGAGTCATTGGCGTGGGCGAGGAAAATAAAGGTTACCCTCCTCCAAAATAAGAATGTTTTTAAGGAGCTACTCCAGGAATGATTAACAAAGAGTTTGTTTTTCATACTGTAGGGGATGTAATGGAGTATTTTCATGACAGAAAAGAGACACAAGGATCATTGTTAAGGTCCTCTAGTATTTTGGAATAGGGAGTACGGGGATAGTGAAAAAATGTTGTGTAACACTAGTTATCATGTTGACATTATGGTTGATTTATTATTCTCTCTATTCTAGTTATATGTTGGTTATATACTTGGTTATATGATGTTCTCTATGTAGAAATTATACAATATGCATGTATATCTTGGATTTACCCAACCTAAAAATATGCTAAAGTTAAATACTGAATCTCTTCTACAAATATTTTCGGAATTAAAAACACAATCACCAATCACATGAACATGAAGAAAGATCAATTACACACAACATAGATAATTTCCCAGGGAAAGCTTACAGCTAAAAACCCCACTATATTCTATTGTATATTGTATCATGGATCATGAAAAAATTACATAAAAAACTCTTCTCACAAGAGCCCTTAGTACATCAACTAATTGTCTCACATTGTCATACAAAAATTGGCAAATCCATTAGCCAATTACTGTCTCCGGATAGCCTGCCTTCACTGCGCAATCCCTGCTGAAATAAATCCCTGAATTGATGCCTTCATGCCTGCCTTGATTGTGTAAGTATCATGGGCATATCCAACGTGTATGTTCTTACATGTGTGCAAGTGGATAAAGTCACAATTGATAGTTAACTTCCCTTTCACCTAGAACTCAACTTGGTCTCCACTGGATCTAACATGCATGCAATTAATAATAGTAAATCTTCAGTTGCATGTGAGATCACTACATCTGAATTAATTAATATTTAATTCAGTTGATCTCTCACTAGTGTATATTTAGTTACAACTATCAAAACTGAGTTTAACTAGTGAAAATGTGAAGTTAGGTTACACTTTTGGCCCCGTTTGAGAAAAAAATATCATTTTTTTCTGTTCTTCAACTTTTTGCAAGCCAAAACAATTTTTCTGTTTAGAATTTAATTTTACAATAAAAATAAAAGTTCTCAGAAATTTTCTTAGCTATATGTTCCTTTTTTTTTGGAATTTTTTTATATGCATTTGATATGTCAACTTAACATCTCTTTGAGTGTGTGTTCTTTAACAATCAAAGGATTCATAAAAAGTCATGTTCAAATGCATTGGTGTATTCTTTGACAACTTTGTGTTTTTTAGAAACAAAATTTGTTACAACAATCTAGACAGAGTCTACTTTGGTTTTGTTATATTTACGAAACCAACTTATGCATATCATAATTACTAGCATTTTTTGAACTGGTCAAATATGAAAAAATTGCATATTTTGAATACGTTTCGGCTTGCAAAAACTTTCTAAACATATAAGTTATAAACTAAAAATCTAAAAACTACACATTACAGACGATGGACCAATGTAATGCACCATAATATTTTCAATTTTTTACAGTCTATTTTAGAAGATACAAAACATTGATTTCACTAAGGGTGAAATCGCGAAGTTAGGAAACACTTTTTGGTGGACGGCTAGAATATGGGAGAAATTTTTAATTTCTTGTCCGAGAAAATAGTCAACTCTATTTCTCAACCGAGAGTTTTAAAAACTCTCGTCCGAGAGTTTTATTGGGTTTAACCGGAGTTAAAAATCTCTCGGACGAGAGTTATGCATTTTCTCGTCCGAGAGTTTTATTGACGGAAACTCTCGGGAAGACTTTCGGACGAGAGTTTTAAAAACTCTCGGATGAGAGTTTTAAAAACTCTCGTATGAGAGTTTTAAAAACTCTCGTATGAGAGTTTTAAAAACTCTCGTATGAGAGTTTTAAAAACTCTCGTATGAGAGTTTTAAAAACTCTCGTATGAGAGTTTTAAAAACTCTCGTATGAGAGTTTTAAAAACTCTCGTATGAGAGTTTTAAAAACTCTCATCCGAGAGTTTTATTCCTATAATAAAACACAAAAAAATTTAAGTTTTTAGAATTGGTATGTTATATAATTTAAATAGTACTTTATTAAAATTAAAAAATGATATAAAATTCTAAAATTATAATTTTATTTTAAATTATTTTATTATTATTAATGATAAAAAATACATGAAGATTTAATTAAATAAAATTTGTTACAATATTTTGTAATATCAATGTTATATACAAAACTAAAAATATTTTTATATAAAACTAATTGATATATTAATATAAATAAAATAAAATTCTAAAACATAAATCAAAATAAAAACAACTATATATAATTTATATAATATTTTTTTTTAAATTAATGAATAAATTTAAATTTAAAAAACAATTGACTAAATGTAATGAGGTGATAAAGGAGACAATGCATAGAACCTTAATATCATTATAAATTCTTGGAAATCTCGAGAAATTTTTGAAGTGAGATGAGCTTCTTGGAATGGGTCACTTTATCTTCCACTTCAGTTTCACACAATTAACTTGAAAGGAAGTCTATTTTCCTAGGTATGGATGTAAGGGAATGAACAATACTATTTGAACATTGAGTGAGATGCCCTTCTTGGAATGGGTCCTCCTATATTCCACTTTAGTTTCACAAGTTTAATTGAAATGAAGTTTATTTTCCTAGGTATGGATGTAAGGGGATAAAGAATATTATCTAAAAAGGAAATGAATGTTAAGTGTGACATTCCAAGTAGAAGTGTATGGGATTGGAGAATTATGTTATTGCAAAAAACTAACCCTTGACCCCTTAAACCCTAATTCCTAACCCCTAAACCCTTAACCCCCTAAACCTTAAACCTCTAAACCCTTAACCCCTAACCCATTTACCCCCACTAAACCTCTAAATCCCTAACCCATTTAACCCCTAAACCCTTAACCCCTACCCCTAACACGTTAACCCCTAACCCATTTAAGCACCTAAACTCCAAAACCCCTAACTCCTAACCCTTAAAATACTTAACTGCTAAATCCCCTAACCCCCTAAACCTCTAAACCAATCCTAACCCATTTAACCCCCTAAACCTCAAAACCCCTAACCCCTTAAACCCTAATTCCCAACCCATAACCCTTGACCCCTTAAAACCTATTTCCTAACCCCTGACTTGTGAACCCTAATTCCCAACCCCTAACCAATTCAACACCCTAAACCCCTAAAAACCTAACCCATTTAATTGTTTATTCCATTTAACCCCCAAAACCCTAACCCCTAACCCCTAAAATCCTTCACTGCTAAATCCCCTAAACCTCTAAACCTATAACCCATTTAACCCCTAAACCCTAAACCTCTAAACCCTTAACCCCTAACCCCTTAAACCCTAATTCCCAACCCCTAACCAATTCAACACCCTAAACCCCGAAAAACCTAACCCATTTAACCCCATTAACCCCTAAAATCCTTAACTGCTAAATCCCCTAACCCCCTAAACCTCTAAACCAACCCTAACCCATTTAACCCCCTAAACCCTAATCCTATAACCCCTTAAAACCTAATTCCCAACCCATAACCCATTCAACCCCTAAAACACCTAAACGTCTAACCCATTAACCCTTGACCCCTTAAACACTAATTCCTAACCCTTAACCCATTTAACCCCCTAAACCCTAAACCTCTAAACCCTTAACCCCTAACCCATTTACCCCCACTAAACCTCTAAACCCCTAACCCATTTAACCCCTAAACCCTAAACCTCTAAACCCTTAACCCCTACCCCTAACCCATTTAAGCCCCTAAACCCCAAAACCCCTAACCCCTTAAACCCTAATTCCCAACCCATAACCCTTGACACCTTAACCCTTGACCCTTTAAACCCTAATTCCTATCTCCTAAACCCTTAACCCCTAACCCCTTAAACCATATTTCCCAACCCCTAACCAATTCAACACCATAAACCCCTAAAAACCTAACCCATTTAAGTGTGGATTCCATTTAACCCCCAAAACCCTAAACCCTAACCCCTAAAATCCTTCACTACTAAATCCCCTAACCCCCTAAACCTCTAAACCTGTAACCCATTTAACCCCCTAAACCCTAAACCTCTAAACCCTTAACCCCTAACCCCTTAAACCCTAATTCCCAACCCCTAACCAATTAGACACCATAAACCCCTAAAAACCTAACCCATTTAACCCCATTAACCACTAACTTCTAACCCCTAAAATCATTAACTGCTAAATCCCCTAACCCCCTAAACCTCTAAACCAACCCTAACCCATTTAACCCCGTAAACCCAAAACCTATAACCCTTAAACCCTAATTCCCAACCCATAACCCATTCAACCCCTTAAACACCTAAGCCTCTAACCCATTAACCCTTGACCCCTTAAACACTAATTCCTAACCCTTAACCCATTTAACCCCCTAAACCCTAAACCTCTAAACCCTGGGGTAAATGGGTTAGGGATTAAGGGTTTAGAGGTTTAGGGTTTAGGAGGTTAAATGGGTTAGGGGTTAGGAATTAGGGTTTAAGGGGTCAAGGGTTAAGGGGTTAGAGGTTTAGGTGTTTAAGGGGTTGAATGGGTTATGGGTTGGGAATTAGGGTTTAAGGGGTTATAGGTTTAGGGTTTAGGGGGTTAAATGGGCTAGGGTTGGTTTAGAGGTTTAGGGGGTTAGGAAAGTTTTGCTTGATTAAGGATTTTAGGGGTTAGAGTTAGTGGTTAACTATTGGGGTTAGGATGGGTTAGGTTTTGGGAGGTGTGGGGTAGGATGGGTTAGGGGTTAAGGGTTTAGAGGTTTAGGGTTTAGGGGGTTAAATGGGTTAAGGGTTAGGAATTAGTGTTTAAGGGGTCAAGGGTTAATGGGTTAGAGGTTTAGGTGTTTAAGGGGTTGAATGGGTTACGGGTTGGGAATTAGGGTTTAAGGGGTTATAGGTTTTGGGTTTAGCAGGTTAAATGGGTTAGGGTTGGTTTAGAGGTTTAGGGGGTTAGGGGATTTAGCAGTTAAGGATTTTAGGGGTTAGAAGTTAGTGGTTAATGGTGTTAAATGGGTTAGGATTTTCGGGGTTTAGGGTGTCTAATTGGTTAGGGGTTGGGAATTAGGGTTTTAGGGGTTAGGGGTTAAGGGTTTAGAGGTTTACAGTTTAGGGGGTTAAACGGGTTACAAGTTTAGAGGTTTAGAGGGTTAGGGGATTTAGCAGTGAAGGATTTTAGGGGTTAGGGGTTAGTGTTTTTGGGGTTAAATGGAATCCACACTTAAATGGGTTAGGTTTTTAGGGGTTTACGGTGTTGAATTGGTTAGGGGTTGCGAATTAGGGGCTTAAATGTGTTAGGGGTAGGGGTTAAGGGTTTAGAGGTTTAGGGTTTAAGGGTTAAATGGGTTAGGGGTTTAGAGGTTTAGTGGGGGTAATGGGTTAGGGGTTAAGGGTTTAGAGGTTTAGGGTTTAGGGGGTTAAGGGTTTAGGGGTTAGGAATTATGGTTTAAGGTGTCAAGGGTTATGGGTTTGGAATTAGGGTTTAAAGGGTTAAGGGTTAAGGGTTTAGAGGTTTAGGGTTTAGGGGGTTATATGGGTTACAAGTTTAGAGGTTTAGGGGGTTAGGGGATTTAGCAGTGAAGGATTTTAGGGGTTGGGGGTTAGGGTTTTTGGGGTTAAATGGAATCCACACTTAAATGGGTTAGGGTTTTAGGGGTTTAGGGTGTTGAATTGGTTAGGGGTTTTGGGGTTTAGGGGCTTAAATGGGTCAGGGGTTAATGGGTTAGGGGTAGGGGTTAAGGGTTCAGAAGTTTATGGTTTAGGGGTTAAATGGGTTAGGGGTTTAGAGGTTTAGTGGGGGTAAATGGGTTAGGGTTAAGGGTTTAGAGGTTTAGGGTTTAGGAGGTTAAATGGGTTAGGGGTTAGGAATTAGGGTTTAAGGGGTCAAGGGTTAAGGGGTTAGAGGTTTAGGTGTTTAAGGGGTTGAATGGGCTATGGGTTGGGAATTAGGGTTTAAGGGGTTATAGGTTTAGGGTTTAGGGGGTTAGAGGATTTAGCAGTTAAGGATTTTAGGGGTTAGAAGTTAGGGGTTAACGGGTTAAGGGTAGGGGTTAAGGGTTTAGAGGTTTAAGGTTTAGGGCATTAAATGGGTTAGGGGTTAGGAATTAGGGTTTAAGGGGTCAAGGGTTAAGGGGTAAGAGGTTTAGGTGTTTAAGGGGTTGAATGGGTTATGGGTTGGGAATTAGGGTTTAAGGGGTTATAGGTTTAGGGGGTTAGGGGATTTAGCAGTTAAGGATTTTAGAGGTTAGAAGTTAGGGGTTAATGGAGTTAAATGGGTTAGGTTTTTAGGGGTTTAGGGTGTTGAATTGGTTAGGGGTTCAGATTAGGGTTTTAGGGGTTAGGGGTTAAGGGTTTAGAGGTTTAGGGTTTAGGGGGTTAAATGGGTTACAGTTTTAGAGGTTTAGGGGTTTAGGGGATTTAGCAGTGAAGGATTTTAGGGGTTAGGGGTTAGGGTTTTGGGGGTTAAATTGAATCCACACTTAAATGGGTTAGGTTTTTAGGGGTTTAGGTTGTTGAATTGGTTAGGGGTTGGGAATTAGGGTTTAAGGGATTAGGAGTTAAGGGTTGAGGGGTTAGGAATTAGGGTTTAAGGGGTCAAGGGTTATGGGTTGGGAATTAGGGTTTAAGGGGTTAGGGGTTTTTGGGTTTAGGGGCTTAAATGGGTTAACGGTTAACGGGTTAGGGGTAGGGGTTAAGGTTTTAGAGGTTTAGGGTTTAGGGGTTAAATGGGTTAGGGATTTAGAGGTTTAGTAGGGGTAAATGGTTTGGGGGTTAAGGGTTTAGATGTTTAGGGTTTAGGGGGTTAAGGGTTTAGGGGTTAGGAATTAGGGTTTAAGGGGTCAAGGGTTATGGGTTGGGAATTATGGTTTAAGGGGTTAGGGGTTAAGGGTTTAGAAGTTTAGGGTTTAGGGGGTTGAATGGGGTATAGGTTTAGAGGTTTAGGGGGTTACAAGATTTAGCAGTGAAGGATTTTAGGGGTTAGAGGTTAGGGTTTTGGGGGTTAAATGGAATCCACACTTAAATGGGTTTTGTTTAGGGGGTTAAATGGGTTAGCCCGGTTAGGAATTAGGGTTTAAGGTGTCAAGGATTAAGGGGTTAGAGGTTTAGGTGTTTAAGGGGTTGAATGGGTTATGGTTTGGGAATTAGGGTTTAAGGGGTTATAGGTTTTGGTTTAAGGGGTTAAATGGGTTAGGGTTGGTTTAGAGGTTTAGGGGGTTCGGGGATTTAGCAGTTAAGGATTTTAGGGGTTAGAAGTTAGTGGTTAATGGGGTTAAATGGGTTAGGTTTTTAGGGGTTTAGGGTGTCTAATTGGTTAGGCATTGAGAATTAGGGTTTTAGGGGTTAGGGGTTAAGGGTTTAGAGATTTAGGGTTTAGGGGGTTAAATGGGTTACAGGTTTAGAGGTTTAGGGGGTTAGGGGATTTAGCAGTGAAGGATTTTAAGGGTTAGGGGTTAGGGTTTTGGGGGTTAAATGGAATCCACACTTAAATGGGTTAGGTTTTTAGGGGTTTACGGTGTTGAATTGGTTAGAGGTTGGGAATTAGGGCTTAAGGGTTTAGGGGTTAGGAATTAGGGTTTAAGGGGTCAAGGGTTATGGGTTGGGAATTAGGGTTTAAGGGGTTAGGGGTTTTGGGGTTTAAGGGCTTAAATGGGTTAGGGGTTAACGAGTTAGGGGTAGGGGTTAAGGGTTTAGAGGTTTAGCGTTTAGGGGTTAAATGGGTTAAGGGTTTAGAGGTTTAGTGGGGGTAAATGGGTTAAGGGTCAAGGGTTTAGAGATTTAGGGTTTAGGGGGTTAAATGGGTTAAGGGTTAGGAATTAGTGTTTAAGGGGTCAAGCGTTAATGGGTTAGAGGTTTAGGTGTTTAAGGGGTTGAATGGGTTATGGGTTGGGAATTAGGGTTTAAGGGGTTATAGGTTTAGGGTTTAGGGGGTTAAATGGGTTAGGGTTGGTTTAGAGGTTTAGGGGGTTAGGGGATTTAGCAGTTAAGGATTTTAGGGGTTAGAAGTTAGGGGTTAATAGGGTTAAATGGGTTAGGTTTTTAGGGGTTTAGGGTGTTGAATTGGTTAGGAGTTGGGAATTAGGGTTTAAGGGGTTAGGGGTTAAGGGTTTAGAGGTTTAGGGTTTAGGGGGTTAAATGGGTTATAGGTTTAGAGGGTTAGGGGATTTAGCAGTGAAGGATTTTAGGGGTTAGAGGTTAGGGTTTTGGCGGTTAAATGGAATAAACACTTAAATGGGTTAGGTTTTTATGGGTTTAGGGTGTTGAATTGGTTAGGGGTTGGGAATTAGGGTTTAAGGGGTTAGGGGTTAAGGGTTTGGGGGTTAGGAAATAGGGTTTAAGGGTTCAAGGGTTATGGGTTGGGAATTAGGGTTTAAGCGGTTAGGGGTTTTGAGGTTTAGGGGGTTAAATGGGTTAGGATTGGTTTAGAGGTTTAGGGGGTTAGGGGATTTAGCAGTTAATTATTTTAGGGGTTAAGAGTTAGGGGTTTTGGGGTTTAGGTGCTTAAATGGGTTAGGGGTTAACGTGTTAGGGGTAGGGGTTAAGGGTTTAGGGGTTAAATGGGTTAGGGATTTAGAGCTTTAGTGGGGTAAATGGGTTAGGGGTTAAGGGTTTAGAGGTTTAAGGTTTAGGGGGTTAAGGGTTTAGGGGTTAGGAATTAGGGTTTAAGGGGTCAAGGGTTAGTTTTCTGCAATAACATAATTCTCCAATCCCATACACTTCTGCTTGGAATGTCACACTTAACATTCATTTCTTTTTCGGATAATATTCTTTATCCCCTTACATCCATACCTAGGAAAATAAACTTCATTTCAATTTAATCTTGTGAAACTAAAGTGGAATATAGGAGGACCCATTCCAAGAAGGGCATCTCACTCAATGTTCAAATAATATTGTTCATTCCCTTACATCCATACCTAGGAAAATAGACTTCCTTTCAAGTTAATTGTGTGAACCTAAAGTGGAAGATAAAGTGACCCATTCTAAGAAGCTCATCTCACTTCAAAAATTCTCGAGATTTCCAAGAATTTATAACGATATTAAGGTGCTATGCATTGTCTCCTTTATCACCTCATTGCATTTAGTCAATTGTTTTTTAAATTTAAATTTATTCATTAATTTCAAAAAAAATATTATATAAATTATATGTAGTTGTTTTTATTTTGATTTATGTTTTAGAATTTTATTTTATTTATATTAATATATCAATTAGTTTTGTATAAAAATATTTTTAGTTTTTTATATAACATTGATATTACAAAATATTGTAACAAATTTTATTTAATTAAATCTTCATGTAATTTTTATCATTAATAATAATAAAATAATTTAAAATAAAATTATAATTTTATTATTTTATTTCATTTTTTAATTTTAATAAAGTACTATTTAAATTATATAACGTACCAATTCTAAAAACTTAAAATTTTTTGTGTTTTATTATAGGAATAAAACTCTCGAATGAGAGTTTTTAAAACTCTCATACGAGAGTTTTTAAAACTCTCATCCGAGAGTTTTTAAAAATCTCATCCGAGAGTTTCTAAACTCTCATCCGAGAGTTTTTAAAACTCTCATACGAGAGTTTTCTAAACTCTCGGCCGAGAGTTTCATCGGGTAAACTCTCGGGCGCAAACTCTCGTCCGAGAGTTTTTTAAACTTTCGGCTGAGAGTTTGGCCGTGCGTTTAAATGTAACTTTAGGCGGGTTAAACTCTCGGTCAAGAGTTTTATAAATTTCTCGTCCGAGACATTATCTCGGCCGAGAGTTTCTGGTCAACGAAAAACACAGAAAATTCTGCAGTTTTCAGGAACCTGCAACTTTGGAGGGGCAGAACACCTACAAAAAAGAAATGTTATATGTTGGAAAAAGTACCATTAGATTCATCTCTGAATTTAGTTTCTGATGATATGAGATCTATGGAGTTTCATTAAAAAAATCAATTTTTATTAATTTTTTACTAAACTGTGTCACTGTGGAATTTCATTGTTCGAAAAATTGCACTGAATGAAAATTCAATAACTTTCAAATGAGGACACCAAAAACTTCAAAAAAATCATACTGCACTTCCTCTCCCTGTCTACTTCAAAAGGGTACTCTCATTTTTCTTATTGACGATCACATTGAAAAGAAAATCAAAGGATGATAAAATGTATTGAAACATCACTGTTTTTTTGTCTTCGTCCATTTCAAAAAATAATAAAAAATAGTGATTTAATCTGAAAATTACCGAAAAATAGTTTGTGCACTGGTGCAATATATGCAGATTATGATGCTATGGTTTTTTTCCAAAAAATGAATAACCTTCCCTAAAAAAAGTAAATGATAATAAAGTGACTATTTATGTTTGCCTGAAAATTTCAAGTATATGCAGTTAGTAAACAAGAAATTTACCCCTTTATATGTCAATATTTTTTTTTTTTTAAATATGGGTATGGAGGTAAGACAATTCTCTACAATTCTTGTTTTTATGTCAAAGCATAATTTGCAATAAAAATATGAGTTTAGTGGAGTTGAAGTTGAAAATCATAGAAAATTACAATTTTCAACGTCAAAAAAGGGCAAAAAGTGTTTCCCAACTTCACATTTTCACCCCTAAATCATGTTGTCCTAAAAGTAGATTAAATTCTAGAAATTCTTGTCTTGGTTCCGACAGTTAATTCATAAATTTTCATGGAGTTTAATCAGTCCAAAGTTGAAGATATGTCTTAAGAGTTGAGTTTCTGCGTAATTGCAGAGGTGTTAGTTTGACCAAACTTCTAAAAAAGTTCGGTCTAATTGTTTTTTGTCTCAACGGCCTGTCAATTCTAATGACACAAAAGTTCGGCCAAAGATTTTACAAAAGTTCGGGCGAACTTTTATTTGACTTTACGTCGGCTGGAAAATTCAATGAAGCTCCTCCAAAAAAACATTTTGTGGCTATATAATAGGCATAAATGGATTCATTATTTTTTCATAATTTCACACATTTCTTCATTTGGGTTGATTTTGAAAAGGAATTGTTTTGGGCTCAATTTTCAAATGACTCTTTTTGGCTCAATATTCAAAGGACATTTTTTTGGAGGTTTGTCATACATTTTTTGGATGCTTTTTGGGCTTACTTTTCAAATGACATTTTTTTGGAGGTAGTTTGTTTTTCGAGGTTTTTGGACTTAATTTTCAAAGGACATTTTTTTGGAGGTATTTTGTTTTTAAAGGTTTTTGGGCTTAATTTTCAAAAAAACATTTTTTGGACTATTTTTAGACTTAATTTCCGAAGGACACTTTTTAGGCTCAATATTCAAAGGACATTTTTTGGAGGTATTTTTTAAAGTGATCCTTTTTTAGAGGCTTTTGGGGCTTAATTTTCAAAGGACATTGTTCGGAGGTATTTTGTTTTTACATACATTTTTTAAGAGGTTTTTCGACTTAATTTTCAAAGCACATTTTTTGGAGGTATTTTTTAAAGTGACATTTTTTAAGAGGTTGGGTTTAATTTTCAATGGACATTTTTTGGAGGTATTTTTTGAAGTGTCATTTTTTAGAGTGCGTGTTTTGGGTTGAAGTAAATCTTTTATAATGATTTTTTAAAATGAGTTTTTGTGTAACTTTTTGAAAGAAATTTTTTTGCGGGACTTGGAAGGAAATATTTTGAGCTTCATTTCATTTTGAGAAGAAATTTTTTTCTCAGATTTTTTAAGGTAAGTTTTTTGGATTGAAGTACGTCTTTGGTGCAAATTTTTTAAAATGTGGTTTTTTAAAATTAAATCTTTTGTGATGCTTTTTTTTAATTGAGTTTTTGTCTAATTTTTGAAGGAAAATTTTTGAGCTTCATACTCATTTATTATGATAAATCGAAGGAATTGAAAGAGAAAATATGATCCAACAAGAGACCTTGAGGATCATAGAGAACAGGGGAGAGATACCACAAAAACAGAGAGAATAACGCTCAAATATTGAAAGGAAAAATCAACCTCAACTAGAAGTTGAAGAAGGTATGTAAATGAAAATATTATAAATTTGATATTTAAAATTCTCCTAGTGTAAATTGTGAAACTTAATTTTTATTTGATGAACTAATTTGAAAAATATTTTTCAATGTAAACAGAGAGAGATATTCCTCAAAACATTGATGATGAGATACAAAATTTTGAAAGAGAAAGTGAAAGAGATATTGAACCAATGATTGGAGATGGTGAAAATTTTGAAAGAAATTCCAGTGAAGAAATTGAATCACCAGTTATGTATATATATGTGTTGAACATGTGTATTATTGAAATTATACATATTTATTAATTTATTTATTTATCGAATATGTGAACTTATTATGTACATTTAATTCTAATATGTACAGATGAAATCAATATCGATGATGAGATGTTAGAAAATGTTGACACTCACACATATGGAGATAAAAATGTTGACCATGTTATACGATATCGTGTTTATCGCATTATTGATTCGTTCTTCAAAAATGAAACGGTGGCAGCTGAAGCCCAATTTTTGAAAGGTATCTTAACATTAAATAAATTAAAAGAAGCTACGACTTTATTAGGTATTCGAAAATCAACAAAAGATTAAAAAAAAAATGAAGGAAAATGTGATACAAAATATAAATAGTGCTCTAAATTCAATTAGAAGATCTAGAAAGAAAAATGTTTCAGATGCAGATAGAGGCATATATATGGCAGTGGTTTCATCAAGTACTAAAGAGAATCACTTGGTAAAATCTATGGCATAAGCATTAGGAACCTCACGAAAAAATTTGCACAAACAATGGAAATTTCAGTTGCAAATAGATGTAAATGATGAACTCACTTGTTGGACAACTATTTGTAGGCAACCATACAAATATAGACTTGGATAAAATGTTAAAAAAATAATATATGAATATTGGATGGAAAATTCACGTGTTTGACCAAAAGAAAGGGATGTGATGCGAAGAAGAATAGCACGGAATCAATACAAAGAACATCCAAAACATTTCTTGGACACCACTCAGATAGAGTTATTCAATAAGTTCAAAGAAGAGAATCGTGAAACTGATGTCTCAATCAGTGCCTTTGTGGAACAAAAACCATGGTATGTAAAACCTATCACCGTACGTGACACTTTTTGTTGTCATTATCATGTGGAATTTTAGTTATATTATGACACATTCCTTCATTTTGGTAAAACATTTTGGAAAGATTCACCTCCTCCTTCCACTATCCATGATTTCATATCTCAAATTCTATGTGGAAGACAAAGCTATGAATTATTTTAACAAAAGAAATGTGTTGGTGGTAAAAAATGAGAGGATTGTGGAAATTTGACTAAATTTCAAAAAAAATATCGTACTGATATAAATGATCAACCATTTTCCAACATGAAAGTAAAATGGAAGAGATATGAATATATCCATACATCAATTCAAGGTTCAAGTGCTAAAAGAATTGATTTACAAGAAGAAGAATTTTTTGTGATAGATTTTTTCAGAAAGTTTGAGGCAGAAATTTATAAATACACCACACATTACCATAGAGCTCGATGGGAGGACTTTAAATTCAAAAAATCCCCTGAATTTTTTCCACCACGGACCATTTTTTCAGTAGTTGATTTTTCAGAAAACTACACATTCGTTCCACAAAAATAAATTTAGAGTGAATACTATCATTGTGACCAAGCCTCCATGCTTGTCCATATTCTATATATACATGTTGAACAAAATGTTGATCATATAGAAAGAACCAGTGAAAATCAACATGTTATTAAAGAATATCACTTTTATATCAGTGACGATCGTATACATGATACATATATTGTACAACATTATTTTGAAAATATTTATGACTCCTTAAAAAGTCATCGAATAAAATTCAATGAACAATTGATATGGTCAGATGGATTCACATCTCAATTCAAATCTTCACAATCATTCTTTTGGTTGTGCCATCTTCATATAAAAACCTGCATTAAACATTGTTGGAATTTCTTTTAGACTGGTCATGGAAAAGGAGAACATGACGGTGTGGGGGCATGCATAAAACAAGCACTTCGAAGATATTAAATGGACCACTTTGCAAACTGACTTATCTCAATTGAAGAATTTGTTCAATGGTACATCGCTGCACTAAGCCATGAGATTAACCGATCAATGGAAGTAGGAAGGTACATTCAATTTATTTTTTACTGGATTTCTAATTTTAAACAGGCATTTATCACAATGATTATCTTTGATGGTATTTTGATATCATATTTATATTCTTCTTTTGATTTTCCATATAGGTTTTTTTGGCATATTGGGGTCCAAGATGTAGATAGATCGATTGGAGATGACATTGAAAGAATAAAAGGAACTCGAAAATTGTATTCAATTAAAACAAAGTTGTCAGCAAATGTGTTTGCATTGGATAAAATAAAATATTCTTGTTTTTGTCATGTTTGCATAGACAACACATAATCCAATGATGTTTTTGAAAACAAAATGTTGTAAAATATTGGCAACATAAAGAACTAAATACAAAGGGGAAATGTCCATTGCAATCTTTGAAGAAATGCAATCAGAGGAGACTATAATATCATGTGATGGTGATCGAGTTTCTGATCTTGTTAGAGAAGGTAAAATTTCAATTGCTTTCAAATGATAGAGATATAGAAATATATAATAAAATCAAGTACACATGTTAATTTTAAAGTTAATTTTTCATGTTAATTATGATCTAAATTTAAATACATAATTTATTTTTTTATTTTTTTATTTTTTATTTTTTTTGTGTGCAGGACATGCTTTTGCTGTAATTGCACCTACTGTGAACGATGAAAATGTAAAGTATTATTTGATGCGTTGCACTGAATGAAAGATGAAATTATTAGAAAACTATGATGATCACGGGTTTACATATGACAGAGGGTCTATTATACTGAAATGTTATTTTTCAAAAAAACTAATCAAAGTGGAGATTTTCTTTACTTTCAAGACTAAACTCGATGTCATAAGTTGTCAATATAGTCACTTGGTTTGTGCAGCATGCATGAAGTTGATAGAAGTTCAATCAAAGAAAAAAACGAAAATTAAGAAATGGAAAATGTCAAAATCCTATCATGAAGAGATCAATTAAGATGACATTCCATTGGAATTGTTTTGATTGAACTGCCCAGGAATTTTTTCTCTTTGGATTCATCTTTTAGAACTTCCAAAACTCAACTAAAATTTGAACTGCCTTTTTATGTTATATGTACAAGTTCTTGAACATTTGCATTGTTTTTGTACATGTGCACAAGTAATTTATACACGTGTACACATACATGTCTAGATTATATGGTCTAAACGATTTCATACATTCTCTGGTACAATTTGTCATAATGTCATTATTGGAAAATGTACATATCTGTGTATCTAGCATAGTTTATGTAATGCAAAGTTGAAGTTCCATGATTTTGTTTTAGACATGTGTCTATTAAAATTAAATTATAATTTTCATTCTTGAATGTAAAATGTGTGGTACGTGTTTTGTAATTTCCAGTTTACTATCAAATGAAAGTAGTTTTCTATGTGCATTAATGAAAAATGTTGTGTACTAGATGTATATGTTCTAGTTCATGCAATTTTAAAATTTTATGATTGTTTGAAAAATCTAAGAACACCTAGAATCTTATGATTGTTTTTAGATATATACATTGATATGTATTGTACTTCAATCATTTTTATGTACATATATTCATGTGAACTTTTTTTGTTTCTAACTTGTGCTAAACTATATTAAAAGCATGAAAAAGTGTACATAGGAAATGGGCAAAGATGGTAGGAAGTACTTAGCCTATCCCTGCCTTCGTAGTGTTCAAAATAAAGCAAGTTGGGGGCTGACTCAAAGGAGGAAACCAACCCCTTAGGAGTGTCATTCAGTATTGTAATAAAAAATATTCAGTGGCCCATATAAAAAAAAAAGAGCTGAAGTATATCCAGAGGTGAAAATAATGGAGTTCATTCATATTTGTCCTTTTCCTGGTCCTCTTCCTCTATCAAGCACCCGTATTCTCTAGCAATGGCTTCCTCCTCAGTTGTGGGCATTCGAGGAGGCTTTGGAGGGGCTGCATGGACAATGGGAGCGACTGGGTACTCCGCATCATAATCTCTGGTCTAGAAGCCATCTGATTCCATAACCCAAACACCTATCTCCTCCAACGTGGGCTTATAACCTAGAAGTGGGTTGGTTTTCCTGCGTAAAGGCTACACAAATTGTGGAATAGTAGATTTCCTACCTCTTCTACCCTTGGGCTTCTTCAGAGGAAAAATAGTATCCCCATGAATGTTATCAAACACTTGAGGAGCCAATAGCTCATGGATATCAGATGCAGAGCCCTCGGTGGATATCAAATGCAGAGCCCTCAATGGATTACAATCATTGGTTGTTGCCATGGTGAGAGTGACCTAAAAATGCACCTCTGTAGCTACCTATGATGGGTTTCTGTCGATGACACGGGGCCATGGTATGGCTTTGGAAATGTACATTTTATCATTTTTTTTAGATTTTAAAGCAATGATATGGGTTGTACTTAAATATCACCTAAATAATATACGTACATTCTAAAATTATATAACATTCACGCACATGTTCAAATGCATAACATACATACCAATGTATGCATGCCTTAAATGTAAGTTGAAATTTCCATCAAGATTCATTTTATATTTAAAAAATAAAATTACAACTTGAGTTTTAAGAACAAAACATTATATCACAACATGTCAGCACATACCAAATGTAGTTCAACTATCCAAAATATAGACATTTATGTATAAATCGTAATTTGAAATTTCCATCTAGATTCATTTTATATTTAACAAATATAGTGACAACTTGAGTTTTAAAAACAAAACATTATATCACAACATGTGATTACATGCCAAATGTATTTCAACTATCCAAAATATACACATGTATACATGGTTTGTAATTCAAAATTTCCATCTAGAGAGATTCATTTTATATTTTTAACAAGTTTATAAAATGACAACTTTTTAAAAACAAAACATTATATCACAATCACATGTAAAATGTAGTTCAACCATCCAAAATATACACATTGTGAAAATATAATTGAAATTTCCATCTAGAGATTCATTATATATTTAACAAATACAATGACAACTTGAATTTTAATAACAAAACATTATATAGTAAAAAAAAAAAAAAACATGATATGACAACATGTGATTACATGCCAAATGTAGTTCAAATATCCAAAATATACATATGTATTTACGCAGTTTGTCATCTGAAATTTCCATCTAGAGAGATTCATTTTATATTTAACAAATTTATAAAATGACAACTTTTTAGAAACAAAGCATCATATCACAATCACATGTGAAATGTAGTTCAACCATCCAAAATATACATATTGTGAAAATGTAATTTGAAATTTCCATCTAGAGATTCATTTTATATTTAACAAATCAAAATGAAAACTTGAGTTTTAAAATCAAAATATTATATCACAACATGAGATCACATGCCAAATGTAGCTGAACCATCCAATTTAAAAAACAAAACATTATATCACAACAAGACATCAAATGCCAAATGTAGTTGAACTATCCAATTTAAAAAGAAAACATTATATCACAACATGAGAAAAAAATATTTAAATTGAAAAATTGTTCATACTTGTGATGTTGGATTTGGCACATCTCCCAAGGAAGAAAAATGTACCTCCACCCCAAAAAAAACTGACAGAATCATAATTTGTTAACATTTACTTATATATACATGTACATGTGTGCACAACTATTTATTTTAAAAATATGTCATCATGTTTTGATATATATAATAATAGATAAAAAATAATTTTAGATCATCAAGTTCACTTAAAAACCACTAACATGTGCCAACATATCATCTTTATGGTGAGAACCATCTTGATTATGTGATTGATGGTGAGACCCATCTTGATTGTGTGAAACAAAGGCTCTGACCATGATATTAACATCTTCGTTCATCAAACGTGAGAACTGCAAATGGCGTTAACATATATGATACATTTTTTTAGATTAACGTATAAAAATAAATGTATGTATATATGTATTTATTAAAAATTGTACATGTGTTAAAACATACCAATCCCATGCCGTCTTACTCGTGAATAATTGGATCCCGCCAACCATTGCAACAATTCTTTGCATATGTCTTGAGATTTTCAACACTCATGTTGTCTTTCTATTCATCTGTATGATACACAAACTAGCGTGTGAATTCTCTCGTGCTCTTTGTTGATTTAGACAAACATCAACTACACCCAGACCACTCTGAACATTTTCAATAATGGCATCCCTCTCTTCTCGACAAATTTGAGAAGTGGCATCCATCTCTCACCGCAAAGTTTCGACATGAAGAGGTCTACTAACCAATGGTGGCTCAGGGTGAGGTGCCTCAGCAACACGCTTAGCACCCCTACGATAACATAATCGACCTTTCCCAGGACCAAAATATTGAGAGGGAAGGTCATTATAATTGGATTTCATTCCAAAAAATAATTATGCATAAAATGATTTTGAAAAATAAACTGGAACCTTGTCATTCCATGGGAGTCTTCCATAGGCAGCAAGGTGCCTATCATACAAATCGCCTGCTATATCAAGGTGCTTGAAATATTACACCTTTAACACATTAATTTTTAGCCCTTATTTGAAATTAAACATATACTTGGCCATTTCTATTATAAATATTTGTTTAACAACCTCCCATGTATCGGTACCCATCACTGTTTCCTTTTTTTTCTCATCACTTCTACAAAAGTATCAGTGGTTGGCCGAAGCCTTAGCTAAAAATCTACTAGTTTGCCTAAAGAGGAAGTAACTATTTCCAAGATTTATCGACTCTTAGGAAGAATTTTGAAAGACGCAAGATCTCTCTTAAATTTTGAATGAATATGTTGACACCTTTGTAATGTGGATTGTTGGATGTTTTACTCCCAAGGTATATCAGAAATTCAGACGGATAAGTCGTGGTAGGTGTACAACCTTCTTCTTGAATAATGTGTTTTTTCCTACGTCTTTTTGAAGCAACAATTGGAGAAAAAATTTCACCCTCTGCATCAATATATAAAATTTTGTATATTAAAAAAACATGTAAACAAATTTGTACAAATTGAATGAAAATAATATTCAGATTGATGGCCACCTCCATATCGTTGGCTAGCATCATGTCCACCCTGATACTATTGAAAACCAGAATGACCACCGATTGGTTGAGAACCAACACTACCCTCTCATAATTGGAAATCACTTATTGATGGGCCTCTGGGGGAATGTGTACCACCACCAACCTCACGCAATGAGAGGGAAGCTTCATAAAAAAATTATGAATTTATAATCAATTAAAAAATACATTTATACATACAAATACATGTACATATGATTGATTAAATTACATGAACCATACCACGATTGCGTGAACCATGGATGTGCTCCATTAATGGAGTAGACACCCTTGTCCTCCTAACTCCTAAAAAATACAAAATAAAACTTATTAAAAACTAATTTAACTCACAAAATTGATAAAAAATCAATTCCATATGTACACACATGTATGTATGGAAATAAGATTATATTTAAATACCATGAAAATCCCTCAATCCATGACCCCCCTCTCTCGTAGAGGCATGGGATTCTATTGATCTTCGCCTTTCATCCTATTATCACTCAGAAAAAAAAAAGCATCATTTGACAAAGTCCTAGAGGTTCATGTATCAAAGGTAGTGTCATAGAATTCATTTTTCATTACTTGGTGAAGGATTTTTTTTTAATTTTTCTTATTTAGCCTATCCTAATGTATAAACCCACCCTCATTCAAATTCTTTTATGTCACATTAGTCATGATTTTCTGAAATTTATCATTTCCTAAGTTTATAGCACCAAAAGGGTCATTTTTGCCAAGAAACCCTACTTTTGTAGCGAAATACACAGAGAAAATGCACTTTTCGCTACGAAAATTGCCCCAAAATACACTAGGTATGCTATGAAGGTAAGAATTCATGTATGTCTTGTCAAAATAGCTCGTAGGTGTTAGTAAATGATTGGAAGGGATAGGGTAGATGCCATTCGAGTCAGTTAGGGTAAATATCAAGGTACAATGGTCATGGCTGAAGTCATCATCACCATTTTAAGCATGTATGAATCATCATTACGCTATGAGTTGTCATCGAACTTCAAAATCTTTCCAAATTGAGTCATTTGTCATTCTCCATTCCCTCTTTGCATGTTATTGAGCTCTCGAGAGTTATTTCACTAAGTCCAAGCTATGGCTGGTATTTTCAAAGGTTTGCGGGTATCACTGATCAAGCGAGGTAGAGGAGACATTAAATCACCATAGCTGCAAAAAGGAATACCAACAAAGGTGGCCACTATCTCAGATATGAGCCATCAAACATGAACTTGATAAATGAAGACCCAACAACTGTAGAATTTCTCAGAAGAACACGGTGTTTGCAGTTTTTTCAAAGATTGCAAGGATGCCATGTACAAGTTTCTAAAAAAATTTCCCTAAACTTCAATGGAACAACTATAAAAATTGGAATGCTAAATCTCACTATAACACCAGAGACCATGGCAACAACAATAGGGATTCCAAGAGGACAAGAAAAATGTTTCAAAGGTTTCAAATTCAAAATGGAGGAATGTAAAGAATTTATCAAGCCATAAAATGGTGAGGTTGACCTTACAAATGCCATTCCAAGGAGTTGCATGAAGGATAATTTCTCAAAGCTACTACTTATCATTCAGAAATATTTCACTTGTGAAGGGAGATATCATAAAGTTTATTCTTACTACTTCAATATTCTCCTGCATTTTGTTGGTAAGATATCTCTTGATCTACCTTTTTATTTACATAGAAGCTTAGCAAAAATGGCAGATAAAGTTCAAGCTAAATATGAAGGAAGTGAAACCTCACTTTTTCATCATGGTTTAATAAAATTGATGGTTTTATATGAGTTACAAACACTAGGCAGAGATTGGTCTTCTTGTCTGTTTGTTAGTGGTTTTGAAATGGATACCATTACCCCTAAAAGAAATCCTAAACCTAGAGGTATACCATTACCTTTAGTGACAGAACAAAGTGAACCAGTAGGGGCAGAGAAAAGTGAACCAGTAATCATGGAAATAGAGAAGTTGTAGAGACTTGATACACCTATTGTTTCACCTTCAAAACAAAAGTAAACAATGAGCAAACCTACAAAACAAGAGCCAACTGTGAGTAAACAAGGAAGCAAAAGGGTCAAAAGGAGCTAAAGAGTGGCTAAGGGAAATTTAGAAGACATACTACATGCTATTGATATTAAAGAGACTCCTATAGTATAGGATGAAGATATAGATGAGGGTGGAACGAAGATCAAGAAATCCAAATCAGCAAAGAAGTTAGAGTTTGAAGGTGAGGATGTAGGTTTTATGTTTCAGGCTAGGAAGCCCATGAAAAGACATGTTAAAAAAATCTTGGAAAATAGTAAATAAGTTCATCCAACCACTGACACTGTCCAAGCACCACAAAGAATTATTGACCTTTCATCTCCTGTAGAAGAAGATCTAGTCAGCAAGCAAAAGAAAGAAACATAGAAAGTCATTGCAAAAATAGATTTTGAAGCCCTTAAGGAAGAGTTTAGGTTAGCTAATCATGAAATAGAAGTCATGAAGAAGGAGGCAAGGAAACATAATGTTCAGAAGGTGTAGTTTGAGAATATGAAAGAGGTTTGGGAAGAGTAGGTTGACAGTGTATCAAAGACCCTAGATAACACACAATAATTAATCAAATGGACTATGCCATTAAGGAAAGAAGTGAAACATGTGAGAAGAGTGAACATGCACTTGAAATCTAGTAACAAAAAGTTGAAGAACCAAGTTAAAGACCTCCAAGAACAACTAGAATTGATCCATGAGGAGCTAGAGAAGAAGGGTCTAAAAATGACTGTAGTTGAGGAGCCCATAGCTCAACTCATCATTTATGAAGAAGAAACACCTCAAGACTCCTAGGTTTAGTTAGTTTATGTTTTGAAAGGTCAATCACCTTTCTGAAACAAGGAAAAAATATGGAATTTACACAGTTTTCCACATTTTCATAGCTTTTCCTAACACTGTTACCGATGAAATAGGTAACCGCACTGTTACCTACTTTTTTTTGCTAGCATAAAAAGCACCCAATTTTGAAAAGTGGTGATGCAAAATCACCTTCTTCTTTTTTAGCACATTTTTGACACTCTAATATTTTTATTTATGAAGTATGAATATTTTTTTTTTTAAATGTTAGTGATTTTCATGCTAATTTTGAAACGTATTGATGCAGCATCAACTTTGTTTTTTTAGAGTAGTGATTTTCATGCTAATTTTGAAACGTATTGATGCAGCATCAACCCTTTTTTTTTAGAGTGGTGATTTCATGTTGGTAATAAAACAAAAAACTTAGATAATATATATATATATATATATATATATATATATATATATATATATATATATATATATATATATATATATATATATATATATATAAACAATAAAAAAAACCAATAAAAATGTAAAAAAAAACAAAATTAACTCGTAAAAATAAAAAATTTAAACAAAAAAAAAATTAAAAAAAATTTAAATAAAAAAAAAAATTATTCGAAAATTATATCAAAAGAAATGACAAAATTTGAAAAAAAAAACACATAGTTTAAAGAAAAAAAAACAAAAATTAACGAAAAAAATAAAAAATAAAAACATCAAAAACATTTTTTTCTACGTTATTAAAAAAAACCATATAATTAAAAAGAAATATTAAAATAGAAAATTTTAAAATAATTTAAATTACAAAATTAAAATTTAGATAAAAAAAAAAAAAAATTAAAAAAAAAAAGAAAAAATTTAAATTAAAAATTTAAATTAAAAAAATAATAATAATAAGAAAAAAAATACAAATTTTAAAATTAACAAAAAAAAACAAAAAACAAAATTTAAAATTGAAAAAAAAAATTAAATTAAAAGAATTAAAATAAAAAAACTATCATAAAAAAACAAAAAAAATGAAAAAAACCACTTTCAAATAATTAAAAAACAAATATCCATAAATTTACTGTTTTTTTTTTAAAATGAAACAATTTATCAATTTTAAAAATGAAAAACTAAATAAACTAAAAGATTTAAAAAAAAATTAAATTAAATAAAAATTAAATAAATTTAATAAATAAATTTTAAATTTTAAAAAATAATTAATCTAAAATATTAAATTAAAAAAAAAAAAAACAAACAAACAAAATTAAAACAAATTAAATTTAAAATAAAAATTTCGAATTAAAAAAAAAATAAAAAAAAATAAATAATAATAATTTTTTGAATTAAAAAAAAATATATATTAAAAAATAAAAAAAATAAAAAAATAAAAAAGAATTTTTGATCGTGGTGGCGCCGCCAATTGGCCTCCCACCCAGGTGGCGGCGGAGGCCGGCCGCTGGGCGGGCGAGCTATTCCGAGAATCGGCCTTCCGCAGTGGGAGGCCGACTCCGGGAATCGCCCTCCCGTGGTGAGAGGCCAATTCCGAGAATCGCCCTCCTACGGCGGGAGGCCGATTCCAGAAATTTCCCTCTCACAGTGAGAGGCTGATTCTGGGAATCACCCTCCCACGGCAGGAAGATGATTCTGGGAATCGGCCTGAGGCCGATTCCGGGAATCGCCTTGCTGCGGCGAATTGCCCTCCCGCCGCGGGAGGGCGACTCCAGGAATCGCCCTCCTGCAGTGAGGAGGCTGATTCTGGGAATCGGCAGGAGGCCAATTCCGGGAATCAACCTCCCACCGCGGGAGGCCGATTCCTGGAATCGGCCTCAGGGCGATTCCCAGAATTGGCCTCCCACCACGGGAGGGCGATTCCCGGAATCGGCCTCCTGCCCAGCAGCCGGCCTCCGTCGTCACCTGGGCGGGAGGCCGATTGGCAGCGCCACCACGATAAAAAAAAAAAATTATTTTTTTTTGTTTCTTTAATTTTTAATATTTTTTTATTTTTTTTTAAATTTGATTTTTATATTTGAAATATAATTTGTTTTAAATTTTTTTTTTTAAATTTTATTCATTTTTTTGTTTTTAATTTTTTTTTTCTAAATTTTGTTAATAGTTTTTATTAAATTTTGTATTTTTTTTTTATTTAATTTTTTATTTTTATTTTTATTATTAAATTTTATGTTTAATTTTTTCATTTAATTTTTTTAAATTTAGTAAATTTTCTATTTTTTTTTTTAATTTATTTGCATTTAATATTTTTTTTATTTTTTTATTATTATTTTTTTAATTACATAAAAATTTTATATTTTTTTTTATTTCAATTAAAATTGTGTATTTAAAATTACATTTTTTTAATTCAACTTAATATTTTCAAATTAATTTGTTTTTTATTTTATTTTTTATTTAATATATATTTTTTAATTTATTTTTTTCAATTTTTCAATTTTAATTGATTTTTAAAGTTTTTTAACTTTTTATTTTAATAATATATATTTTTTCTTTATATTTAAAATTTATTTTTTATTTCAAAATTTATTTGTTTATTCATTTATTTATTAAAATTTAATATATTTTTTTAAATTTTATTTTTTATTTTAATATTAAGATTTTTTATTTTAATTTAATAAAATCTACTATATATATTTTTAATTTAAGTTCATATATATATATATATATATTATTTTTTATAAATTAAATTAAATTTATTTTTTTAAATCTATTTGTTTTTTTAATATATATTTTTTTAAATTTAATATTTTTATTGTATTTTATTTTTCATTTTTTATTTTTAATTAATTTTTCATTTTTTTATTTTTTTTTATTTTTTATTTTTAAAATTTATTAAAATTTAATATATTTCTTTAAATTCAATTTTTTTTTAATTTAATAAACATTTTCTTTTCTTTTTTTTAATTTAATTTCTATATTTTATTTTTTATAATTTCTTTCTTTTTTCAACTTGTTTTTTTTATTTACTTTAATATTTTTATTTTTTATTTATTTTTATTTTTTTATTTCTATATATTTTGAAATTTTAATCTTTAATTTTTTTATTTTTTTTTAATTTTAGGTTTTTTTTGTAATGTTTGAATTAAAAAATTTTATTTTGATTTTATTTTAATTTTTTTTTTCCTACCTATTTTTAAATTTTAAGCTTTAAAATGTTTTTATTTTTTAAATTTATTTTTTTTCTTAAATTTTAGGTTTTTTCTTAATGTTTGAATTTTAAAAATTGAAAAATGTTATTTTTATTTTTAAAAATGTCAAAAATATGACACAATTTTTTTTTTGTTATTCCGGCATCAACTCGTTTTGTTTTGAGGGTGTTTTTTCAATCCTTTTTTCAAGAAACAATTTTGTTTTTAGCATAATTTTATAAAATGTTGAAATTTGACCTTCAAAAAACCAAGTGCATTCTGGAATACACTTTTTTTGTTTTTTGGGTGTTTTTTCATGTTTTTTGAGTCTTTTTGGGCTAGAGTTCCCGTTTTGAGGTCAGGTTACCTATTTCATCGGTAGCAGTGTTAGGCTTAGTGCCAGGAAAAAGCTAGGAAAACACATGTAGCTGTATTTTTTCTTCTAAAACCACTTTTCGTAGCTTTCAAGGAGAGGAAATGATGGTGAGGATGTGTTAGGTCATGATGAACATAATGCAAGTGAAAAGAATAAGAAATTTTGATTGCAAAGGTCATTTTTTGTACGCTACGAAAGCACGCTATGAAAATACCATGCTTTCGTAGCGAGCTGTTTTGAAGGTCTCTGAGCAAGTTTATGAGCAGTTTTGGATAGGTCAACACTTTCAAAAGGTCAAGGGACTTTTCCAGCAATCATCCATGACTTGAATACCATGAAATGAAGACAACTCATCAGCTAAATCATTTGTTGAAGATAAGGTCTTGTTTTCTTGAAAAATAAGGTTTGTTCCATAAGTTGTGGAGAATATATAAAATGTCAAGTGGTGATGAGTTCTGTAATAGCTCATTCGAACATTTGAAGCATTAGTTTTCAGATATGTAACTGTTTTAAGAGATAAGGTAGTTGATGTAATAAGTAGCAGTTTGAGTCCTATTAGGAAAAGGACTATTTTAGAGTGTAGCTGTCATTTTATCATTAAAGCACATGTTTTCCTTTTATGCAATGTGTCATAGGAAAAGTTTGACGAATCTAGCCAACAGTCAGATCATCTCTCATGTAATAAGGTTTATTCTAAATTGTAAAGGTTTGGAGATTTTATTTCAATGCTGCAGCTTTATGTAAATTGACTGATATCAGTAATACAGAGGAACTTTTCTTATCAGACCTGAGATTCTGATGGAGCTTTTAATTCTTTTCTGATCTATATTTTTATGTGTATCACTTGTCATAGATTCCATCCTTATTACTGAGAATTCATATTTTTATGAACTGACTTCCTATATTTATGAAATGATTGTGTTGCGCTATGTTCTATGTGTGATTTTCATTTGTTAAAAACTCTTACCTGCCTTAGCTTCCATGTCAAGAGACATTACTACTGAAATACTGATTTGTTGACTCGATAAGCCCAATGATTGCAGATCTATACCCTTTTCAACCTACACACATCACAATCAAGTTATTTTTCAAATAGAGTTAGCCATCTAGTTTCATCATTATCAAATATCATTAACCCCTTTGAGAGAGCCCTCTCAGACTGAAGAGGCTAAGCTTCAGCTAGAAGTTGGTTTGAAATAGTTACATAAAGTTTCTTGATCAACAGCCAATCAAGTGCAATTTTGTGATAAAATTTTGGTGCGTCTGCTGGGAGCCTGAAGGTTATACATTCCCGAAATTTTGACGATGAACTTCTCAAGGTAGCAGGAGCACAGAATCTGATCGAGGCTGCATCTACCTTGGTGATTCCATTCGAAATTCGTATGATCAAAGGTGGTTTCGAAAAGGAGATACACGAGGAGTAATCCTAACCCAGATCCACCTACCATTGTGGACAATCCTAACACCATCTCTAGAGGCAATCAAGGCATTTTTGAAATATCAAGTACTCTGTTACATACAAAATACTTGTCCTCTGAAGTTTTACGAAGTCCCGAAGACAATAAATTTGATGATAAAATTCAAGAAGTCTTGTTTAGGTCTGAAAGTGAAAAAAGGTTTACTGAAATTGTCTTAGACCTACATAAAAGAGGTATGGATACCTCAGCCTTAGTAACTCAAAAACGTAAAGAAGAGTTCTGGGAAGCAGTCACTTCAGAGTTACTACTAGAAAAAGAATCTTTGGATAGGTAGAAAGAACTAGACCCATTTGAAATTTTATTAAGAAGTAAAACTGGTGTCCCTCTTCTTTATTGGTGTTCAATTGTGACTGTACAACAAAGAATAAACAATCCTCCTCCTAACAGTTCCTCTTCCTCTACTTCTGTTGTCCATAAAAATACCATAGTCCCAGTCATCATGGCTGGAAATCTGCCACCTCCATCTGCTGCTACACCTGCTAGGTATGCCCCTCTTGCTCTTATAGTTGTCCTAAATTCTCTTCCTTGCAAATATTATGCTAGAATTAAAATTTGGGGAAGTGATGAAGAGATTATAGCTAAAGAACATCTAGATCAGTTCAATGAGTTCATAGACAGGGAGGAGGTTGACCATGAGGATGTCAATATGAGATTATTTTCTCAAAGCTTTACTGGTGAAGTCACGAAGTCTTTTAAAGCCCTCACACAAAGAAGCCTAAATAATTAGAATGAATTTGAAGATAGCTTCTTGAGAAAGTGAGGAAATAGAACCAACTTTGCACAAGCCTTCACTGAGTATAATAGTTTGAAGAGAGCTGTTGATGAAACTGTTCAAAAAATTTCAAAAATATTTAACAAAGTTTATGAATCCATCCCTACCCATCCAAAGCCTCCACTAGGAGCATCTCAACTAAGATACGCTGAAGCCTTTGATTATGAATTTTCTATTCTGCTAAGAGAAAGAGAACCCCCTTTACTTGCTGAAATGCAAAATGATGCAGTGAAGGTGGAGGTAAATATGATAGCATCAAGAAATTCTAAGACGGAAAAGACTAAATTGAAAGAAGAAGATAAGCCTTCCACCTCAGATGAAAAATTTGATTCCATGATGAAGACAATGGAAAAACTGATGGATAGATTTTCCCTTGGGAATGTCTCTACTCCTCTTGCACAACATGAACCTCAGTTTAGAAATCCTCAGTTTAGAAGACCACAAAACCAGTAGAGACCAAGGGAAAATATAAATTAGCCACATGACCCTCAATTAAGGCCTTGTTTTCAACAGAACTTAGTTAATGAAGAAGATCAACCTGAAATACAAGAAGAATCAATTCATTTCTTAGATGAAAACATGTCAGGAATGTTTTTGAATAATGAGGAAGATGATGAGTCAGATCATGAAGTAAACAACGGTGAGGAACCATACGATTATCTTAAAGGGTATCAACATGCAATCTTTGAGATGTAGAAATAGTAAAACCTCAAAAATATAAATGTGCCAATTACTACAAACAAAATATAGCCCAAGAAAGATGCTCCCAAGGCTATTAAGGTTAGGAAAGATACACCACCTCTTCCTCCTGCTAAAGAGACTGAAAAATCTGCCTTTCTTTTCAGCTTGGAGAATGATATCTCTAAGATCGAAATCCTAGTACCTTTTGGAGAAATTATTAAGGTGAATGAATATAGAAGTAAGATTATAAAAATGTTGAATTCCCATCCAGGAGCTGTTGATATCCTAAATGTTCAAGAAAATCATCCAACCATATACTTGGGTCCAAGATTAGAGAATGAGCAGAATGAAGAGACGCCTCCTTTTTATGTTAGCCTTAGCATTCATGACATGACATTGCATAAAGCCATGTTGGATTCAAGAGCCTCTCATAATATTATGCCTAAAGTAATCATGGAAAGGATGGGATTTGAAATTACCATAACATATAAGGATTTGTTTTCCTTTGATTCAAAAAAAGTTCAATGCATTGGTTTAATAAATATGTTGTTGTTGGTCTTACACAAGTCCCTGCCAAGACAGTGGTAATGGAAATTGTGGTAGCAGACATTCCACCTAAGTTTGGTATGCTGTTATCAAGGTCATGGGAAACAAAAATCAATGGTACAATGCATATGGACCTAACCTATGCCACCATTCCTATTTTTGGTTAGCAAAGGAGACTATATAGAGAAACAAGGATGGCTTACATGGTAATTAGTAAAGATAAACCTCAAAAATTTCCAATATATTTTGTTGATATTGAACAAGGATTTGATATTCTTTTCAATGAATTGACTGATGAAGCAGAAGATGAAAAGAAAGAAGAAAATAAAAAAATTAAAAATCAACAGACAGAAATTTGTAAATCGGTGAGGAGAAGGTAGAAGGTTGGTGGTTTTTACACTTTGATGGATTAGCAGGAAGAGAGGGAGATGGAGAAATAATTCAGATCACAACTCCAGAAGATGAAAGTAAGTTCTTTTCTTACAAACTGAATTTTGATTGTTCAAATAACTTGGCTGAGTATGAATCATTATTTTCGGGCTTAGAAATTTTGAAAAGAATGGGTGCCGAAAATATTTCTATTTGTGGAGATTCTGAATTAGTTATTAAGCAAGTTGAGGGTGTATATCAAACTAAGGATGTGAGAATGAGGGCATACATAAATTTTATCATGGAGATGTTAGTGAATTTCCAAGAATGTTCATTTATTGGGAAGACTATGGACCAAAACTCAGTAGTTGACTCCCTAGTTGTCTCTGCAAGTCTATTTATCATCCCTATACATTCCACTGAAATATATGAGGTTGAAGTTCGCCATAGAATTGCTATCCCTGATAACATCATCCATTGGCAGGTTTTTTAGGACGACTAGCAAGTCAAAATTTTATAGAATTGAAAGAGGAGTTTGAAAGTACACAAGTAGATCAACAAAAAATGCTTGCTGAAACAAAGGGAAATTATAAAGTGTTGTAGCTGAAGAATAACTATATACCCAAAGCTCTCGTACCCCTAGAGAAGCTTTTTGATCAGAATGATGCGTTCAATTCTCTTAGGATACAAGCTGATGACGAGGAGGTTGAGAGTTGTAACCTTGGTACAGTAGCAATGCCAAAAATGATTAAACTTTAAAATTTTCTTTCAGTTGACATGAAACAGAAATATATTGAGATCTTGAAAAGGTTCATAGATGTTTTTGTGTGGTGTTATGCTGATTTGAAGAAGTATGATCCTACTATCATTCAGCATACCATTCCCATTAAAGAAAATGAAAATCCTTTGAAGCAGGAGCTGAGGAGGATTAATCCACTTCACATGCCTCTGATTGAGAAGGAAATCAAGAAACTCTTTGATGCCAGAATTATTGTTCCAATCAGATTCTCAAAGTGGCTTGCAAACTTGGTTCCAGTCAGAAAAAAGAGTGGAGAAATCAGAATCTCCATTGACTTCAAAAACTTGAACAAATCCTCGCTGAAGGACAACTACCATATCCCAAATATGGACCAAATTTTGCAGAACATTGTTGGTTCCCAAAGGATGTATATTCTTGATGGTTTTTGAGGGTACAATCAGATACTTGTGCATCTAGAAGATCAGGAGAAAACAACCTTTACCACACCATGGGGCACGTTCATGTACACCAAAATTCCCTTTGGTCTGATGAATGCAAGAGCTACATTTCAAAGAGAAATGGACATTGCCTTTGCTGAAGAGAAGGATAAGGTGGTGGTTGTCTATCTGGATGACATAACAACATTCTTAAGGAGAGAATAATATCACTTGAAGCACCTAGAAAATATTTTGCTAAAGTGTAGAAGGTTTGATATTTCTCTCAATCCCACTAAAAGAATTTTTTCTCTAACTTCAGGGAAGTTACTTGGGAATATTATTTATAAATATGGGATTAAGATTGATCCAAATAGGGTCAATGCATTTCAGAAAGTGGAGCTTCCTAGAAGTAGAAATGAAATTTAGTCTTTCCTTGGAAAGGTAAATTTGTGAGGAGGTTTATTCCTAATTTTGCTGAGATTCTAAAAGACATAACAAATATGCTGAAGAAAGGAACTGACATCAAGTTGAAAACATAAGAAAAGCACTCATTTGAGGATATTGATAAGGCACTCACTCAAGCACCAATGTTGATCAGCCTAGATTTTTCAAAATAATTTCTGGTTTTTACATTTGCATCAGAAAATACAATTGTTGGAGTTTTGCTGCAAAAGGATAGCAAGGTACTGAGAAGGCCATTTAATTTTTTAGCAGAACATTGGTTAATTCAGAGCTGAAGTACAACATCTTAGAAAATCAGGCCTATGCCTTAGTCAAGGCCATCAAATATTTCAGGATTTACATTTTTCATTCTCATGTTATAGCTTTTGTTCCTAATATTGTTTTGAAATACATTCTAACTCAAGATGATCCTGATGGTAAGAGAGGGAAATAGATTTCTAACTTGTTGGAATATGATATAGAGATTAAGCCCAAAAAATTGGTCAAAGGTCAAGGCCTAGCAAAGCTGATGGCACAGTCAAAATTTGACTGTCTTGACATGAACTTATTGCAAAAATTTCAGAATTATTAGATCAAGATGAAGATTTGATTCCCATTGAGGAAAAGTACATCATTTCAGATTGATAAAAAGACATTGTTTTTGTCTTACATCATCATAGAGAACCTGCTGAGTTGACAAAGTCCAAGGCAATATTTGTGAAGCTAAAGTATTTGAGGTACTGCATTATTGATAAAACTCTATATTGGAAAGATACCGGTGGTATTATTTTGAATTGTTTGCTAGAAGAGGAGGCTAAAAAAGTGATTGAGGAGTTTCACAAAGGAGATTGTAGAGGTCATTATTATTGGAAGGATACAACAAATAAGATTCTCAGAGAAGGGTATTATTGGTCTACTATGTTTAAATATGTCTACAAAAATATTGTTGCCTGCCATGAATTCCATATTTTTTATGGTAATAAGAAGCTTGTTCCTTTACCCTTGTTGCCTATCTATGTTGAGGCGCTATTTTAGCAGTGGGGGATAGATTTTATTGGTGAGATTCATCCATCATCTTCAGGTCAAAAACGTTGGATTCTAACAGCAACTGATTATTTCACCAAGTGGATTGAAGCAATCCCAACTAGGCAAGAAAATGATTCAGTTATCGTTTCATTTTTGGACAATAATATATTGTCTAGGTTTGGCTACCCTATGAATATCATCACTGATAACGCACAAGCATTCAAATCTAAGAAGTTGATTAGTTTTTATCATCAATATCACATTACAGTTGGGAATTCTACTGCATATTATCCACAAGGTAATGGTCTTGTTGAATCTTCTAACAAGAGCATTGTGAGGATTATTAAGAAGGTGTTGCAGGAAAATAAGAAGTCATGGAATTTGAAGTTGAAGTATGCTCTGTGGGATGATAGAGTGTGCACAAAGAGACCAATTGGAAATTCACCTTATCAGTTAGTATATGGAGCTGAAGCCATCTTTCCTACATCCCTGGAAGTGCCTATCAAGAAGCTGCTACAAGGATTGGAGGAGGAGCCAAATGAAATTCAGAGGAGGATTAATTAGTTGATAGCTTTGCAAGACAAAATGGAGGAATCCTATAACAGTAATCAACAATCTCAAAATAGAATCAAGAATAGATTTGATAGGAAGTTCAATGAGGAAAATTTTCAAATCCAAGATGTGGTTTTGAAATGGGAGGCCAGGATTGAAGAAAAGGAGAAACATTGTAAGTTTGAGAATATTTGGAAAGGTTCATTCAGAGTAGCTGCATTTTATGGGAACAACACTTACATTTTGCAAGAGATGGATGGACAAACTTGTGCTGGAGGACTTGTCAATGATAGGTTTTTGAAGCACTATTCCTCTTAAATTCTGTTGATCATTCATTCCATTGTATATATTCCATTTTATATGTTTTTCTTCTAAAAAATACAAGTTGATCATCAATATTAAACCTGAGGTTAAGGCCATTATAGTTTAAAGGAAAGCCTGGAAAAGTTTAGAGTATTTTGTTTTCAAGAAGATGGATAGCAGCACTGGAACTATAGGTTCTTTGGTGTACCACAGGGGCACACTATCCCAAGTGAAGCCATTGTTATCACTTATAAAAAATAAAGCATCATTTGAAAAATCCGTAGAGGTTCATGTGTCAAAGGTAGAGTCATAGAATTCATTTTTCATTAATTGGTCAAGGAAAATTTTTAATTATTCTTATTTAGCCTATCTTAAGGTCTAAACTCACCTTCTTTGAAATCCTTTTATGTCGCATCAGTCATGATTTTCTCACATTTCTCATTTACCAATTTTATAGCACTGAAAGAGTCATTTTAGCCAAGAAACCCTACATTCATAACAAAATACACAGAGAAAACACACTTTTTTCTATGAAAAGACTAAAACTTTCGTAGCGAAATTGCCTAGAAATACACTACGTGTGCTATGAAAGTAAGGATTCATGTCGGTCTTGTCAAAATAGTTGTTAGGTGTCAGTAAATGATTGGAAGGGATAGGATATATGCCATTCGAGTTATTTAGGGTAAAGATCAAGGTACAATGGTCATGGCTGAAGTCATCATCGCCATTTTAAGTATGTATGAGTCATCATTATGCTATGAGTTGTCATTGAACTCCAGAATATTTACAAATTGAGTCATTTATCATTCTCCATTCCCTCTTTGCGTGTTATTGAGCTCTCGAGACTTATTTCAATGAGTCCAAGCTGTGGCTAGTATTTTCAAAGGTTTGCAGCTATCACTGATCAAGCAAGCTAGAGGAGACATTAAAGCACCATGGCTACAAAAAGGAAGACCAAAAAAGGTGGCAATTGTCTAAATATGAGCCATCAGACATAAACTTGGTAAATGAAGACTCAATAGTTGTAGAAGTTTTCAGAAGAATAGGGTGTTTGCAGTTTTGTCAAAGATTGCAAGGATGCCATGTACATGTCTCTAAAGAATTTTCCTAAAATTCAATCGAACAACTACAAAAGTGGAAATGTTGAATCTCACTATAACAGCACAGAGCATTGCGGTAGCAACAGGGATTCCAAGAGGACAAGAAAATGGTTCAAAGGTTTCAAATTTAACATGGAGGAATGTAAAGAATTTATCAAGCCAGAAAATAGTGAGGTTGACCTTACAAATGCCATTCCAAGGAGCTTCATGAAGGATAATTTCTCAAAGCTACTGCTTATCATTCGGAAATATTTCACTTGTGAAGAGAGATATCATAAAGTTTATTCTTAACACTTCAAGCTTTTCCTATATTTTGTTGGTAATATATCTCTTGATCTTCCTTTCTATTTACATAGAAGCTTAGCAAAAATGGCAGATAAAGTTCAAGCTAAATTGGAAGGAAGTGAAACCTCACTTTTTCATCATGGTTTAATAAAATTTATGGTTTTTGTTGCGTTACAAAGACTAGGCAGAGACTGGTCTTCTTTTATGTTTTTTAGTGGTTTTGAAATGGATACCATTACCCCTAAAATAACTCCTAAACCTATACGTATACCATCACCTTTAGTGACAGAACAAAGTGAACCAGTAGGGGCAGAGAAAATTTAACCAGTAATGACAGAAACTGAGCACTTTTAGAGACTTGATACACCTACCGTTTCACCTTCAAAGCAAAAGTCAACAATGAGCAAACCTGCCAAAAAATAGCCAACTGTGAGTAAACAAGGAAGAAAAAGGATCAAAAGGAGTGAAAAATTGGCTAAAGGCAATTTAGAAGACATATTACATGCTATTGATATTGAAGAGACTCCTATAGTCCACGTTGAGGATATAGATGAGGGTGGAAAGAAGATCAACAAAGCCAAATCAGCAAAGAAGTTAGAATTTGAAGGTGAGGATGCAGGTTTTATGTTTTAGGCTAGGAAGCCCATGAAAGGACATGCTAAAAGACTCTTGGAAAGTAGTAAAAAAGTTCATCCAGCCACTGACACTGTCTAGCCACCAAAAAGGATTATTGACCTTTCATGTCCTGCAGAAGAAGATCCAGTCAGCAAGAAAAAGGAAGGAAAGGAGAAAGTCATTGAAAAAATAGAGTTTGAAGCCCTTGAGGAAGATTTGAGGTTAGATAATCATGAAATAGTAGTCATGAAGAAGGAGGCAAGGAAACATGATGTTCAAAAGGTGAAATTTGAGAATATGAAAGAGGTTTGGGAAGAGCAGGTTGACAGTGTATCAAATACTGTAGATAAAACACAACAATTAATCAAATGGACTATGCCATTAAGGAAAGGAGTGAAACATGTCAGAAGATTGAACCTGCACTTGGAATATAGTAACAAAAAGTTGAAGAACCAATTTAAATACCTCCAAGAACAACTAGAATTTATCCATGAGTAGCTGGAGAAGAAGGGTCTAAAAATGACTGTAGTTGAGGAGCTCATAGCTCAACTCGTCATCAATGAAGAAGAAACACCTCAAGACTCTTAGGTTGAGTTGGTTTATGTTTTGAAAGCTCAATGTTATGTTTTGAGTTGGTTTATGTTGAAACGTCAATGTCATGTTGTACAGCTGGAGGGTACCTTTTTGAAACAAGGAAAAAATTTAGAATTTACACAGTTTTCCACAATTTCGTAGCGTTTCCTAGGCTTGAAGCGAGGAAAACACTGTGAAAACTCCCGTAGCTGTCTTTTTTCTTCTAACACCACTTTTGGTAGCTTTCAAGGAGAGGAAATTATAGTGAGGATGTGTTAGGTCATGATCAACACAATGCAGGAGTAAAGAATCAGAAATTTTGATGGGAACGACCATTTTGTGTAGGCTACGAAACTACCATGCCTTCGTAGTGAGTTGTTTTGAAGGTTTCTGAGCAGGTTTATTGGCACTTTTGTATAGGTGGACACTTTCAAAATGTCAAGGGAATTTTCCCGCATTCTTCAATGACTTGAAGACCATGAAATGAAGACAACTCATCATCTAAATCATTCATTGAAGACAAGGTCCTGTTTTCCTGAAAAATAGGGTTTGTCTCATAAGTTGAGGAGAATATTTAAGATGTGAAGTAGTGATGAGTTATGTAATAGCTCATTTGAACATGTGAAGCATTAGTTGTCACATATGTAACTTTTTTAAGAGATAAGGTAGTTGATGTAATAAGTAGCAATTTGAGTGATATTAGGAAAAGGACTGTTTTAGAGTGTAGCTTTCATTTTCTCATTAAAGCACATGTGTTCATGTTATGCAAGGTTTCATAGGAAATTTTTGATGAATCTAGCCAAGAGGTAGATCATGTCTCATGTAATAGGGTCTATTAAATGGCAGATATTCGAAATTGTTAAGGGTTGAAATTTTTTTTTCAATACTGCAACTTTATGTAAATTGAAAGATATCAGTAATACAGAGGACTTTTTCTTGATAGAATTGAGATTTTGATGGAGTTTTTAATGCTTTTCTGATCTATATTTTTATGTGTACCACTTTCAGTAGATTTCATCCATATTGCTCATAATTCATATGTTTATGCTCCGACCTCCTATATTTTTGAAATGACTGTGTTTCCCTATGTTCTATGTGTGATTTTCATTTTTTAAAGACTCCTACCTACCTCAGCTTCCATGGAAAGAGACCTTACTACTGAACTATTGATTTGTTGACTCCATAAGCCCAATGATTCCAGACCTATACTCTTTTCAACCTACACACATTACAATCAAGTTATTTTTCAAATAGAGTTAGCTATATAGTTTCATCATTATCAAATATCATTAACCCCTTTGAGAGAGCCCTCTCAGAATTAAGAGGCTAAGCTTCAGTCACAAGCTAGTTTGAAACAGTTACATAGATTTGCCTGATCAACAACCAATCAAGTGCACTTTTGTGATAACACACCCTCCATGATATATATGGATATATATATAGTGGACATTTGCAATTATTTTTAAATTACTATTTAAAATAAATTCAAAATATTTCAAAAATTTAATGTAATTTAGTACACAAATTATGTAAAACACAACTTTCAAAGAACTAATTAATGTGTGAAACTCGATTTAAACAAAAAATTGTTGAATTCCTTACATTTTAATTTTATAAAAATGTGTAGTTCACCAAGTTGCGTATTATGTGGTGGGAGCACACTTGGTATATAATTGAAAAAAACACATGGTCATTAAAAGTGATGATTTTATAAGTAGAAAGCCCACACATATCAAAGATATGTTACAGTGTCCATCAATAAATTTTGAAGGAGACTGTCTCAACACTAATTCATGTTTGAGAGATGAATCTTGAATTGGCATTTCCCCGTATAATACAAATTCATCTGTTAATTCATATTTGATAGATGAATCTTGAATTGCCATTTTCTTACACAATAGATCACCAAATATATTATTAACAATTTCACAATGTCTTATACTAAAAAATTTAAATTGGCTAACAATATTGTTTTCTTTTCCATGCACTTTTTTTAGCCTCTCCTTCATAACTTGGTACACGCCTTTTATATGGTTGCACACAAGTTCAGAATTGGTGAAAACTACAATTCCATTTGATCCATACTCCCTAGCTATTCCCAAGCCTTCTATCAATGCAATATAATATTCCTCGTTGTTTTTTGTTCTTCCCAGCATATTCATTTTCCTTTAGAGGACCTTGTTAGTCGCAACATTTAAAATCACATATGTAACCATTGCTTTCCCTAGATTGGGATAGCAAGAAACATCTATTCATAATGTACATTTTTCAACGATATTTAGTGGGTTTTTTTATCCCTGAAAAAAAAAAAACAAATTCAATAAAATATATTAAATTAACATTTATTGCAAATGCATGGGAGAAATGACATGTGCATGGTTTGTCTTAAATTTTTCCTTAAATTTTATGAGAGAAATCACATCTAGAAATGACATGCCTTAAATTTGTCCTTGCCTATATTTTAAGGGGGAAATGACATGTACATGGTTTGCCTTAAATTTTTCCTTATAGTTTATGGGAGAAATGACATAGAAATGACATGCTTTAAAGTTTACCTTAAATTTTATGGCATAAATGACACATGTATGGGATAAATGACACATGTACATGGTTTGCCTTAAATTTTATGGGAGAAATTACATAGAAATGACATGTAGATGGTTCCAAAAATAGTAGCTAATGCTAGAAATGACATGTATGTACATAAAAACACCTTCATGTTTTCACCTTTGTTGATCTTCCCAATATATTCATTTTACTTAATTTTTTCCTTAAGTTTATGAGAGAAAGCCTTGAGTTTGTGGGAGAAATGACACATTTGCATGGTTTTCCTTAAATTTTTCCTTAAATTTTATTCATTATCCTTAAATTTTTCCTTGATTTTATGGGAGAAAGCCTTGAGTTTATGCGAGAAATGACACATGTACATGGTTTGCCTTAAATTTTGCCTTAAATTTTATTCATTCTCCTTTTGCCTTGATTTTATGGGAGAAATCCTTGAGTTTGTGGGAGAAATGACACATGTAAATGGTTTGCCTTAAAGTTTGCCTTACATTTTATTCATTATCCTTAAAGTTTTCCTTGAGTTTATGGGAGAAAGCCTTGATTTTTTGGGAGAAATGAAATATGTACATGGTTTGCCTTAAATTTAGCCTTAAAGTTTACGCATTTTCCTTAAAGTTTTCCTTGATTTTATGGGAGAAATAAAATAGAACTGAGATGTACATGGTTCTAAAACACTAGAACATGCCTTAAATTTTATCGTAGAAATGACATGTACATGGTTATCCTTAAAGTTTGAATTTTTCCTTGATTTTACGGGATAAGTGGGAGAAATGACATGTATGTACATGGTTTTACTTAAATTTTGGCTTAAATTTTATGGGATAAATGAAATATAAATGACATGTACATGGTTCCAAAAACACTAGCAAATGTCTTAAAGTTTATGGGAGAAATGGCATGTACAGAAATGGATATTACAATGAAGAACTTCTATTTAGATCTTTTATAGAGATTAAATGTAGGGGCATTTACTATATATGTCACCTTTGAGAAATGATGAGATCCAAAGGCTACCTTGCCGTTTATAGACTCTTCCTTAGAATTTTTAGAAATTAACACTCAATAGATAGACTCAAATCCTATGGAAATTTAGCCACTTTAGGTTCGGTTTTTAGGCCTTAAATTTTGCCTTGAATTAATGGGAGAAAGCCTGGAGTTTGTGGGAAACATGACATGTGCATGGTTTTCCTTAAAGTTTTCCTTAAAGTTTATGGGAGAAATCACATCTAGAAATGACATGCCTTAAATTTTTCCTTGCCCAGAGTTTAAGGGAGAAATGACATGTAGATGGTTTTCCTTAAATTTTTCCTTGAATTTTATGGGAGAAATGACACATGTACATGGTTTTCCTTAAAGTTTTCCTTACATTTTAAGGGAGAAATGACACATGTACATGTGGTTTTCCTTAAAGTTTGCCTTAAAGTTTATGGAAGAATTCACACATGTATGGGAGAAATGATATGTGTACATGGTTTGCCTTAAATTTTATGGGAGAATGACATAGAAATGACATGTTCCAAAAAACATTGGCAAATGCCTTAAATTTTATTGAAGAAATGACATTTACATGGTTATCCTTAAAGTTTGCCTTGAGTTTGTGGGAGAAATGGGAGAAATGACATGTATGTACATGGTTTGCCTTAAATTTTATGAGAGAAATGACATAGAAATAACATGTACATGGTTCCAAATAGACTAGAAAATGCCTTAAACTTTATGGGATAAATGGCATGTACAGAAATTGATATTACAATGAAGAGAAAATGCCTTAAAGTTTATCTGAGAAATGACATGTATACGGTTATCCTTAAAGTTTGCCTTGAGTTTATGGGAGAAATGGGAGAAATGCCATGTATGTACATGGTTTTCTTTAAGGTTTTCCTTAATGTTTATGGGAGAAATGACATAGAAATGACATGTACATGGTTCCAAAAACACTAGAAAATGTCTTAAAGTTTATGGGAGAAATGGCATCTACAGAAATGGATATTACAATGATATTACAATGAAGAACTTCTATTTAGATCTTTTCCAGAGACTTAAAGTTTATGGGAGAAATGACATGTATAGAAATGGATATTACAATGATATTACAATGAAGAACTTCTATTTAGATCTGTTCTACAGATTTAATATAGGGGCATTTAATGGATATGTCACCTTTGAGAAAGGATGAGATCTAGAGGCTACCTGGCCCTTTACAGACTCTGCATTTAGAACTTGTATAAGTTAATACTCAACAAAGAGACTCAAATCTTATGGAATTTCAGCCACTTTAGGTACAGTTTTTAGGCCTTAAATTTTGCCTTGAATTAATGGGAGAAAGCCTTGATTTTTTGGGAGAAATGATATGTGCATGGTTTTCCTTAAAGTTTGCCTTAAAGTTTATGGGAGAAATCACATCTAGAAATGACACACCTTAATGTTTTCCTTGCCTAGAGTTTAAGGGAGAAATGACATGTACATGGTTTGCCTTAATGTTTGCCTTTTACTTTATGGGAGAAATGACATTTCCTTATAGTTTATGTGAGAAATGACATAGAAATGGCATGCCTTAAAGTTTGCATAAAATTTTATGGGAGAAATGACACATGCACATGGTTTTCCCTAAATTTTTCCTTAAAGTGTGTAGGAGAAATTACATGTACATGGTTTGCAAAATTATTTTATGCACTTACTAAAATTTATGGGAGAAATGGGAGAAATGACATGTATGTACATGGTTTGCCTCAAATTTTATGGGATAAGTGACATAGAAATGACATTTAAATGGTTCCAAAAACACTAGCAAATGCATTAAAGTTTATGGGAGAAATTGCATGTAAAGAAATGGATATTACAATGAAGAACTTCTATTTAGATTTGTTCCAAAGATTGATTGTAGGGGCATTTACTGGATATGTCACCTTTGACAAAGGATGAGATCCAGAGGCTACCTGGTCCTTTACAAACTCTACCTTTAGAACTTGTAGAATTTAACACTCACTAGACAAACTGAAATCCTATTTAAGTTTAGCCACTTTAGCTTCGGTTTTTAGGCTTTAAATTTTTCCTTGAATTAATGGGAGACAACCTTGAGTTTGTGGGAGATATGGCATGTGCATGCTTTGCCTTAAAGTTTTCCTTAAATTTTATGGGATAAATCACATCTAGAAATGGCATGCCTTAATGTTTGCACTGCCTAGAGTTTAAGGGAGAAATGACATGTACATGGTTTGCCTGATACTTTATGGGAGAAATGACATTGCCTTATAGTCTATGGGAAAAATGACATAGAAATGACATGTACATGTTTTGCCTTAAATTTTTCCTTATAGTTTATGGGAGAAATGACATTACCTTATAGTTTATGAGAGAAATGACATAGAAATGACAAAGAAATGACATAGAAATGACATAGAAATGACATTCCTTAAAGTTTGCCTAAAATTTTATGGGATAAATGACACATGTACATGGTTTGCCTTAAATTTTACCTTAAAGTGGTAGTCATTTTCACTTACTAAAACAACTAGTGGTAGTGGTTGATGAAGTTATGTCAAAAGTCACACCTTCATGAGTTTGTGGGAGAAATGACATGCACAAGGTTTTGTAAAATTATTTTATGCACTTACTAAAACAACTAGTGGTAGTGGTTGATGAAGTTATGTCAAAAGTCACACCTTGATCAGTTTGTGGCAGAAATGACATGTACATGGTTTTCCTTAAAGTTTAGTTTTCCTTAAATTTTATGGGAGAAATCACATCTAGAAACCTTTAATTTGACATCTATAAATAGGCTAAGAACATTAAAAAGGAATTTTCAACTTGCATTAGTTATGTCCTTAATAAGAAGTATTATTTAGAACCTAACAGATTGTCTAATAATTTATAATAATGTCATTTTTGGCTTATGCTATCATTCATCCTTGATATGTACAAGAATTTTACAACTTAAACATCAAACTACACTATCATCATATCATTGTACATAATATAGATTAATAATATCCATTAAATTATAAAACAATCCACTTTTAACATTTTACAAGATTAGAAGCATCATGGAAGGTGTAAATTTAGGTACATTAATAAAAGATAGTTCTAGCATCAACATAAACCTATAGTAGAATTACGGTAAGAAACCAAGGGTCTTCATTACTCAAATAAACCATTTATATCAATCATTCCTATTAACATCATGCCTCCAAATGCATAAAATGATAAATAACTTCATTACTCAAATAAACCATTTCTATTAATCATTCCTATTAACATCATGCCTCCAAATTCATAAAATGATAAACAACTAGTGGTAGTGGTTGACAAAGTTGTGTCAAAAGTCACACATAGAACTCTACTCTTTGAACATGGATTGTTGATTGGATTATAAACTTTACAAAAGTATATATAGATTGTTTATTGAGGCTTTCTAATGAATAATAGGCTAAGGTGTATATAAAGTATTCGATTGAACTTATGAGTTTTATTCATAATTTTTATTGGAGTAGATCCGTGGGTAGCAGCTGTAGTTGCCCTTTCAATTTTACAAAAGTAAATATTGATTGCTGATTGAGGATTTCTAATGAACAATAGGCAATGGGCATGAAAGAATATGGTTCCATGATTATAGACACCTTAGTTAATGTACTTAACAATTAATAATCTCACTTGAAATTTGCAAATAATGGTAAAGAAGCTTTATTATTTTTTTATGACTGTTGTGAAGGAAAGAACAAGAATGAATATTATGAAATGTAGAGATAATGAAGATGATCATAGATTTGCAAGTAATATCGTTGGTAGTGTTAGATTCATATCAACACAACAAAATCTGTTGCACCATTTTTTAATATTGTTACAATGGAGGTGAGAAATTAATGCCACCATTTATGCAGGGATTACTATAAAATACCAACTACTTTTGCAGTCAAGCGTTTTTGTTTCTACCATTTTAAGAAGGAAAGGTGCAAGAAAAATTTAAATACTAAAACAGGAAGCAAATACCAGTGATAAAGCTACAATTAAGAAAGAAGGTACTCAAGAGTCTCTCTGAGCCCAACAACTTTGACATCAGCACCTGGTGGATGCTTGGCTTATGAAGAAGATCCTCCATAACAAGGAAACATACGACAGTACATTCTGGTTCAGGACCTTCGATAGAAATATGTGGAATGCTTAATTTATATTTAATACATAGACTCGTCCACCTCTGTGGTAAGACCAAAAATGTCAAATACGTTTAAGAAAACTGATCGATAGATGGATACCAAAAGATGGGAACGAGGAAACAAGTAAAAGATAGGAGGGGATACTTTCAAGTGGGTGGTATAAACCTATGAATCCGATAGACCTTGTTGCTTAATAGGTCTATAAGAGATTTTTTTTTGGAATAAATAGATTTTGAACTATTGACCCACAATGAAACAAGGGGGGTGTGATATAATTGGCTATCAGCAATGGGCTATCAACAAGGACTACCTCCTGTGAATGATACTTTCTATTGGCGAAAACCTCCTCCTTATTGGCGACCACTGTCTACGATTGGCTATGACTTTGCAAGAAAATTTAAATATTACAAGACGAAGCAGAGACCAGTGATAAAGCTACAATTAAGAAAGAAGGTACTCAAGGTAAAACATGGGATATAAAGCCACAATTTATTTCCCTTATTCTTAACATGAAAGGAAATGCTATGAAACATTTACTTGCCAAAAATTGGAGGGTGGACTATTTCATAATTTGGGGTATATTTTGAAGGTATAATCTATGAAAACATTTGAGGGTATTTCATACAGCTAACAACAATCAAATATCATTGTTTGGGTAGGTACGTTTTTTGCGCTAATACATTTCTAAAATTAAAATTGTATAGCAAAGGTACTAGAGCTAGACGATGCATAGGAGGATTTTTTTCTACTTATAATTTCAGAGACGACAAGACGATGAGGCCACAACGAGATGATGAGGCAAGAGTTTGCCGAGATCGCTGAAGATGTCATAGAGTACGCAGATTAAAAATAGCTCGCGAAAATAAAAAATGAGTAATAAAATTAAAACAAAAAAAAAATACACAAAAAATAAAACAGAGGAATATCTTTCTCACCTCCTCGCCCCTGCAACATCAAAAAAATGACACAGAAAACAACAAATGCAGATGCGAGATAGGTAGATGACACAGACATGGCAACGGTAACAAGCCCGAAACCTCTTAAGGTTTGCGAGGGGGTTGGGGGGGGGGGGGTATATCTATAACAAAAATTTTGGTCGAATTATTTTAAAAGTTGGGCGGAACTAATAGTTCAACCAAACTATCAGTTTCACTGAAGTTTGGTTGGGAGCTTTCCCATCTTCGGCCAAAAATATGTTTTCCCACATCGTCAATACACCGTCAATGTAAATGACAGAATTAGTTTGGCCAAACTAATTTCTAAAATTCTACTGAACTTTCAAACAGTTCGGCCGAACTGTTGGAGAAATGAATTTTCCACCCACAGTTCTCACAAAAGTGCAACCCACCTTCACATTTTTACCCTTAGCTGAGTTAAACCATTTACAACTTGCACAAAAACATGCACCACTACACTTCCAACTCTATTACAACTAGAATCACTCAGTTACAAGTAGAATTATTTTGAATGTCCCACCAACCAACATCTAACTCGAAATTCACTTAGCTAACTGATTTTACACTACACTTAACTATTTTCATGTCCACATTGAGAATAGATTACATTTTAATGTCTATATAAATTAAGGAATAATAAAAATAGACATGCACCTAAAAATAGCCTGTGGACTAGTTGGTGCTTAATTTTCACTAGCATCATGGGTGCCAAAACAATTTCTTGTTGAATATCAACAGTCCCTCTCAAAAAGAAAGGGATTATCCTTCACCCTGATCTTGTCTCTATGGTATTCAAAATTTCTCCTGGTGAGCGCCTTCGTCAGAATATCTGCATCCTAATCTTCCCGGGGAATGTACTAAAGCAACATAATTCACCTTTGCACACAATATCTATGATGATGGTATCGGATATCTATATGATTGGACCTATCATGAAACACAGGATTAATTGAGAGTTTAAAGCAACTATGTTTATCACAATGAATCGTTGTCGGATCAATTTGAGAACCAAAAAAGCCAACCAAGATGTTTCTCATCCAAATAGCCTCACATGCAGCTTGACTTTCTACCATTTATTCCGCTTCCGCTGAACTAAGTGCCACGGATCTATGCTTCCTTCTATACCAAGAAACAACTATAGATCCAATGCTAAAGACCCCCCCCCTGATGTGTTATTTCTTTCCAATGGACTACCAGCCCAATCCGCATTGGTGAAGCCATGAAAATTCACTCCATTCGTATTTTTGTACCATAAACCATACTTTGATGTGTCCCTCGGGTATCTTAGACATGCTTCCCCATATTCCAAAAGATCTTGGTGTTGGTCGCTTTAATTGTTTTCACAATTCAAGCTCTACATAAATTGTCAACCCGAGGAAGTCTTTTTATTCCAAAGACAATCACACACTGGATATGCTCAATTTCAAAAGAAAGAACAATGTTGTAGTAAAAGCCACACGACTATCAATCATACAAATCTAATTATTCACACTCTGTTTAATCAAAGCTGAAGTCAATTATGCTATAGCAGAAGTAATTCCTATGTTGCAGTTTAGAATTCAAATAGAGGGAAAATCAATCTGCAAGAAAGGAAATCAATCAACCATAACAGGAACATGACCCTATTCCTTGATTAGGAACTTCAGCACCTGTTGCCTGACACTAATCACTCTGTAGCAAAGATAACTCAAGAGACCAAGACCCTATTCCCATGAACAGGAACCTTCAGCACTTGTCTCCTGTTTCTAATCACACTGCAGGAAAAGAAAGGCAATTAGTGGGAGTAGGACCCTATTCCTTTGTACAGGAACTTTCAGCACCTGCTTCCCAGCATTATACATTCAAACATATAACAGAAATAGATTTCTCAACTTCTTAAGAATGAATGTACTGAACACATGCAGCGTTAAGGAAACAGAATATTCAATAAACTACAGAACTGTGTAACTGGTGTCTCAGCAACAGAATTAAAGTAAAGTGCAAAAAGTATAAAGAAATTAAAAAAACTACAGGGACAGAAGGGTGAATTTTGTGAGGAAGGCGGGCCCTTTCCCTCTCACAAGATTCCCCAGGGAAAGAATTAAATTGGAGCGCTCAAAAGAAGATTTTATTCATCTGTCAAAAGAAATGATACATTACAGATGGAGTCTAGCTCCAGTTCTCACACACAATGTTCTCCTGTAGCTTTCAACTCGAACTCCCTTCTAATGATGATGTCTCCTCTTTTTAAAGAGGAGACATCTCTTACAATTACATGAGAGCAAATCTGTGTTTATCCCAATTCTGTTCTTTTTTTTAAAACATGACTATTCTGTTCTTCCATAAAAAGATATTGTTACAATAGATACAACAAGAATGCTATCTTTAGAATAATCCGTGTAACCACATCTTCATGCTGTTGCCATTGTTCCACAAAATACTCTTTCAGAATCGCAAATTATGAGTGACAGAATTTACGTGCTTGCTAGCTGTTTCAGCAACGAAGTCGGTTGTTTCAGCAACGAAGTTTGACTATTTCAGCAATGGCCGATTGTTCCAGCACATCATATAACTTATCTGCGATCTTTTAGACTTATGTTAGCAAAAATCCACTTCGATTAATGATAAAATATAAGAGTATTATGGAATTATATGTAAATAGATTAAACATATAATAAAGAAGAGGATTTTATATACCTTGGGATAAAGTAAATGAAAATGATAATGGAATCATGGTTATAAAGATAAGATGGTGTCAAAGTATATAGTAAAAATGCTACATAGTGGAGTCCTAACATCCCCCCCAGCTGAAAATGTTGCATGTCCTCAGGCAACTCCTAGTCTGAGTCAGAGTCTGAGTACTGATTCTGTGCATGCAAGTTGCTCAAGCAGTAGCTGGAGAAGGTGGCATCTGTAGGAGCTCGGAATCCTCTATTGTTCTGCAAGTGATGCCATGCTAAAGCTTCATCTCTGCCAGCCAATTGGTAGTGACACTGATATTTCTCTGAAGGCAGCCATAGAATTGGAAAATGAAAATGGTAACCAATCCAGTTTTCTCCACAATGTCGAATGCATCCGATGTAATTAGGTACCCTGGAAAGTGCAGCTTGAAGATTGTCAGGGTTAAAAGGGTGATAATCTTGTCTTTCTTTACATGCCTGCTACCAAAACATAGTATTGGCCTTCAATGCAGCAGTCCCTTTTACTCTGATTTGCTGTTGACACTTAAAAAGTGTTGAAGCCTGTAGTTGTTGCATGTACCTATGCATTCCTGGTTTCTGTAAGAATTGGTGATATTGTGCTATAAACATGGCTGGACTTAAAGTTTCTGGTCTAATCCAAAGGAGCCTATTCTCCTCATTATGACTGCTTGCAATAAGCGCAGTCTGCCAAGTGAGCTGGTTGGCCAAAAATGAAACAAATGCCCTTATTTTTATATCACCTGCAATTGGAATGAGATTAACTCTTCTATTGTCAGGAATGGCCTCATTATGGAGGTAAAGTTCGCACAGCAAATGCTGGTCATTTTCAGGGGCCTCAGCAAAAGTCTCAACAAATTGTTCTGAAGTAAGTAATCCATGCGGTCTGCCATCCTTTATTGCTTTTAATTGAAAATAAATTAAACGTTTAGAAAGGAAAAGAGAGTAATTTACAGAGGGTTTGCGGGTAGCCATCAACTTCTGCACTAATGAAAACATCAAGGCCATCTTTTCCTTTGATTCCTTGAGTTCCTTCTTGGAATCCCTGAGCTGTTGCAGCATCTGTTCCCAACTATCCCAGTTGGCGTACATGTGATTCTGCCATGCTAACTTGTGCTGCTGTAATATTGTATCTTGTTCTTCAACATATTGTTTCTTCCATTTGTTCATCAGTTCTAATTGATTCCATGGCAGGGTCTGTGTACTGGCATTAGAAGTACTCGGTTGGGACATTGTTTGAGTGGCTGCATTAACTGACTCAGGGCAAGATACCTGTGGTTTTGTTTCTGTCTGAGTGGCTGCACTAACTGACGTAGGGCGAGATATCTGAGGTTTAGTTTCTTTTTCTACACTTTTTGGGAGCCCTACTGGTTCTTGTGGAGCAGTAGGGCATTCTGCTTTTATTGCAGCTGATGTAGATGCCTCAGATACTTGAATTTTTACTAGTTTGTAGCCTGCCTGCTGGTAAATATTGCTACACTCATGGCACATGTATTCCCTGCATGGCTCCCTATTTTGTGATGATGCTGTGTGTGCCAGCATATAGAGATTCAGTTCTCTATCGAAGGCTTCTCGTGCCATGATTAATTCATTCTTAGAGGCTTCTAACTCAAAGTTCAAAAACTGATTTTCTTCCAATAAAGATGCCACAGTATATGAACTCTGTATGTTGGTTGATTCTGCTGGGGTTGTCTGCTGATGCACAGCCGTAGCTGGTTCTTGTGGAGCAGCTACGGCTGGTCTCACTATGTCATCATGCTTGGTGTATGATTTTGATACCACAGTGGTTGGTTCTTCTGTTTCAGCCTCTGGGTAAGTGACTGGTTCTTGTGTGACAGTCACTTCTTGAGCCATAAACAATGTCGTATTATCCCGGGGCACTGTTTCTTGTGTGGCAGTGCCACCGGACGAGACGGGTTGGGAAATTTGAGATGGGGGTGAAGATTGGAGTTTTAACAGAATAGTGGCGGGGTCAGGGGAAATGGGAGTAACTCCTGTTTCAACAGTCATCTTCATTTTCCTTTTTGGTAGGAAAGCAGAGAAATCATTGTCTTTCCTTTTCTTTGCAGGGGAAGATTCTTTTCTGGGGGGAGGGCTTTCGGAAGAAGTAAAAATTTGGAATTTGGCCCTTTTTCGACGTTTTGAGACAGAGACTGCTGGGGTTCTTTTCTTCCTTTTTTGAGTAGGTGGGGATGGGGGTGTTAGAGAGTCATCGCTAGGGATAGAAATAGTGGGAATGGTTGACTCTCCTAAGTGGGATGAACTTGGGGTTGGGTCAACTGGCTCTGAGGATGGAATTACTGGGGAGTCTGGGATATCATCTAGTTGCCCTTCATAAGGAATCTCGGGAGTTTCTTGGGAGCTTTCATCTTGTTGGGGGATTTGGGCCTGCTGAGGAATTTCAGCCTGCTAGAGAAGAAGGGGTGGATTATTCAGAGGGAGGTTTTGCTGAGCAAAACCCCTCTGAATTAACAATTGGCATAAACGATGGTGGGTGAGGGATAACAATGGGAATTTAGCCCGTCTACAATAATAAGACATGTTTTTGATACAACCAAGAAGATAATAGGGAATATTAACTAATCGACCATTCCTTAAATGATTCATCAAAACGAAGTCGTGTTGGTAGACTACCTGGTAACGCCCTTCGCATGTCAAGTAGTGCTTGATGAATTCTGCTACTGTTGGCCATGGTCGAGGAAGTGAATGCAGACTTACACCGCGGCCTTTAAGTTCAACTGGTTCATCTGGATGAAGAAAATCTTGCTGTGCATTCAAAATAACCTGCTTTCTGCTGAACCAGCGAGTCCCAATAGCCGGCAACCCTGAAACTTGAACTATTTCCTCCTCTGTAACTGAAATGCGGACGCCTTGAACCACTGAGAAATTCCCCTGAAGATTTTGTGCAAACTCTAAAACCTGCTCCTGGTCAAATTCTCCTAACCGTTCAAAGTATGTTGTCCATCCTGCTTGTTGGAAAATTTGATAGGCTTCCGGGAACATTTGAAGAAGATTCATCGAACCAGGCTCGTGTCTGATAGCCGACCCTCCCATGGCTACTGGCTTGAGTTACATGCAGAGGCACAGAAGACAGAAACACAGGCTGTGGTCAAGCTAGTTGTTGCAACAGAGTATGCGGAGTCTCAATGACGGCGGAAGTGGATATGAAGAATGACGGAGGATTGGTTAATGTGAAATGATTATTTAGTTTTCGAAATTCCCCCCCCCCTACGTATGGTGCAATTATGATTGGGCGTGTGGAGATTGCAACCATTATGAGCCGAGATCCTCTCTTTAATATATAATTTAACTGCATTACATTAGAACCACATACCTTACATTTTTACCTTTGGTTTAATAATTCGAAGTGTAGAGTGCTCCAACATGGCTTAATATACATGGAAGAGTCTGTAGATTTCTCTGAAATTTAGAATAGGAGTGTAACAGGATCTGCTCAGTACTGAATAATTTTCACCCAAGGGATCTGAAGCGTAGAAGTGGAGAAAAAAACGTGTAAAGCAGCAGGAAGAAATGATGTTTTAATGATGAAAAGATAAATGACAGGTTGCTGAAACTGGTGTTTCAGCAACGGAAAAAAGGATGACGCGTTGCTGAAACTGGTGTTTCAGCAACGGAAAAATCAGGAAAATGGGATAAATGACTTGGGTTTGAAACAAGTGGGGGAAGTGTTTGATAAGGGATAATTCCAGCAGTAAGGGATAGGAAATACTAGCTGAAGGATGATATTTCAGAAATGGTAGAAGTGGGGAAAATGGGAAAAAGGGCAATAATGTAGAAATGGGGTGAAGGGATTTGAATGGGTTGAAATGAAGGGAACAAGCTTCTGTGATTGAAGCTTCAGATCTTCTCATGATGGATCTGTCCTCCTTAATGAGCTTTTCCAGAATCTGCAAAATTGAATTGTAATATGCCAACCCTTGACAGGGATTATTAGTCTTAAATCTAATCTAATCTATTACTAAAAAAACAGTGCAGAAAATTAAATGCTGTGAGGAGCAGAAGACTCCCCTAGAAAAAGATAATGAATATCAGTCATGCAAGCAGTCTTGAAATCCTCTTTAGAAACAGGGCACTGGTATAGACGGAGCCTATGACCATTGACTAGTAGAGGTGTTTTATAATCATCAATTGTTAAAAGTCTTACCGTTCCATTAGGAAAAACAGCATCTACCTCATATGGTCCAAGCCAGCGTGTACGTAGCTTACCCTGAAAATTTTCAAACCGAGAGTCATACAACAAGGCCCAATTACCTTTTTGGAACTGCTTGTGTTTGATAATTTTTTCATGCCACTTCATTCTCTGTTGTTGAATCATGGTTGTTTGGTGAATGGCATCTAATATCTTTTCATCCAACTCAAGAAGCTGCTGCAACCTAGCTGTCTGCACATCAGTCAAATCAAGATTAACAGTTAAATCAGTTCTTAGAGTTTTGATTTCAAATTCCACAGGAAAAACAAAATTTTTACCATAGACCAATTCATAGGGAGAAAAACCTGTAGTGTTTCTCCAAGTAGTTCTGTAAGCCCATAATGCTTCAGGCAGCCTTTGAGACCAATCCTTCCGGTTGTCATTCACTGTTTTAGTTAGAATGGCTTCTAATACTTTGTTTGTGCTTTCCACCTGCCCATTGGCCTGGGGGTGGTATGGTGTAGTCATTCTATGTTGAATATGATATTTCTGAAGGGTAGACTTAAAACCATGAGAATTGAATGGAGGTCCTCCATCTGTAACTAGCTCTCTAGGAATTCCAAATCTAGTAAAGATTTATTCAAATAAGAAAGCTAGGACAGCCTCTTCATTGGCTCTAATAAGTGCTTTAGCCTCCACCCATTTAGTCATATAGTCTGTATAGACTAATATATAAGTTCTTTGATTGGATGGAGGATTAATGGGTCCTATGAAATCCAAGGCCCATCTTTCAAATGGTTCAGAAACTACCTGGGGGTTTAATGGCATTTGGTCTCTATGATTGGGTTGACCCATTCTCTGGCAGCTGTCACAAGCCCTTACATATTTCTTTGCATCCTTAAATAATGAGGGCCAATAGTAACCCATTCTCAGAATTTTGTGTGCTGTTCTCTTATCAGCAAAATGCCCTCCACAAGGGCCATCATGGCAAGCTTTCAGTATGTCATACACTTCATCTTCCCTAATGCATCTTCGAATTTCCTGATCAAGCCCTGAGTAGAAAAGACACCCACTTATCCAGCTATACCTGGCACTTTGTTGAACAATTCTTCTCTTTTCTCTGTATGACAGGTGTGATGGTAATTTTCCTGCAACCAAATAGTTAGCAATATCTGCATACCATGGAGAGTAAGCAGAAACTGCAAACAAATACTCATCAGGAAAATAATCATCTACTGGAATATCATTGTCATTTTTTAACCGTGAAAGGAAATCAGCCACCACATTTTCTTTACCAGGCCGATCTACAATTGTGATATCAAATTCCTGCAGTAATAATAGCCATCTGGTAAATCTAGCATTTGTGACAGATTTGTTCATTAGATACTTAATAGCTGAGTGGTCAGTGTGCACAAAAGTAGAATAACCAGTGATATAATGTCGGAATTTATTAATGGCATAAATTACTGCAAGAAATTCCTTTTCGGTAACTGTGTAATTAAGCTCAGCAGGGGTCATATTCTTACTAATAAAGTAGATAGCATAAGGAAGGTGATTTTCCTCTTGTCCCAAGACGGCTCCAATTGCAGTGTCTGAAGCATCAGAAGATATATGAAAAGGGAGGGCCCAATCAGGCCCCCTCAAAATAGGAGCAGTAGAGAACTGATGCTTGAGTTCCTCGAAAGCTTTCTGACAAGAATTAGTCCACTTAAATTCAGCATTTTTCATAAGAAACACAAATGGAGAAGCTATCTTAGAAAAATCTTTAATAAATCTTCTGTAGTATCCAGCATGTCCTAGAAAACTTCTCACATCAGTTTGTGCTTTAGGAACAGAAAGATTCTGAATGACCAATATTTTAGATGGATCTACCTGAATACCTTGAGATGAAATAAAATGTCCAAGCACCACTCCTTCACTCATCATCATATGGCATTTTTCAGTACTTAGGGAGAGGTGAGCTTGTATACATCGTTTAAGTACCTTCTCAAGATTTTGTAATGCATCTTCAAAAGACACAGCATAAGGAGTAAAATCATCCATAAATATTTCCATAGAATCATTCAGCATATCAGAAAATATTCCTATAACAGCTCTTTGAAAAGTTGCTGGTGCATTACATAGCCCAAATGGAAGAACTCTATAAGCAAAAGTTCCCCAAGGGCTAGTGAAAGTAGTCTTGTATTGGTCTTGGGGTGCAATTCTAATCTAATTATACCCACTAAATCCATCTAGAAAAGAAAAGAATTTCTTCCCTGCCAGACTATCCAACACCTGATCAATGAAAGGTAAAGGAAAGTGATCCTTTTGAGTAGCTTTGTTCAAGGCTCTGTAGTCAACACATACTCTCCATTTCCCGTTTTTCTTAGGGACAATTACCAATGGGAAAACCCATTCACTGTCAAATATAGGGTATATAAATCCTGCATTAAGCAATTTCTGAAGTTCTTCTTTAACAATTTCTCGTAAATTAGGATTCATTCGTCTTTGGGGTTGACAAACAGGCCGACATCCCTCTTTAATGTAAATTCGATGAGTACATAATTCAGAAGAAATACCTTTCATATCCGTGTAATCCCATGCAAATGCTTCCTTATATTTATGCAATAACTTCATTAACTGCTGTGTTTCATCAACTGTTAGATCAGGATTTATGTTCAATTTCTTGCCAGGTTCAATTTCAATTGTTATGCTTTTAGATGATATGGTGGTTAATGTCTAAGATAAGTCTTCAGATTCAATATTTTCTTGGGTATCTGTTTCAAAAATTGCAGTCAATTGATTGTGTGTTTCAGAAATTACAGAAGAAGGTTCACAAATAAAATTATTAATTACCTCATCCTCTGTATTGTCTTTAAGAGTTAAAGCTTGTCCAATAGTTAGAATAGGTTGAACAGCATTATCATCATAATCCATCCACATAGAATCTTCATTATTAATTATTGGTGTAGCATGAGGGTAAAGAGTAAGATGTTTTGTTTCATAACCATTAGAAATTGTCATTGAAATAGATCTGCAACTGATAAAAGCATCAGCTGTGGCCAGCCATGGCCTTCCTAGAATTAAGGGATGTCCCCCCAGCTTTGTTTTAGTCTGCAATACAACAAAATCAGCTGGGTATTTCCAGGATTCAACTAAAATAAGTAGATCTTCAACAACTCCTTCAGGTTTAATTGTAGAACGATCAGCCAACTCTAAAATGGTGGGTGTATCTCTAATTGTGTTATTCAGCTGTAACAATTGCGAAGTTTCAAGAGTCATTATGTTAATTGCAGCACCTAAATCTACCAGAACTTGGGGAATCATTGTTTTACCAATCTGAACCGTCACAGTAGGATGGCCGGGATCGCCATATTTCACAGGAGGAGCTTTTCCGGACATTAATGCAGACAAGTCACCCATCACATGTACTGTAAGGGGATCTTTAGTTTTCCTACCAGGTTTCTTAACACAAATATCTCTTATTGTTCTGGCATAAATTGGTACCTCTCTTAATGCTTGTAACAGTGGAATTTTAACATACAAATTTTGCAATTCCCCTAAAAGATTAAAAGCAGGTGTTTCAGGCGTTCTAGTTAAAACCAAACGCTCGGGGAATGGTGGTTCTGTTATTTCAACACTTTTATTAGAAGGTGGTTGTGCTTTCTTATGTTTCTCAGTTTCATCTTTATCAGAATCAGAAGAAGTTATGTCATCAATAATAGGCTCTACTATTTTCCCAGATCTTAAATGAATATCATTACATTGCATAGTAGGAAATATAGACTGATTCTGAATATCAATGACTTGCACAACTTTATTATTGAGGTTAGGATTTGGTTGCACAGGTAGCTGGGGTCTCATTTGGTTATTTGGCAGAGCATTTGATGGCAGAGGAAGTGGTTGTTGGAATTGAGGCAATTGATTTGGATACGGGAGTTGTTGGCTTCTCCAATTTGAATTCCAAGGGTTAAAAGAAGATGGTTGCTGTGGAGGCCAAGGAGTCCACATTGAAGGATCAACAAAGGGAGGGTTTGATTGCTACATGGGTGGGAAATTCATTTGATTAAAGGGTGGGTATTGCATTTGATTGAAGGGAGGGTAATTTGTTTGACCGAAAGCAGAATAATTGTTCCAACGATTAAATGGCATACTAGAGTTCATACCTTGTCCTTTTGGTTGCCATTGTCTTCTTTGAGTTAGCAGGTAGACTGCTTCCGCTTCTTCTTCCATTGGCTGCAATGCTGCCTTTATTCCTGGTAGAGATGGACATTTTTTTGTCTCATGATCTTTCTCACAAAGGGTGCAAATTGGTATTTTATCCATTGGGCATTCCCTTAGTGGATGTTTGTCTCTGCACTTTGGGCAAAAGACAGCCAGAGTTGCTTCTGCTTCAGCCTGCTTCTTCTTAACCTGCAAAGTGTCAATTTGTGAAGCAAAAGAACTTAACATCTCAGTTTTAAATTCTTCAAGTAAATTACCTATTTCAGCTCTTGTTGCTCCTCCACTGGCTGATTTCTGCACTCTTGAATAGGTGAAATCTCTATTACTTACTCTGTTCCTTGCAGCTCCCCTTGAACACCTCTTAGAAAGTTCAACAATCTCATCATATGATTCCTTAGATATATCTCCCTTGCCAAGCATGTTTAACATATCTAAACAATCATACCTTAAACCTCTAAGTAATATTGTTTTGCGAATTTCCTTACTTATATTCGGATGATCAGATCTCTGTATATTGTACTGCAGCCTTTCTACATAGTCCTCCAGATTCTCGTCCGGCTTTTGTGCCATATTGAATAGTTCATCCTTCTTTTCTCTCAAATCGTGATGATAAGTATTTAATGAAATTTACATTTGTGCTCCCATGTTGCCATTCCACGACTTGAAGCTCATGAACCATCTTAAAGCATTTCCTTTTAAGGTGGTAGGAAACAGTTTCAACTTTACAGGCATTAGTAACATAATCATAACACGCACCAATATATCAAATTCAAAAAAAATTCATAGAATATTCATGGATAAACCATGGAAGTTAGGTAAACGGAGACAGTAGGATGTTTTTCATGGAGTTGTTCTGAGGAGATCTTGATAGGCTTAAGGAGTAGATGGATATTTTCATCCTTCCTTCTACCCCTTGGGCTCTGCCACGTCCTCCACCGAAGAACCCTTCATTGTTTCCTTCCATTGTCTGTTCTCCTACTGCACTTGCTCGATCGTCAAGATCTTCTATTGGCTCTTCAATGTTTTCCACTGGTCGTCCAACACTCTCTATTATTTCCTCAGTGTGCTCTGCTGATTTGCTAGCACTTTCTTCTGACTCTCCAGCACTGACTGCTGGTTCTTTAATCACTGGCTCCTCTATATTTTCAGGACCCACAACTTCCTCTGTTTTGTAATCTGATTGAGGGGAGTGCTGAAGTTTTGGTCTTCGAGAACTTAATCTCTGTGATGATTCAACCTTTGATACAATCTCGTCAATGAAAGTCTTTCTTCCTCCCCTTCCTTTGCCTTTGCCACCTGTGGGGTTAGTTTTCTTCTGGTTTCCGCATCCTCTCATACAATCTGCACATCTAGAAAGAAAATATTAATGCTTTTGAAATCTATAATTGCCTTCCCCGGCAACGGCGCCAAAATGTTGGTCGCTTTAATTGTTTTTACAATTCAAGCTCCACATAAATTGTCAACCCGAGGAAGTCTTTTTATTCCAAAGACAATCACGCACTGGATATGCTCAATTTCAAAAGCAAGAACAATGTTGTAGTAAAAGCCACACAACTATCAGTCATACAAATCTAATTATTCACACTCTGTTTAATCAAAGCTGAAGTCAATTATGCTATAGCAGAAGTAATTCCTATGTTGCAGTTTAGAATTCAAATAGAAGGAAAATCAATCTGCAAGAAAGGAAACCAATCAACCATAACAGGAACAGGACCCTATTCCTTGATGAGGAACTTCAGCACCTGCTGCCTGACACTAATCACTCTGTAGCAAAGATAACTCAAGAGACCAAGACCCTATTCCCATGGACAGGAACCTTCAGCACTTATCTCCTGTTTCTAATCACACTGCAGGAAAAGAAAGGCAATTAGTGGGAGCAGGACCCTATTCCTTGATGAGGAACTTCAGCACCTGCTTCCCAGTATTATACATTCAAACATATAACAGAAATAGATTTCTCAACTTCTTAAGAATGAATGTACTAAACACATGCAGCGTTAAGGAAACAGAATATTTAATCTACAGAACTGTGTAACTGGTGTCTCAACAACAGAATTAAAGTAAAGTGCAAACAGCATAAAGAAATTACACAAACTACAGGAACAGAAGGGTGAATCTTGTGAGGAAGGCGGGCCCTTTCCTTCTCACAAGATTCCCCAGGGAAAGAATTAAATTGGAGCGCTCAAAAGAAGATTTTATTCATCTGTCAAAAGAAATGATACATTAGAGATGGAGTCTGGCTCGAGTCTCTTAAATATAATGTTCTCCTGTAGCTTTCAAACTCCCACTCCCTCTAATGATGATGTCTCCTCTTTTTAAAGAGGAGACATCTCTTACAATTACATGAGAGAAAATCTACGTTTATCCCAATTCTGTTCTCCTTCCTTAAAACAGGACTATTCTGTTCTTCCATAAAAAGATATTGTTACAACAGATGCAACAAGAATGCTATCTTCAGAATAATCCGTGTAACCACATCTTCATGCTGTTGCCATTATTCCACGAAATACTCTTCCAGAATCGCAAATTATGAGTGACGGAATTTGCGTTCTTGCTGGCTGTTTCAGCAACGAAGTCAACTGTTTCAGCAACGGCCGATTGTTCCAGCACAGCATATAACTTATCTGCGATCTTTTAGACTTATGTTAGCAACAATCCACTTCGATTAATGATAAAATATAAGAGTATTATGGAATTATATGTAAACAGATTAATCATATAATAAAGAAGAGGATTTTATATACCTTGGGATAAAGTAAATGAAAATGATAATGGAATCATGGTTATAAAGATAAAATAGTGTCAAAGTATATAGTAAAAATGCTACATAGTGGAGTCCTAACACTTGGTAGGCTTAACCATAGCTTGGCTCAACTGGTTAAACGCATAGAAAATTTCCAGTCTCATGTTCACTAGATACATTAGCGAACCCACTAAATGTCGATACACAATAGGATCCACTACCTCTCCAGAAGTAGCATCCTATTTCCTCCAATGTCTTGGAAGAGGAGTATCCATGGGTTTGCAGCTCTCCATGTTAAACTTACCCAGTATCTCCTTTTCTTACTTTCATTTAGATAAAAAAATTTCACCAACTCGTTGCCATATTTCCAATCCAAGGAAATAGTGGAGGCCCATATCCTTCATTTCAAACTCCCTTGGAAGATCCTCCTTTCATGAGTGTATTAGCTGCGCATCACCAATCAAAATTAAATCATCAACATAAAGAACAATGATCAATAACTTACTCTCAACCACAATCTGGTATAGGTTTGCATCTGCTTCACTTTTGGTGAAGCCCAGTCCAGTGAAATAGTTGTCTCTCTAAGTGTACCAAGCACGGGGTGCTTGCTTCATACTATGTTCTTTTGAGCCTACACACATGCGAATTGCTATTGAACATCTTGAAAACTTCAGGTTTCTCTATGTACAACTCTTCCTCAATGACCCCATTAAGAAATGCAGTTTTCACATCCATCTGATGAATGCATGAGCTGATCTGCACTGAGAATGAAAGGATGGTCCTTATGGAAGAGTACCTTGTGACAGGTGTAAAGGTCGCATCATAATCTATCCCCTTGATCTGTGAGAAGCCTTGGGCCAAAAATCTGGCCTTGTATTTCTCCACACTCCCATCATTGGCTTGATTTACCTTGTAGATCCATCTTGAACCTACGACTGATTTATCAACTGGTCTTGGGACAGTTTCCCATGACTTTTTTTTACAATGGAGTCATACTCCTCCAACATTGCATCAACCCAAGAAGGCTATTGCACTGCTTATTGAAAGGAATATGGTTTGGTTACAATTCGTTTTCTTATGAGAGCCATGTATCCAGTAAATCTGTTAGGAGAATGTCTCTATCTGCACTATGAAGTGGGGGCTCCTACATTATGTGCAGCATCAAGTCTTAGCCTATCAGCTTTTGTGGTGTGCCTTCTGACATTTTTGATGGATGCCTCTACATGAGTGGCTTCCTCCACTCCATGAACCTCCTCATGTGGCTGATCCACATCTTAAGACTCATCTTTGGGAACCAATAGTTCCTCCTCCACATGTAAGTCCAACTCCCTCTCAAGCAAAAAATGCATATCTTTCCCCTCATCAAATTTTATATCCTGTTACACAACAATAATTTTTCTATTTGGAAAATACACACGATAATTATGGGGTGTTTTTTTGTACCCCACAAAAATCCTAACTTTAGCAATCGGCTTCAACTTCTTCCTAGCATCCTTGGTCACATGCACATAAACATATGAGCCAAAAATCTTAAAGTGTGAAACATCTGGTTTCTTACCAGTGAAACCTTCTTCAGGTGTACTCATGCCAAGTACTCTATGAGGACAACGGTTCTGCACATAAACCGCAATTTTGCATGCTTCCACCCACAAATGAATTGGTAGGCCATGATCATGCAACATCACTCGTGTTGCACCCACGATCATTCTGTTCTTCTTCTCTACGACCCCATTCTAATGTGGGTTATGAGGCGCTATCAATTCTCTTCTAATTCCTTCTTTTTTGCAAAATTTATTGAATTCGTTAGAGATGTATTCTCCACCATTATCACTCCTAAGAGCCTTCACTTGCTTCCCTGACTCTTTCTCCACCAACGCCTTAAACTCACAAAAGTTAGAGAATGTTTGATATTTCTTCTACATGAAGAAGATCCAACATTAACGAGAAAATTCATCAACAAATATTACATAGTACTTCTGTTTTAATGTTGAAGCAACCGAGAATGGTCCACACACATATGTGTGAACTCTCTCAAGGATCCTCGAAGCACAGTTTTCCTTCTCATGAAAGGTGGACTTTACATACTTCCCCATCATGCAACCTTTGCACTAATCTAACTCAGAAAGTGTTCCCATTGGAAGTCCAGTAGATATTTGTTGCATAACTTTCAAGGCTACATGATAAATATGGCCCAGTCGCCTGTGCCATAAATTTTCCTCATCCCAGCTCACTGCGTTATCTACCTTGCCCATCATGGTAGTGCAGGAATATACCTCTAGCTTGTAGATATTCTTAACTCAAATCCCTATCCTCTTTCCTGGACCTGTTGTTTTATGTTGTAGGAAATCCTTTCCATCACTAAAAACAATGTCATAGCCTCTATCCTCCAACATTGTTACTGAGGCCAAATTTTTCTTTAGACCTGGTACATGCATTACATATTTTAATTGAAATGGTTTACCCGACTCCCTCTAAAATGTAATGGTACCAATCTCAGTAGAATTGTACCATTCATCGTTGACCATCTCAATATTCATCTAGAGATTTTTCTCCTCCAAATCACTAAAAATTTCCTTATCTCCCATCATGTGAGAGGAAGTGCCACTATCCAAATACCACACCAATCCCAATGCACTTGAAACCATGCATGTAATCAAGCAGAATTCAAGCTCAAATTGCGAGGCAAGGGCCTCACCAGTTGCAGATCGAGCGGGATTCTTGTTCTTATTCTTTTGTGGACAGTTAGTAGCAAAATGCCCATCTTCGTGACATTGAAAACACTTCACCTTGGACATGTCCTACTTCTTGCCTTTAGGCTCAGATTTAGAATGGAATGTATTCCCCTTCCCCTTCCTTTCTTTGGTAGCCAAAGCACAATCCTCTTCATCATCATGCTTTAATGAAGAGCCATCTATGTTGTTCTGCCTGAACTCCTCCTACACCATATCTGACCATAGTCATTCCCAATCCAATAAATTTTCTTGTCCATTGACAGAGTCTTCATAACTGTGCCAACCCTTAGGAAGTCCTAGGAGAGCCAAAATCACCAAATCATCATCAGTGACTGTTATTCCCACACTCCCCAGCTCATCCCAACATTCGACAAACTTTGTGAGATACTTTGGAATGGTGTCTCTCTTTTCCATCTTGATCTTCTTAAGTTTATCATTGAGCCCCAATTTCCTATGGTCACTGCTGCTTTGGAATAGATCCATCAAAAAATTTCACATAGAATATGGTGTGGATTTCCCATGGAGGCTTCAGAAAATGTGGTCTCCTACTCCCTCCAACAGGATCCTCCTCACCTTTGCCACTTTATTTTTCCATGCATCAATATTTCCAACATCGCCAACATCTGGCTTAGGAACATCATTTTCAATGAATTCCTTCAAGCCATTGTGTTCAAGCACTGCCTCCATCCAGTCCTTCCAAGAAATGTAGTTCGAACTACCCTCGAGTGCATACTCTAACCTGAAGCCATTGAAATCCATTTTGATCTTGAATCAGTTGTAGCACCAAGAAAGTATTTCTGCAAATTTGAATTCTATCCAGTCACAAACTTAGCTCTTGCTTCAATTCTGCAATTTCATGTTCTCTGATACCATGTAGAAATTATACAATATGCATGTATATATTGGATTCACCCGATCTAAAAATATGCTAAAGATAAATATGAATCTCTTGTACAAATATTTTTATAATTAAAAACACAATCGCCAATCACATGAACATGAAGAAATATCAATCACACACAACACAGAGAATTTCCCGGGGAAAGATTACAGCTAAAAACCCCAATATATTCTATTATATATTATATCATGGATCATGAAACAATTACATACAAAAATATTCTCAAAAGATCCCTCAGCACATCAGATAATTGTCTCACACTGTCATACAAAAATTGGCAAATCCCTTAGCCAATTTACAATCCCCAGATAGCCTAGCTTCACTGCACAATCCTTGCTGAAATAAATCCCTGAATTGATGCCTTCTTCTCTACCTTGAATGCGAAAATATCATGGGCACATCCAATGTGTGTGTGCCTGGAATTATGCAAGTGGATAATGTCACAACTGATAGTTAACTTCCCTTTAACCTAGAACTCAACTGGGTCTCCACTGGATCTGACGTGCATGCAGTTAATAATAGTAAATCTTCAGTTGCATGTGAGATCACTACATGTGAATTAATTAATATTTAATTCACTTGATCTCTCACCAGTGTATCTTTAGTTACAACTAGCACAACTGAGTTTAACTCACCTAACTGAGTTAAACTAATTACAACTTGTACAAACTCATGCACCACTACACTTCCAACTCTGTTAGAACTAGAATCACTCAGTTACAACTATAATTATTCTACATGTCCCACCAACCAACCTCTAACTCAAAATTTTCTTAGCTAAGTGATTTTCCACTTCCGTTAACTATTTTCAAGTCCACATTGAGAATAGATTCAGTTAAATATTTTCACTAGGATCATGTGTGCCAAAAAAAAATCTTGTTGAATCTCAACACTCTAACTATGGTTGTTGTTAATGATTTGTAAATTTACTGGGTGGTTGATCAATGCATGGAATAACAAGTATTGTTGCAACTAGTTAAAGAGGGCTTGGAGCCTTCTTGGCGATTCTTAGATGAAATTCAAAAGTTTATGATCATATATGCATTCATGACCTGTAGCTTTCATGTTTACCATATGTTTAACGAATTTTTTTTCATATATTAGGCATGTCTAGGTCAAGATCTTATTCAATTTTGAATTTTTGGCATTTTTTTCATCTTAATTATGATTATGGAAAGTTACAAGAAAATATATGTAGTGGTATAGAGGCTTTCCTGAAAAAGTGGCATAGATCTCGTGAACCCATGCACTTAACTATGAAAATTGAGTGATAATCCCATGTAGATGGGATTATGGGTCCAATTAGAGCTTCATAACTGAATGCATGCAATCTCATGGGTGCGGTTGGAGGATAATCCTAGTGAAAAATAGTTCTAGCTAAGGGATTGATCATCTTGGGTGGCTTGTAGGCTCATGAGTGGTTTGTAGTCCCTGTGGGATGTCATTTTATTTTTGGTTTGTCAGCCCCACTTCCATAACTGGAACTTAGAGGTCAGGTCATATGAGAGTAACACTCATCTCATGTTTACCCTCAAGAGCTTGTAAAAGTGGGCAAATGTGGGAGGAGTCGGTTACAATATCATACTAAACCGATCGATTAAACATAAAGGTTTAGTAATAAAAGAATTAATGAGTGAGGATGTTGATATTTTGGGACAACTAAATGGTATATTAGATTAGGTTTGTTATGAAATACATACATGAGAATTAGTTTACGAATAAAAGTGTTACCAGTGTTTCTTTGTTATTCTATAAAATTATTCATGTTATGGTATCAAAGAAGGTTGTGTATGGTAACGAGTGAGAGAGAGAGAGAGGTAATTTTACTTGATAATATCAAAAGTATTATTTAATTTACTTTATAGATATAACAAAGAGATATAGGTGGTTTTTGTGGGGTTTATTTCCCATTAAGTTGTATATTCAAATTTCATGGAAAGGGATTGAGGGTAAGATCCACCTTTGGGAAATATGTTATCCCAAAGGGTGTCCAATCTCTATTTAGCCTCACTAATATAAATCAATTTTTATTTGGTGTAAGAAAGTAGGAGTATCTAAGAATGGAGAGCTATGGATGGTTTCCATGTATTTTTTCTTGCCATGATGGATCTACTGTATATTTGATTTGAATCATGATATGTTTATCAAATAAGTTCTTTGTTATCGATACTTGACAAAGAATGCATATGTTGATAGTCTGAGTAGAGAAGGAAATACAAAGATAATGCATATATTGATAGTGTTGAGTATTCTAAAGGAAATACAGAGAGATTGAGCTATGAAAAAAATATTTAGTACTCAACTGTATTTTTGTGATGTGCTAAATCCTAATTCATTATATTTGAAACTTTTATGTCATGGACTTTTTTTTAAGATGTAAGAGAGATAATTGAATAAGGGGGCTAACTATGGTTCCATCTTATAATTTGTAGGCCCATACCGATCTCTTTTATTTTTCTGTAGGGTTTAGTCCCCATTAAGTTTTAGGATTAAACTTCATGTGAAGGGGTTGATGTTAGGATACACCTATGGGAATAAGTGATCCCTTATGAGTGGTGAATTCATCGCGAACTAATTTACTCCTACCAACTAATACCCTAAAAAACACTTTCCATTCATGCTCAAACCTCCATCATGCAACCTTGTTATGAACCTAATAGTCTTGACACACGCATACATACACCTTCATAGAGGCTTCACCTTGTTGACCAATATCTTACCATGTTCAAAGATAAAGGGAATTTTGAAAATATGAAAAAGAAAGTCATTATATTGAGGTATCGGGGGAGAGGTGGTAGAAACCAGGGGGGTTATAGGAATTGAGGGGCATAAAAAAGGTAGCTAGTAAAAATAAGAAATTGAGGGGCATAAAAAAAGGTAGCTAGTAAAAATAAAGTATTTTTCTATTTGAAATATATAGTGGGAAGGGGGTTAAAAAAATATTTTGGAATTATTTATCAATACATAGTGAAATTAGGGGCATTCTTAATTATTCTAAAAACAAACATGTTATATAATAAGTGCATCTTTGTGCACTGTCACCTTGAATCTATTTTTAATTTTTTTTATTAATGGGTAAATGGATATACAAATATAACTATTAATATTTGTTCAACGTATATATGTGGTGATGAAAAGCGAAACCCACTATAAGGAGGTTCGCCTTTCATGTAATCATATGAACCTGCAAGCTTCAAATTTTGTGTCGAGCTACAGATTCATAATTCGAAACCCGATCCTGGGACCTACAAGTTATAGGCCCATTATGCTTCCACAACGCCACTTCAATCCTACATAAAAGTACATATACATATATATATATATATATATATATATATATATATATATATATATATATATATATATATATATATATATATATATATATATATATATATATATATATATATATATATATATATATATATATATATATATATATCGGAAACACATAAGACCAGCAATCCATATATTTTGAACCACACATTGGTATTCGTTTGAACCCATATCATTTGAACCCAAAGTATCCAATCTATCTTCCGATACACTCGAAGAAAATAATCGCGCTTTACCCTAGAGCTCAAACCCATTCAACCATAATATTACGACATATCGGTCCATAAATGTCTTAACCTCCGAACACCTCCCGTTCGTGAGAACCATTGGATCTCCGTAGCTTCAAATTGGATGGCCATCACATAAGAATAGCCCCTGAACTTTGTCACCCAATGTTATGCGAAATGAGCAGTTTTTATCCATGACGTGTTGAGACATGGTTTGATCGCATTCCAATTTTTGAAACCGCTCCTGGCTCAAAAGGGGTGTGAAACAAATGGTATGGTTTTTCAAAACCATCTTCACTCTCATTAACTCGCGGTTCCACCTTCTCCATTTGCTCACAATCCCACTGCAATTCAATCATGGTTCCAAAACCCACGGTTTTATTATGCCTTAACTTCCCTTCTAGCATTCCTTCGAATAGGCTAGGTTCTATTCCGCCATTTATCCAATATTTGAACTATGTTTAAAATTCCTCCACGATTCGTCAACGCCTACTCGTGGCTCTAAAGATTTATCACTGTCTCCAAATCACAAAACCCAACATAGATTCATATCTACCATACTCTGCAACAATCTCACGCTATGACATGATAATTTACTTGATCACCATCGATCCTCACAGTGATCGATGGTCGATCAATAACTCATAAAAAAGGGTTAAAAATCATAAAATTAAACGGTAAATAAATAGCGATCTTAACACACAAGTACACAGAACTTCCACACAATTCATACTCCGATTATATACAAAAAGCAATTACAGTCTAAGGAATTTCAGCCTTAGTACAAATCCACCTGGGTTACATCGTACTCACTCTCCCTCCCTTTACACATTTCAGACTCGTTGTTATATAGGAGTTACAAAAGATCATGAATCGGTTGAGATCCACAAATCTCTCCTGAACTTTCTCCAAGAAACCCTACATCTTCTATTGCACACACCTGGTAGTTCATTACACTCAATCAGTTACAGAAATTTAGAATCTGTTTTAACAAATCTTGCCCCAATTTGCATGACCGTTCGCATACCCGCCTTTTCAGCTTCATATTTGAACTTAATTCAAATTTGTTCGGATGCAATATCATACTAAATCGATTGATTAAACATAAAGGTTTAGTAATAAAAGAATTAATGAGTGAGGATGTTGATATTTTGGGACAACTAAATGGTATATTATATTAGGTTTGTTATGAAAGACATACATGAGAATTAGTTTACGAATAAAAGTGTTACCAGTGTTTCTTTGTTATTCTATAAAATGATTCATGTTATGGTATCAAAGAAGGTTGTGTGTATGGTAACGAGTGAGAGAGAGAGAGAGAGAGAGGTAATTTCATTTGATAATATCAAAAGTATTATTTAATTTACTTTATAGATATAACAAAGAGATATAGGTGGTTTTTGTGGGATTTATTGCCTATTAAGTTGTATATTCAAATTTCATGGAAAGGGATTGAGGGTAAGATCCAACTTTGGGAAATATGTTATCCCAAAGGGTGTCCAAACTCTATTTAGCCTCACTAATATAAATCAGTTTTTATTTGGTGTAAGAAAGTAGGAGTATCTAAGAATTGAGAGCTATGGATGGTTTCCATGTATTTTTTCTTGTCATGATGGATCTACTGTAGATTTGATTTGAATCATGATATGTTTATCAAATAAGTTCTTTCTTATTGATATTTGACAAAGAATGCATATGTTGATAGTCTGAGTACAGAAGGAAAGACAAAGATAATGCATATATTGATAGTGTTGAGTATTCTAAAGGAAATATAGAGAGATTAGCTATGAAAAAAATATTTAGTACTCAACTGTATTTTTGTGATGTGCTAAATCCTAATTCATTATATTTGAGACTTTTATGTCATGGACTTTTTTTTAAGATGTAAGAGAGATAATTGAACAAGGGGGCTAACTATGGTTCCATCTTATAATTTGTAGCCCCATACCGATCTCTTTTATTTTTCTGTAGGGTTTAGTCCCCATTAAGTTTTAGGATTAAACTTCATGGGAAGGGGTTGATGTTAGGATACACCTGTGGGAATAAGTGATCCCTTCTGAGTGGTGAATTCATCACAAACTAATTTACTCCTACCAACTAATACCCTAAAAAACACTTTCCATTCATGCTCAAACCTCCATCATGCAACCTTGTTATGAACCTAATAGTCTTGACACACACATACATACACCTTCATAGAGGCTTCACCTTGTTGACCAATATCTTACCATGTTCAAAAATAAAGGGGATTTTGAAAATATGAAAAAGAAAGTCATTATATTGAGGTATCGGGGGAGAGGTGGTGGAAACCATGGGGGTTATAGGAATTGAGGAGCATAGAAAAGGTAGCTAGTAAAAATAAGGAATTGAGGGGCATAAAAAAAGGTAGCTAGTAAAAATAAAGTATTTTTCTATTCGAAATATATAGTGGGAAGGGGGTTAAAAAAATATTTTGGAATTATTTATCAATACATAGTGAAATTAGGGGCATTCTTAATTATTCTAAAAACAAACATGTTATATAATAAGTGCATCTTTGTGCACTGTCACCTTGAATCTATTTTTAATTTTTTTTATTAATGGGTAAATGGATATACAAATATAACTATTAATATTTTCTCAACGTATATATGTGGTGATGAAAAGAGAAACCCACTATAAGCAGGTTCACCTTTCATGTAATCATATGAACCTGAAAGCTTCAAATTTTGTGTCGAGCTACAGATTCATAACTCGAAACCCGATCCTGGGACCTACAGGTTATAGGCCCATTATGCTTCCGTAACGCCACTTCAATCCTACATAAAAGTACATATATATATATATATATATATATATATATCGGAAACACATAAGACCAGCAATCCATATATTTTAAACCACACATTGGTCTTCGTTTGAACCCATATCATTTGAACCCAAAGTATCCAATCTATCTTCCGATACACTCGAAGAAACTAATCAAAGTTTTATAAACCCAACCAAATGTTGGTCGCACTTTACCCTGGAGCTCAAACCCATTCAACCATAATATTTCGACATATGAGTCCATAAATGTTTTAACCTCCGAACACCTCCCGTTCGCGAGAACCATTGGATCTCCACAGCTTCAAATTGGACGACCATCGCATAAGAATAGCCCCCGAACTTTGTCACCCAATGTTATGCGAAATGAGCAGTTTTTCTCCATGACGTGTTGAGACATGATTTGATCGCATTCCAATTTTTGAAACCACTCCTGGCACAAAAGGGGTGCGAAACAAATGGTATGGTTTTTCAAAACCATCTTTGCTCTCATTAACTCACGGTTCCACCTTATCCATTTGCTCACAATCCCACTGCGATTCAATCATGGTTCCAAAACCCACGGTTTTATTATGCCTTAACTTCCCTTCTAGCATTCCTTCGAATAGGCTAGGTTCTATTCCGCCATTTATCCAATATTTGAACTGGGTTTAAAATTCCTCCACCATTCGTCAACGCCTACTCGTGGCTCTAAAGATTTATCGCTGTCTCCAAATCACAAAACCCAACATAGATTCATATCTACCATACTCTGCAACAATCTCACGCTATGACATGATAATTTACTTGATCACCATCGATCCTGACAGTGATCGATGGTCGATCAATAACTCATAAAAAAGGGTTAAAAATCATAAAATTAAATGGTAAATAAATAGCGATCTTAACACACAAGTACACAGAACTTCCACACAACACATACTCCGATTATATACAAAAAGAAATTACAGTCTAAGGAATTTCAGCCTTAGTACAAATCCACCTAGGTTACATCGTACTCACTCTCCCTCCCTTTACACATTTCAGACTCGTTGTTATATAGGAGTTACAAAAGATCATGAATCGGTTGAGATCCACAAATATCTCCCGAAATTTCTCAAACAAACCCTACATCTTCTATTGCACACACCTGGCAGTTCATTACACTCAATCAGTTACAGAAATTTAGAATCGGTTTTAACAAATCTTGCCCCAATTTGCATGACCGTTCGCATACCCGCCTTTTTCAACTTCATATTCGAACTTAATTCAAATGTGTTCAGATGCCCCTGCATCATGTGGCCTAGAGAGACTACTTTTATAAGGGGTTGTTTACGGAGGCAGCCTAGATAGACTACAAAAGTTTTGGAAGGGAGTGTGTAGACTACTCTTATACGAATACTACTCTTATATATCATAACTCCAAATATACCAAAAACAAAGAAGAAATCAAATCTTCAAAATACAAACTTTTACCAAAATTTTAATTATAAAAAAATCTTTAATTTCACCTGTCAATTTTATATTAAACATTGAAAAATTTAAAAAAATCACAAATGTCTGTGATGTCTTCGAGAAAAAAAAAACATATTAATATATTAATAGAATAAGATGTCTCTCGTCATCATGAAAAATAAAAACATAACAAAATTTTTAATTTTAAATATTTATGATACATCATATAGTATTAAACTTATTTTAATATGACCATTTTTCAAGCGAGTAATTTTGTCATATTTACAGCAACACGATATCAAAGCAAGTAAATTTTCCCATTTTTTTCATTTTTCACATAAAATTTGAACCACTTTGGAATTAGGATCTTTGGATGTATTTAAAGTGCGTCGATAACATCGATTTGTGAAATGGAACCTAAAAAAACCCTAGCTTCGATGTGGAATTTCATGAGGAACTCTATTACATAGTAGCTACATATTGTTGTGGGGGAGAATACATTAATCGTTCATCATCGTTGGATATTTACTGGGCTTTTATGTAATATTGCATGTTCGCACCGTCAAGTTGAAACTCAGCCCCGTCACAATGTACGTACGTGGAGAAATTAATAACCTCGAAGCTGAATCCACGCCATAAATCTTTCCAGATAATGAGTCCAAGATCTCATCTCATCCATACCACAGCTTACTAGTAACAAAATTACAACTAATTACTAAAGATAAACCATTGCAAAATATGACAAACTGCAGTTATTAATTAATAGCAAGAAATACGTGGCAACCCATCGAGGAAGATAAGAAAACGGACAGCTATTTCAGACAACCGTAACAAACTATTTTGGGTCTCCGTGCTATTAATTGTATATTCAAATTTCATGGAAAGGGATTGAGGGTAAGATCCAACTTTGGGAAATATGTTATCCCTAAGGGTGTCCAAACTCTATTTAGCCTCACTAATATAAATCAGTTTTTATTTGGTGTAAGAAAGTAGGAGTATCTAAGAATGGAGAGCTATGGATGGTTTCCATGTATTTTTTCTTGTGATGATGGATCTACTGTAGATTTGATTTGAATCATGATTTGTTTATCAAATAAGTTCTTTGTTATGGATATTTGACAAAGAATGCATATGTTGATAGTCTGAGTAGAGAAGGAAAGAGAAAGATAATGCATATATTGATAGTGTTGAGTATTCTAAAGGAAATACAGAGAGATTAAGCTATGAAAAAAATATTTAGTACTCAATTGTATTTTTGTGATGTGCTAAATCCTAATTCATTATATTTGAGACTTTTATTTCATGGACTTTTTTTTAAGATGTAAGAGAGATAATTGAACAAGGGGGCTAACTATGGTTCCATCTTATAATTTGTAGGCCCATACCGATCTCTTTTATTTTTCTGTAGGGTTTAGTCCCCATTAAGTTTTAGGATTAAACTTCATGCGAAGGGGTTGATGTTAGGATACACCTGTGGGAATAAGTGATCCCTTATGAGTGGTGAATTCATCACGAACTAATTTACTCCTACCAACTAATACCCTAAAAAACACTTTCCATTCATGCTCAAACCTCCATCCTGCAACCTTGTTATGAACCTAATAGCCTTGACACACACATACATACACCTTCATAGAGGCTTCACCTTCTTGACCAATATCTTACCATTTTCAAAGATAAAGGGGATTTTGAAAATATGAAAAAGAAAGTCGTTATATTGAGGTATCGGGGGAGAGGTGGTGGAAACCAGGCGGTTATAGGAATTGAGGGGCATAAAAAAGGTAGCTAGTAAAAATAAGGAATTGAGGGGCATAAAAAAAGGTAGTTAGTAAAAATAAAGTGTTTTTCTATTTGAAATATATAGTGGGAAAGGGGTTAAAAAATATTTTGGAATTATTTATCAATACATAGTGAAATTAGGGGCATTCTTAATTATTCTAAAAACAAACATGTTATATAATAAGTGCATCTTTGTGCACTGTCACCTTGAATCTATTTTTAATTTTTTTTATTAATGGGTAAATGGATATACAAATATAACTATTAATATTTGTTCAACGTATATATGTGGTGATGAAAAGTGAAACCCACTATAAGCAGGTTCACCTTTCATGTAATCATATGAACCTGCAAGCTTCAAATTTTGTGTCGAGCTACAGATTCATAATTCGAAACCCGATCCTGGGACCTACAGGTTATAGGCCCATTATGCTTCCGTAACGCCACTTCAATCCTACATAAAAGTACATATATATATATATATATATATATATATATCGGAAACACATAAGACCAGCAATCCATATATTTTAAAGCACACATTGGTCTTCGTTTGAACCCATATCATTTGAACCCAAAGTATCCAATCTATCTTCCGATACACTCGAAGAAACTAATCAAAGTTTTATAAACCCAACCAAATGTTGGTCACGCTTTACCTTGGAGCTCAAACCCATTCAACCATAATATTACGACATATGAGTCCATAAATGTTTTAACCTCCGAACACCTCCCGTTCGCGAGAACCATTGGCTCTCCACATCTTCAAATTGGACGACCATCGCATAAGAATAGCCCCCGAACTTTGTCACCCAATGTTATGCGAAATGAGCAGTTTTTCTCCATGACGTGTTGAGACATGATTTGATCGCATTCCAATTTTTGAAACCACTCCTGGCACAAAAGGGGTGCGAAAAAAATGGTATGGTTTTTCAAAACCATCTTTGCTCTCATTAACTCGCGGTTCCACCTTCTCCATTTGCTCACAATCCCACTGCGATTCAATCATGGTTCCAAAACCCACGGTTTTATTATGCCTTAACTTCCCTTCTAGCATTCCTTCGAATAGGCTAGGTTCTATTCCGCCATTTATCCAATATTTGAACTGGGTTTAAAATTCCTCCACCATTCGTCAACTCCTACTCGTGGCTCTAAATATTTATCGCTGTCTCCAAATCACAAAACCCAACATAGATTCATATCTACCATACTCTGCAACAATCTCACGCTATGACATGATAATTTACTTGATCACCATCGATCCTGACAGTGATCGATGGTCGATCAATAACTCATAAAAAAGGGTTAAAAATCATAAAATTAAATGGTAAATAAATAGCGATCTTAACACACAAGTACACAGAACTTCCACACAACACATACTCCGATTATATACAAAAAGCAATTACAGTCTAAGGAATTTCAGCCTTAGTTCAAATCCACCTAGGTTACATCGTACTCACTCTCCCTCCCTTTACACATTTCAGACTCATTGTTATATAGGAGTTACAAAAGATCATGAATCGGTTGAGATCCACAAATATCTCCCGAACTTTCTCAAACAAACCCTACATCTTCTATTGCACACACCTGGCAGTTCATTACACTCAATCAGTTACAGAAATTTAGAATCTCTTTTAACAAATCTTGCCCCAATTTGCATGATCGTTCGCATACCCGCCTTTTTCAACTTCATATTCAAACTTAATTCAAATTTGTTCGGATGCCCCTACATCATGTGGCCTAGAGAGACTACTTTTATAAGGGGTTGTTTACGGAGGCAGCCTAGATAGACTACAAAAATTTTGGAAGGGAGTGTGTAAACTACTCTTATACGAATACTACTCTTATATATCATAACTCCAAATATACCAAAAACAAAGAAGAAATCAAATCTTCAAAATACAAACTTTTACCAAAATTTTAATTATAAAAAAATCTTTAATTTCACCTATCAATTTTATATTAAACATTGAAAAATTAAAAAAAATCACAAATGTCTGTGATGTCTTCGAGAAAAGAAAAACATATTAATATATTAATAGAATAAGATGTCTCTCGTCATCATGAAAAATAAAAACATAACAAAATTTTTAATTTTAAATATTTATGATACATCATATAGTATTAAACTTATTTTAATATGACCATTTTTCAAGCGAGTAATTTTGTCATATTTACAGCAACACGATATCAAAGCAAGTAAATTTTCCCATTTTTTTCATTTTTCACATAAAATTTGAACCACTTTTGAATTAGGATCTTTGGATGTATTTAAAGTAAGTCGATAACATCGATTTGTGAAATGGAACCTAAAAAAACCCTAGCTTCGATGTGGAATTTCATGAGGAACTCTATTACAGAATAGTTACATATTGTTGTGGGGGAGAATACATTAATCGTTCATCATCGTAACATTGGATGTTCGCACCGTCAAGTTGAAACTCAGCCCCGTCACAATGTTCCATAACCTCGAAGCTGAATCAGTTTTCTTCCATTCCACGCCATAAATCTTTCCAGATAATGAGTCCTAGATCTCATCTCATCCATACCACTTAGCTTACTAGTAACAAAATTACAACTAATTACTAAAGATAAACCATTGCAGTTATTAATTAATAGCAAGAAATACGTGGCAACCCATCGAGGAAGATAAGAAAACGGACAGCTATTTCAGACAACCGTAACAGCTATTTTGGGCCTCCGTGCCGGTATGGATGCTAACACTCCTTGTACATATACTGGCTCAACCATTACTCTTGTCTATTGCTAGCAATATTGTGCATCTTCTGTATTGAGTGAGTCTACGAAGAGGATATTGATAATTGTTGATGGAGGCCAGAAAGGTTCATAATGTGATACTTTGCATGCTAAGGTTCATCGTGTTCATGCTCATTCTCAATCATGCTGCTGGGCGATCTCCCTACCTGCAGGTGGAGCAGCGTCATGTGAATAGTCCCGATTCTACATGGAAAGAAATAGAAAGAGGACCAGTGCATCTAAATTATGTGGAACAGCAACGCAGATATGACCCACATTCTGCAACGAAACTCAAAAATCGACGAAAGCTGCCTTCGGGGCCTAGCTGTGGCCTCAGTGACGGCTGTCCTCCTCCACCACCACTACTCAAAAATCGACGAAAGCTGCCTTCGGGGCCTAGCTGTGGCCTCAGCGACGGCTGTCCTCCTCCACCACCACTACTTAAATAGAATTTAAGTATTTGCGTAGGAGGTCATTTTTTTGTCTTTTGGAAACCGAGATCACATTTTCTATATACTTTAAATTTCCACTTTCTTATCATCTCACGCAGAAATCTCTACACCAGAAGACAAAAAATACCAAAAGCCCCCACGTTAAGAACCATAGTTCTTGTGCTTGAACTATATCTTTGTCTACTTTATATATACTAAATAATGTTCAAGTTCTCTTTTATTTTGATTGTTTATATCTAGATTTTACAGAGACAATGCATTTTGCCTTAATCATTTGGTTGCAGAACATTTTTATTTTTAATAATAATAGTTTTTCCTAACTTCACACTTCATCAGGTTTGTCTCATTGCGCTTATTAGATTGATGTTAAAAAGCTAATATTAATTTGTATCAGTTTTGTCTCATTGCATTTATTAGATTGGTGTTAAAAAACTGATATTAATTTAATTTATATATATGTGATAGAATTTCTTTGAGGAAATATATGTTATTGTTATTAGAGTTTATTATATTAAGAGATTAAACTCATTATAAATATATATTTATTATAAATTAGACATATTATATGTCAAAGTTTTATTGAAGTGAGGAAAGAGTTCTCTACATCCAATTGACACTAATATTTGAATATATATTTATATTGATTTAAATAAAAGTAAAACTTGAACATAATATTCAAATTATAAAAATTAGAATTAAACTAAAAGTTAATTAACATAGTATGTCTTACCAGCTAAAAGTGAAAAAATAAAAAGAAAAATGTTAAATAACGTAGTTATATAATTTAAACCGTTTCCAAACTTAGATAAGCATCAAAACACTTACCTTACAATAAATAAATATCACATTGCCATGATTAAAAAGTTTATAAAATTTACCTAAGTTATAAATCTATTATTATTATAATATGAGTTAAATATATACATTTGAAGGGAAGAAATGGCATATCCACTTTTAGTATAAATCTCAACCTTTGATATGTGATTACTACTATGAATATTTTAAAATATTCCGTTGAGATTAAATCCTATCATTCATAGGTTTTTATATTTAGTAATAGGGTTAGGATATTCCGAGTTGTAGATGCATATCAAAGGTTTAGATTTATATAGAAAGTAGTTATGACATTTTGTCCCCTTCAAATTAAATTGATTGATTAAAAATAAAATATAATATGAACATTAGTTATGGGTTTTCTTGGCATGTGCTATTAGTAAGTCATGGTATTGTAACAAAAGGTATGTACAAATTAAGTAACTATCAATTTTTTCGTTATTCCAAAAAATAGTAATTATTTATAATCAAATTAAAATTATAGGGGCCCTATTCCAAAATAGATAGGCTTATCAACATAATTATTAGAATAAAATAATTTGAAACTATGATGTAATTTTCTCTTCATATGAATAATTTATCTTTAAATGTTAATACATTTTACATAACTTAATTAATAATTAGCCTATATCATTATTGAATATACAATATGCAACATGTAATAATGGACTAACTTATAACTATAGATGTGGTCCTAGAGTAACTGAATTATTCCATCTATGATGACTCATGTGCCAATGCTATCTTCACAAAGTAGGCTATTTTATGAGAGATATAGTTAGTAATAGGTACTTCCATGCTTTAATCATGTTGTTTCTTTTACGATGTTCCTTTCGGTAGAATAATTCAATTCACTACATCACGTTGACTTATGGTACAAGATGTTTTAATTAGAATTATATTTTATCATGTTCTATTGTCATGAGATGGTTGAAAAATAAATATGAAAATAATTAAATCAACCTTCATAGTGAATAGGATTTAAAGAGGGTTATTCTAATAGAACTATTGATAATGTTTCCTTCTCCTTAGTGAAAAAATTACATGTATCACTTCAATTCTTTTAGAAATGAATATTGGGTTCCCATGTTCAATTCTTTCACTTTGTGCATAACACTTGCCATATTCTCTTTAAATATTAATAAATTTTACATAATTTAATTAATAACTAGCATAATCATTCTAAAATATACAATATGAAACATGTAATTATGGAAAATCTTATAATTATACATGTGGTCCTACATACTTTTCATATAGTAAATGAATTCTTTCATCTATGATGACACAAGCTAAACAAGGAAAATTCTTTTCCTCAACACAGTGTTCACAAAGAGTTGCAAAAAGGTTTTAAACGAGACAACACAGTTTCAGAAACTAAATAATGAGTCTTCTTTTTAATACAGAGTGGCGAAGATTAAAATTAGTTGGCTTGCACAAATATAATGGAGCAAATGAAATCAAACAAATTACTCCTGGTAGAACCATATACCAACTAACAATACTTTATATTATGATTCAAAAACATAAGAGATAAGTCATATGGAGGTTGCGACTCATTCACCAGTAAAACAAGTGCTCTTACTGAGAATTACATTCACCAGGTGTTGCAAAATTAACACACAATAAAACTTGTAACAATCGCTTTTCACGCGCCGACCAAAATTTTCTCCACGATTTTGTTCTCCTGTCTTTCCCAACTTACATCTGCCACTATTCCATAATCTGATCTACATACATGTATATTCAAAACATATATTTCCTAACACGTTAATTAATGAAAGACAATATTTAAGACACACAATGGGCGAACACAATTTTCTGAATTTTGCAGATAGTAAATAAGTTGCACAGTAAAAGCTTGCCCATTTATTTCTGCCAACCATTAATAAATTTTCATTTGACTGTGATTATTTAATCTGTTAGGGAATGGGTTATATGTTCCCCTACTCATCACTCCATTTATAAAAGCTTGCCCATGCGTTTCTACCAAACATTAATAAATTTACATTTGACCTTGATTATTTAATTTGTTGCAGAATGGGTAATATGTGCCTGCAAAATCAATCTGCAGCCTACAAAACATTTACTGAGTTATGTTTGTTGCGAGTTCATTTAACGTGCTGGTTGGGATTAATTTTCTAACACTTCCTTGGACGTGGTATTATCAAACATCTTGTGTCCAAAACTATGAATACATTGAGTTTGACAACTTCAACCTCAAAGCCATTTTTGGTTTCATATTTGCATTGGTAGAACAATTCTTACTGTTGACTTCATTAAATATAGATTTAATTTAACTACCAGTTCCAAAATATGTCACACTTTTGTAACTGGAGCTGGTAGTTAAATCAAATCCCCAAAATAGGCATTCCCATAAAGCCAACTCTTTATCGTAATACTATATGTAGAAATTTTAACTGAAGAGATAAATAATTACACATATTTATTGAGAGGAACAATAAAAATGACCAACAACAATCATAAAATGGAATCATTAAAATTTCGCTACTTTGGAAACCTCCAACTCTCAAAAAAATCTAGCCCAATGGAATTCCATTAGTTCCTTGGCCAAAATGAGGCCAAGTGAGATTTCATTGCTCACCATCCTAGCCTCATTACAATGAATTATTCCAAGTATTTTAAAGCCTCCATCCCATGCAATCCACAGGAAACCAAAAAAACCATGGGTCAAAACTACTAATGTTGACCCAATCAAATTTAACTCTTTTCCCATGTCATTAGGTCACAATTTCAAATCTCATGGGAGGAGTTGAGGACGTGAGCCACATTTGGGGATATTTGGGGATATTAAATTATCCCAAGCAACGTCCAACATTGTTGGTGGCCTTGGGCTTAACAAAGTTCCAAAAATAAAAATAAAAAATAATCTGTGTAGTCATAATTTAAGTGTCTCATGTAAAACCCATATATGCACTTGTTGAGTTCCCTCTTAGGATAATAAGATTGTTATTTCAACCAAAATTGTCGGTGACCTAGGGCTTGTCCAAGTTCCAAATATAAAAATAAAAAAGAATACATATAGTCATCATTGAAGGCCAGAAATAACCATCACAAATGATTTTCTGATCAGTTGTGTATCCAGACATATGATCATCACATGCCCTAGAGTGGCAGTCATTAATTGTTCTCTCAATCAGAGATCATGGTAGTCGTGAAAATAATGATGTAATTTCGAAAACATTGAACAACTTGAACCACAGCCAAATCTAATTTCTCGACATGGGCATATCAAGTCTTAGTATCCATGAGATTATGGCTTAGGTAGTCAACAACGTATTAGTTTCCATCATCATCATCTTGGACTAGTACCATACCAATAGCGTTGGCAGTAGCTTCTAGATAAAGGAAATAATAACTATGGTAATTTTGGGGTTGCAGTAAAGGAGAAGTGACAAGAACAATCTTTATGGCATTGAAATACTTTTGAGAAATTTCATCCCATAGGAACAGGATTCCCTTTTTAAGTAATCACGTAAAACCTTTAGCTAGCTCAGCGTAATTAGGGACAAAATGACAAAGGAAATTGGCTTTCCCTTGTAAAATCTGCAATTGAGGAAAAGATGAAGGGGGGAGTAAATTAAAAATAACCTCGAATTTCATAGGATTGAAATGGATGCCTTCTTTGGACACGAAAAACCCAAGGAGTCTATTGGATTCAAAGAAAAAGACACATTTATGCGGGTTAAGGTGAATATTATATTATCTACAATGGAGAAAAATCTCTTAGAGGTGTGTAGGGTGGTCATGGTGCCTAGTTGAATGAGCTAGTAAGTGATCCAGGTAAGGATGAATGATGTGCTTAATATCACAGAAGGCATATGACATCGCTCGTTGGAAAGTAGCACCAACATTTCTTAGACCCAAAGGGAGCTTCTTGTAGGAAAAATTTCCCCATGGACAGATCAAGGTAGTCTTGTGCTGATCGGCTGATAGGATGTTAATCTAGTTATACCCAAAATAATTGTCCATAAAAGAAAATATCTCACTCCCAGCGCATTCATCAATAATTTTGTCAATGAAAGGAGTGGGATAGTTATCTTTTGGGCATGCACGATTGATGTCTTGATAATCAACACAGATTCGAATAGTACCCTACTTTTTATTGATAGGGATGATATTGAACACCCAATCTGTCAAAGGAATTAGATATATGAATCTAGCCTTAAGAATTTTATCAACTTCTCCCTTCAAAGAGGCTGTATTTCTAGGATGCACGAGACAAAGTCGTTGAAAAAAAGGCTTCGCATTAGGATAAGTCAGTATCTCGTGCACCACTATACTCGGATTGATGCCAAGCATTTCCTCATAGGACCATGCAAATACATCTTGGAAATCTTGAGGGAGACTGCTGTAAATCTTGATCTCATCAAGAGAGAAAGTTACCCTGATGTGGATGTTCTCGACAATTCCTGGTTTCACAAAAATGTCGATAGGCATCGTTGTAGTGATTCTTCCCATGTTTCCTTTAGAAATGTGATACTTTGCATGCTAATCATGATACTTTGCATGCTAATCGTGTTCATGCTCATTCTCAATCATGCTGCTGGGCGATCTCCCTACTTGCAGGTGGAGCAGCATCATGTGAATAGTCCCGATTCTACATGGAAAGAAATAAAAAGAGGACCAGTGCCGCCATCAGAGCATCTAAATTATGTGGAACAGCAACGCAGATATGACTCACATTCTGCAACGAAACTCAAAAATTGACGAAAGCTGCCTTCGGGGCCTAGCTGTGGCCTCAGCGACGGCTGTCCTCCTCCACCACCACTACTTAAATAGAATTTAAGTATTTGTGTATGAGGTCATTTTTTTGTCTTTTGGAAACCGAGATCAAATTTTCTATATACTTTAAATTTCCACTTTCTTATCATCTCACGCAGAAATCTCTACACCAGAAGACAAAAAAAACCAAAAGCCCCCACGTTAAGAACAATAGTTCTTGTGCTTGAACTATATCTTTGTCTACTTTATATATACTAAATAATGTTCAAGTTCTCTTTGATTTTGATTGTTTATATCTAGATTTTACAGAGACAATGCATTTTGCCTTAATCACTTCGTTGCAGAATATTTTTATTTTTAATAATAATATTTTATATTATATATATTTTTATTTTATGATTTTTTAATGTAAGAAAATTTTTAGTTATTTTATAATTTAATTTTATATAATTATTGTTTTTGTTATTTTTAATTTTTTCAAAGTGAGATAATATTTAAATGTCAAAGTGTGTCACTCTCAATGGTACATGTAATCGCTTCTTTAGTTTCAAATCGGTTCCTTAGTTTTTTGTCTCTTAGTTTTAAGTTGGTTCCAACCATCACTAGAATTGAAAGTTAAATAACGTAGTTATATAATTTAAATCATTTCCAAACTTAGATAAGCATCAAAACACTTACCTTACAATAAATAAATATCACATTGCCATGATTAAAAAATTCATAAAATTTACCTAAGTTATAAATCTATTATTATTATAATATGAGTTAAATATATACATTTGAAGGCAAGAAATGGCATATCCACTTTTAGCATAAATCTCAACCTTTGATATGTGATTACTACTATGAATATTTTAAAATATTCAGTTGAGATTAAATCCTATCATTGATAGGTTTTTATATTTAGTAATAGGGTTAGGATATTCCGAGTTGTAGATACATATCAAAGGTTTAGATTTATATAGAAAGTAGTTATGCCATTTTTTCCCTTCAAATTAAATTGATTGATTAAAAGTAAAATATAATATTAACATTAGTTATGGGTTTTCTTGGCATGTGCTATTAGTAAGTCATGGTATTGTAACAAAAGGTATGTACAAGTTAAGTAACTATCAATTTTTTCGTTGTGAGATTAACCTCAATGAGTCAAAAAATTTAAGTAACTCTCAAGTTAAGTAACATTCAATTTTCTGAATGTGAGATGTTTTATGTCTATTCGCATACATCACTCATCTAATTTAGATGAATATGATAGTAATTATTTATAATCAAATTAAAATTATAGAAGCCCTATTCCAAAATAGATAGGCTTATCAACATAATTATTAGAATAAAATAATTTGAAACTATGATGATGTAATTTTCTCTTCATATGAATAATTTATCTTTAAATTTTAATACATTTTACATAACTTAATTAATAATTAGCCTATATCATTATTAAATATACAATATGCAACATGTAATAATGGACTAACTTATAACTATAGATGTGGTCCTAGAGTAAATGAATTATTCCATCTATGATGACTCATGTGCCAATGCTATCTTCACAAAGTACGCTATTTTATGAGAGATATAGTTAGTAATAGGTACTTCCATGCTTTAATCATGTTGTTTCTTTTATGATGTTGCTTTTGGTAGAATAATTCAATTCACTACATCATGTTGACTTATGGGACTAGATGTTTTAATTAGAATTATATTTTATCATGTTCTATTGTCATGAGATGGTTGAAAAATAAATATGAAAATCATTAAATCAACCTTCATAGTGAATAGGATTTAAAGAGGGTTATTCTAATAGAACTATTGATAATGTTTCCTTCTCCTTAGTGAAAAAATTACATGTATCACTTCAATTCTTTTAGAAATGAATATTGGGCTCCCATGTTCAATTCTTTCACTTTGTGCATAACACTTGCTATATTCTCTTTAAATATTAATAAATTTTACATAATTTAATTAATAACTAGCATAATCATTCTAAAATATACAATATGAAACATGTAATTATGGAAAATCTTATAATTATACATGTGGTCCTACATACGTTTCATATAGTAAATGAATTCTTTCATCTATGATGACCCATGCTAAACATGGAAAATTCTTTTCCTCAACACACAGTGTTCACAAAGAGTTGCAAAAAGGTTTTAAACGAGACAACACAGTGTCATAAACTAAATAATGAGTCTTATTTTTAATGCAGAGTGGCGAAGACTAAAATTAGTTGGCTTGCACAACTATAATGGAGCAAATGAAATCAAACAAATTACTCCTGGTAGAACCATATAGCAACTAACAATACTTTATATTATGATTCAAAAACATAAGAGATAAGTGATATGGAGCGACTCATTCACCAGTAAAAAAAGTGCTCTTACTGAGAATTACATTCACCAGGGGTTGCAGAATTAACACACAATAAAACTTGTAACAATCGTTTTTCACGCGCCGACCAAAATTTTCATCTGCCACTATTCCATAATCTGATCTACATACATGTATATTCAAAACATATATTTCCTAACACGTTAATTAATGAAAGACAATATTTAAGACACACAATGGGCGAACACGATTTTCTGAACTTTGTAGATAGTAAATAAGTTGCACAGTAAAAGCTTGCCCATTTATTTCTACCAACCATTAATAAATTTTCATTTGACCGTGATTATTTAATCTGTTAGGGAATGGGTTATATGTTCCCCTACTCATCACTTCATTTATAAAAGCTTGCCCATGCGTTTCTACCAAACATTAATAAATTTACATTTGACCTTGATTATTTAATTTGTTGTAGAATGGGTAATATGTGCCCCTGCTCAGAACTTCATTTAACCCATGTCCTTGCCTGCAAAATCAATCTGCAGCCTACAAAAAATTTACTGAGGTATGTTTGTTGTGAGTTCATTTAACGTGGTGGTTGGGATTAATTTTCTAACACTTCCTTGGACGTGGTATTATCAAACATCTTGTGTCCAAAACTGTGAATACATTGAGTTTGACAACTTCAACCTCAAAGCCATTTTTGGTTTCATATTTGCATTGGTAGAACAATTCTTACTTCCAAATTCATTAAATATAGATTTGATTTAACTACCAGTTCCAAAATTTGTCACACCTTTGTAACTGGAGCTGGTAGTTAAATCAAATCCCCAAAATAGGCATTCCCATAAAGCCAACTCTTTATCGTAATACTATATGTAGAAATTTTAACTGAAGAGGTAAATAATTACAGATATTTATTAAGAGGAACAATAAAAATGACCAACAACAATCATAAAATGGAATCATTAAAATTGTGTTACTTTGGAAACCTCCAACTCTCGAAAAAATCTAGCCCAATGGAATTCCATTAGTTCCTTGGCCAAAACTAGGCCAAGTGAGCTTTCATTGCTCACCATCCTAGCCTCATTACAATGAATTATTCCAATTATTTTAAAACCTCCATCCCATGCAATCCACGGGAAACCAAAAAGAACATGGGTCAAAACTACTAATGTTGACCCAATCAAATTTAACTCTTTTCGCATGTCAAGTTTACCTAATAGAAGTTTAAATTAATTGGTTTGTGAGTGGTTTAGTTCTCATTAGGTCAAAATTTCAAATATCATGGGAGGATTTGAGGACGTGAGCTACATTTGGGGATATTTGGGGATATTAAATTATCCCAAGTAGCATCCAACATTGTTGGTGGCCTTGGGCTTAACGAAGTTCCAAAAATAAAAATAAAAAAGAATCTATGTAGTCATAATTTAAGTGTCTCATGTAAAACCCATATATGCACTTGTCGAGTGCCCTCATAGGATAATAATATTGTTATTTCAACCAACATTGTGGGTGGCCTAGGGCTTGTCCAAGTTCCAAATATAAAAATAAAAAAGAATACATATAGTCATCATTGAAGGCCAGAAATAACCATCACAAATGATTTTCTGATCGGTTGTGTATCCAGACATATCATCATCACATGCCCTAGCGTGGCAGTCATTAATTGTTCTCTCATCCTCTTTGAAAGTTAAACACCAATGAAGAATCGAATCTACGCTGATGCGATATAAAGTATCCCCAATAATATGATAGGGTTGAGAGTGATGTTGAATGTGTCGACGATAAACTTTGGTCAACTCAGATCATAAGTTTTGGGTTTGAAGATACATGATGATTTCATTTTAGCATGGATCGATAGTGTTATTAAGGAATAGAGCGTCATCTAGAATGTGCTCATCAAGATCAGAAGGGGAAGAAGCAAAGGGAAGGGAGCATATCAATTCGGCGAAAACTAATGATACTTTGGATTTGGCAGTAGTAAATTCCAAATCAAACTCTTGTAGAATGAAAATCCACTTAGAATATTTTCCCCCTAGTAACTGATGGGTCAAAATATAGGTCATGGGATTGAAATCAAAGATCATGGTAGTCGTGAAAAGAATGATGTAATATCGAAAACATTAAACAAATTGAACCACAACCAAATCTAATTTCTTGACATGGGCATATCAAGTCTTAGTATCCGTGAGATTATGGCTTAGGTAGTCAACAACATATTAGTTTCCATCATCATCATCTTGGACTAGTACCATACCAATAGAGTTGGCAGTAGCTTCTAGATAAATTAAATAATCATGATCGTAATTTTGGGGTTGCAGTAAAGGAGAAGTGACAAGAACAATCTTTATGGCATTGAAATAATTTTGAGAAATTTCATCCCATAGGAATAGGATTCCCTTTTTAAGTAATCACGTAAAACCTTTAGCTAGCTCAACGTAATTAGGGACAAAATGACAAAGGAAATTGGCTTTCCCTTGTAAAATATGCAATTGAGGCAAAGATGAAGGGGGGAGTAAATTAAAAATAACCTCGACTTTCATAGGATCAAAATGGATGCCTTCTTTTGGAGACGACAAACCCAAGGAGTCTATTGGATTCAAAGCAAAAGACACATTTATGCGGGTTAAGGTGAATATTATATTGTCTACAATGGAGGAAAATCTCTCAGAGGTGAGTAGGGTGGTCACAGTGCTTAGTTGAATGAGCTAGTAAGTCATCCAGGTAAGGAAGAATGATGTGCTTAATATCACAGAAGGCATATGACATCCCTCATTGGAAAGTAGCACCAGCATTTTTAAACCCAAAGGGAGCTTCTTGTAGGCAAAATTTCCCCATGGATATATCAAGGTAGCCTTGTGTTGATCTGCTGATAGGATATTAATCTAGTTATACCCAAAATAATTGTCCATAAAATAAAATATCTCACTCCCAACGCATTCATCAATAATTTTGTCAATGAAAGGAGTGGGATAGTTATCTTTTGGGCATGCACGATTGATGTCTTGATAATCAACACAGATTCGAATAATACCCTGGTTTTTATTGATAGGGACGATATTGAACACCCAAACTGTCAAAGGAATTAGATATATGAATCTAGCCTTAATAATTTTATCAACTTCTCCCTTCATAGAGGCTGCGTTTCTAAGATGCACGGGACAAAGTCATTGAAAAACAGGCTTCGCATTAGGATAAGTCAGTATCTCGTGCACCACTATACTCGAATCGATGCCAAGCATTTCCTCATAGGACCATGCAAAGACATCTTGGAAATCTTGAGGGAGACTATTGTAAATCTTGATCTCATCAAGAGAGCAAGTTACCTTGATGTGGATGTTCTCGACAATTCCCAGTTTCACAAAAATGTCAATAGGCATTGTTGTAGTGATTGTTCCCATGTTTCCTTTAGAAAAGACTTCATGTGTCGACATAGGTTTCAGAAGTGGACGAAGCAAAATTTTTGAGATATGGCGGAATTACTCCAGGGCTTGGAAGAAACGAAGAACGATGATGGGTATCGTCCTATGGTGTTTCCTCAAGAGACATGGTTTCCACGATACTTTTGTCGAATGAAAAAAAAAATTCAAGGGATCTGAAGAATCTAAAGAACCAAGCTTATAAGATTGGTATAATGCATCAAAATTCATACTAGAAGTAGTATTGTCAGAATCAAAAGCTAAAGTAGAAACGATTTCACAATAATTGACTTCAACAAGGCTTAACAACATGACTTCGCCGAAAGAATCAATCTGATCAAGAGAAGGCATGATCCAAGGATTAGATGAAGTAGATATCATATTGACTTGAGTAGTTTTCGGTAGTGGAAGAGAAAAGAGACCCATTAAGGCAGAATCTTTAAAAATTCCCACCCGCACTCTTTCATATGGCATAGTGGTATGCTCCACATATGGCACACTGCCTTTCGAATAAGTATAAGAAAAAAACTACAAGTGGTCAACAATGATAATCTTCCCTTGATGTGGGAAATGAAGAACATGAAACAGAGTGGATGACACAAAAATCATAGCGTGATTCTAATTGCAACTGAGAAGAATATTTTAATTGAGCTTGGTGTCGACAACTTCTACTTCAACATTGACCATTTTTCTTTATAAATTGATAGGACAGTTAGGGAGAATACCAAAAGGAGAATCCATTCCATCAAAAGCCTCCAAAATGTTTAGAGAATGGCTAAGATTGAGAGAGCCGATGGATTTCTAGCAAGACACAAACATGATGCAAGTGGATTCCCCTCCATCCATGACTAACCGATGGATATTATTTCCATTAATAATGACTTGAATAAAGAAAGAAAGCTTATGGTGGAGATGCGGAACGTGATTTTCTAGGTCGAAAGTAATGAGACTGGAATCAGTCAGATCAATTCCTCCAATGGCAGAGGGTAACAATTTTCCTTTTGAAGGATAACTCTGAAGAACCTCTAATGCAGACATAGCAGAAGGTGCTTGTGCCAAATCCTTAATGATATTGTAATGTTGAGTAGCTCAGGCATTTTGCTTGTAAGAGGATTTTCGGAACACACCTTTGGAAGGTGGTCATATAATAGGATAGGTACTAGGTCTTTCGATATGAAGAGGACCAAAAGAGGGAAAAGGAGAAGGAGTAGGAGAATCAACAGTTTCTTTCTTCACCGACTGACAAGAATGAGTGGAATAATAATTGGACTTGGTGGCCATAGAAATGGGGGTTGGTCCATTCATCATAAACACTTGGGAACTCAATGAGGAATAAGATGGAGTTTTTTCCACCATCTGAGTTTGCTGAGATGGAAATGTTTCTTTGAGTATGGCGGGAATTCCTTGCGTATCTTTCAGTAAACAACTAACTTCAACCCATCATGGATAGTCTTTACTTTAGTGCTCGTCATCAAATATTAGGCAAGGGTACTTATGCTTGCGTTCGGTTCCACCATTAGTACGAGGTTTGGGAGAATCCTATTTCGGGGCATCAGATTTGGATTTTCCTTGCCCTTATTTTTATCTTTGGAGGATTTTTCTTCCGCGGTAGATAAAACGACATTAACCTCCATAGTTTTACCAAGATTCAAGGGATTCTGGGAAACATAATCTGAAGAAGCAATGGATTTATGCTTGCTATAAGAATACTTTTGAGAAGTCTAGGTAACAAATCCAATTATTTCGTCGACATGTGGTGTCCTCGGAGCTTTGGAAGTTTCAGGTTTAGTAGAGGCATGCGGAGCATGAGGCAAGAGATCGTACAATGTGCCAGACTGGGAATAGACCATATCAAGATACTGTGCACTAGCAATGGTTTTCTCTTCTTGGACACATGCCCCCATAGCAATATCCTAGTCGATCTCATTGATGAAGGATTCGGTAAACCTTCCAGTCAAGAGCTAATTAGGAATTTCAAACTTAATCAAATGATGACGTCATCTCCATTCATGGATATGATCAGAGATATACATAGAGGTATCTTGTTTCAAGGATGTGAGGAGGTGAGTTCCTGTTTCAGAGTGAATCGATAACTAGAATTGTGTGAGAAAAGCCATAACGAGAGAGTTGTAACCTTGGAAGGTTCCGCGAGGAAGCTCGATGTACCACTTGGCAGCAACATCAGTCAACATTCTCTAAAAAAAAATGTAGGTGAATGGAGTCATCAACCCAAGAGTTAGAAGAAAACAAAAGATGGTAGGTCATAACATGTGTCTGGGGTTCTTCTCTAGACTTGCCTTCAAATTTTGGGCAATCGCTTGGGATTTTGGTAGGAACTGGAATCTAATATGGATTATGAAGGATCATATCATTAGTTAACCTCAACACATCAGGTATTTCCAATATTTCAAGAAAAGGAAATTGTGGTTTGAAATGCATAATTGGCCTTTAATAAAGATCCATTTGAGGATTCCAACCAGGTTGGGAGAAATTTTGCCCCAATGGGTTTTGTCTGGATGGATTTTTCCTATAAGGATTGGAAAATTGTTGATTTTGACCATATCCTAGTTGTTGACCAAAAAATTGATTTTGACTTGCAATAGACCATTAAGTCGAGCCTCAACATAATTTGCAACATATGAATTTTTCTACTGTTGAAAGTTTTGGAAAGCAGTGCCTTGTGGTTGACCTTGTCAACCCAAAAGGTAACCTTGGGAACCCAACGGTTGACCTTGTGAGTCGAATATTTTACCTTGAGGCTGCTCGATGGTACCCTGAGGATTTGACATCATATCATCTGGTTGTTGAGGTTGGCTAGGTTTCCCGTGAGAACTAGGTTGACCCGGTTGAACAAAGATCTAACTTTGTTGAGACAAAGGTTTTCCTTGCTAGAAAAAAGGCTGACCTTGTTGAAAGTAAGGTTGGCCTTGTTGACCAGAAGGTTGTCATTACTGAGAGTAGGAAAACTGAACTTGATGGGAAAAAGGTTGGCTAGATTGTACATAAGGCAATGTCTGTTGCACATAGGGTTGATATTGTGTCCCATAGGGTTGTTGTTGACCAAAGATAGGCCCCTATTGATTTGCATAAGCCCCTGAATGAACTCGAGACTACCCTTTAAATCCTTGTGGATTCACAAACGGAGTTCGCAACTACTGAGAACCAAATAGGACATCGGACTACTATTTGAGTATCTGGTTCTGGAAATATTGTTGATACTGATCATATGTTAATCATGTTGGACCAGATGATCCAGAGGGAATAGGGATACTACCAACAGTTTGCGAAGATCCCAAGATGTGAGTTTGTAATCCACTCATAGATGGCCTAACTGAGGATTGAGAGACATTCGATAGGGATGGACCTCCACCAGAAATTGGAATCAATGGAATCGATGTGGGAACACTAATGGGAGGTGCTAAAATAGTGATGAAAATAGTTGGCTTTACAGGAATGGACGTAACTGTTGTTTGAGCAGGGATGGAAACATACATGTTTGATACAAACAAACCAAAGGTAGATATCACAGTATTTTTCCAGATAGTATTGTGATACAAATACGTGGCACTTGAAACACCTGAAACTAGGTGTAACCAATCAAAACCAAAGGTTAGGATGAGGGTTGAGAGGCTTTCCCCCCAAAAGGAAATTTTTAAGAAGGGAATTGATGTCCCTCATATAAATACTTGTCCATACCACTAACAATATTGAGACTTCAAGGGGAGATGAGACCTCGCCTTCAGAAGCCATGGGTGCAAATAGATGACAAGCGACATCACGAGATGTACGCAGTGAAGGTTCCAAAGGTACAACTGGTCTATCAAAAGGGCTATAATGCTGCTGAGGAGAAACCACTATAGGATCAAATAGAAGGTTCTCAGGAAACAAGATATAGCTTACTATATCATCAGGAGGAGATTGAGTAGCAAGAGGTTGAACATTGGAAGGATGGAAAACTCATCAGGTTTTGTCCAAGTCGATGGCGAAGAGTCATAAGAGACTCATGATAATGTCCCTTTAGAAGAGGATGATGAAGGGGAAGTTGAACTTGATGGTTTATCCATGATGACTTAATCTCAAAACGAAAAAAATGAAAAGAGTTGATTAATTCAAGGCTTTAAAAAATATATTCATAAGGAGTTACTCATTATGTGGCCCAAAAATATTTAACAAGTAAGGGATATGATCATGGGCATTTGATTTTACAACTTTAAAAAAAAAAAAAAATGGTGAACTAGGAATGCAGGATTATAAGGTATCTGTTAACTGCAGTATACACCTTGGTGATCAAATGAAAGAAAAATGACCAAGGAATTAACATACGGTAGCCAATTTCCACAAATTTTTTGTTCATTGTATCACATCTACAAGTTGGCCAACTCAGTTACCTATGGGAGTTTTGCAACCTAATGGTGTCTCCTAAAATATACTCGACGAAACATGGGAGTCCAAGTTCGTAGTTGTGTTTTTCAATGCATGAACATTCAATGAGAGTGTCCCAAATATACTTATCATACACCAATATACTTTCGTACGTGGGATGGGATAGCACCCCTAGGTTGTAATGCAAACTATTAGCGATAGCTCCTACGTTTTTTGACATTGGAACACGTCTATAGCCTAGACCTCTAAATGTGTTTTGTTAGGTTCCAAATTATCCTTAGGTTGATTTAATAAATTTTATATTTTATCTTGAATTATGTTTCGATTTCAAAGCCCTTCTGATGTCACCTGAATTCCTAGGATGCAGCTACATGAGAAAAAATCAACTATTCATTTTGATGAAATCTATGCTAATTAGCAAGAAGAAGTTCACACAATCAACACAGAAAGAAAACAAATGCATGGAATGAAATTTTACTATTTATTCAAGTGCATAATCTAAATAAAAATGAAAATCCTTTTCACTTTCTTAACCTTCACTAAATGCACTAGAAGCGAATTGAAATGAAACTTTTCATTTTTAAAGAAAAACAAATGAAAATTTTGTTTTTGTTTTTTTTTTATGAGCACGATGCAAAATATGTAGAATGCAATCCAAAAGCAACCACTCACACTGAATACTAATGAGATCTATGAAAATGCTACAAGATGAAAATATCTGAATATCAAAGAGAGACCCAAACTCATTTCCTCAAAACAAGACACTCTTAATTTTTTGCACTGATCAACGCACAAAGAGAAAGCTTCAGTTGAAGGCAAGAAATGTGCTCTATGCTTGTTGATGGAAAAGAGACTCAAATGCACACAGAGTTAACACTTGAAAGCTCTAATCATAAAAATTAATCCAAAAATAAAACTAAATCAAACAAAAAGCCAGAAATATACGACAAGATTTGACTCAATACCAGGTCTGGAAATCAACAAAGCGTGCAACCATTTGGATGACTCGAAAACACCTATAAACCCTAGGATGTTAAGGATGCATGTATCGAAAGAGCGAAGACCAAAGAATGGGAAATTAAGGGAAATTTTTTGTTGAACAGGGAAGAATAAGAGTTATATTAACAAATAAAGAAACTCAGAAGGAAAAAACACACTAGAAAGTAATAGAAAGAAACACTAAAAACATACACACAGAAATTAGCATGCCTGTGAGGTTGCACCCTGTGTTGGAAGAAGAAATGTGCATTTGTGATAAGACATTCAGCACGTCTATTAGAGAAATAACAATGATGATCAAGGAAATGAAAAAAAAATCAAATGGTTTTCTTAAATGGAACCAGACTTATCACTTCAACAGAGAGAATAATGGATATAAGCAGTTACAAAGGCCAGAGACAAAAGATTAACGAAAAAATGAAAAATCAAAGGGTGAAGAAAGAGACTAAAGGGGATGACTCCCCAGTGGAGTTTCCAATTTGTTATGCAAGAAAATACTCTCTCCAGATAGAGACAATCCATCTAGCCCAAGGATGGGTCTAGTAATAAAGGAACCAATCTAACACGTACTTTCCTAGATTGTAAATGAACACATATCTTATGGAGATGACCTACCTCGATCTGATGTTGCGATGTTAATCCTTTCCCAAGTCTTTTTGATCCTTTTCTCTTCTTACTTAAAACCCCATTGTTACCAATGCTCAATTACTTGCACAAGTGATCAAAGAACACAAAACATGAAAGAACAACATGCATTTTACATAAACAATCTATCTATTTGATCAAGGAGTACTATAAATCTAATCATGAATCATGGACAAGAGTGGAAAGTAAGGATCATTTGTATCATATTAATATAAGAGGAGGAGTTACAACATGTGCCTTGATGTTGAATCTCTCTTTCAAAGGATCCAGATCCAGGCATGTCTCTAAAGCACTCATTTCAACTCGGTACAAGAAGGCCAAAGGTCTCAACTCTCCTTCAATGCCTATAGCAACAATTATCTCTCTGTTGTTCTTCTATCTTTGTTCTAACTAGCAGAGGTATGGCAAGATTTCCATTTTATAGTAATGGGAGAGGGAACATGGATGCACTTAAGGTGGGTAAATGGCTTATCTCCTTTAGTGGTTCCTATTTTGTAGGAACAAGAGTCCCAAAGAGAGAAGCTCGACCCTATTTGCATTAACAAACAAGCACCTCTCCGCCCATGAAGCTTCTAGATCAGGAAGCTTCGTTTCCATTTTAAAAAACCTTCCAGGAGTAGATCAACACAGGTGTTATCTCCATACTAGTGATTATCGATTCTTCTTATAGGCTTAAGATGAGTCATCGGTGTGGGCGAGGAAAATAAAGGTTACCCTCCTCCAAATAAGCATGTTTTTAAGGAGCTACTCCAGGAATGATTAACAAAGAGTTTGTTTTGCATACTGTAAGGGATGTAATGGAGTATTTGCATGACAGAAAAGAGACATAGGGATCATTGTTAAGGTCCTCTAGTATTTTGGAATAGGGAGTACGGGGATAGTGAAAAAATGTTGTGTAACACTAGTTATCATGTTGACATTATGGTTGATTTATTATGCTCTCTATTCTAGTTATATGTAGCTTATATTCTTGGTTATATGATGTTCTCTATGTAGAAATTATACAATATGCATGTATATCTTGGATTTACCGAACCTAAAAATATGTTAAAGTTAAATACTGAATCTCTTCTACAAATATTTTCAGAATTAAAAACACAATCGCCAATCACATGAGCATGCAGAAAGATCAATGACACACAACACAGATAATTTCCCTGAATTCATGCCTTCATGCCTGCCTTGATTGTGTAAGTATTGTGGGCACATCCAATGTGTATGTTCTTGCATGTGTGCAAGTGGATAAAGTCACAATTGATAGTTAACTTCCCTTTCACCTAGAACTCAACTTGGTCTCCACTGGATCTAACATGCATGCAATTAATAATAGTAAATCTTCAGTTGCATGTGAGATCACTACATCTGAATTAATTAATATTTAATTCAGTTGATCTCTCACTAGTGTATCTTTAGTTACAACTATCAAAACTGAGTTTAACTGGTGAAAATGTGAAGTTGGGTTACACTTTTGGCCCTGTTTGAGAAAAAATATCATTTTTTTCCGTTCTTCAACTTTTTGCAAGCCAAAACAATTTTTCTGTTTAGAATTTCATTTTACGATAAAAATAAAAGTTCTCATAAATTTTCTTAGCTTTATGTTCCTTATTTTTTGGAATTTTTTTATACGCATTTGATATGTCAACTTAACATCTCTTTGAGTGTGTGTTCTTTAACAATCAAAGGACTCATAAAAAGTCATGTTCAAATGCGTTGGTGTATTCTTTGACAACTTTGTGTTTTTTAGAAACAAAATGTGTTACAACAATCTAGACAGAGTCTACTTTGGTTTTGTTATATTTACGAAACCAACTTATGCATATCATAATTACTAGCATTTTTTGAACTGGTCAAATATGAAAAAATTTCATATTTTGAATATGTTTTGGCTTGCACAAAATTTCTCAACATATAAGTTATAAACTATAAATCTAAAAACTACGCATTACAGACGCTGGACCAATGTAATGCACCATAATATTTTTAATTTTTTTACAGTCTATTTTAGAAGATACAAAACATTGATTTCACTGAATCATATTTTCCTTCAAAAATTGTTCCAACCTATTTTGTTACAAAATTAATTAAAATTAGTAAATATTTATGAAATTCCATAAAATTTATATTTCCTGAAAGTAGATTAAATTCTACAAATTCTTGTCTTGGTTCTGACAATTAATTCATAAATTTTCATGGAGTTTAATCAGTCCAAAGTTGAAGAAATGTCTTAAGAGTTGAGTTTCTGCGTAATTGCAAAGGTGTTAGTTCCATCAAACTTCTAAAAAAATTCGGTCTAATTTTTTTTTGTCTCAACGGCCCGTCAATTCTAATGACACAAAAGTTCGACCAAAGATTTTACAAAAGTTTGGGCAAACTTTTATTTGACTTCACGTCGGCTGGAAAATTCAATGAAGCTCCTCCAAAAAAACATTTTGCAGCTATATAATAGGCATAAACAGATTCATTATTTTTGCATAATTTCACACATTTCTTCATTTGGGTTGATTTTGCAAATGAATTGTTTTGGGCTCCATTTTCAAAGGACTCTTTTTGGCTTAATATTCAAAGGAAATTTTTTTGGAGGTTTGTCATACATTTTTTGGATGCTTTTTGGGCTTACTTTTCAAATGACATTTTTTTGGAGGTAGTTTGTTTTTAGAGATTTTTGGACTTAATTTTCAAAGGAAATTTTTCTGGAGGTATTTTGTTTTTAAAGGTTTCTGGGCTTAATTTTCAAAAAAACATTTTTTGGACTGTTTTTGCACTTAATTTCCAAAGGACACTTTTAGGCTCAATATTCAAACGACATTTTTTGGAGATATTTTTTAAAGTGATATTATTTTCGAGGCTTTTGGGGCTTAATTTTCAAAGGACATTTTTCGGAGGTATTTTGATTTTAGAGACATTTTTTAAGAGGTTTTTCGACTTAATTTTCAAAGAACATTTTTTGGAGGTATTTTTTAAAGTGACATTTTTTAAGAGGTTGGGTTTAATTTTCAATGAACATTTTTTGGAGGTATTTTTTGAAGTGTCATTTTTTAGAGTGCGTGTTTTGGGTTGAAGTAAATCTTTTATAATGATTTTTTAAAATGAGTTTTTGTCTAACTTTTTAGAAGAAATATTTTTGCAGGACTTGGAAGGAAATATTTTGAGCTTCATTTCATTTTGAGAAGAAATTTTTTTCTCAAATTTTTTAAGGTAATTTTTTTGGATTGAAGTATGTCTTTGGTGCAAATTTTTTAAAATGCAGTTTTTTAAAATTAAATCTTTTGTGATGCTTTTTTTAATTGATTTTTTGTCTAATTTTTGAATGAAAATTTTTGAGTTTCATACTCATTTATCATGATAAATCAAAGGAATTGAAAGAGAAAATATGATCGAACAAGAGACCTTGAGGATCATAGAGAACAGGGGATAGATACCACAAAAAAAGATAGAATAACGCTCAAATATTGAAAGGGAAAATAAACCTCAACTAGAAGTTGAAGAAGGTATGTAAATGCAAATATTAAAAATTTGATATTTAAAATTCTCCTAGTGTAAATTGTGAAACTTAATTTTTATTTGATGAACTAATTTGAAAAATATTTTGCAATGTAAACGAAGAGAAATATTCCTCAAAACATTGATGATGAGATACAAAATTTTGAAAGAGAAAGTGAAAGAGATATTGATCCAATGATTGAAGATGGTGAAAATTTTGAAAGAAATTCCAGTGAAGAAATTGAATCACCAGTTATGTATATATATGTGTTGAACATGTGTATTATTGAAATTATACATATTTATTAATTTAGTTATTTATCGAATATGTAAACTGATTATGTACATTTGATTCTAATATGAACATATGAAATCAATATCCATGATGAGATGTTAGAAAATGTTGACACTCACACATATGGAGATAAAAATGTTGACCATGTTATACGATATCGTGTTTATCGCATTATTGATTCATTCTTCAAAGATGAAATGGTGGAAGCTCAAGCCCAATTTTTGAAGTGTCTCTTAACATTAAAGAAATTAAAAGAAGCTATGAATTTATTAGGTATTCGAAAATCAACAAAATATTAAAAAAAAATGAAGGAAAATGTGATACAAAATACAAATAGTGCTCTAAATTAAATTAGAAGATCTAGAAAGAAAAATGTTTCAGATGCACATAGAGGCATATATATGGCAGTGGTTTCATCAAGTACTAAAGAGAATCACTTGGTAAAATCTATGGCACAAGCATTAGGAACCTCACGGAAAAATTTGCACAAACATCGGAAATTTCAGTTGCAAATAGATGTAAATGATGAACTCACTTGTTGGACAACTATTTGTAGGCAACCATACAAATATAGACTTGGATAAAATGTTAAAAAATAATATATGAATATTGGCTGGAAAATTCACGTGTTTGACCAAAAGAAAGGGATGTGATGCGAAGAAGAATATCACGGAATCAATACAAAGAACATCCAAAACATTTCTTGGACACCACTTAGATAGATTTATTCAATAAGTTCAAAGAAGAGAATCGTGAAACTGATGTCTCAATTAGTGCTTTTGTGGAACAAAAACCATGGTATGTAAAACCTATCACCGTAGGTGATAATTTTTGTTGTCGTTATCATGTGGAATTTTAGTTATATTATGACACATTCCTTCATTTTGGTAAAATATTTTGGAAATATTCACCTCCTCCTTCCACTATCCATGATTTCATATCTCAAATTCTATGTGGAAGAGAAAGCCATGAATTATTTTAACAAAAGAAATGTGTTGGTGGTAAAAAATAAGAGGATTGTGGAAATTTGACTAAATTTAAAAAAAAATATCGTACTGATATAAATGATCAACCATTCTCCAACATGAAATTAAAATGGAAGAGATATGAATATATCCATACATCGATTCAAGGTTCAAGTGCTAAAAGAATTGATTTACAAGAAGAAGAATTTTTTTGTGATAGATTTTTTGAGAAAGTTTGAGGCAGAAATTTACAAATACACCACAAATTACCATATAGCTCGATGGGAGGACTTGAAATTAAAAAAATCCCGTGAAGTTTTTCCACCAGGGACCATTTTTTCAGTAGTTGATTTTTCAGAAAACTACACATTCGTTCCACAAAAAGAAATTTAGAGTGAATACTATCATTGTGACCAAGCCTCCATGCTTGTCCATATTCTATATATACATGTTGAACAAAATGTTGATCATATAGAAAGAACCAGTGAAAATCAACATGTTATCAAATAATATCACTTTTATATCAGTGATGATCGCATACATGATACATATATTGTACAACATTATTTTGAAAATATTTATGACTCTCAAAAAGTCATCGAATAAAATTCAATGAACAATTGATATGGTCAGATGGATTCACATCTCAATTCAAATCTTCTCAATCATTCTTTTGGTTGTGCCATCTTCATAACGGTGCAGGGGCATGCATAAAACAGGCACTTCGAAGATATTAAATGGACCACTTTGCAAAATGACTTATCTCAATTGAAGAAGTTGTTCAATGGTACATCGTTGCACTAAGCCATGAGACTAACCGATCAATGGAAGTAGGAAGGTACATTCAATTTATTTTTTACTGGATTTCTAATTTTAAATAGACATTTATCACAATGATTATCTTTGATGGTATTTTGATATCATATTTATATTCTTCTTTTGATTTTCCATATAGTTTTTTTTGGCATATTAGGGTCCAAGATGTAGATAGATCGATTGGAGATGACATTGAAAGAATAAAAGGATCTCAAAAATTGTATTCAATTAAAACAAAGTTGTCAGCAAATGTGTTTGCATTGGATAAAATAAAATATTCTTGTTTTTTTCATGTTTGCATAGACAACACATAATCCAATGATTTTTGTGAAAACAAAATGTTGTAAAATGTTGGCAACATAAAGAACTAAATACAAAGGGGAAATGTCCATTGCAATCTTTGCAGAAATGCAATTAGAGGAGACTACAATATCATGTGATGGTGATCGAGTTTCTGATCTTGTTAGAGAAGGTAAAATTTCAATTGCTTTCAAATGATAGAGATCTAGAAATATATAATAAAATCAAGTACACATGTTAATTTTAAAGTTAATTTTTCATGTTGATTATGATCTAAATTTAAATACATATTTTTTTTTATATTTTTTTTTATTTTTTTTTTGTGCAGGAGATGCTTTTGCTGTAATTGCACCTACTATGAACGATGAAAATGTAAAGTATTATTTGATGCGTTGCACTGAACGAAAGATGAAATTATTAGAAAAATATGATGATCACGGGTTTACATATGACAGAGGGTCTATTATACTGAAATGCTATTTTTCAAACAAACTAATCAAAGTGGGGATTTTATTTACTTTCAAGACTGAACTTGATGTCATAGGTTGTCGATATAGTCACTTGGTTTGTGCAGCATGCATGAAGTTGATAGAAGTTCAATCAAAGAAAAAAATGAAAAATTAAGAAATGGAAAATGTCAAAATCCTATCATGAAGAGATCAATTAAGATGGCATTCCATTGGAATTGTTTTCATTGAACTGCCCAAGAATTTTTTCTCTTTGGATTCATCTTTTAGAACTTCCAAAACTCAACTAAAAATTGAACTGCCTTTCTATGTTATCTGTACAAGTGCTTGAACATGTACGTTGTTTTGGTACATGTGCACAAGTAATTTATACACGTGTACACATACACATGTCTAGATTATCTGGTCTAAACGATTTCATACATTCTCTGGTACAATTTGTCATAATGTCATTGTTGGAAAATGTACATATCTTTGTATATAGCATAGTTTATGTAATGCAAAGTTGAAGTTCCGTGATTTTGTTTTAGACATGTGTCAATTAAAATTAAATTATAATTTTCATTCTTGAATGTAAAATGTGTGGTACGTGTTTTGTAATTTCCAGTTTACTATCAAATGAAAGTAGTTTTCTATGTGCATTAATTAAAAATGTTGTGTACTATATGTATATGTTCTAGTTCATGCAATTTTAAAATTTTATGATTGTTTGAAAAATCTAAGAACACCTAGAATCTTATGATTTTTTTTAGATATATACATTGATATGTATTGTACTTCAATCATTTTTATGTACATATATTCATGTGAACTTTTTTTGTTTCTAACTTGTGCTAAACTATATTAAAAGCATGAAAAAGTGTACATAGGAAATGGGAAAAGATGGCAAGAAGTACTTAGCCTATCCCTGCCTTGGTAGTGTTCAAAATAAAGCAAGTTGGGGGCTGACTCAAAGGAGGAAACCAACCCCTTATGACTGTCATTTAATATTGTAATACAAAATATTCAGTGGCCCATATAAAAACAAAAGAGTTGAAGTATATCTCGAGGTGAAAATCATGGAGTTCATTCATATTTGTCCTTTTCCTGGTCCTCTTCCTCTATGAGGCACCCGTATTCTCTAGCAATGGCTTCCTCCTCAGTTGTGGGCATTCGAGGATGCTTCGGAGGGGCTGCATGGACAATGGGAGTGAATGGGTACTCCGCATCATAATCCTTGGTCTAGAAACCATCTGATTTCATAACCCAAACACCTATCTCCTCCAACGTGGGCTTATAACCTAGAAGTGGGTTGGTTTTCCTGGGTAAAGGCTACACAAATTGTGGAATAGTAGATTTCCTACCTCTTCTACCCTTGGGATTCTTCAGAGGCAAAATGGTCTCCCCATGAATGTTATCAAACACTTGAGGAGCCAATAGCTCATGGATATCAGATGCAGAGCCCTCGGTGGATATCAAATGTAGATCCCTCGGTGGATTCCAATCATTGGTCATTACCACAGTGAGAGTGACCTAAAAATGCATCTCTGTAGCTACCTCTGATGGGTTTCTGTCGATGACACGGGGCCATGGTATGGCTTCGGACATGTACATTTTATCATTTTTTTATATTTTAAAGCAATGATATGTGTTGTACTTAAATATCACCTAAATAATAGATGTAAATCCTAAAATTATATAACATTCACGCACATGTTCAAATGCATAACATACATACCAATGTATGCATGTCTTAAATGTAAGTTGAAATTTCCATCAAGATTCATTTTATATTTAACAAATAAAATTACAACTTGAGTTTTAAGAACAAAAAATTATATCACAACATGTCAGCACATACCAAATGTAGTTCAACTATCCAAAATATACACATTTATGTGTAAATTGTAATTTGAAATTTCCATCTAGATTCATTTTATATTTAACAAATATAGTGACAAATTGAGTTTTAAAAACAAAACATTATATCACAACATGCGATTACATGCCAAATGTATTTCAACTATCCAAAATATACACATGTATACATGGTTTGTAATTCAAAATTTTCATCCAGAGAGATTCATTTTATATTTTTAACAAGTTTATAAAATGACAACTTTTTAAAAACAAAACATTATATCACAATCACATGTAAAATGTAGTTCAACCATCCAAAATATACACATTGTGAAGATATAATTTGAAATTTCCATCTAGAGATTCATTTTATATTTAACAAATAGAATGACAACTTGAATTTTAATAACAAAACATTATATAGTAAAAAAAAAAAACATGATATGACAACATGTGATTACATGCCAAATGTAGTTCAAATATCCAAAATATACATATGTATGTACGTGGTTTGTCATATGAAATTTCCATCTAGAGAGATTCATTTTATATTTAACAAATTTATAAAATGACAACTTTTTAAAAACAAAACATTATATCACAATCACATGTGAAATGTAGTTCAACCATCCAAAATATACATATTGTGAAAATGTAATTTGAAATTTCCATCTAGATATTCATTTTATATTTAACAAATAAAATGAAAACTTGAGTTTTAAAGTCAAAATATTATATCACAACATGAGATCACATGCCAAATGTAGCTGAACCATCCAATTTAAAAAAAAAACATTATATAACGGCAAGAGATCAAATGCCAAATGTAGTTGAACTATCCAATTTAAAAAGAAAACATTATATCAGAACATGAGATCACATACCAAATGTAGTTGAACTATCCAAAATATACAAGTGTTTTGTAATTTGAAATTTCCATCTAGATTTGAATTTTATATTTAATAAATAAAATGAAAACTTGAATTTTAAAAACAAAATATTATATCACACCATGTGATCACAAGCCAAATGTAGTTCAACCATCCAAAATATACACATGTACATGTGTTTGTAATTTGAAATCTCCATCTAGATTCATTTTATATTTAAAAAATGAAATGACAACTCAAATTTTAAAAACAAAACATTATATATCACAACATGTGATCACATTCCAAATGTAACTATCCAAAATTTAAAATCATTTTTGATAAACGTAAATGTAGTTTAAAACTATATCCAAATAGTAAAATATGTCCAAAATCCATATCTCACATGAACAATAAATGTACATATATATATATCTAGTTCAATGTATAGTATTACAAGTATCAACTTATATAGAAAAGTAAATATGACTGCATAGATAAGACTATATATAAAAAAGTAAATTTAGGACTAGATCTATCAAATATAATGTTGCACACATGTGCATCATCCATCAAATGCATATGGATCTAGTGTCTCTGCCAACAAAGTGCTCATCCTCATGCTATCCTGTGAAGAATGGGGAACTTGTACACAATGTGTACAAACATTAAAATTTAATGTCTTAAAATTGAATGAGAATCTAGAACTCCATGTAAAAAACAAAATGAAAAAATAAATCATGCAATACCTCATGTGGTTCCCTCTCCATTGTGTTTTTTTTCTTGTCCATTAAAACATCATGCACAGGAACATCTTCCACAATAAATTGTACAATATATATGTACAATTATATATATATATATATATATATATTAAATTTTCAAATGAAAATGCATATATAAACTAATTTTCAATAATATTAAAAACAAAGTTAGACAACTTGTTCAAATGATGTGGATGTTCCTATCTCCATCATACACTCCATCGCTAGAGTCCATGGAGAAGGGAAATCATCTCCAAGAACCTAAAATTCAAAAATTTTAAAAGTATAAAATAACTCAAGATCTAGATCTCAATTTATAATAAAAATTTTGAACTTCAATTTATAACTTATAACTTATACATATTTAAGTGAAAAATTGAATACTTGTGATAGTGGATTGGGCACATCTCCTAAGGGTAGCTCCAAAAGAAAATGTCTAGAAACCTAAATTCAAAATATTTAAAACTGTAAAATAACTCAAGATCTAGATCTCATATTTAAATGGAACTTTTGAGTTGCAATATATAACTTAAAAACATATTTAAATTGAAAAATTGTTCATACTTGTGATGTTGGATTTGGCACATCTCCCAAGGAAGAAAAATGTACCTCCACCCCAAAAAAAAATGACAGAATCATAATTCGTTAACATTTACTTATATATACATGTACATGTGTGCACAACTATTTATTTTAAAAATATGTCATCATGTTTTGATATATATAATAATAGATAGAAAATAATTTTAGATCATCATGTTCACTTAAAAACCACTAACATGTGCAAACATATCATCTTGATGGTGAGAACCATCTTGATTATGTGATTGATGGTGAGACCCATCTTGATTGTGTGAACCAAAGGCTCTGACCATGATATTAACATCTTCGTTCATCAAACATGAGAATTGAAAATGGCGTTAACATATATGATACATTTTTTTTAGATTAACGTATAAAAATAAATGTATGTATATATGTATTTATTAAAAATTGTACATGTGTTAAAATAATCACCCTAACCTTAACACATACCGATCCCATGCCGTCTTACTCATGAATAATTGGATCCCGCCAACCATTGCAACAATTCTTTGCATATATCTTGAGATATTCAACACTCATGTTGTCTTTCTATTCATCTGTATGATACACAAACTAGCGCGTGCATTCTCTCCTACTCTTTGTCGATTCAGACAAACATCAACTACACCCAGACCACTCTAAACATTGTCAATGATGGCATCCCTTGTTTCTCGACTAATTTGAGAAGTGCAATCCATCTCTGACCGCAAAGTTTCGACATGAAGAGGTCTACTAACCAATGGTGGCTCAGGGTGAGGTACCTCAACAACACGCTTAGTGCCCCTACGGTAACATAATCGACCTTTCCCAGGACCAAAATATTGAGAGGGAAGGTCATTATAATTGGATTTCATTCCAAAAAATAATTATGCATCAAATCATTTTGAAAAATAAAGTGGAACCTTGTCATTCCATGGGAGTCTTCCATAGGCAGCAAGGTCCCTATCATACAAATGGCCCGCTATATCAAGGTGCTTGAAATATTGCACCTTTAACATATTTATTTTTAGCCCTTCTTTGAAATTAAACATAACTTGGCCATTTCTATTATAAATATTTGTTTAACAACCTCCCATGTATCGGTACCCATCACTGTTTCCTTTTTTTTTCTCATCACTTCTACAAAAGTATCAGTGGTTGGCCCAAGCCTTAGCTACAAATCTACTAGTTTTCCTAAAGAGGAAGTAACTATTTCCAAGCTTTCTCGACTCTTAGGAAGAAGTTTGAAAGATGCAAGATATCTCTTCAATTTTGAATGAATATGTTGACACCTTTGTAATTTGGATTGTTGGATGTTTTATTCCCAAGGTATCTCAAAAATTTTAGACAGATAAATCGTGGTAGGTGTACAACCTTCTTCTTGAATAACGCGTTTTGTCCTACATCTTTTTGAAGCAACAATTGGAGAAAAATTTTCACCCTCTGCATCAATATATAAAAAAATTTATATTAAAAAAACATGTAAAAAAATTTGTACAAATTGAATGAAAATAATATTCAGATTGATGGCCACCTCCATATCGTTGGCTAGCATCATGTCCACCCTGATACTATTGAAAACCAGAACGACCACCGATTGGTTGAGAACCAACATTACCATCCATTGGTTGGCCTTTAGGGGAATGCATATCACCACCCTCTCACAATTGGAAATCACTTATTGATGGGCCTCTCGGGGAATGTGTACCACCACCAACCTCACGTGATGAGAGGGAAGCTTCATAAAAAAAATATGAATTTATAATCAATTAAAAAATACATTTATACATACAAATACATGTACATATGATTGATTAAATTACGTGAACCATACCATGATTGTGTGAACCATGGACATGGTCCATTAATGGAGTAGACACCCTTGTCCTCCTAACTCCTAAAAAATAAAAAATGAAACTTATTAAAAACTAATTTAACTCACAAAATTGATAAAAAATCAATTCCATATGTACACACATGTATGTATGGAAATAAGATTATATTTAAATACCATGAACATCCCTCAATCCATGACCCCCCTCTCTCGTAGAGGCATGGGATTCTATTGATCTTCGCCTTTCATCCTGTTATCACTCAGAAAAAAAAAAAAAAAAAAAAAAAAAAACATCATTTGACAAAGTCCTAGAGGTTCATGTGTCAAAGGTAGTGTCATAGAATTCATTTTTCATTACTTGGTCAAGGAATTTTTTTTAATTTTTCTTATTTAGCCTATCCTAAACCCACCCTCATTCAAATTCTTTTATGTCACATTAGTCATGATTTTCTGAAATTTATCATTTCCTAAGTTTATAGCACCAAAAGGGTCATTTTTGCCAAGAAACCCTACTTTCGTAGCGAAATACACAAAGAAAATGCACTTTTCGCTACGAAACTACTAATACTTTTGTAGCGAAATTGCCCAAAAATACACTAGGTATGCTATGAAGTTAAGAATTCATGTATGTCTTGTCAAAATCGCTGGTAGGTGTTAGTAAATGATTGGAAGGGATAGGGTAGATGCCATTCGAGTCAGTTAGTTTAAATATCAAGGTGCAATGGTCATGGCTGAAGTCATCATCACCATTTTAAGCATGTATGAATCATCATTACGCTATGAGTTGTCATCGAACTTCAAAATCTTTCCAAATTGAGTCATTTGTCATTCTCCATTCCCTCTTTGTGTGTTATTGAGCTCTCGAGAGTTATTTCACTGAGTCCAAGCTATGGCTGGTATTTTCAAAGGTTTGCGGGTATCACTGATCAAGCGAGGCAGAGGAGACATTAAAGCACCATGGCTGCAAAAAGGAAGACCAGCAAAGGTGGCCACTGTCTCAGATATGAGCCATCAAACATGAACCTAATAAATGAAGACCCAACAACTGTAGAAGTTCTCAGAAGAACACGGTGTTTGCAGTTTTGTCAAAGATTGCAAGGATGTCATGTACAAGTTTCTAAACAGTTTTCCCTAAACTTCAATGGAACAACTATAAAAGTTGGAATGCTAAATCTCACTATAACACCAGAGACCATTGCAACAACAATAGGGATTCCAAGAGGACAAGAAAAATGGTTCAAAGGTTTCAAATTCAACATGGAGGAATGTAAAGAATTTATCAAGCCATAAAATGGTGAGGTTGACCTTAAAAATGCCATTCCAAGGAGTTGCATGAAGGATAATTTCTCAAAGCTACTGCTTATCATTCAGAAATATTTCACTTGTGAAGGGAGATATCATAAAGTTTATTCTTACCACTTCATGATTCTCCTACATTTTGTTGGTAAGATATCTCTTGATCTACCTTTTTATTTACACAGAAGCTTAGAAAAAATGGCAGATAAAGTTCCAGCTAAATCTAAAGGAATTGAAACCTCACTTTTTCATCATGGTTTAATAGACTTGATGGTTTTAGATGAGTTACAGAGACTAGGCAGAGACTAGTCTTCTTGTCTGTTTGTTAGTGGTTTTGAAATGGATACCATTACCCCTAAAAGAACTCCTAAACCTAGAGGTATACCATCACCTTTAGTGACAAAAAAAAGTGAACCAGTAGGGGCAGAGAAAAGTGAACCAGTGATCATGGAAATAGAGCAGTTGTAGAGACTTGTTACACCTATTGTTTCAACTTCAAAACAAAAGTCAACAATGAGCAAACCTACAAAACAAGAGCCAACTGTGAGTAAAAAGGGTAGCAAAATGGTCAAAAGGAGCCAAAGAGTGGCTAAGGGAAATTTAGAAGACATACTAGATGTTATTGATATTAAAGAGACTCCTATAGTCTAGGATGAGGATATAGATGAGGGTGGAGCGAAGATCAAGAAATCCAAATCAGCAAAGAAGTTAGAGTTTGAAGGTGAGGATGCAGGTTTTATGTTTTAGGCTAGGAAGCCCATGACAAGACATGATAAAAAAATCTTGGAAAATAGTAAATAAGTTCATCCAGCCACTGACACTGTCCAGGAACCACAAAGAATTATTGACCTTTCATCTCCTGTAGAAGAAGATCTAGTCAACAAGCAAAAGAAAGAAACATAGAAAGTCATAGAAAAAATAGATTTTGAAGCCCTTAAGGAAGACTTGAGGTTAGCTAATCATGAAATAGAAGTCATGAAGAAGGAGGCAAGGAAACATAATGTTCATAAGGTGTAGTTTGAGAATATGAAAGAGGTTTGGGAAGAGTAGGTTGACAGTGTATAAAAGACCCTAGATAACACACAATAATTAATCAAATGGACTATGCCATTAAGGAAAGAAGTGAAACATGTCAGAAGAGTGAACATGCACTTGAAATCTAGTAACAGAAAGTTGAAGAACCAAGTTAAAGACCTCCAAGAATAACTAGAATTGATCCATGAGGAACTGGAGAAGAAGGGTCTAAAAATGACTATAGTTGAGGAGCCCATAGCTCAACTCATCATTTATGAAGAAGAAACACTTCAAGACTCTTAGGTTTAGTTAGTTTATGTTTTCAAAGGTTAATCACATGTTGAAAATCAAATTTGTACAACTGGAAGGTACCTTTTTGAAACAAGGCAAAAATATGGAATTTACACAGTTTTCCACAGTTTCATAGCTTTTCTTAGGCTTACTGCTAGGAAAATGCTAGGAAAACACATGTAGCTGTATTTTTGCTTCTAAAACCACTTTTCGTAGCTTTCAAGGAGAGAAAATGATAGTGAGGATGTGTTAGGTCATGATGAACATAATGCAAGCGAAAAGAATCAAAAATTTTGATTGCAAAGGTCATTTTTTGTACGCTACGAAAGCACGCTATGAAACTGCCATGCTTTCGTAGCGAGCTATTTTGAAGGTCTCTGAGTAGGTTTATGAGCAGTTTTGGACAGGTCGACACTTTCAAAAGGTCAAGGGACTTTTCCAACAATCATCCATGACTTGAATACCATGAAATGAAGACAACTCATCAGCTAAATCATTTGTTGAAGATAAGGTCTTGTTTTCTTGAAAAATAGGGTTTGTTCCATAAGTTGTGAAGAATATTTAAAATTTCAAGTGGTGATGAGTTCTGTAATAGCTCATTCAAACATTTGAAGCATTAGTTTTTAGATATGTAACTTTTTTAAGAGATAAGGTAGTTGATGTAATAAGTAGCAGTTTGAGTCCTATTAGGAAAAGGACTATTTTAGAGTGTAGCTGTCATTTTATCATTAAATCACATGTTTTCCTTTTATGCAATGTCTCATAGGAAAATTTTGACGAATCTAGCTAAGAGGCAGATCATCTCTCATGTAATAGGGTTTATTCGAAATTGTAAAGGTTTCGAGATTTTTTTTCAATACTACAGCTTTATGTAAATTGACTGATATCAGTAATACGGAGGAACTTTTCTTAACAGACCTGAGATTCTGATGGAGCTTTCAATTCTTTTCTAATCTATATTTTTATGTGTATCACTTGTCATAGATTCCATCCTTATTACTCAGAATTCATATGTTTATGATCTGACTTCCTATATTGATGAAATGATTGTGTTTCCCTATGTTCTATGTGTGATTTTCATTTGTTAAAAACTCTTACCTGCCTCAGCTTCGATGTCAAGAGACATTACTACTAAAATACTGATTTTTTGACTCGATCAGCCCAATGATTGCATACCTATACCCTTTTCAGCCTACACACATCACAATCAAGTTATTTTTCAAATAGAGTTAGCCATCTAGTTTCATCATTATCAAATATCATTAACCCCTTTGAGAGAGCCCTCTCAGACTAAAGAGGCTAAGCTTCAGCTAGAAGTTGGTTTGAAACATTTACATAAAGTTTCTTGATCAACAGCCAATCAAGTGCAATTTTGTGATAACATTTTGGTGCGTCTGCTGGGAGCCTGAAGATTATACATTCCCGAAATTTTGACGCTTAAATTTTGAAGGTAGCAGGAGCATAGAATCTGATCGAGGTTGCATCTGCCTTGGTGACTCCATTTGAAATTCATATGATCAAAGGTGGTTTCGAAAAGGAGATACACGAGGAGTAATCCTGACCCAGATCCACCTACCATTATAGACAATCCTAACACCATCTCCGAAGGCATTCAATGCATTTCTGAAATATCAGGTACTCTGTTACATACAAAATACTTGTCCTCTGAAGTTTTAAGAAGTCTCAAAGACAATAAATTTGATGATAAAATTCAAGAAGTCTTGTTTAGGTCTGAAAGTGAAAAAGGGTTTACTGAAATTGTCTTAGACCTACATAGAAGAGGTATTGACACCTCAGCCTTAGTAACTCAAAAACGTAAAGAAGAGTTCTGGGAAGCAGTCACTTCAGAGTTACTATTAGAGAAAGAATATTTGGATAGGTTGAACGAACTAGACCCATTTGAAATTTTATTAAGAAGTAAAACTGGTGTCCCTCTTCTTTATTGGAGTTCAATTGTGACTGTACAACAAAGAACAAACAGTCCTCCTCCTAACAGTTCCTCTTCCTCTACTGTTGTTGTCCATAAAACTACCACAGTCCCAGTCATCATTGCTGGAAATCTGCCACCTCCACCTGCTGCTACACCTGCTAGGTATGCCCCTCTTATTCTTCTAGCTTTCCTAAATTCCCTTCCTTGTAAATATTATGCTAGAATTAAAATTTGGGGAAGTGATGAAGAGATTATAGCTAAATAACATCTAGATCCATTCAATGAGTTCATAGACAGGGAGGAGGTTGACCATGAGGATGTCAATATGAGATTATTTTCTCAAAGCTTTACTGGCGAAGTCAGGAAGTGTTTTAAAGCCCTCACACAAAGAAGCCTAAATAATTAGAATGAATTTGAAGATAGCTTCTTGAGGAAGTGGGGAAATAGAACCAACTTTGCACAAGCCCTCACTGAGTATAATAGTTTGAAGAGAGTTGTTGATGAAACTGTTCAAAACTTTTCAAAAAGATTTAACAAAGTTTATGAATCCATCCCTGCCCATCCAAAGCCTCCACTAGGAGCATCTTAGCTAAGATATGCTGAAGCCTTTGATTATGAATTTTCTATTCTGCTAAGAGAAAGAGAAACCCCTTAACTTGCTGAAATGAAAAATGATGCAGTGAAGGTGGAGGTCAATATGATAGCAGCAAGAAAGTATAAGATGGGAAAGACTAAATTGAAAGAAGAAGATAAGCCTTCCACCTCAGATGAAAAATTTGATTCCATGATGAAGACAATGGAAAAACTAATGGATAGACTTTCCCTTGGGAATGTCTCTACTCTACCTGCACAACATGAACCTCAGTTTAGAAATCCTCAGTTTAGAAGACCTCAAAACCAGTAGAGACCAAGGGAAAATATAAATTAGCCACATGACCGTCAATTAAGGCCTTGTTTTCAGCAAAACTTAGTTAATGAATAAGATCAACCTGAAATACAAGAAGACTCAAGTCATTTCTTAGATGAAAACATGTCAGCAATGTTTTTGACTAATGAGGAACATGATGAGTCAGATCATGAAGTAAACAATGTTGAGGAACCATATGATTATCTTAAAGGGTATCAACATGCAATATTTGAGATGTAGAAACAGTAAAACCTCAGAAACAGAAATGTGCCAACTACTAAAAATAAAAGATAGCCCAAGAAAGATGCTCCTAAGGCTATTAAGGTTAGGAAAGATACACCACCTCTTCCTCCTGCTAAAGAGACTGAAAAATCTGCCTTTCTTTTCAGCTTGGAGAATGATATATCTAAGATCAAAATCCTAGTACCTTTTGGAGAAATTATTAAGTTGAATGAATATATAAGTAAGATTATAAAAATGTTGAATTCCCATCCAGGAGCTGTTGATATCCTAAATGTTCAAGAAGATAATCCAACCATATACTTGGGTCCAAGATTAGAGAATGAGCAGAATGAAGAGATGCCTGCCTTTTACGTTAGCCTTAGCATTCATGACATGACATTGCATAAAGCCACGTTGGATTTAGGAGCCTCTCATAATCTTATGCCTAAAGTAATCATGGAAAGGATGGGATTGGAAATTACTATAACATATAAGGATTTTTTTTCCTTTGATTCAAAAAAATTTCAATGCATTGGTTTAATAAAATATGTTGTTGTTGGTCTTACACAAGTCCCTGCCAAGACAGTGGTAATGGAAATTGTGGTAGCAGACATTCCACCTAAGTTTGGCATGCTGTTATCAAGGTCATGGGAAAAAAAAATCAATGGTACAATGCATATGGACCTAACCTATGCCATCATTCCTATTTTTGGTTAGCAAAGGAGATTATATAGAGAAACAATGATGGCTTACATGGTAATTAGTAAAGATAAACCTCAAAACTTTCCAATATATTTTGTTGATATTGAACAAGGATCTGATATTGTTTTCAATGAATTGATTGATGAAGCAGAAGATGAAAAGAAAGTAGAAAATCGAAAAATTGAAAATCAACAGACAGAAATTAGTAAATCAGTGAGGAGAAGGTAGAAGGTTTGTGGTTTTTACACTTTGATGGATTAGCAGGAATAAAGGGGGATGGAGCAAGAATTCAGATCACAACTCCAGAAGATGAAAGTAAGTTCTTTTCTTACAAACTGAATTTTGATTGCTCAAATAACTTGGCTGAGTATGAATCATTATTTTTGGGCTTAGAAATTTTGAAAAAAATGGGTGCCCAAAATATTTATGTTTCTGGAGATTCTGAATTAGTTATTAAGAAAGTTGAGGGTGTATATCAAACTAAGGATGTGAGAATGAGGGCATACATAAATTTTATCATGGATATTTCAGTGAATTTCCAAGAATGTTCATTTACTGGGAAGACTATGGACCAAAACTCAGTAGTTGACTCCCTAGTTGTCTCTGCAAGTCTATTTATCATCCCTACACATCATCCATTAGCAAGTTTTTTAGGATGACTAGCAAGTCAAAATTTTATAGAATTGAAAGAAGTGTTTGAAAGTACACAAGTAGATCAACAAAACATGATTACTGAAACAAAGGGAAATTATAAAGTGTTGTAGCTGAAGAATAACTCTATACCCAAAGGTCTCATACCCCTAGAGAAGCTTTTTTATCAGAATGATGCGTTCAAGTCTCCTAGGATACAAGCTGATGACGAGGAGGTTGAGAGTTGTAACCTTGGTACAGTAGAAATGCCAAAAATGATTAAACTTTAAAAGTTTCTTTCAATTGACATGAAACATAAATATATTGAGATATTGAAAAGGTTCATAGATGTTTTTGTGTGGAGTTATGTTGATTTGAAGAAGTATGATCCTACTATCATTCAACATACCATTCCCATTAAGGAAAGTGAAAATCCTTTCAAGCAGGAGCTAAGGAGGATTAATCTAGTTCTCATGCCTTTGATTGAGAAGGAAATCAAGAAACTCTTTGATGCCAGAATTATTGTTCCAATCAGATTCTCAAAGTGTCTTGCAAACTTGGTTCCAGTCAAAAAAAAGAGTGGAGAAATTAGAATCTCCATTGACTTCAAAAACTTGAATAAATCCTCGTTGAAGGACAACTACCATCTCCCAAATATGGACCAAATTTTGCAGAACATTTTTGGTTCCCAAAGGATGTATATGCTTGATGGTTTTTCAGGGTACAATCAGATACTTGTGCATCTAGAAGACCAGGAGAAAACAACCTTTACCACACCATGGGGCACGTTCATGTACACCAAAATGCCCTTTGGTCTGATGAATGCAGGAGCTACATTTCAAAGAGAAATGGACATTGCCTTTGCTAAAGAGAAGGATAAGGTGGTGGTTGTCTATCTGGATGACATAACAGCCTTCTCAAGGAGAGAAGAATATCACTTGAAGCACCTAGAAAAGATTTTGCTGAAGTGTAGAAGGTTTGATATTTCTCTCAATCCCACTAAAAGAATTTTTTCTCTAACTTCAGGGAAGTTACTTGGGAATATTATTTATAAATATGGGATTAATATTGATCCAAACAGGGTCAATTCAATTCAAAAAGTGGATCTTCCTAGAATTAGAAATGAAATTTAGTCTTTCCTTGGAAAGGTAAATTTTGTGAGGAGGTTTATTCCTAATTTTGCTGAGATTCTAAAAGACATAACAAATATGTTGAAGAAAGGAGCTGACATCAAGTCGACAGCATAAGCAAAGCACTCATTTGAGGATATTGAGAAGGCACTCACTCAAGCACCAATGTTGATCAGCCTAGATTTTTCAAAAGAATTTCTATTTTTTACATTTGCATCAGAAAATACAATTGCTGGAGTTTTGCTGCAAAAGGATAGCAAGATACTGAGAAGCCCATTTAATTTTTTAGAAGAACATTGGATAATTCAGAGCTGAAGTACAACATCTTAGAAAATCAGGCCTATGCCTTAGTCAAGGCCATCAAATATTTCAGGATTTACATTTTGCATTATGATGTTATAGCTTTTGTTCCTAATATTTTTTTGAAAGACATTCTAACTCAAGATGATCCTAATGGTAAGAGAGGGAAATAGATTGCTAACTTGTTGGAATATGATATAGAGATTAAGCCCAAAAAATTGGTCAAAGGTGAAGGCCTAGAAAAGCTGATGGCACAGTCAAAATTTGACTGTCTTGACATGAACTTATTGCAAAAATTTCAAAATTATTAGATCAAGATGAAGAGCTGATTCCCATTGAGGAAAAGTACATCATTTCAGATTGATATTAAGACATTTTTTTTGTCTTACATCATCATAGAGCACCTGCTGATTTGAAAAAGTCCAAGGCAATATTTTTGAAGCTAAAGTCTTTGAGGTACTGCATTATTGATAAAACTCTATATTGGAAAGATACCAGTGGTATTATTTTGAATTGTTTGCTAGAAGAGGAGGCTGAAAAAGTGATTGAGGAGTTTCACAAAGGAGATTGTGGAGGTCATAATTATTGGAAGGCTACAACAAATAAGATTCTCAGAGCAGGGTATTATTGGTCTACTATGTTTAAAGATGTCTACAAGAATATTGCTGCCTACCATGAATGCCAGATTTTTTATTGTAATAAGAAGCTTGTTCCTTTACCCTTGATGCCTATCTATGTTGAGGCACCATTTTAGCAGTGGGGGATAGATTTTATTGGTGAGATTCATCCATCATCTTCAGGTAAATGTCGCTGGATTCTGACAGCAAATTATTATTTCACCAAGTGGATTGAAGCAATCCCAACTAGGCAAGAAAATGATTCAGTTATCATTTCATTTTTGGACAATAATATATTGTCTAGGTTTGGCTACCCTATGAATATCATCACTAATAATGCACAAGCATTCAAATCTAAGAAGCTGATCAGTTTTTATCATCAATATCACATTACAGTTGGGAATTCTACTGCATATTATCCACAAGGTAATGGTCTTGTTGAATCTTCTAACAAGAGAACTGTGAGGATTATTAAGAAGGTGTTGCAGGAAAATAAGAATTCATGGCATTTGAATTTGAAGTATGCTTTGTGGGATGATAGAGTGTGCACAAAGACACCAATTGGAAATTCACCTTATGAGTTAGTAAATGGAGCTAAAGCCATCTTTCCTACATCCTTGGGAGTGCCTATCAAGAAGCTGCTGCAAGGATTGGAGGAGGAGCCAAATGAAATTCAGAGGAGGATTAATCAGTTGATAGATTTTCAAGACAAAATGGAGGAAGCCTATAACAGTAATCAACAATCTCAAAATAGAATCAAGAAGACATTTGATAGGAATTTCAACGAGGAAAAATTTCAAATCCAAGATGTGGTTTTGAAATGGGAGGCCAGGATTGAAGAAAAGGAGAAACATTGTAAGTTTGAGAATATTTGGAAAGGTCCATTCAGAGTAGCTGAATTTTATGGGAACAACACTTACATTTTGCAAGAGATGGATGGACAACCTTGTGCTGGAGGACTTGTCAATGATATGTGTTTGAAGCACTATTCCTCTTAAATTCTCTTGTTCATTCATTCCATTGTATATATTCCATTTTATATGTTTTTCTTCTAAAAAATACAATTTGATCATCAATATTAAGCCTGAGGTGAAGGCCATTAGAGTTTGAAGGAAATCTTGGAAAATTTTAGAGTATTTTGTTTTCAAGAAGATGGATAGCAGCACTGGAACTATAGGTTCTTTGGTGTACCATAGGGGCACACTATCCCAAGTGAAGCCATTGTTATCACTTAGAAAAAATAAAGCATCATTTGAAAAATTCATAGAGGTTCATGTGTCAAAGGTAGAGTCATAGAATTCATTTTTCATTAGTTGGTCAAGGAAAAGTTTTAATTATTCTTATTTAGCCTATCCTAAGGTCTAAACCCACCCTCTTTCAAATCCTTTTATGTCACATCAGTCACGATTTTATCACATTTCTCATTTACCAATTTTATAGCACCGAAAGAGTCATTTTAGCCAAGAAACCCTACTTTCATAGCAAAATACACAGAGAAAACACAGTTTTTGCTATGAAACGGCTAAAAATTTCGTAGCGAAATTGCCTAGAAATACACTACGTATGCTATGAAAGTAAGGATTCATGTCGGTCTTGTCAAAATAGTTGTTAGGTGTCAGTAAATGATTGGAAGGGATAGGGTAGATGCCATTCGAGTTAGTTAGGGTAAAGATCAAGGTACAATGGTCATGTCTGAAGTCATCATCACCATTTTAAGTATGTATGAGTCATCATTATGCTATGAGTTGTCATCAAACTCCAAAATATTTCCAAATTGAGTCATTTGTCATTCTCCATTCCCTCTTTGCGTGTTATTGAGCTCTCGAGACTTATTTCAATGAGTCCAAGCTGTGGCTAGTATTTTCAAAGGTTTGCAGCTATCACTAATCAAGCAAGGCAGAGGAGACATTAAAGCACCATGGCTACAAAAAGGAAGACCAACAAAGGTGGTAATTGTCTAAATATGAACCATCAGACATAAACTTGGTAAATGAAGACTCAATAGCTGTAGAAGTTTTTAGAGGAATAGGGTGTTTGTAGTTTTTTCAAAGATTGCAAGGATGCCATGTATATGTCTCTAAAGAATTTTCCCTAAAATTCAATGGAATAGCTACAAAAGTGGGAATGTTGAATCTCACTATAACACCACAGACCATTGTGGTAGCAACAGGGATTCCAAGAGGACAAGAAAATGGTTCAAAGGTTTCAAATTTAACATGGAGGAATGTAAAGAATTTATCAAGCAAGAAAATAGTGAGGTTGACCTTACAAATTCCATTTCAAGGAGCTGCATGAAGGATAATTTCTCAAAGCTACTGCTTATCATTCAGAAATATTTCACTTGTGAAGAGAGATATCATAAAGTTTATTCTTAACACTTCAATATTTTTCTATATTTTGTTGGTAATATATCTCTTGATCTACCTTTCTATTTACATAGAAGCTTAGCAAAAATGGCAGATAAATTTCAAGCTAAATTGGAAGGAAGTGAAACCTCACTTTTTCATGATGGTTTAATAAAATTTATGGTTTTTGTTGCGTTACAAAGACTAGGCATAGACTGGTCTTCTTTTATGTTTTTTAGTGGTTTTGAAATGGATACCATTACCCCTAAAATAACTCCTAAACCTATAGGTATACCACCACATTTAGTGACAGAACAAAGTGAACCAGTAGGGGCAGAGAAAATTTAACCAGTAATGACAAAAACTGAGCAATTGTAGAGACTTGATACACCTATCGTTTCACCTTCAAAACAAAAGTCAACAATGAGAAAACCTGCAAAAAAAGAGCCAAATGTGAGTAAACAAGGAAGCAAAAGGATCAAAAGGAGCGAAAAATTGGCTAAAGGCAATTTAGAAGACATAGTACATGCTATTTCTATTAAAGAGACTCCTATAGTCCAGGTTGAGGATATAGATGAGGGTGGAAAGAAGATCAAGAAAGCCAAATCAGCAAAGAAGTTAGACTTTGAAGGTGAGGATGCAGGTTTTATGTTTTAGGCTAGGAAGCCCATGAAAGGACATGCTAAAAGACTCTTGGAAAGTAGTAAAGAATTTAATCCAGCCACTGAAATTGTCCAGCCACCACAAAGCATTATTGAACTTTCATCTCCTGCAGAAGAAGATCCAGTCATAAAGAAAAAGGAACGAAAGGAGAAAGTCATTGAAAAAACAGAGTTTGAAGCCCCTGAGGAAGATTTTAGGTTAGCTAATCATGAAATAGCAGTAATGAAGAAGGAGGAAAGGAAACATAATGTTCAGAAGGTGCGATTTGAGAAGATGAAAGAGGTTTGGGAAGAGTAGGTTGACAGTGTATCAAATATTGTAGATAACACACAACAATTAATCAAATGGACTATGCCATTAAGGAAGGAAGTGAAACATGTCAGAAGAGTGAATCTGCACTTGGAATATAGTAACAAAAAGTTGAAGAACCAAGTTAAAGACCTCCAAGAACAACTAGAATTGATCCATGACTAGCTGGAGAAGAAGGGTCTAAAAATGACTGTAGTTGAGGAGCTCAGAGCTCAACTCATCATCAATGAAGAAGAAACACCTCAAGACTCTTAGGTTGAGTTGGTTTATGTTTTGAAAGCTCAATGTCATGTTTTGAGTTGGTTTATGTTGAAAGGTCAATGTCATGTTGTACAGATGGAGGTTACCTTTTTGAAACAAGGAAAAAATCTAGAATTTACACAATTTTCCACAGTTCCGTAGCGTTTCCTAGGCTTGAAGCTAGGAAAACACTATGAAAACTCCCGTAGTTGTCTTTTTACTTATAAAACCACTTTTGGTAGCTTTCAAGGAGAGGAAATGATAGTGAGGATGTGTGAGGTCATGATAAACACAATGCAGGAGTAAAGAATAAGAAATTCTGATGGGAAAGGCCATTTTGTGTAGGCTACGAAACTACCATGCCTTCGTAGCGAGTTGTTTTGAAGGTTTCTGAGTAGGTTTATTGGCACTTTTGTATAGGTGGAAACTTTCAAAATGTCAAGGGACTTTTCCAGCATTCTTCAATGACTTGAAGACCATTAAATGAAGACAACTCATCAGCAATCATTCATTGAAGACAAGGTCTTATTTTCCTGAAAAATAGGGTTTGTCCCATAAGTTGAGGAGAATATTTAAGATGTCAAGTAGTGATGAGTTATGTAATAGCTCATTCGAACATGTGAAGCATTAGTTGTCAGATATGTAACTTTTTTAAGAGATAAGGTAGTTGATGTAATAAGTAGCAATTTGAGTCCTATTAGGAAAAGGATTGTTTTAGAGTGTAGCTGTCATTTTCTCATTAAAGCACATGTGTTCCTATTATGCAAGGTTTCATAGGAAATTTTTGATGAATCTAGCCAAGAGGCAGATCATGTCTCATGTAATAGGGTCTATTAAAGGGAATATATTCGAAGTTGTTAAGGGTTGAAGATTTCTTTTCAATACTGAAACTTTATGTAAATTGAAAGATATCAGTAATACAAAGGAATTTTTCCTGATAGAAATGAGATTCTGATGGAGTTTTTAATGCTTTTCTGATCTATATTTTTATGTGTACCACTTTCAGTAGATTTCATCCTTATTACTCATAATTCATATGTTTATGCTCTGACCTCCTATATTGTTCAAATGACTGTGTTTCCCTATGTTCTATGTGTGATTTTCACTTTTTAAAGAATCCTACCTGCCTCAGCTTCCATGTTAAGAGACCTTACTACTGAACTATTGATTTGTTGACTCCATAAGCCCAATGATTCCAGACCTATACTCTTTTCAACCTACACACATTAAAATCAAGTTATTTTTCAAATAGAGTTAGCTATATAGTTTCATCATTATCAAATATCATTAACCCCTTTGAGAGAGCCCTCTCAGAATGAAGAGGCTAAGCTTCAGTCACAAGCTGGTTTGAAACTGTTACATAGAGTTACCTGATCAACAACCAATCAAGTGCACTTTTGTGATAACACACCCTCCATGATATATATGGATATATATATATATAGTGGACATTTGCAATTATTTTTAAATTACTATTTAAAATAAATTCAAAATATTTCAAAAATTTAATGTAATTTAGTACACAAATTATGTAAAACACAACTTTCAAAGAACTAATTAATGCGTGAAACTCAATTTAAACAAAAAATTGTTGAATTCCTTACATTTTAATTTTATAAAAATGTGCAGTTCACCAAGTTGCATTTTACGTGGTTGGACCACACTTGGTATATAATTGAAAAGAACACATGGTCATTAAAAATGATGATTTTATAAGTAGAAAGCCCACACATATCAAAGATATGTTACAGTTTCCATCAATAAATTTTGAAGGAGAGTGTCTCAACACTAATTCATCTTTGAGAGATGAATCTTGAATTCACATTTCCCCGTATAATAAAAATTCATCTATTAATTCATATTTGATAGATGAATCTTGAATTTCCATTTTCCTACACAATATATCACCAAATATATTATTAACATTTTCACAATGTCTTATACTAAAAAATTTAAATTGGCTAACAATATTGTTTTCTTTTCCATGCATTTTTTTTAGCCTCTCCTTCTTAACTTGGTACAAGCCTTTTATATGGTTGCACACAAGTTCAGAATTGGTGAAAACTACAATTCCATTTGATCCATACTCCCTAGCTATTCCCAAGCCTTCTATGAATGCAATATAATATTCCTCATTGTTTTTTGTTCTTCCCGGTATATTAATTTTCCTTTAGAGGACCTTGTTAGTCGCAACATTTAAAAGCACATATGTAATCATTGCTTTCACTAGATTGGGATAGCAAGAAACATCTATGAATAATGTACATTTTTCAATGATATTTAGTGGGTTTTTTTATCCCTGAAAAAAAAAAACAAATTCAATAAAATATATTAAATTAACATTTATTGCAAATGCATGGGAGAAATGACATGTGCATGGTTTGTCTTAAATTTTGCCTTAAATTTTATGGGAGAAATCACATCTAGAAATGACATGCCTTAAAGTTGTCCTTGCCTATATTTTAAGGGGGAAATGACATGTACATGGTTTGCCTTAACATTTGCCTTATAGTTTATGGGAGAAATGACATAGAAATGACATGCTTTAAAGTTTGCCTTAAATTTTATGGCATAAATGACACATGTATGGGAGAAATGACACATGTACATGGTTTGCCTTAAAGTTTATGGGAGAAATTACATAGAAATGACATGTACATGGTTCCAAAAATAGTAGCAAATGCTAGAAATGACATGTATGTACATAAACACACCTTCATGTTTTTACCTTTGTTGATCTTCCCAATATATTCATTTTACTTAAAGTTTGCCTTAAGTTTATGGGAGAAAGCCTTGAGTTTGTGGGAGAAATGACACATTTACATGGTTTTCCTTAAATTTTTCCTTAAATTTTATTCATTATCCTTAAATTTTTCCTTGAGTTTATGGGAGAAAATCTTGAGTTTATGCGAGAAATGACACATGTACATGGTTTGCCTTAAATTTCGCCTTAAATTTTATTCATTTTCCTTTTGCCTTGAGTTTATGGGAGAAATCCTTGAGTTTGTGGGAGAAATGACACATGTAAATTGTTTGCCTTAAAGTTTGCCTTACATTTTATTCATTATCCTTAAAGTTTTCCTTGAGTTTATGGGAGAAAGCCTTGAGTGTTTGGGAGAAATGCAATATGTACATGGTTTGCCTTTAATTTTGCCTTAAATTTTACTCATTTTCCTTATAGTTTGCCTTGATTTTATGGGAGAAATAAAATAGAACTGACATGTACATGGTTCTAAAACACTAGAACATGCCTTAAATTTTATCATAGAAATGACATGTACATGGTTGTCCTTAAATTTTGAAGTTTTCCTTGATTTTACGGGATAAGTGGGAGAAATGACATGTATGAACATGGTTTTACTTAAATTTTGGATTAAATTTTATGGGAGAAATGACATATAAATGACATGTACATGGTTCCAAAAACACTAGCAAATGTCTTAAAGTTTATGGGAGAAATGGCATGTACAGAAATGGATATTACAATGAAGAAATTCTATTTAGATCTGTTATAGAGATTAAATGTAGGGGCATTTACTAGATATGTCACCTTTGAGAAATGATGATATCTAAAGGCTACCTTGCCCTTTATAGACTCTTCCTTAGAATTTTTAGAAATTAACACTCAACAGATAGACTCAAATCCTATGGAAGTTTAGCCACTTTAGGTTCGGTTTTTAGGCCTTAAATTTTGCCTTGAATTAATGGGAGAAAGCCTAGAGTTTGTGGGAAAAATGACATGTGCATGGTTTTCCTTAAAGTTTTCCTTAAAGTTTATGGGAGAAATCACATCTAGAAATGACATGCCTTAAAGTTTTCCTTGCCTAGAGTTTAAGGGAGAAATGACATGTACATGGTTTTCATTAAATTTTTCCTTGAATTTTATGGGAGAAATGACACATGTACATGGTTTTCCTTAAAGTTTTCCTTAAATTTTAAGGGAGAAATGACACATGTACATGTGGTTTTCCTTAATGTTTGCCTTAAAGTTTATGGGAGAATTCACACATGTATGGGAGAAATGATATGTGTACATGTTTTTCCTTAAATTTTATGCGAGAATTCACACATGTATGGGAGAAATGATATGTGTACATGGTTTGCCTTAAAGTTTATGGGAGAATGACATAGAAATGACATGTTCCAAAAAAAATTGGCAAATGCCTTAAATTTTATCGAATAAATGACATTTACATGGTTATCCTTAAAGTTTGCCTTGAGTTTGTGGGAGAAATGGGAGAAATGACATGTATGTACATGGTTTTCCTTAAATTTTATGAGAGAAATGATATAGAAATAACATGTACATGGTTCCAAATAGACTAGAAAATGCCTTAAACTTTATGGGATAAATGGCATGTACATAAATTGATATTACAATGAAGAGAAAATGCCTTAAAGTTTATCTGAGAAATGACATGTATATGGTTATCCTTAAATTTTTCCTTGAGTTTATGGGAGAAATGGGAGAAATGCCATGTATGTACATGGTTTTCTTTAAGTTTTTCCTTAATTTTTATGGGAGAAATGACATGTACATGGTTCCAAAAACATTAGAAAATGCCTTAAAGTTTATGGGAGAAATGGCATCTACAGAAATGGATATTAGAATGATATTACAATGAAGAAATTCTATTTAGATCTTTTCCAGAGACTTGAATTTTATGGGAGAAATGACATGTATAGAAATGGATATTACAATGGTATTACAATGAAGAACTTCTATTTAGATCTGTTCTAGGGATTGAATATAGGGGAATTTAATGGATATGTCACCTTTGAGAAAGGATGAGATCTAGAGGCTACCTGGCCCTTTACAAACTCTACATTTAGAACTTGTATAAGTTAATACTCAACAAAGAGACTGAAATCTTATGGAATTTCATCCACTTTAGGTACAGTTTTTAGGCCTTAAATTTTGCCTTGAATTAATGGGATAAAGCCTTGATTTTTTGGGAGAAATGATATGTGCATGGTTTTCCTTAAAGTTTGCCTTAAAGCTTATGGGAGAAATCACATCTAGAAATGACACACCCTAATGTTTTCCTTGCCTAGATTTTAAGGGAGAAATGACATGTACATGGTTTGCCTTAATGTTTTCCTTATACTTTATGGGAGAAATGAAATTTCCTTATACTTTATGGGAGAAATGACATAGAAATGGCATGACTTAAAGTTTGCATAAAATTTTATGGGAGAAATGACACATGCACATGGTTTTCCCTAAATTTTTCCTTAAAGTGTGTAGGAGAAATTACATGTACATGGTTTGCAAAATTATTTTATGCACTTACTAAAATTTATGGGAGAAATGGGAGAAATGACATGTATGTACATGGTTTTCCTCAAAGTTTATGGGAGAAATGACATAGAAATGACATTTAAATGGTTCCAAAAACACTAACAAATGCATTAAAGTTTATGGGAGAAATGGCAGGTAAAGAAATGGATATTACAATGAAGAACTTCTATTTAGATTTGTTCCAGAGATTGATTGTAAGGGCATTTACTGGATATGTCACCTTTGAGAAAGGATGAGATCCAGAGGCTACCTGGTCCTTTACAAACTCTACCTTTAGAACTTGTAGAAGTTAACACTCACTAGACAAACTGAAATCCTATGTAAGTTTAGCCACTTTAGCTTCGGTTTTTAGGCCCTAAAGTTTGCCTTGAATTAATGGGAGACAACCTTGAGTTTGTGGGAGATATGGCATGTGCATGGTTTGCCTTAAATTTTTCCCTAAATTTTATGGGAGAAAACACATCTAGAAATGGCATACCTTAATTTTTGCATTGCCTAGAGTTTAAGGGAGAAATGACATGTACATGGTTTGCCTTATACTTTATGGGAGAAATGACATTGCCTTATAGTCTATGGGAGAAATAACATAGAAATGACATGTACATTGTTTGCCTTAAATTTTTCCTTATAGTTTATGGGAGAAATGACATTGCCTTATAGTTTATGAGAGAAATTACATAGAAATGACAAGGAAATGACATAGAAATGACATTCCTTAAAGTTTGCGTAAAATTTTATGGGAGAAATGACACATGTACACAGTTTTCCTTAAAGTTTACCTTAAAGTGGTAGTCATTTGCACTTACTAAAACAACTAGTGGTAGTGGTTGATGAATTTATGTCAAAAGTCACACCTTGATGAGTTTGTGGGAGAAATGACATGCACATGGTTTTGTAAAATTATTTTATGCACTTACTAAAACAACTAGTGGTAGTGGTTGATGAAGTTATGTCAAAAGTCACACCTTGATCGGTTTGTGGGAGAAATGACATGTACATGGTTTTCCTTAAAGTTTAGCTTTCCTTAAATTTTATGGGAGAAATCACATCTAGAAACCTTCACTTTCACATCTATAAATAGGCTAAGAACATTAAAAAGGAATTTTCAACTTGCATTAGTTATGTCCTTAACAAGAAGTATTATTTAGAACCTAACAGATTGTCTAATAATTTATAATAATGTCATTTTTGGCTCATGCTATCATTCATCCTTGATATGTACAAAAATTTTACAACTTAAACATCAAACTACACTATCATAATATCATTGAACATAATATAGATTAATAATATCCATTACATTATAAAACACTCCACTTTTAACATTTTACAATATTAGAAGCATCATGGAAGGTGTAAATTTAGGTACATTAATAAAAGATAGTTCTAGCATCAACATAAACCTATAGTAGAATTACGGTAAGAAACAAAGGGTCTTCATTACTCAAATAAACCATTTATATCAATCATTCCTATTAACATCATTCCTCCAAATGCATAAAATGATAAATAACTTCATTAATCAAATAAACCATTTCTATTAATCATTCCTATTAACATCATGCCTCCAAATTCATAAAATGATAAACAACTACTGGTAGTGGTTGAAAAAGTTATGTCAAAAGTCACACACACAACTCTACTCTTTGAACATGGATTGTTGATTGGATTATAAAATTTACAAAATTATATATGGATTGTTTATTGAGGCTTTCTAATGAATAATAGGCTAAGGTGTATATAAAGTATTTGATTGAACTTATGAGTTTTATTCATAATTTTTATTGGAGTAGATGCGTGGGTAGCAGTTGTAGTTGCCCTTTCAATTTTACAAAAGTAAATATGGATTGTTGATTCAGGATTTCTAATGAACAATAGGCAATGGGCATGCAAGAATATGGTTCCATGATTATAGACACGTTAGGTAATGTAATTAACAATTAATAAGCTCACTTGAAATTTGCAAAGAATGGTAAAGATGCTTTATTATTTTTAATATTGTCACAATGGAGGTGAGAAAATAATGCCACCATTTATGCAGGGATTACTATAAAATACCAACTACTTTTGCGGTCAAGCGTTTTTGTTTCTACTTAAGAAGGAAAGGTGCAAGAAAAATTTAAATACTACAACAGGAAGCAAATATCAATGATAAAGCTACAATTAAGGAAGAAGGTACTCAAGAGTCTCTCTGATCCCAACAGCTTTGACATCAGCACCTGGTGGATGCTTGGCTTATGAAGAAGATCCTCCATAACAAGGAAACATACGGCAGTACATTCTGGTTCAGGACCTTCGATAGAAATACATGGAATGCTTAATTTATATTTAATACATAGAGTCTTCCCCCTCTGTGATAAGACCAAAAATGTCAAATCCGGTTGAGCAGACTGATCGACAGATGGATACCAAAAGATGGGAACAAGGAAACAAGTAAAATATAGGAGGGGATACTTTCAAGTGGGTGGTATAAACCTATGAATCCGATAGACCTTGTTGCTTAATAGGTCTATAAGAGATTTTCTTTTGGAATAAATAGATTTTGAACTACTGACCCACAATGAAACAAGGGGGGTGTGATATAATTGGCTATCACCAATGGGCTATCAACAAGGACTACCTCCTATGAATGATACTTTCTATTGGCGACCACCTCCTCCTTATTGGCGACCACTGTCTACGATTGGCTACGACTTTGCAAGAAAATTTTAAATATTACAAGAGGAAGAAGAGACCAGTGATAAAGCTACAATTAAGAAATAAGATACTCAAGGTACAACATGGGATATAAAGTCACAATTGATTTCCTTTATTCTTAACATGAAAGGAAATGCTATGAAACATTTCCTTGCTAAAATTTGGAGGGTGGACTATTTCATAATTTGGGGTATATTTTTAAGGTATAATCTATGCAAACATTTGAGGGTATTGCATAGAGCTAACAACAATCAAATATCATTGTTTGGGTAGGTACGTTTGTTGCGCTAATACATTTCTAAAAATAAAATTGTATAGCAAAGGTACTAGAGCTAGACGATGCATAGGAGGATTTTTTTCTACCTAGAATTTCAGAGATGACAAGACGATGAGGCAGGAGTTCGCCGAGATCACTGAAGATTTCATAAAGTACGCAGATTAAAAATAACCCGCGAAAAGAAAAAAATGAGTAATAAAATTAAAACAAAAAAAAATACAAAAAAAATAAAACAGTGGAATATCTTTCTCACCTCCTTGCCCTTGCAACATCAAACAAATGACACAGAAAACAACAAATGCAGATGCCAGATAGGTAGATGACACAGACGTGGCAATGGTAACAAGCCTGAAACCTCTTAAGGTTTGCGAGGGGGTGGGGGGGGGGTATATCTATAAGAAAAATTTTGGTCAAATTATTTTAAAAGTTGGGTGGAACTAATAGTTCAACCAAACTATCAGTTTCTATGAAATTGGGTGGCGATTTTTCCCATCTTCAGCCAAAAATATGTTTTCCCACATCGTCAATACACCGTCAATGTAAACGACAGAATTAGTTTGGCCAAAATAATTTCTAAAATTCTGCTGAACTTTCAAACAGTTCGGCCGAACTATTGGGAAAATGAATTTTCCAACCCCAGTTCTCACAAAAGTGTAACCCACCTTCACATTTTTACCCTTAGCTGAGTTAAGCTATTTACAACTTGCACAAAAACATGCACCACTACACTTCCAACTCTGTTACAACTAGAATCACTCAGTTACAAGTATAATTATTTTGAATGTCCCACCAACCAACCTCTAACTCGAAATTCACTTAGCTAACTGATTTTCCACTTCACTTAGCTATTTTCAAGTCCACGTTGAGAATAGATTAGATTTTAATGTCCATATAAATTAAGGAATAATAAAAATAGACATGCACCTAAAAATAGCCTGTGGACTAGTAGGTGCTTAATTTTCACTAGCATCATGGGTGCCAAAACAATTTCTTGTTGAATCTCAATAGCCCCTCTCATCAAGAAAGGGATTATCCTTCACCCCAATCTTGTCTCTGTGGTATTCGAATTTTCTCCTGGTGAGTGCCTTCGTCAGAATATTTGCATCCTAATATTCCCTAGGAATGTACTGAAGCAACATAATTCACCTTTGCACACAATCTCTATGATGATGGTATCAGATATCTATATGATTGGACCTATCATGAAACACAAGATTAATTAAGAGTTTAATGCAACTATGTTTATCACAATGAATCATTGTCAGATCAATTTGAGAACCAAACAAGCCAACCAAGATGTTTCTCATCCAGATAGCCTCACATGCAGCTTGAATTTCTACCATTTATTCCGCTTTCCCTGAACTAAGTGCCACGGACCTATGCTTCCTTCTATACCAAGAAACAACTGTAGATCCAATGCTAAAGACCCCCCCCTGATGTGTTATTTCTTTCCAATGGACTACCAGCCCAATCCGCATTGGTGAAGCCACGAAACTTCACTCCATTCGTATTTCTGTACCATAAACCATATTTTGATGTGTCCCTTAGGTATCTCAGACATGATTCCCCATATTCCAAAAGAGCTTGGTAGGCTTAACCATAGCTTGGCTCAACTGGTTAACCGCATAGAAAATTTCCGGTCTCATGTTCACTAGATACATTAGTGAACCCACTAAATTTCGATACACAATAGGGTCCACTACCTCTCCAGAAGTAGCATCCTCTTTCCTCCAATGTCCTGGAAGAGGAGTATCTATGGGTTTGCAGCTCTCCATGTTAAACTTACCCAGTATCTCCTTCACATACTTTCCTTGAGACAAAAAAGTTCACCAACTCGCTGCCATATTTCCAATCCAAGGAAATAGTGGAGGCCCATATCCTTCATTTCAAACTCCCTTGGAAGATCCTCCAATCAAAATTAAATCATCAACATAAAGAAAAATGATCAATAACTTACCCTCAACCACAATCTGGTACACGTTTGCATCTGCTTCACTTTCTATGTACAGCTCTTCCTCAATGACACCATTAAGAAACACAGTTTTCACATCCATCTGATGAATGCACAAGCCGATCTGCACTGAGAGTGAAAGGATGGTCCTTATGGAAGAGTACCTAGTGACAAGTGTAAAGGTCGCATCATAATCTATCCCCTTGATCTGTGAGAAGCCTTGGGCCACAAATGTGGCCTTGTATTTCTCCACACTCCCATCATTGGCTTGATTTACCTTGTAGATCCATCTTGAACCTATGACTGATTTATGGACGCCTCTACATGAGTGGCTTCCTCGACTCCATGAACCTCCTCATGTGGCTGATCCACATCTTGAGACTCATCTTTGGGAACCAATAGTTCCTCCTCCACATGTAAGTCCAACTCCCTCTCAAGCGACAAATGCATGTCTTTCCCCTCATCAAATTTTATATCCTGTTACACAACAATCATTTTTCTATTTGGAAAATACACATGATAATTATGGGCTGTTTTTGTGTACCCCACAAAAATCCTAACTTTAGCAATCGGCTTCAACTTCTTCCTAGCGTCCTTGGTCACATGCACATAAACATATGAGCCAAAAATCTTAAAGTGTGAAACATCTGGTTTCTTACCAGAGAAAGCTTCTTCAGGTGTACTCATGCCAAGTAATCTATGAGGACAACAGTTCTGCACATAAACCGTAGTTTTGCATGCCTCCACCCACAAATGAATTGGTAGGCCATGATCATGAAACATTGCTCATGTTGCACCCACAATCATTCTGTTCTTCCTCTCCACGACCCCATTCTATTGTGGATTATGAGGTGCTATCAATTCTCTTCGAATTCCTTCTTTTTTTAAAAAGTTCTTGAATTATTTAGATATGTATTCTCCACCATTATCGCTCCTAAGAGCCTTCACTTGCTTCCCTGACTCTTTCTCCTCCAATGCCTTAAACTCAAAAAAGTTAGACAATGTTTGATATTTCTTCTACATGAATAAGATCCAACATTTACTAGAAAATTCATCAACAAATATTACATATTACTTATGTTTTGATGTTGAAGCAACCGAGAATGGTCCACACACATATGTGTGAACTCTCTCAAGGATCCTCGAAGCACGGTTTTCCTTCTCATGAAAGGTGGAATTTACATACTTCCCCATCGTGCAACCTTTTTTCTAATCTAACTCAGCAAGTGTTCCCATTGGAAGTCCAGTAGATATTTGTTGCATAACATTTAAGGCTCCATGATGAATATGGCCCAGTCGCCTGTGCCATAAATTTCCCTCATCCCAGCGCACTGCTTTTTCTACCATGCCCATCATGGTAGCGCATGAATATACCTCTAGCTTATAGAGATTCTTAACTCGAATCCCTATCCTCTTTCCTTGAACTGTTGTTTTATGTTGTAGGAAATCCTTTCCATCACTAAAAACAATGTCATAGCCTCTATCATCCAACATTGTGACTGAGGCCAAATTTTTCTTTACACCTGGTACATGCATTACATATTTTAATTGAAATGGTTTACTTCACTCCCTCTGAAATGTAATAATACCAATCTCAGTAGCATTGTACCATTCATCGTTGACCATCTGAATATTCATCTAGAGATTTTTCTCCTCCAAATCACTAAAAATTTCCTTATCTCCCATCATGTGAAAGGAAGTGCCACTATCCAAATACCACACCAATCCCAATGCAATTGAAACCATGCATGTAATCAAGGAGAATTCAAGCTCAAATTTCGAGGCAAGGGCCTTTCCAGTTGCAGATCGAGCGGGCTTCTTGTTATTCTTCTTTTATGGATAGTTAGTAGCAAAATTCCCATCTTCGTGACATTGAAAACACTTCACCTTGGACATGTCTTGCTTCTTGCCTTTAGGCTCAGATTTAGAATGGAATGTATTCCCCTTCCCCTTCCTTTCCTTGGCAGCCAAAACGCAATCCTCTTCATCATCATTCTTTGATGAAGAGCCATCTATGTTGTTCTGGCTGAACTCCTCCTACACCATATTTGACCACAGTCGTTCCCAATCCAATAAATTTTCCCATCATTGACAGAGTCTTCATAACTGTGCCAACCCTTAGGAAGTCCTAGGAGAGCCAAAATCACCAAATCATCATCAGTGACTGTTATTCCCACACTCCCCAGCTCATCCCAATGTTGGACAAACTTTGTGAGATACTTTGTAATGGTGTCTCCCTCTTCCATCTTGATCTTCCTAAGTTTATCATTGAGCACCAATTTCCTATGGTCACTGCTTCTTTGGAATAGATCCGTCAAAAACTTTCACATAGATAATGGTGTGGCTTTCCCATGGAGGTTTCAGATAATGTGGTCTCCTACTCCCTCCAAGAGGATCCTCCTCGCCTTTGCCACTTTATTTTTCCATGCATCAAGATTGCCAACACCGCCAACATCTGGCTTAGGAACATCATTTTCAATGAATTCCTTCAAGCCATTGTGTTCGAGCACTGCCTCCATCCTTTCCTTTCAAGAAATGTAGTTCGAACTACCCTCAAGTGCATAATCTAACCACAAGCCATTGAAAGCCATTTCGATCTTGAATCAGTTGTAGCACCATTTAAGTATTTCTGCAAATTCGAATTTTACCTAGTTACAAACATAGCTCTTGCTTCACTTCTACAATTTCATGTTCTCTGCTACCATGTAGAAACTATACAATATGCATGTATATATTGGATTCACCCAATCTAAAAATATGCTAAAGATAAATATGAATCTCTTGTACAAATCTTTTTGGAATTATAAACACAATCGCCAATCACATGAACATGAAGAAATATCAATCACACACAACACAGAGAATTTCCCGGGGAAAGCTTATAGCTAAAAACACCAATATATTCTATTATATATTATACCACGGATCATGAAACAATTACATACAAAAATATTCTCAAAAGAGCCCTCAGCACATCAGATAATTGTCTCACACTGTCAAACAAAAATTGGCAAATCCCTTAGCCAATTTACAATCTCCAGATAGCCTACCTTCACTGCACAATCCTTGCTGAAATAAATCCCTGAATTGATGCCTTATTTTCTGCCTTGACTGTGCAAATATCATGGGCACATCCAATGTGTGTGTGCCTGAAATTATGCAAGTGGATAATGTCACAACTGATAGTTAACCTCCCTTTAACCTAGAACTCAACTGGGTCTCCACTGGATCTGACGTGCATGCAGTTAATAATAGTAAATATTCAGTTGCATGTGAGATCACTACATGTGAATTAATTAATATTTAATTCACTTGATCTCTCACTAGTGTATCTTTAGTTACAACTAGCACAATTGAGTTTAACTCACTTAACTGAGTTAAACTAATTACAACTTGCACAAAATCATGCACCACTACACTTCCAACTCTGTTAGAACTAGAATCACTCAGCTACAACTAGAATTATTCTGCATGTCCCACCAACCAACCTCTAACTCAAAATTCGCTTAGCTAAGTGATTTTCCACTTCAGTGAACTATTTTCAAGTCCACATTGAGAATAGATTCAGTTAACTATTTTCACTAGGATCATGGGTGCCAAAAAAAATTCTTGTTGAATCTCAACACTCTAACTATGGCTATTGTTCATGATTTGTAAATTTACTGGGTGGTTGATCAATGCATGGAATAACAAGTATTGTTGCAACTAGTTAAAGAGGGCTTGGAGCCATCTTGGTGATTCTTAGATGAAATTCAGAAGTTTATGATCATATATGCATTCATGACCTGTAGCTTTCATGTTTTCCATATGTTTAACGAAAATTTATTTATATATTAGGCATGTATAGGTCAAGATCTTATTCAAGTTTGAATTTTTGGCATTGTTTTCATCTTAATTATGATTATGGAAAGTTACAAGAAAATATATGTAGTGGTATAGAGGCTTTCCTGAAAAAGTGGCATAGATCTCGCGAACCCATGCAGTTAACTATGAAAATCGAGTCATAATCCCATGTAGATGGGATTATTAGTCTAATTAGAGCTTCATAACTGAATGCATGCAATCTCATGGGTGCGGTTGGAGGATAATCCTAGTGAAAAATAGTTCCAGCTAAGGGATTGATCATCTTAGGTGGCTTGTAGGCTCATGAGTGGTTTGTAGTCCCTGTGGGATGTCATTTTATTGTTGGTTTGTCAGCCCCACTTCCATAACTGGAACTTGGAGGACAGGTCATATCAAAGTAACACTCATCTCATGTTTACCCTCAAGAGCTTGTAAAAGTGGGCAAATGTGGGAGGAGTCGGTTACAATATCATACTAAACCGATCGGTTAAACATAAAGGTTTAGTAATAAAATAATTAATGAGTGAGGATGTTGATATTTCGGGACAACTAAATGGTATATTAGATTAGGTTTGATATGAAAGACATACATGAGAATTAGTTTACGAATAAAAGTGTTACCAATGTTTCTTTGTTATTCTATAAAATGATTCATGTTATGGTATCAAAGAAGGTTGTGTGTATGGTAAGGAGTGAGAGAGAGAGAGAGGTAATCTTATTTGATAATATCAAAAGTATTATTTAATTTAATTTATAGATATAACAAAGAGATATAGTTGGTTTTTGTGGGGTTTATTGCCCATTAAGTTGTATATTCAAATTTCATGGAAAGGGATTGAGGGTAAGATCCACCTTTGGGAAATTTGTTATCCCAAAGGGTGTCCAAACTCTATTTAGCCTCACTAATATAAATCAATTTTTATTTGGTGTAAGAAAGTAGGAGTATCTAAGAATGGAGAGCTATGGATGGTTTCCATGTATTTTTTCTTGTCATGATGGATCTACTGTAGATTTGATTTGAATCATGATATGTTTATGAAATAAGTTCTTTGTTATGGATATTTGACAAAGAATGCATATGTTGATAGTCTGAGTAGAGAAGGAAAGACAAAGATAATGCATATATTGATAGTGTTGTGTATTCTAAAGTAAATACAGAGAGATTAAGCTATGAAAAAAATATTTAGCACTCAACTTTATTTTTGTGATGTGCTAAATCCTAATTCATTATATTTGAAACTTTTATGTCATGGACTTTTTTTTAAGATGTAAGAGAGATAATTAAACAAGGGGCTAACTATGGTTCCATCTTATAATTTTCAGGCCCATACCGATCTCTTTTATTTTTCTGTAGGGTTTAGTCCCCATTAAGTTTTAGGATTAAACTTCATGGGAAGGGGTTGATGTTAGGATACACCTGTGGGAATACGTGATCCCTTATGAGTGGTGAATTAATCACGAACTAATTTACTCCTACCAAATAATACCCTAAAAAACACTTTCCATTCATTTTCAAACCTCCATCATGCAACCTTGTTATGAACCTAATAGTCTTGACACACGCATACATACACCTTCATAGAGGCTTCACCTCGTTGACCAATATCTTACCATGTTCAAAGATAAAGGGGATTTTGAAAATATGAAAAATAAAGTCATTATATGGAGGTATTAGGGGAGAGGTGGTGGAAACCAGGGGGGTTATAGGAATTGAGGGGCATAGAAAAGGTAGCTAGTAAAAATAAGGAATTGAGGGGCATAAAAAAAGGTAGCTAGTAAAAATAAAGTATTTTTCTATTTGAAATATATAGTGGGAAGGGGGTTAAAAAAATATTTTGGAATTATTTATCAATACATAGTGAAATTAGGGGCATTCTTAATTATTCTAAAAACAAACATGTTATATAATAAGTGCATCTTTGTGCACTGTCACCTTGAATCTATTTTTAATTTTTTTTATTAATGGGTAAATGGATATACAAGTATAACTATTAATATTTGTTCAACGTATATATGTGGTGATGGAAAGCAAAACCCACTATAAGCAGGTTCACCTTTCATGTAATCATATGAACCTGCAAGCTTCAAATTTTGTGTCAAGCTACAGATTCATAATTCGAAACCCGATCCTGGGACCTACAAGTTATAGGCCCATTATGCTTCTGCAACGCCACTTCAATCCTACATAAAATTACATATATATATATATCGGAAACACATAAGACCAGCAATCCATATATTTTAAACCACACATTGGTCTTCATTTGAACCCAAAGTATCCAATCTATCTTTCGATACACTCGAAGAAAATAATCAAAGTTTTATAAACCCAACCAAATTTTGATCGCGCTTTACCCTGGAGCTCAAACCCCTTCAACCATAATCTTATGACATATTGGTCCATAAATGTCTTAACCTCCGAACACCTCCCGTTCGCGAGAACCATTGGATCTCCGCAGCTTCAAATTGGACGACCATCGCATAAGAATAGCCCCCGAACTTTTTCACCCAATGTTATGCTAAATTAGCATTTTTTCTCCATGACATGTTGAGACATGATTTGATCGCATTCCAATTTTTGAAACCACTCCTGGCTCAAAAGGGGTGCGAAAAAAATGGTATGGTTTTTCAAAACCATCTTCGCTCTCATTAACTCGCAGTTCCACCTTCTCCATTTGCTCACAATCCCACTTCGATTCAATCATGGTTCCAAAACCCATGGTTTTATTATGCCTTAACTTCCCTTCTAGCATTCCTTCGAATAGGCTAGGTTCTATTCTGCCATTTATCCAATATTTGAACTGGGTTTAAAATTCCTCCACCATTCGTCAACGCCTACTCGTGGCTCTAAAGATTTATGACTGTCTCCAAATAAAAAAACCCAACATAGATTCATATCTACCATACTCTACAACAATCTCACGCTATGACATGATAATTTACTTGATCACCATAGATCCTCACAGTGATCGATGGTCGATCAATAACTCATAAAAAAGGGTTAAAAATCATAAAATTAAACGGTAAATAAATATCGATCTTAACACACAAGTACACAGAACTTCCACACAATGCATACTCCGATTATATACAAAAAGAAATTACAGTCTAAGGAATTTTAGCCTTAGTACAAATCCACCTGGGTTACATCGTACTCACTCTCCCTCCCTTTACACATTTCAGACTCGTTGTTATATAGGAGTTACAAAAGATCAAGAATCGGTTGAGATCCACAAATCTCTCCTGAACTTTCTCAAACAAACCCTACATCTTCTATTGCACACCCCTAGCAGTTCATTACACTCAATCAGTTACAGAAATTTAGAATCGGTTTTAACAAATCTTGCCCCAATTTGCATGGCCATTCGCATACTCGCCTTTTCAGCTTCATATTCGAACTTAATTCAATTTTTTTTGGATGCCCCTGCATCATGTGGCCTAGAGAGACTACTTTTATAAGGGGTTGTTTACGGAGGCGGCCTAGATAGACTACAAAAGTTTTGGAAGGGAGTGTGTAGACTACTCTTATACGAATACTACTCTTATATATCATAACTCCAAATATACCAAAAACAAAGAAGAAATCAAATCTTCAAAAATACAAACTTTTACCGAAATTTTAATTATAAAAAAATATTTAATTTCACCTATCAATTTTATATTAAACATTGAAAAATTAAAAAAAATCACAAATGTCTTCGAGAAAAAAAAAACATATTAATATATTAATAGAATAAGATGTCTCTCCTAATCATGAAAAATAAAAACATAACAAAATTTTTAATTTTAAATATTTATGATACATCATATAGTATTAAACTTATTTTAATATGACCATTTTTCAAGTGAGTAATTTTGTCATATTTACAGCAGCAGGATATCAAAGCAAGTAAATTTTCCCATTCTGTTCTTCCTCTCCACGACCCCATTCTATTGTGGGTTATGAGGCACTATAAATTCTCTTCAAATTCCTTCTTTTTTGCAAAAGTTCTTGAATTCGTTAGAGATGTATTCTCCACCATTATCACTCCTAAGAGCCTTCACCTGCTTCCCTGACTCTTTCTCCACCAATGCCTTAAACTCAAAAAAGTTAGAGAATGTTTGATATTTCCTCTACATGAATAAGATCCAACATTTACTAGAAAATTCATCAACAAATATTACATAGTACTTATGTTTTGATGTTGAAGCAACCGAGAATGGTCCACACACATATGTGTGAACTCTCTCAGGGATCCTCGAAGCACGGTTTTCCTTTTCATGAAAGGTGGAATTTACATACTTCCCCATCATGCAACCTTTGCACTAATCTAACTCAGCAAGTGTTCCAATTGGAAGTCCAGTAGATATTTGTTGCATAACTTTCAAGGCTCCATGATGAATATGGCCCAGTCGCCTGTGCCATAAATTTCCCTCATCCCAGCTCACTGATTTTTCTACCTTGCCCATCATGGTAGTGCAGGAATCTACCTCCAGCTTGTAGATATTATTAACTTGAATCCCTATCCTCTCTCCTTGACCTGTTGTTTTATGTTGTAGAAAATCCTTTCCATCACTAAAAACAATGTCATAGCCTCTATCCTCCAACATTTTCAGCGAGGCCAAATTTTTCTTTAGACCTGATACATGCATTACATATTTTAATTGAAATGGTTTACCTGACTCCCTCTGAAATGTAATGCTACCAATCTCAGTAGCATTGTACCATTCATCGTTGACCATCTGAATATTCATCTAGAGATTTTTCTCCTCCAAATCACTAAAAATTTCCTTATCTCCCATCATGTGAAAGGAAGTGCCACTATCCAAATACCACACCAATCCCAATGCACTTGAAACCATGCATGTAATCAAGGAGAATTCAAGCTCAAATTTCGAGGCAAGGGCCTTACCAGTTGCAGATCGAGCGGGCTTCTTGTTCTTCTTCTTTTATGGATAATTAGTAGCAAAATGCCCATCTTCGTGACATTGAAAACACTTCACGTTGGACATGTCCTGCTTCTTGCCTTTAGGCTCGGATTTAGAATGGAATGTATTCCCCTTCCCCTTCCTTTCCTTGGCAGCCAAAGCACAATCCTCTCTGTCATCATGCTTTGATGAAGAGCCATCTATGTTGTTCTGCCTGAACTCCTCTTACACCATATCCGACCACAGTCGTTCCCAATCCAATAAATTTTCCCATCCATTGACAGAGTCTTCATAACTGTACCAACCCTTAGGAAGTCCTAGGAGAGCCAAAATCACCAAATCATCATCAGTGACTGTTATTCCCACACTCCCCAGCTCATCCCAATGTTGGACAAAGTTTGTGAGATACTTTGGAATGGTGTCTCCCTTTTCCATCTTGATCTTCCTAAGTTTATCATTGAGCACCAATTTCCTATGGTCACTGCTACTTTGAATAGATCCGTCAAAAAAGTTCACATAGAATATGGTGTGGCTTTCCCATGGAGGCTTAAGACAATGTGGTCTCCTACTCCCTCCAAGAGGATCCTCCTCACCTTTTCCACTTTATTTTTCCATGCATCAATATTGCCAACATCGCCAACATCTGGCTTAGGAACATCATTTTCAATGAATTCCTTCAAGCCAATCTGTTCGAGCACTGCCTCCATCCTGTCCTTCCAAGAAATGTAGTTCGAACTACCCTCGAGTGCATACTCTAACTTCAAGCCATTGAAAACCATTTCGATCTTGAATCCGCTGTAGCACCAAGAAAGTATTTCTGCAAATTCGAATTTTATCTAGTTACAAACATAGCTCTTGCTTCACGTCTGCAATTTCATGTTCTCTGATACCATGTAGAAACTATACAATATGCATGTATATATTGGATTCACCTAATCTAAAAATATGCTAAAGCTAAATATGAATCTCTTGTAAAAATCTTTTTGGAATTAAAAACACAATCTCCAATCTCCAATCACATGAACATGAAGAAATATCAATCACACACAACACCAAGAATTTCTCGGGGAAAGCTTACAGCTAAAAACCCCAATATATTCTATTATATATTATATCATGGATCATGAAACAATTAAATACAAAAATATTCTCAAAAGAGCCCTCAGCACATCAGATAATTGTCTCACACTGTCATACAAAAATTGGCAAATCCCTTAGCCAATTTACAATCTCCATATATCCTACCTTCACTACACAATCCTTGCTGAAATAAATCCCCGAATTGATGCCTTCTTGTCTGCCTTGACTGTGCAAATATCATGGGCACATCCAATGTGTGTGTGCCTGAAAGTATGCAAGTGGATAATGTCACAACTGATAGTTAACTTCCCTTTAACCTAGAACTCAACTGGGTCTCCACTGGATCTGACGTGCATGCAGTTAATAATAGTAAATCTTCAGTTGCATGTGAGATCACTACATGTGAATTAATTAATATTTAATTCACTTGATCTCTCACTAGTGTATCTTTAGTTATAACTAGCACAACTGAGTTTAACTCACTTAACTGAGTTAAACTAATTACAACTTGCAGAAACTCATGCACCACTACACTTCCAACTCTGTTAGAACTAGAATCACTAAGCTACAACTAGAATTATTCTGCATGTCCCACCAACCAACCTCTAACTCAAAATTCTCTTAGCTAAGTGATTTTCCACTTCAGTTAACTATTTTGAAGTCCACATTGAGAATAGATTCAGTTAACTATTTTCACTAGGATCATGGGTGCCAAAAAAAATTCTTGTTGAATCTCAACACTCTAACTATGGCTGTTGTTCATGATTTGTAAATTTACTGGGTGGTTGATCAATGCATGGAATAACAAGTATTGTTGCGACTAGTTAAAGAGGGCTTGGAGCCTTCTTGGTGATTCTCAGATGAAATTCAGAAGTTTATGATCATATATGCATTCATGACCTGTAGCTTTCATGTTTACCATATGTTTAACGAAAATTTTGTCATATATTAGGCATGTATAGGTCAAGATCTTATTCAAGTTTGAATTTTTGGCATTGTTTTCATCTTAATTATGATTATGGAAAGTTACAAGAAAATATATGTAGTGGTATAGAGTCTTTCCTAAAAAAGTGGCATAGATCTCGAGAACCCATGCAGTTAACTATGAAAATCGAGTCATAATCCCATGTAGATGGGATTATGGGTACAATTAGAGCTTCATAACTGAATGCATTCAATCTCATGGGTGCGGTTGGAGGATAATCCTAGTGAAAAATAGTTCCAGCTAAGGGATTGATCATCTTGGGTGGCTTGTAGGCTCATGAGTGGTTTGTAGTCCCTGTGGGATGTCATTTTATTGTTGCTTTGTCAGCCCCACTTCCATAACTGGAACTTAGAGGTCGGGTCATATCAGAGTAACACTCATCTCATGTTTACCCTCAAGAGCTTGTAAAAGTGGGCAAATGTGGGAGGAGTCGGTTACAATATCATACTAAACCGATCGATTAAACATAAAGGTTTAGTAATAAAAGAATTAATGAGTGAGGATGTTGATATTTTGGGACAACTAAATGTTATATTAGATTAGGTTTGTTATGAAAGACATACATGATAATTAGTTTACGAATAAAAGTGTTACCAGTGTTTCTTTGTTATTCTATAAAATGATTCATGTTATGGTATCCTAGAAGGTTGTGTGTATGGTAACGAGTGTGAGAGAGAGAGGTAATTTTATTTGATAATATCAAAAGTATTATTTAATTTACTTTATAGATATAACAAAGAGATATAGGTGGTTTTTGTGGGGTTTATTGCCCATTAAGTTGTATATTCAAATTTCATGGAAAGGGATTGAGGGTAAGATCCACCTTTGGGAAATATGTTATCCCAAAGGGTGTCCAAAATCTATTTAGCCTCACTAATATAAATCAGTTTTTATTTGGTGTAAGAAAGTAGGAGTATCTAAGAATGGAGAGCTATGGATGGTTTCCATGTATTTTTTCTTGTCATGATGGATCTATTGTAGATTTGATTTGAATCATGATATGTTTATCAAATAAGTTCTTTGTTATGGATATTTGACAAAGAATGCATAGGTTGATAGTCTGACTAGAGAAGGAAAGACAAAGATAATGCATATATTGATAGTGTTGAGTATTCTAAAGGAAATACAGAGAGATTAAGCTATGAAAAAAATATTTAGTACTCAACTGTATTTTTGTGATGTGCGAAATCCTAATTCATTATGTTTGAGACTTTTATGTCATGGACTTTTTTTTAAGATGTAAGAGAGATAATTGAACAAGGGGGCTAACTATGGTTCCATCTTATAATTTGTAGGCCCATACCGATCTCTTTTATTTTTCTGTAGGGTTTAGTCCCCATTAAGTTTTAGGATTAAACTTCATGGGAAGGGGTTGATGTTAGGATACACCTGTGGGAATAAGTGATCCCTTCTGAGTGGTGAATTCATCACGAACTAATTTAATCCTACCAACTAATACCCTAAAAAACACTTTCCATTCATGCTCAAACCTCCATCATGCAACCTTGTTATGAACCTAATAGTCTTGACACATGCATACATACACCTTCATACAGGCTTCACCTTGTTGACCAATATCTTACCATGTTCAAAGATAAAGGGGATTTTGAAAATATGAAAAATAAATTCATTATATTGAGGTATCAAGGGAGAGGTGGTGGAAACCAGGGGGTTTATAGGAATTGAGGGGCATAAAAAAGGTAGCTAGTAAAAATAAGGAATTGAGAGGCATAAAAAAGGTAGCTAGTAAAAATAAAGTATTTTTCTATTTGAAATATATAGTGGGAAGGGGGTTAAAAAAATATTTTGGAATTATTTATCAATACATAGTGAAATTAGGGGCATTCTTAATTATTCTAAAAACAAACATGTTATATAATAAGTGCATCTTTGTACACTTTCACCTTGAATCTATTTTTAATTTCTTTTATTAGTGGGTAAATGGATATACAAATATAACTATTAATATTTGTTCAACGTATATATGTGGTGATGAAAAGAGAAACCCACTATAAGCAGGTTCACCTTTCATGTAATCATATGAACCTGAAAGCTTCAAATTTTGTGTCGAGCTACAGATTCATAATTCGAAACCCGATCCTGGGACCGATAGGTTATAGGCCCATTATGCTTCCGCAACGCCAATTCAATCCTACATAAAAGTACACACACACAGATATATATATATATATATATATATATATCGGAAACACATAAGACGAGCAATCCATATATTTTCAACCACACATTGGTCTTCGTTTGAACCCATATCATCTGAACCCAAACTATCCAATCTATCTTCCGATACACTGGAAGCAAATAATCAAAGTTTTATAAACCCAACCAAATGTTGGTCGCGCTTTACCCTGGAGCTCAAACCCATTCAACCATAATATTACGACATATCGGTCCATAAATGTCTTAACCTACGAACACCTCCTGTTCGCGAGAACCATTGGATCTCCGCAACTTCAAATTGGACAGCCATCGCATAAGAATATCCCCCGAACTTTGTCACCCAATGTTATGCGAAATGAGCAGTTTTTCTGTATGACGTGTTGAGACATGATTTGATCGCATTCCAAACTGAAATCCTATGTAATTTTAGCCACTTTAGCTTCGGTTTTTAGGCCTTAAAGTTTGCCTTGAATTAATAGGAGACAACCTTGAGTTTGTGGGAGATATGGCATGTGCATGGTTTTCCTTAATGTTTATGGGAGAAATCACATCTAGAAATGGCATGCCTTAATGTTTGCATTGCCTCAATTTTAAGGGAGAAATGACATGTACATGGTTTGCCTTATACTTTATGGGAGAAATGACATTGCCTTATAGTCTATGGGAGAAATGACATAAAAATGACATGTACATGGTTTTCCTTAAATTTTGCCTTATATTTTATGGGAGAAATGACATTGCCTTATAGTTTATGAGAGAAATGAGATAGAAATGACAAAGAAGTGACATAGAGATGACATTCCTTAAAGTTTGCCTAAAATTTTATGGGAGAAATGACACATGTACACAGTTTTCCTTAAAGTTTACCTTAAACTGGTAGTCGTTTGCACTTACTAAAACAACTAGTGGTAGTGGTTGATGAAGTTATGTCAAAAGTCACACCTTGATGAGTTTTTGGGAGAAATGACATGCACATGGTTTTGTAAAATTATTTTATGCACTTACTAAAACAACTAGTGGTAGTGGTTGATGAAGTTATGTCAAAAGTCACACCTTGATCAGTTTGTGGGAGAAATGACATGTACATGGTTTTCCTTAAAGTTTAGTTTTCCTTAAATTTTATGGGAAAAATCACATCTAGAAACCTTTACTTTCACATCTATAAATAGGCTAAGAACATTAAAAAGGAATTTTCAACTTGCATTAGTTATGTCCTTAATAAGAAGTATTATTTAGAACCTAACAGATTGTCTAATAATTTATAATAATGTCATTTTTGGCTTATTCTATCATTCATCCTTGATGTGTACAAGAATTTTACAACTTAAACATCAAACTACACTATCATCATATCACTGTACATAATATAGATTAATAATATCCATTACATTATAAAACACTCCACTTTTAACATTTTACAAGATTAGAAGCATCATGGAAGGTGTAAATTTAGGTACATTAATAAAAGATAGTTCTAGCATCAACAAAACCTATAGTAGAATTACGGTAAGAAACGAAGGGTCTTCATTACTCAAATAAACCATTTATATCAATCATTCCTATTAACATCATGCCTCCAAATGCATAAAATGATAAATAATTTCATTAATCAAATAAACCATTTCTATTAATCATTCCTATTAACATCATGCCTCCAAATTCATAAAATGATAAACAACTAGTGGTAGTGGTTGACAAAGTTATGTCAAAAGTCACACATACAACTCTACTCTTTGAACATGGATTGTTGATTGGATTATAAACTTTACAAAAGTATATATGGATTGTTTATTGAGGCTTTCTAATGAATAATAGGATAAGGTGTATATAAAGTATTTGATTGAACTTATGAGTTTTATTCATAATTTTTATTGGAGTAGATGCGTGGGTAGCAGTTGTAGTTGCCCTTTCAATTTTACAAAAGTAAATATGGATTGCTGATTCAGGATTTCTAATGAACAATAGGCAATGGGCATGCAAGAATATGGTTCCATGATTATAGACACCTTAGGTAATGTACTTAACAATTAGTAAGCTCACTTGAAATTTGCAATGGTAAAGAAGCTTTATTATTTTTTTATGACTGTTGTGAAGGAAAGAACAAGAATGAATATTATGAAATGTAGAGATAATGAAGATGATCATAGATTTGCAAGTAATATCATTGGTAGTGTCAGCTTCATATCAGCACAACAAAATCTGTTGCACCATTTTTTAATATTGTCACAATGGAGGTGAGAAAATAATGCCACCATATATGCAGGGATTACTATAAAATACCAACTACTTTTGCAGTCAAGCGTTTTTGTTTCTACCATTTTAAGAAGGAAAGGTACAAGAAAAATTTAAATACTACAACAAGAAGAAAAGACCAATGATAAAGCTACAATTAAGGAAGAAGGTACTCAAGAGTCTCTCTGAGCCCAGCAACTTTGACATCAGCACCTGGTGGATGCTTGGCTTATGACGAATATCCTCCATAACAAGGAAACATACGGGCAGTACATTCTGGTTCAGGACCTTCGATAGAAATACGTGGAATGCTTAATTTATATTTAATACATTGAGTCTTCCCCCTTTGTGGTAAGACCAAAAATGTGAAATCCGGTTGAGCAGACTGATCGATAGACGGATACCAAAAGATGGGAACAAGGAAACAAGAAAAATATAGGAGGGGATACTTTCAAGTGGGTGGTATAAACCTATGAATCCGATAGACCTTGTTGCTTAATAGGTCTATAAGAGATTTGTTTTTGGAATAAATAGATTTTGAACTACTGACCCACAATGAAACAAAGGGGGTGTGATATAATTGGCAATCAACAATGGGCTATCAACAAGGACTACCTCCTATGAATGATACGTTCTATTGGTGACCACCTCCTCCTTATTGGCGACCATTGTCTACGATTGGCTACGACTTTGCCAGAAAATTTTAAATATTACAAGAGGAAGTAGAGACCAGTGATAAGGTTACAATTAAGAAAGAAGGTACTCAAGGTAAAACATGGGATATAAAGTCACAATTGATTTCCTTTATTCTTAACATGAAAGGAAATGCTATGAAACATTTCCTTGCCAAAAATTTGAGGGTGGACTATTTCATAATTTGCGGTATATTTTGAAGGTCTAATCTATGAAAACATTTGAGGGTATTGCATACAACTAACAACAATCAAATATCATTGTTTGGGTAGGTACGTTTGTTGTGCTAATACATTTCTAAAAATAAAATTGTATAGCAAAGGTACTAGAGCTAGACGATGCATAGGAGGATTTTTTTCTACCTAGAATTTCAGAGACGACAAGACGATGAGGCCGCAACGAGACGATGAGGTAGGTGTTCGCCGAGATCGCTCAATATTTCGTAGAGTACACAGATTAAAAATAACCCGCGAAAAGAAAAAATGAGTAATAAAATTAAAACAAAAAAAAATACACAAAAAATAAAACAGAGGAATATCTTTCTCACCTCCTCGCCCCTGCAACATCAAACAAATGACATAGAAAACAACAAATGCAGATGCGAGACAGGTAGATGACACAGATGTGGCAACGGTAACAAGCCCGAAACCTCTTAAGGTTTGTGAGGGGGTGGGGGGGGGGGGTATATCCATAAGAAAAATTTCGGTTGAATTATTTTAAAAGTTGGGCGGACCTAATAGTTCAACCAAACTATCAGTTTCACTGAACTTTGGTTGCGAGTTTTCCCATCTTCGGCCAAAAATATGTTTGCCCATGTCGTCAATACACCGTCAATGTAAACGATAGAATTATTTTGGCCAAAATAATTTCTAAAATTCTGCTGAACTTTCAAACAGTTCGGCCGAAATGTTGGGAAAATGAATTTTCCACCCGCAGTTCTCACAAAAGTGTAACCCACCTTCACATTTTTACCCTTAGCTGAGTTAAACTATTTACAACTTGCACAAAAACATGCACCACTACACTTCCAACTCTGTTACAACTAGAATCACTCAATTACAAGTATGATTACTTTGAATGTCCCACCAACCAACCTCTAAGTCGAAATTCACTTAGCTAACTGATTTTCCACTTCACTTAATTATTTTCAAGTCCACGTTGAGAATAGATTACATTTTAATGTCCATATAAATTAAGGAATAATAAAAATAGACATGCACCTAAAAATAGCCTTTGGACTAGTAGGTGCTTAATTTTCACTAGCATCATGGGTGCCAAAACAATTTCTTGTTGAATCTCAACAGTCCCTCTCAACAAGAAAGGGATTATCCTTCACCCCGATCTTTTCTCTATGGTATTCGAATTTTCTCCTGGTGAGCGCCTTCGTCAGAATATCTGCATCCTAATCTTCCCTGGGAATGTACTGAAGCAAAATAATTCACCTTTGCACACAATCTCTATGATGATGGTATCAGATATCTATATGGTTGGACCTATCATGAAACACAGGATTAATTAAGACTTTAATGCAACTATGTTTATCACAATGAATCACTTTCAGATCAATTTGAGAACCAAACAAGCCAACCAAGATGTTTCTCATCCAGATAGCCTCACATGCAGCTTGACCTTCTAGCATTTATTCCGCTTCCGCCGAACTAAGTGCCACGGATCTATGCTTCCTTCTATACCAAGAAACAACTGTAGATCCAATGGACTACCAGCCCAATCCGCATTGGTGAAGCCATGAAACTTCACTCCATTCGTATTTCTGTACCATAAACCATACTTTGATGTGTCCCTCAGGTATCTCAGACATGCTTCCCCATATTCCAAAAGAGATTGGTAGGCTTAACCATAGCTTCGCTCAACTGGTTAACTGCATAGAAAATTTCCGGTCTCATGTTCACTAGATACATTAGCGAACCCACTAAATGTCGATACACAATATGATCCACTACCTCTCTAGAAGTAGCATCCTCTTTCCTCCAATTTCCTGGAAGAGGAGTATCCATGGGTTTGTAGCTCTCCATGTTAAACTTACCCAGTATCTCCTTTGCATACTTTCCTTGAGACAAAAAAAGTTCACCAACTCGCTGCCATAATTCCAATCCAAGGAAATAGTGGAGGCCCATATCCTTCATTTCAAACTCCCTTGGAAGATCCTCCTTGCATGAGTGTATTAGCTGCTCATCACCAATCAAAATTAAATCATCAACATAAAGAACAATGATCAATAACTTACCCTCAAACACAATCTGGTACAAGTTTGCATCTGCTTCACTTTTGGTGAAGCCCAGTCCAGTGAAATAGCTATCTATCTGAGTGTACCAAGCACAGGGTGCTTGCTTCAGCCCATACAATGTTCTTTTGAGCCTACACACATGCGACTTGCTATTGAAGATCTTGAAAAATTCATGTTTCTCTATGTACAACTCTTCCTAAATGACACCATTAAGAAATAGAGTTTTCACATCCTTCTGATGAATGCACGAACCGATCTGCACTGAGAGTGAAAGGATGGTCCTTATGGAAGAGTACCTTGTGACAGGTGTAAAGGTCGCATCATAATCTATCCCCTTGATCTGTGAGAAGCCTTGGGCCAGAAATCTGGCCTTGTATTTCTCCACACTCCCATCATTGGCTTGATTTACCTTGTAGATCCATATTGAACCTACGACTGATTTATCAACCGGTCTTGGGACAGTTTCCCATGATTGTTTTTGACAATGGAGTCATACTCCTCCAGCATTGCATCAATCGAAGTAGGCTACTGCACTGCTTCTTGAAAGGAAGATGTTTTGGTTACAATTCATTTTCTCATGAGAGCCATGTATCCAGTAAATCCGTTAGGAGAATGTCTCTATCTGGACTATGATGTAGGGGCTCCTAGATTATGTGCAGCATTAAGTCTTACCCTATCAGCTTTTGTGGTGCGCCTTCTGACATTTTTGATGGACGCCTCTACATGAGTGGCTTCCTCCACTCCATGAACCTCCTCATGTGGCTGACCCACATCTTGAGACTCATGTTTGGGAACCAATAGTTCCTCCTCCACATGTAAGTCCAACTCCCTCTCAAGCAAAAAATGCATGTATTCCCCTCATCAAATTTTATATCCTATTACACAACAGTCATTTTTCTATTTGGAAAATACACACGATAATGATGGGGTGTTTTTGTGTACCCCACAAAAATCCAAACTTTAGCAATCGGCTTCAACTTCTTCCTAGCGTCCTTGGTCACATGCACATAAACATATGAGCCAAAAATCTTAAAGTGTGAAACATCATTCTGTTCTTCCTCTCCACGACCCCATTCTATTGTGGGTTATGAGGCACTATCAATTCTCTTCGAATTCCTTCTTTTTTGCAAAAGTTCTTGAATTCGTTAGAGATGTATTCTCCACCATTATCGCTCCTAAGATCCTTCACCTGCTTCCCCGACTCTTTCTCCACCAATGCCTTAAACTCAAAAAAGTTAGAGAATGTTTGATATTTCTTCTACATGAATAAGATCCAACATTTACTAGAAAATTCATCAACAAATATTACATAGTACTTATGTTTTGATGTTGAAGCAATCGAGAATGGTCCACACACATATGTGTGAACTCTCTCAAGGATCCTCGAAGCACGGTTTTCCTTTTCATGAAAGGTGGAATTTACATACTTCCCCATCGTGCAACCTTTGCACTAATCTAACTCAGCAAGTGTTCCCATTGGAAGTCCAGTAGATATTTGTTGCATAACTTTCAAGGCTCCATGATGAATATGGCCCAGTCGCCTGTGCCATAAATTTCCCTCATCCCAGCTCACTGATTTTTCTACCTTGCCCATCATGGTAGCACAGGAATCTACCTCCAGCTTGTAGAGATTCTTAACTCGAATCCCTATGCTCTTGCCTTGACCTGTTGTTTTATGTTGTAGGAAATCCTTTCCATCACTAAAAACAATGTCATAGCCTCTATCCTCCAACATTGTGAGTGAGGCCAAATTTTTCTTTAGACCTGGTACATGCATTACATATTTTAATTGAAATGGTTTACTTGACTCCCTCTGAAATGTAATGCTACCAATCTCAGTAGCATTGTACCATTCATCATTGACCATCTCAATATTCATCTAGAGATTTTTCTCCTCCAAATCACTGAAAATTTCCTTATCTCCCATCATGTGAAAGGAAGTGCCACTATCCAAATACCACACCAATCCCAATGCACTTGAAACCATGCATGTAATCAAGGAGAATTCAAGCTCAAATTTCGAGGCAAGGGCCTTACCAGTTGCAGATCGAGCGGGCTTCTTGTTATTATTCTTTTATGGATAGTTAGTAGCAAAATGCCCATCTTCGTGACATTGAAAACACTTCACGTTGGACATGTCCTGCTTCTTGCCTTTAGGCTCAGATTTAGAATGGAATGTATTCCCCTTCCCCTTCCTTTCCTTGGCAGCCAAAGCACAATCCTCTTCATCATCATGCTTTGATGAAGAGCCATCTATGTTGTTCTGCCTGAACTCCTCTTACACCATATCCGACCACAGTCGTTCCCAATCCAATAAATTTTCCCATCCATTGATAGAGTCTTCATAACTGTGCCAACCCTTAGGAAGTCCTAGGAGAGCCAAAATCACAAAATCATCATCAGTGTCTCCCTTTTCCATCTTGATCATCCTAAGTTTATCATTGAGCACCAATTTCCTATGGTCACTGCTGCTTTGGAATAGATCCGTCAAAAATTTTCACATAGAATATGGTGTGGCCTTCCCATGGAGTCTTCAGACAATGTGGTCTCCTACTCCCTCCAAGAGGATCCTCCTCAACTTTGCCACTTTATTTTTTCATGCATCAAGATTGCCAACATCGCCAACATCTAGCTTAGGAACATCATTTTCAATGAATTCCTTCAAGCCATTGTGTTCGAGCACTGCCTCCATCCTGTCCTTCCAAGAAATGTAGTTCAAACTACCCTCGAGTGCATACTCTAACCTCAAGCCATTGAAAGCCATTTCTATCTTGAATCAGCTGTAGCACCAAGAAAGTATTTCTGCAAATTCAAATTTTATCTAGTTACAAACATAGCTCTTGCTTCACGTCTGCAATTTCATGTTCTCTGATACCATGTAGAAACTATACAATATGCATGTATATATTGGATTCACCCGATCTAAAAATATGCTAAAGATAAATATGAATCTCTTGTACAAATCTTTTTGGAATTATAAACACAATCTCCAATCAAATGAACATGAAGAAATATCAATCACACACAACACTGAGAATTTCTCGAGGAAATATTATAGCTAAAAACCCCAATATATTCTATTATATATTATATCATGGATCATGAAACAATTACATACAAAAATATTCTAAAAAGAGCCCTTAGCACATCAGATAATTGTCTCACATTGTCAAACAAAAATTGGCAAATCCCTTAGCCAATTTACAATCTCCAGATAACCTACCTTGACTGCACAATCCTTGCTGAAATAAATCCCCGAATTGATGCCTTCTTATCTGCCTTGACTGTGCAAATATCATGGGCACATCCAATGTGTGTGTGCCTGAAAGTATGCAAGTGGATAATGTCACAACTGATAGTTAACTTCCCTTTAACCTAGAACTCAACTGGGTCTCCACTGGATTTGACGTGCATGCAGTTAATAATAGTAAATCTTTAGTTGCATGTGAGATCACTACATGTGAATTAATTAATATTTAATTCACTTGATCTCTCACTAGTGTATCTTTAGTTACAACTAGCACAACTGATTTTAACTCACTTAACTGAGTTAAACTAATTACAACTTGCACAAACTCATGCACCACTACACTTCCAACTCTGTTAGAACTAGAATCACTCAGCTACAACTAGAATTATTCTGCATGTCCCACCAACCAACCTCTAACTCAAAATTCTCTTAGCTAAGTGATTTTCCGCTTTAGTTAACTATTTTGAAGTCCACATTGAGAATAGATTTAGTTAACTATTTTCACTAGGATCATGGGTGCCAAAAAAAATTCTTGTTGAATCTCAACACTCTAACTATGGCTGTTGTTCATGATTTGTAAATTTACTGGGTGGTCGATCAATGCATGTAATAACAAGTATTGTTGCGACTAGTTAAAGAGGGCTTGGAGCCTTCTTGGTGATTCTTAGATGAAATTCAGAAGTTTATGATCATATATGCATTCATGACCTGTAGCTTTCATGTTTACCATATTTTTAACGATAATTTTGTCATATATTAGGCATGTCTAGGTCAAGATCTTATTCAAGTTTGAATTTTTGGCATTGTTTTCATATTAATTATGATTATGGAAAGTTACAAGAAAATATATGTAGTGGTATAGAGGCTTTCCTGAAAAAGTGGCATAGATCTCGCGAACCCATGCAGTTAACTATGAAAATCGAGTCATAATCCCACGTAGATGGGATTATGGGTACAATTAGAGCTTCATAACTGAATGCATGCAATGTCATGGGTGCGGTTGGAGGATAATCCTAGTGAAAAATAGTTCCAGCTAAGGGATTGATCATCTTGGGTGGCTTGTAGGCTCATGAGTGGTTTGTAGTCCCTGTGGGATGTCATTTTATTGTTGGTTTTTCAGCCCCACTTCCATAACTGGAACTTAGAGGTCGGGTCATATCAGAGTAACACTCATCTCATGTTTACCCTCAAGAGCTTGTAAAAGTGGGCAAATGTGGGAGGAGTCGGTTACAATATCATACTAAACCGATCGATTAAACATAAAGGTTTAGTAATAAAAGAATTAATGAGTGAGGATGTTGATATTTTGGGACAACTAAATGTTATATTAGATTAGGTTTGTTATGAAAGACATACATGAGAATTAGTTTACGAATAAAAGTGTTACCAGTGTTTCTTTGTTATTCTATAAAATGATTCATGTTATGGTGTCCTAGAAGGTTGTGTGTATGGTAACGAGTGAGAGAGAGAGAGAGGTAATTTTATTTGATAATATCAAAAGTATTATTTAATTTACTTTATAGATATAACAAAGAGATATAGGTGGTTTTTGTGGGGTTTATTGCCCATTACGTTGTATATTCAAATTTCGTGGAAAGGGATTGAGGGTAAGATCCACCTTTGGGAAATATGTTATCCCAAAGGGTGTCCAAACTCTATTTAGCCTCACTAATATAAATCAGTTTTTATTTGGTGTAAGAAAGTAGGAGTATCTAAGAATGGAGAGCTATGGATGGTTTCCATGTATTTTTTCTTGTCATGATGGATCTACTGTAGATTTGACTTGAATCATGATATGTTTATCAAATAAGTTCTTTGTTATGGATATTTGACAAAGAATGCATATTTTGATAGTCTGACTAGAGAAGGAAAGACAAAGATAATGCATATATTGATAGTGTTGAGTATTCTAAAGGAAATACAGAGAGATTAAGCTATGAAAAAAATATTTAGTACTCAACTGTATTTTTGTGATGTGCGAAATCCTAATTCATTATGTTTGAGACTTTTATGTCATGGACTTTTTTTTAAGATGTAAGAGAGATAATTGAACAAGGGGGCTAACTATGGTTCCATCTTATAATTTGTAGGCCCATACCGATCTCTTTTATTTTTCTGTAGGGTTTAGTCCCCATTAAGTTTTAGGATTAAACTTCATGGGAAGGGGTTGATGTTAGGATACACCTGTGGGAATAAGTGATCCCTTCTGAGTGGTGAATTCATCACTAACTAATTTAGTCCTACCAACTAATACCCTAAAAAACACTTTCCATTCATGCTCAAACATCCATCATGCAACCTTGTTATGAACCTAATAGTCTTGACAGACGCATACATACACCTTCATACAGGCTTCACCTTGTTGACCAATATCTTACCATGTTCAAAAATAAAGGGGATTTTGAAAATATGAAAAAGAAAGTCATTATATTGAAGTATCGGGGGAGAGGTGGTGGAAACCAGGGGGGTTATAGGAATTGAGGGGCATAGAAAAGGTAGCTAGTAAAAATAAGGAATTGAGGGGCATAAAGAAAGGTAGCTAGTAAAAATAAAGTATTTTTCTATTTGAAATATATAGTGGGAAGGGGGTTAAAAAAATATTTTGGAATTATTTATCAATACATAGTGAAATTAGGGGCATTCTTAATTATTCTAAAAACAAACATGTTATATAATAAGTGCATCTTTGTGCACTGTCACCTTGAATCTATTTTTAATTTTTTTTATTAATGGGTAAATGGATATACAAATATAACTATTAATATTTGTTCAACGTATATATGTGGTGATGAAAAGCGAAACCCACTATAAGCAGGTTCACCTTTCATGTAATCATATGAACTTGCAAGCTTCAAATTTTGTGTGGAGTTGCAGATTCATAATTCGAAACCCGATCCTGGGGCCTATATGTTATAGGCCCATTATGCTTCCACAACACCACTTCAATCCTACATAAAAGTACACACATATATATATATATATATCAGAAACACATAAGACCAACAATCCATATATTTTAAACCACACATTGGTCTTCGTTTGAACCCATATCATTTGAACCCAAAGTATCCAATCTGTCTTCCGATACACTGGAAGCAAATAATCAAAGTTTTATAAACCCAACCAAATGTTGGTCGCGCTTTACCCTAGAGCTCAAATCCATTCAACCATAATATTACGACATATCAGTCCATAAATGTCTTAACCTCCGAACACCTCCCGTTCGCGAGAACTATTGTATCTCCGCAGCTTCAAATTGGACGGCCATCGCATAAGAATAGCCCCCGAACTTTGTCACCCAATGTTATGCGAAATGAGCAGTTTTTCTCCATGACGTGTTGAGACATGATTTGATCGCATTCCATTTTTTGAAACCGCTTCTGGCTCAAAAGGGGTGCGAAACAAATGGTATGGTTTTTCAAAACCATCTTCGCTCTCATTAACTCGCGGTTCCACCTTCTCCATTTGCTCACAATCCCACTGCGATTCAATCATGGTTCCAAAACCCACGGTTTTATTATGCCTTAACTTACCTTCTAGCATTCCTTTGAATAGGTTGGGTTCTATTCCGCCATTTATCCAATATTTGAACTGGGTTTAAAATTCCTCCACCATTCGTCAACGCCTACTCGTGGCTCTAAAGATTTATCGTTGTCTCCAAATAACAAAACGCAACATAGATTCATATCTACCATACTCTGCAACAATCTCACGCTATGACATGATAATTTACTTGATCACCATCGATCCTCACAATGATCGATGGTCGATCAATAACTCATAAAAAAGGGTTAAAAATCATAAAATTAAACGGTAAATAAATAGCGATCTTAACACACAAGTACACAGAACTTTCACACAATGCATACTCCGATTATATACAAAAAGCAATTACAGTCTAAGGAATTTCAGCCTTAGTACAAATCCACCTGGGTTACATCGTACTCACTCTCCCTCCCTTTACACATTTCAGACTCGTTGTTATATAGGAGTTACAAAATATCATGAATCGGTTGAGCTCCACAAATCTCTCTCGAACTTTCTCAAACAAACCCTACATCTTCTATTGCACACACCTGGCAGTTCATTACACTCAATCAGTTACAGAAATTTAGAATCGATTTTAACAAATCTTGCCCCAATTTGCATGACCGTTCGCATACCCGTCTTTTCAGCTTCATATTCAAACTTAATTCAAATTTGTTCGGATGCCCCTGCATCATGTGGCCTAGAGAGACTACTTTTATAAGGGGTTGTTTACGGAGGCAGCCTAAATAGACTACAAAAATTTTGGAAGGGAGTGTGTAGACTACTCTTATACGAATACTACTCTTATATATCATAACTCCAAATATACCAAAAACAAAGAAGAAATCAAATCTTCAAAAATACAAACTTTTACCAAAATTTTAATTATAAAAAAAATCTTTAATTTCACCTATCAATTTTATATTAAACATTGAAAAATTTTAAAAAATCACAAATGTCTCTGATGTCTTGGAGAAAAAAAAAACATATTAATATATTAATAGAATAAGATGTCTCTCCTAATCATGAAAAATAAAAACATAACAAAATTTTTAATTTTTAATATTTATGATACATCATATAATATTAAACTTATTTTTTGTCCCTTGGATTCAAATCGGTTCCAACCGTCACCAGAATTGAAATCGAACGCAAGAGCAGTCCCTCGCTTTCGCTGTCACTATGACCCTCGCTCACCGCCATCACTGTCCCTCACTTCCGATTCTTTGCAGTTTCAAAAAATCTCTATCGAAAAAAATTGAATTTATTAATGTATGTAAGATTTAAATGGCTATAATGTATATTGTATTCACAATTTTCCCTGAGCTAAGGCATCACAATTACTGCACCATAGTTTTAATGTATTTAATTGGGCTCGTTGTTCACTAGACTTACATACCAATCAACGTGTTCACCACATACTAATCAACCCACATGGAGCAAATTATCTTGAGATTATTTTCACCAAGTCACGTAGAATCAGTTAAATCTAAGAACCGATCCACACGGCGTCAGTTACCTTGAAATGAAAGACAAGTCGTGGACTATTGGCATCTCAAAGATGGGAAATGTGACACAAAAATTATCCCGTTTAGTTGAGTTAAGGGTCATGATTTTGATTGATATCAATATTTCTAAAAATCCTTTAGATTAAAAAATGACGGGGAATCATTTTTCAAAACTCTCTCTCTTTAGATTAAAAAATGACGGGGAATCATTTTTCAAAACTAGATCCGAAATGCACTTATCCAAAAAAATATACAATATCATCCATTAAAGTTTTAGATTTTGAAAGAGCCGCTAGCATTGAAAAACAACTAACAACTATATTACCACTATCATGTATATAGATCCTTCATATTAAAGTGAACCTTATTGAACTCCCAGTTTCCTTTTATAGGTTACTTTATTTGACAGTAATAAAAAAATCCTCATGAGTCTTCATCTCTTCAATTTAAAAATAAAATAAAATAACATTAAGTATTTTTTTCAAAGGTGTTGTGGGAAAATCAAATTTGATTTCCTTAAGCCATGGGTTGAGTGTTCACATTATGAAACTAAATATATTCTACTCACTTTCCTCTTGTCCTAACTTCACACTTCATCAGGTTTGTCTCATTGCGCTTATTAGATTGATGTTAAAAAGCTAATATTAATTTGTATCAGTTTTGTCTCATTGCATTTATTAGGTTGGTGTTAAAAAACTGATATTAATTTAATTTATATATATGTGATAGAATTTTTTTTGAAGAAATATATGTTATTGTTATTAGAGTTTATTATATTAAGAAATTAAACTCATTATAAATATATATTTATTATAAATTCAACATATTATATGTCAAAATTTTATTGAAGTGAGGAAATAGATCTCTGCATCCAATTGACACTAATATTTGAAGATATATTTATATTGATTTAAATAAAAGTAAAACTTGAACATAATATTCAAATTATAAAAATTAGAATTAAACTAAAAGTTAATTAACATAGTATGTCTTACCAGCTAAAAGTGAAAAAATAAAAAGAAAAAAGTTAAATAACGTAGTTATATAATTTAAACCATTTCCAAACTTAGATAAGCATGAAAACACTTACCTTACAATAAATAAATATCACATTGCCATGATTAAAAAATTCATAAAATTTACCTAAGTTATAAATCTATTATTATTATTATATGAGTTAAATATATATATTTGAAGGGAAGAAATGGCATATCCATTTTTAGTATAAATCTCAACCTTTTATATGTGATTACTACTATGAATATTTTAAAATATTCCATTGAGATTAAATCCTATCATTGATAGGTTTTCCTATTTAGTAATAGGGTTAGGATATTGTGAGTTGTAGATACATATCAAAGGTTTAGATTTATATAGAAAGTAGTTATGCCATTTTTTCCCTTCAAATTAAATTGATAGATTAGAAAATAAAATATAATATGAACATTAGTTATGGGTTTTCTTGGCATGTGCTATTAGTAATTCATGGTATTGTAACAAAAGGTATGTACAAGTTAAGTAACTATCAATTTTTTCGTTGTGAGATTAACCTCAAATGAGTCAAAAAATTTAAGTAACTCTCAAGTTAAGTAACATTCAATTTTCTGAATGTGAGATGTTTTATGTCTATTGACATACATCACTCATCTAATTTAGATGAATATGATAGTAATTATTAATAATCAAGTTAAAATTATAGAAGCCCTATTCCAAAATAGATAGGCTTATCAACATAATTATTAGAATAAAATAATTTTAAACTATGATGTAATTTTCTCTTTATATGAATAGTTTATCTTTAAATTTTAATACATTTTACATAATTTAATTAATAATTAGCCTATATCATTATTAAATATACAATATGCAACATGTAATAATGGACTAACTTATAACTATAGATATGCTCCTAGAGTAAATGAATTATTCCATCTATGATGACTCATGTGCCAATGCTATCTTCACAAAGTACCCTATTTTATGAGAGATATAGTTAGTAATAGGTGCTTCCATGCTTTAATCATGTTGTTTCTTTTATGATGTTCCTTTTGGTAGAAGAATTCAATTCACTACATCATGTTGACTTATGGTACTAGATGTTTTAATTAGAATTATATTTTATCATGTTCTAATGTCATGAGATGGTTGAAAAATAAATATGAAAATCATTAAATATACCTTCATAGTGAATAGGATTTAAAGAGGGTTATTCTAATAGAACTATTGATAATGTTTCCTTCTCCTTAGTGAAAAAATTACATGTATCACTTCACTTCTTCTAGAAATGAATATTGGGTTCCTATGTTCAATTCTTTCACTTTGTGCATAACACTTGCTATATTCTCTTTAAATATTAATAAATTTTACATAATTTAATTAATAACTAGCATAATCATTCTAAAATATACAATATGAAACATGTAATTATGGAAAATCTTGTAATTATACATGTGGAACTACATACTTCTCATATAGTAAATGAATTCTTTCATCTATGATGACCCATGCTAAACAGGGAAAATTCTTTTCCTCAACACACAGTGTTCACAAAGAGTTGCAAAAAGGTTTTAAACGAGACAACACAGTTTCAGAAACTAAATAATGACTCTTCTTTTTAATACAGAGTGGTGAGGATTAAAATTAGTTGGCTTGCACAACTATAATGGAGCAAATGAAATGAAACAAATTACTCCTGATAGAACCATATAGCTACTAACAATACTTTATATTATGATTCCAAAACATAAGAGATAAGTCATATGGAGGTTGTGACTCATTCACCAGTAAAAAAAGTGCTCTTACTGAGAATTACATTCACCAGGGATTGCAGAATTAACACTCAATAAAACTTGTAACAATCGTTTTTCACATGCTGACCAAAATTTATTCACGATTTTGTTCTCTTGTCTTTCCCAACTTACTTCCGCCACTATTCCATAATCTGATCTACATACATGTATATTCAAAACATATATTTCCTAACACGTTAATTAATGAAAGACAATATTTAAGACACACAATGGGTGAACACGATTTTCTGAATTTTGCAGATAGTAAATAAGTTGCACAGTAAAAGCTTGCCCATTTATTTCTACCAACCATTAATAAATTTTCATTTGACCATGATTATTTAATCTGTTAGGGAATGGGTTATATGTGCCCCTACTCATCACTTCATTTATAAAATCTTTCCCATGCGTTTCTACCAAACATTAATAAATTTACATTTGACCTTGATTATTTAATTTGTTGTAGAATGGGTAATATGTGCCCGTGCTCAGAACTTCATTTAACCCATGTCCTTGCCTGCAAAATCAATCTGCAACCTACAAAACATTTACTGAGGTATGTTTGTTGCGAGTTCATTTAAGGTGGTGGTTGGGATTAATTTTCTAACACTTCCTTGGACGTGGTACCATCAAACATCTTGTGTCCAAAACTGTGAATACATTGAGTTTGACAACTTCAACCTCAAAGCCATTTTTGGTTTCATATTTGCATTTGTAGAACAATTCTTACTTCCAACTTCATTAAATATAGATTTTATTTAACTACCAGTTCCAAAATTTGTCACACTTTTGTAACTGGAGCTGGTAGTTAAATCAAATCCCCAAAATAGGCATTCCCATAAAGCCAACTCTTTATCGTAATACTATATGTAGAAATTTTAACTGAAGAGATAAATAATTACAAATATTTATTGAGAGGAACAATAAAAATGACCAACAACAATCATAAAATGGAATCATTAAATTTGTGTTACTCTGGAAACCTCCAACTCTCGAAAAAATCTAGCCCAATGGAATTCCATTAGTTCCTTGGCCAAAACTAGGCCAAGTGAGCTTTCATTGCTCACCATCCTAGCGTCATTACAATGAATTATTCCAAGTATTTGAAAGCGTCCATCCCATGCAATCCATGGGAAACCAAAAAAACCATGGGTCAAAACTACTAATGTTGACCCAATCAAATTTAACTCTTTTTCCATGTCAAGTTTACTTAATAGAAGTTTAAATTAATTGGTCTGTGAGTGGTTTAGTTCTCATTAGGTCACAGTTTCAAATCTCATGGGAGGAGTTGAGGACGTGAGCCACATTTAGGGATATTTGAGGATATTAAATTATCCCAAGCAGCGTCCAACATTGTTGGTGGCCTTGGGCTTAACAAAGTTCCAAAAATAAAAATAAAAAAAATCTGTGTAGTCATAATTTAAGTGTCTCATGTAAAACCCATATATGCACTTGTCACGTGCCCTCTTAAGATAATAAGATTGTTATTTCAACCAACATTGTAGATGGTCTAGGGCTCGTCCAAGTTCCAAATATAAAAATAAGAATACATATAGTCATCATTTAAGTGTCTCATGCTAATGAAGAGAAATAAAATCTATGTATACAGTGCCCTCTTAAGATAATAACTAGATTTTCATATATAACTCTTCTCACTTCTCACTATCTAAATAAAATAAAATAAAGTATGTTTTCTGTAATAACCCCCAAATATAGAGCCCCGCCCTCCACTCCAAAACCAATAGCCCATTTATTTCTATGTCCTCGATTGAACCTACTTCTAATGCAAAGGGAAGAAGCGTTTGTCCCCAAGGCTTTGCGAGTTTCCATTGAGAATTTCTGCCATTCTCACTAAATGAGTGCAATTGACTACTCCTTGAATGCAGCGCAACTGATGTGTTAATGTTGGGATTTTTGTTTTGGATGGTAGTTCTTATTCTTTATCATTGATATCATGTATTTCAAATTTAAATGGATTCAATCCTCTCATTTGTGTTCTGCAGAAGTTATATTATTGTGGCCAACTGCCAACGTCACAATAAAAGAATTGTATGTCTTTCCTCAAGATTATTATTATTTTTGTTACATTGATTGGTGCATTCCAACCATGAAACAATATTTTTTTGGCAAGACTGTAGAAAAGTTGCACAACGCTTCCAGGACAGGATAAGCCTCAAGACCTGGAGAACAAATATTCTATCGGATTGTTTGATGGAGCCTCTTTCGGGGCTTCTTGTGGATGGGTCCATATCAAGATCAATTCTTCATAAGACAAAATTGAAGAATTGATCTTGATACATGCTTATAGGTACATGTTTTGAAGAATTGATCTTGATATGGACCCATCCACAAGAATTGATGGAGGAGCTGGTACCAACTGGAGAGCCGAATTGATTGTCCTTTGGATTTTTTTGATGGGCCTCTTTCGGGGATTCTTGTGAATGGGGTTGATATAGTAAAATTGATTGCCCTTTGGACTTATTTGGTTTTTTTTTTTTTTTTTTATGGGGCCTCTTTTGGGCTATTCGTGGATGGGGTTGATATAGTAGAATTGATTGCCCTTTGCATTTTTTGATGGGTCTCTTTCGGGAACTTCTTGTGGAGGGGTTCATATCAAGATCAATTCTTCAGAAGCATATAATTTTTGCTGGTATGGAGGCACTAGCACCAACTGTAGAGCAGAATTTATTTCTCTTTCGATTTTTTGATGGGGCCTTTTTGGGATTTCTTGTATATAGCAAAATTGACTGCCCTTTGGAATTTTTCATGCGCTTCTTTCAGGGCTTCTTGTGGATGAAGTTCGTATCAAGATCAATCCTTAATAATCATATAATTTTTGTTGGTACGGAGGCACTAGCACCAACGGTAAAGCATAATTGATTACCCTTTCATAAATAAGTCTAATCCACATCATTTAATATTTAAATTTAATTTTTTTCTTCTGGATGAGGTTCATATCAATCCTTTAGAAGCATATAATTTTTTTTGGTATGGGGCCACTAGCACCAACTGTACAGCAGAATTGATTGCCCGTTTATAAATGAGTCTAATCAACATCATTTAATATTCAAAATAAATTTATTTTTGCTGGTATGGAGCCACTAGCACCAACTGTACAGCAGAATTGATTGGCCTTTTATAAATGAGTCTAATCAATATCATTTAATATTCAAAATAAATTTAAATTTGCATAAGACTTATTTTCACTAACTAGTCTGCCTATTACAAATAGTGGCTTGTCATCCTTGTCGACAACCCTGGCAAGGTCCAGATGCCGAGCGATTAGTAATTTCACAAGAAAGGAATAAGTATCATATATTCGTATATTCAGTAATGAATATTGAAAGTGCTAAGCTCACTTAGTATTATTGTAATTACGAGAGTATGAGCATGTAGTTTTTTTCTTTAAAAAATAAACAAGGTAATACAAATTTTCTGTGATTCTATTTACTCTCCTTATATGGATATTTTTATTCTCTTTTTGTTCCCTCTTAACATTCTCTAGGGAAATGGAGCAAAGAATATAAGGAAATGGAGTGATCACATTTACAAAATTCCACCATGGACATTTAGGGATGTTGATCTTTATTTTTAATTTTTTTTCTTTCCTTTATGTATCAATTTTACCAATGCCAGAACTAGCTAGTTATTTTAGTGGTAGTATTTTACATTTTACTGAGAGATAAAAATAGATATTTCCTATTTCTATTAAATGCTATATTGAAAAGAATTTGTGAAGGGAAGACTCGATAAGGATAAACCCTACTTTCTCATTTTCAAGTATACAAATATTGAACATAGATAAATATATACATCTACATTTCAAAGAAAAAGGCTAAAAAGAATTTTGTATTTGCTATCTATTAAATTTATTCGCAAGAAATATTCCAAGACTATTAATGCACGATTTAGGTTTACAACGAAATTGATAATTAAAAAAAAAATATATATATATATCAGTGCCCAACCAAACAAATGTAACTGTCGCAATTTACCACAGCCACAAAATTTAATCCAACCCATTAAATTTACTTGCATGTTGAAATGTATCATTTATGATGAAAAGTAACAAGTTGAAAGCCAAAATATCATGAACCATCATCACGATGCATGACATACGTGCATATAGTTTTGATGCAACTAGGATTCAAGTTTGTCTGAACTGTGTTGCATGAGGTTGATAGTGCATATAGTTTTGAAATTAAAATAAGCTCAGATTTAATGTTTGAAAATTCAACATAAAGCAAAATAATATAATTCTCACATATACAAATTAATTAAGAAAACCTATAACAGTGACAGTTTTATTAAATTCTTTCCCAACAAAACTTCTGATATTTTAATTTGATTTGATTTTGATTGTTTAATGATTATATATATATATATATATATATATATATATATATATATATATATATATAGTGTGTGTGTGTTTAATTTAGTTTTAAAATTAAATACCTTCAAATTTAAGGTTTCTAAACTTAACATATGACAAAATAATATAATTGTCATCTATACTAATTAACCAAGAAAATCTATAAAATCTATAAAGTGTGAAATTTATATTAATTTTGTTTCCAACAAAATTCTTAAATATTTTAATTTAATTTAATTTAGTGTGGTTGATATACATTGACACGTATATCAATTACATGCATAACCGCAATAATAAATATAGTTGAAAAATATCAATAGACTTTATTGGTAGAGATCTAATAATAATGATAATATTCTTATTCATATTGATAAATATATTTAATAAAAAAATAGTAATTTTAATCCCATGTGTTTAATATTATTGCCTTGGGTGTATAATACATTGATGTTTTAATTTTTTTTATTAATGGGTAAATGGATATACAAATATAACTATTAATATTTGTTCAACGTATATATGTGGTGATGAAAAGCGAAACCCACTATAAGCAGGTTCACCTTTCATGTAATCATATGAACTTGCAAGCTTCAAATTTTGTGTGGAGTTGCAGATTCATAATTCGAAACCCGATCCTGGGGCCTATATGTTATAGGCCCATTATGCTTCCACAACACCACTTCAATCCTACATAAAAGTACACACATATATATATATATATATCAGAAACACATAAGACCAACAATCCATATATTTTAAACCACACATTGGTCTTCGTTTGAACCCATATCATTTGAACCCAAAGTATCCAATCTGTCTTCCGATACACTGGAAGCAAATAATCAAAGTTTTATAAACCCAACCAAATGTTGGTCGCGCTTTACCCTGGAGCTCAAATCCATTCAACCATAATATTACGACATATCGGTCCATAAATGTCTTAACCTACGAACACCTCCCGTTCGCGAGAACTATTGTATCTCCGCAGCTTCAAATTGGACGGCCATCGCATAAGAATAGCCCCCGAACTTTGTCACCCAATGTTATGCGAAATGAGCAGTTTTTCTCCATGACGTGTTGAGACATGATTTGATCGCATTCCATTTTTTGAAACCGCTTCTGGCTCAAAAGGGGTGCGAAACAAATGGTATGGTTTTTCAAAACCATCTTCGCTCTCATTAACTCGCGGTTCCACCTTCTCCATTTGCTCACAATCCCACTGCGATTCAATCATGGTTCCAAAACCCACGGTTTTATTATGCCTTAACTTACCTTCTAGCATTCCTTCGAATAGGCTAGGTTCTATTCCTCCATTTATCCAATATTTGAACTGGGTTTAAAATTCCTCCACCATTCGTCAACGCCTAACCGTGGCTCTAAAGATTTATCGCTGTCTCCAAATAACAAAACCCAACATAGATTCATATCTACCATACTCTGCAACAATCTCACGCTATGACATGATAATTTACTTGATCACCATCGATCCTCACAATGATCGATGGTCGATCAATAACTCATAAAAAAGGGTTAAAAATCATAAAATTAAACGGTAAATAAATAGCGATATTAACACACAAGTATACAGAACTTCCACACAATGCATACTCCGATTATATACAAAAAGCAATTACAGTCTAAGGAATTTCAGCCTTAGTACAAATCCACCTGGGTTACATCGTACTCACTCTCCTTCCCTTTACACATTTCAGACTCGTTATATAGGAGTTACAAAATATCATGAATCGGTTGAGATCCACAAATCTTGCCCCAATTTGCATGACCGTTCGCATACCCGCCTTTTCAGCTTCATATTCGAACTTAATTAAAATTTGTTCGGATGCCCGTGCATCATGTGGCGTAGAGAGACTACTTTTATAAGGGGTTGTTTACGGAAGCGGCCTAGATAGACTACAAAAGTTTTGGAAGGGATTGTGTAGACTACTCTTATACGAATACTACTCTTATATATCATAACTCCAAATATGCCAAAAACAAAGAAGAAATCAAATCTTCAAAAATACAAACTTTTACCAAAATTTCAATTAGAAAAAAATCTTTAATTTCACTTATCAATTTTATATTAAACATTGAAAAATTTAAAAAAATCACAAATGTTTGTGATGTCTTCGAGAAAAAAAAAAACATATTAATATATTAATAGAATAAGATGTCTCTCCTAATCATGAAAAATAAAAACATAACAAAATTTTTAATTTTAAATATTTATGATACATCATATAGTATTAAACTTATTTTAATATGACCATTTTTCGAGTAATTTTGTCATATTTACAGCAGCAGGATTTTTCAAGTGAGTAATTTTGTCATATTTACAGCAGCAGGATATGAAAGCAAGTAAAATTTCCCTTTTTTTTCATTTTTCACATAAAATTTGAACCACTTTTGAATTAGGATCTTTGGATGTATTTAAAGTGCGTCGATAACATTGATTTGTGAAATGGAACCAAAAAAACCCCTAGCTTCGATGTGGAATTTCATGAGGAACTCTATTACAGAGTAGCTACATATTGTTGTGGGGGGAGAATACATTAATCGTTCATCATCGTTGGATATTTACTGGGCTTTTATGTAACATTGCATGTTCGCACCGTCAAGTTGAAACTCAGCCCCGTCACAATGTACGTACGTGGAGAAATTAATAACCTCGAAGCTGAATCAGTTTTCTTCCATTCCACGCCATAAATCTTTCCAGATAATGAGTCCTAGATCTCATCTCATCCATACCACTTAGCTTACTAGTAACAAAATTACAACTAATTACTAAAGATAAACCATTGCAGTTATTAATTAATAGCAAGAAATACGTGGCAACCCATCGAGGAAGATAAGAAAACGGACAGCTATTTCCGACAACCGTAACAAACTATTTTGGGCTCAACCATTACATATACACTCCTTGTACATATACTGGCTCAACCATTACTCTTGTCTATTGCTAGCAATATTGTGCATCTTCTGTATTGAGTGAGTCTACGAAGAGGATATTGATAATTGTTGATGGAGGCCAGAAAGGTTCATAATGTGATACTTTGCATGCTAAGGTTCATCGTGTTCATGCTCATTCTCAAGCATGCTGCTGGGCGATCTCCCTACCTGCAGGTGGAGCAGCGTCATGTGAATAGTCCCGATTCTACATGGAAAGAAATAAAAATTATGTGGAAATTATGTGGAACAGCAACGCAGATATGACCCACATTCTGCAACGAAACTCATTGCATTTATTAGATTGGTGTTAAAAAATTGATATTAATTTAATTTATATATATGTGATAGAAATTTTTTGAAGAAATATATGTTATTGTTATTAGAGATTATTATATTAAGAAATTAAACTCATTATAAATATATATTTATTATAAGTTTGACATATTATATGTCAAAATTTTTTATTGAAGTGAGGAAATAGTTCTCTACATCCAATTGACACTAATATTTCAATATATATATTTATATTGATTTAAATAAAAGTAAAACTTGAACATAATATTCAAATTATAAAAATTAGAATTAAACTAAAAGTTAGTTAACATAGTATGTTTTACCAGCTAAAAGTGAAAAAATAAAAAGAAAAAAGTTAAATAATTTAAATCGTTTCCAAACTTAGATAAGCATCAAAACACTTACCTTACAATAAATAAATATCACATTGCCATGATTAAAAAATTCATAAAATTTACCTAAGTTATAAATCTATTATTATTATAATATGAGTTAAATATATACATCTGAAGGGAAGAAATGGCATATCCACTTTTAATATAGATCTCAACCTTTAAAAATCCTATCATTGATAGGTTTTTATATTTAATAATAGGGTTAGGATATTCCGAGTTGTAGATACGTATCAAAGGTTTAGATTTATATAGAAAGTAGTTATGCCATTTTTTCCCTTCAAATTAAATTGATTGATTAAAAATAAAATATAATATGAACATTAGTTATGGGTTTTCTTGGCATGTGCTATTAGTAACTCATGGTATTGTAACAAAAGGTATGTACAAGTTAAGTAACTATCAATTTTTTCGTTGTGAGATTAACCTCAAATGAGTCAAAAAATTTAAGTAACTCTCAAGTTAAGTAACATTCAATTTTCTGAATTTGAGATGTTTTATGTCTATTGGCATACATCACTCATCTAGTTTAGATGAATATGATAGTAATTATTTATAATCAAATTAAAATTATATAAGCCCTATTCCAAAATAGATAGGTTTATCAACATAATTATTAGAATAAAATAATTTGAAACTATGATGTAATTTTCTCTTCATATGAATAATTTATCTTTAAATGTTAATACATTTTACATAACTTAATTAATAATTAGCCTATATCATTATTAAATATACAATATGCAACATGTAATAATGGACTTAACTTATAACTATAGATGTGGTCCTAGAGTAAATGAATTATTCCATCTATGATGACTCATGTGCCAATGCTATCTTCACAAAGTACGCTATTTTATGAGAGATATAGTTAGTAATAGGTACTTCCATGCTTTAATCATGTTTTTTTCTTTTATGATGTTCCTTTTGGTAGAATAATTCAATTCACTACATCATGTTGACTTATGGTACAAGATGTTTTAATTAGAATTATATTTTATCATGTTCTATTGTCATGAGATGGTTGAAAAATAAATATGAAAATCATTAAATCAACCTTCATAGTGAATAGGATTTAAAGAGGGTTGTTCTAATAGAACTATTGATAATGTTTCCTTCTCCTTAGTGAAAAAATTACATGTATCACTTCAATTCTTTTAGAAATGAATATTGGGTTCCTATGTTCAATTCTTTCACTTTGTGCATAACACTTGCTATATTCTCTTTAAATATTAATAAATTTTACATAATTTAATTAATAACTAGCATAATCATTCCAAAATATACAATATGAAACATGTAATTATGGAAAATCTTATAATTATACATGTGGTGCTACATACTTTTCATATAGTAAATGAATTCTTTCATCTATGATGACCCATGCTAAATAGGGAAAATTCTTGTCGTCAACACACAATGTTCACAAAGAGTTGCAAAAAGGTTTTAAACGAGACAACACAGTTTCAGAAACTAAATAATGTGTCTTCTTTTTAATACAGAGTGGCGAAGATTAAAATTAGTTGTCTTGCACAACTATAATGGAGCAAATGAAATCAAACAAATTACTCATGGTAGAACCATATAGCAACTAACAATACTTTATATTATGATTCAAAAACATAAGAGATAAGTCATATGGAGGTTGAGACTCATTCACCAGTAAAAAAAGTGCTCTTACTAAGAATTACATTCACCAGGGATTGCATAATTAACACACAATAAAACTTGTAACAATCGTTTTTCACACCCCGACCAAAATTTTCTTCACGATTTTGTTCTCATGTCTTTACCAACTTACATCAGCCACTATTCCATAATCTGATCTACATACATGTATATTCAAAACATATATTTAATGAAAGACAATATTTAAGACAGACAATAGGCGAACACGATTTTCTGAACTTTGCAGATAGTAAATAAGTTGCACAGTAAAAGCTTGCCCATTTATTTCTACCGACCATTAATAAATTTTCATTTGACCGTGATTATTTAATCTGTTAGGGAATGGGTTATATGTGCCTCTACTCATCACTTCATTTATAAAAGCTTGCCCATGTGTTTCTACCAAACATTAATAAATTTACATTTGACCTTGATTATTTAATTTGTTGCAGAATGGGTAATATGTGCCCCTGCTCATAACTTCATTTAACCCATGTCCTTACCTGCAAAATCAATTTGCAACCTACAAAAAATTTACTGAGGTATGTTTCTTGTGAGTTCATTTAACGTGGTGGTTGGGATTAATTTTCTAACACTTCCTTGGACGTGGTATTATCAAACATCTTGTGTCCAAAAATGTGAATACATTGAGTTTGACAACTTCAACCTCAAAGCCATTTTTGGTTTCATATTTGCATTGGTAGAACAATTCTTACTTCCAAATTCATTAAATATATGTTTTATTTAACTACCAGTTCCAAAATTTGTCACACTTTTGTAACTGGAGCTGGTAGTTAAATCAAATCCCCAAAATAGGCATTCCCATAAAGCCAACTCTTTATCGTAATACTGTATGTAGAAATTTTAACTGAAGAGATAAATAATTACAGATATAATGGGTAATATGTGCCCCTGCTCATAACTTCATTTAACCCATGTCCTTACCTGCAAAATCAATTTGCAACCTACAAAACATTTACTGAGGTATGTTTCTTGTGAGTTCATTTAACGTGGTGGTTGGGATTAATTTTCTAACACTTCCTTGGACGTGGTATTATCAAACATCTTGTGTCCAAAAATGTGAATACATTGAGTTTGACAACTTCAACCTCAAAGCCATTTTTGGTTTCATATTTGCATTGGTAGAACAATTCTTACTTCCAAATTCATTAAATATATGTTTGATTTAACTACCAGTTCCAAAATTTGTCACACTTTTGTAACTGGAGCTGGTAGTTAAATCAAATCCCCAAAATAGGCATTCCCATAAAGCCAACTCTTTATCGTAATACTGTATGTAGAAATTTTAACTGAAGAGATAAATAATTACAGATATTTATTGAGAGGAACAATAAAAATGACCAACAACAATCATAAAATGGAATCATTAAAATTGTGTTACTTTGGAAACCTCCAACTCTCGAAAAAATCTAGCCCAATGGAATTCCATTAGTTCCTTGGCCAAAACTAGGCCAAGTGAGCTTTCTTTGCTCACCATCCTAGCCTCATTACAATGAATTATTCCAAGTATTTTAAAGCCTCCATCCCATGCAATCCACGGGAAACCAAAAAAACCATGGGTCAAAACTACTAATGTTGACCCAATCAAATTTAACTCTTTTCCCATGTCAAGTTTACCTAATAAAAGTTTAAATTAATTGATTTGTGAGTGGTTTAGTTCTCATTAGGTCACAATTTCAAATCTCATGGGAGGAGTTGAGGATGTGAGCCACATTTGGGGATATTTGGGGATATTAAATTATCCCAAGCAGCATCCAACATTTTTGGTGGCCTTGGGCTTAACAAAGTTCCAAAAATAAAAATAAAAAAGAACCTGTGTAGTCATAATTTAAGTGTCTCATGTAAAAACCATATATGCACTTGTCGAGTGCCCTCTTAGGATAATAAGATTGTTTTTTCAACCAACATTGTGGGTGGCCTAGGGCTGGTCCAAGTTCCAAATATAAAAATAAAAAAGAACACATATAGTCATCATTGAAGGCTAGAAATAACCATCACAAAGGATTTTCTGATCGGTTGTGTATCCAGACATATGATCATCACATGCCCTAGAGTGGAAGTCATTAATAGTTCTCTCATCCTCTTCGAAAGTTAAACACCAATGAAGAATCGAATCTACGTTGATGCGGTATAAAGTATCCCCAATAATATGATAGGGTTGAGAGTGATGTTGAATGTGTCGACGACAAACTTTGGTCAACTCAGATCATAAGGTTTGGGTTTGAAGATACATGATGATATCATTGTAGCATGGATTGATAGTGTTATTATGGAAGAGAGTGTCATCTGGAATGTGCTCAACAAGATCAGAAGGGGAAGAAGCAAAGGGAAGGGAGCATATCAATTCAGCGAAAACTAATGATACTTTGGATTTGGCAGTAGTAAATTCCAAATCAAACTCTTGTAGAATGAAAATCCACTTAGAATATTTTCCCCCTAGTAACCGATGGTTCAAAATATAGGTCATGGGATTGCAATCAGAGATCATGGTAGTCGTGAAAATAATGATGTAATGTCGAAAACATTGAACAACTTGAACCACAGCCAAATCTAATTTCTCGACATGGGCATATAAATTCTTAGTATCCATGATATTATGGCTTAGGTAGTCAACAACTTATTAGTTTCCATCATCATCATCTTGGACTAGTAACATACCAATAGCGTTGGCAGTAGCTTCTAGATAAAGGAAATAATCACGATGGTAATTTTGGGGTTGCAGTAAAGGAGAAGTGACAAGAACAATCTTTATGGCATTGAAATACTTTTGAGAAATTTCATCCCATAGGAACAGGATTCCCTTTTTAAGTAATCACGTAAAACCTTTAGATAGCTCAGTGTAATTAGGGACAAAATGACAAAGGAAATTGGCTTTCCCTTGTAAAATCTGCAATTGAGGCAAAGATGAAGGGGGGAGTAAATTAAAAATAACCTTGACTTTCATAGGATCGAAATGGATGCCTTCTTTAGAGACGACAAACCCAAGGAGTCTATTGGATTCAAAGCAAAAGACACATTTATGCGGGTTAAGGTGAATATTATATTGTCCACAATGGAGAAAAATCTCTCAGAGGTGAGTAGGGTGGTCACGGTGCTTAGTTGAATGAGCTACTAAGTCATCCAGGTAAGGATGAATGATGTGCTGAATATCACAGAAGGCATATGACATTGCTCGTTGGAAAGTAGCACCAACATTTTTTAGACCCAAAGGGAGCTTCTTGTAGGCAAAATTTCCCCATGGAAAGATCAAGGTAATCTTGTGTTGATCGGCTCATAGGATGTTAATCTAGTTACACCCAAAATAATTTTACATAAAAGAAAATATCTCACTCCCAGTGCATTCATCAATAATTTTTTCAATGAAAGGAGTGGGATAGTTATCTTTTGGGCATGCACGATTGATGTCTTGATAATCAACACAGATTCGAATAGTACCCTACTTTTTATTGATAGGGACGATATTGAAGACCTAATCTGTCAAAGGAATTAGATATATGAATCTAGCCTTAAGAAGTTTATCAACTTCTCCCTTCATAGAGGTTGTGTTTCTAGGATGCACGGGACAAAGTCGTTGAAAAAGAGGCTTCACATTAGGATAAGTCAGTATCTCATGCACCACTATACTTAGATCGATGCCGAGCATTTCCTCATAGGACCATGGAAAGACATCTTGGAAATCTTGAGGGAGACTGCTGTAAATCTTGATCTCATCAATAGAGCAAGTTACCCTGATGTGGATGTTCTCGACAATTCCTGGTTTCACAAAAATGTTGATAGGCATCGTTGTAGTGATTCTTCCCATGTTTCCTTTAGAAAAGACTTCATGTGTCGACATAGGTTTCAGAATTGGACGAAGCAAAATTGTTGAGATATGGCGGAATTACTCCAGGGCTTGGAAGAAACGAAGAACGATGATAGGTATCGTCCCATGGTGTTTCCTCAAGAGACATGGTTTCCACGATACTTTCATCGAATGAAAAAAAAAATTCAAGGGATCTGAAGAATCTAAAGAACCAAGCCAAGAAGATTGGTATAATGCATCAAAATTCATACTAGAAGCAGTATTGTTAGAATCAGAAGCTAAAGTTGAAACGATTTCACAATAATTGACTTCAACAAGGCTTAACAACATGACTTCGCTGAAAGAATCAATCTGATCAAGAGAAGGCATGATCCAAGGATTAGATGAAGTAGAGATCATATTGACTTGAGTAGTTTTCAATAGTGGAAGAGAAAAGAGACCCATTAAGGCAGAATCTTTAAAAATTCCCACCCCCACACTTTCATATGGCATAGTGGTATGCTCCACATATGGCACACTGCCTTCCGAATAAGTATAAGAAAAAAAGGACAAGTGGTCAACAATGATAATCTTCCCTTGATGTGGGAAATGAAGAACATGAAACAAAGTGGATGGCACACAAATAATAGCGTGAGTCTAATTGCAACTGAGAAGAAGATTTTAATTGAGCTTGGCATCGACAACTTCTACTTCGACATTGACCATTTTTCTTTATAAAGTGATAGGAAAGTTAGGGAGAATACCAAAAGGAGAATCCATTCCATCAAAAGCCTCTAAAGTGTTTAGAGAATGGCTAAGATTCAGAGAGCCGATGGATTTCCATCAAGACACAAACATGATGCAAGTGGATGTGCCTCCATCCATGACTAACCGATGGATATTATTTCCATTAATAATGACTTGAATAAAGAAAGAAAGCTTCTGGGGGAGATGCGGAACGTGATTTTATAGGTCGAAAGTAGTGAGACTGGAATCATTCAGATCAATTCCTCCAATGGCAGAGGGTAACGATTTTCCTTTTGAAGGACAACTCTAAAGAACCTCTAACGCAGACATAGCAGAAGGTGCTTGAGCCAAATCCTTAATGATATTGTAATGTTGAGTAGCTCAGGAATTTCGCTTTTAAGAGGATTTTCGGAACACACCTTTGGAAGGTGGTCATATAATAGGATAGGTACTAGGTCTTTTGATATGAAGAGGACCAAAAGAGGGAAAATGAGGAGTAGTCGGAGAATCAACAGTTTCTTTCTTCACCGACTAACAAGAATGAGTGGAATAATAATTGGACTTGGTGGCCATAGAAATGGGGGCTGGTCCATTCATCATAAACACTTGGGAACTCAATGAGGAATAATATGGAGGTTTTTCCACCATCTGAGTTTGCTGAGATGGAAATGTTTCTTTGAGTATGGCGGGAATTCCTTGCGTATATTTCAGTAAACAACTAACTTCAACCCATCATGGATAGTCTTTACTGTAGTGCTCTTCATCAAATATTAGGCAAGGGTACTTATGCTTGTGCTTGGTTCCACCATCAGTACGAGGTTTGGGAGAATCCTATTTCGGGGCATCATATTTGGATTTTCCTTGCCCTTATTTTTATCTTTGGAGGATTTTTCTGCTGCGGTAGATAAAATGACATTATTCTCCATAGTTTTACCAATATTCAAGGGATTATGTGAAACATAATCTGAAGAAGAAGTGGATTTATGCTTGCCATAAGAATACTTTTGAGAAGTCTAGGTAACAATTCCAATTATTTTGTCGACATGTGGTGTCCTCGGAGCTTTGGAAGTTTTAGGTTTAGTAGAGGCATGCGGAGCATGAGGCAAGAGATCATACAATGTTCCAGACTGGGAATAGACCATATCAAGATATTGTGCACTAGCAATGGTTTTCTCTTCTTGGACACATGCACCCATAGAAATATCCTAGTCAATCTCATTGACGAAGGATTCGGTAAACCTTCCAGTCAAGAGCTAATTAGGAATTTCAAACTTAATCAAACGATGATGTCATATCCATTCATGGATATGATCAGAGATATACGTAGAGGTATCTTGTTTCATGGATGTGAGGAGGTGAGTTCCTGTTTCATAGTGAATCGATAACTGGAATTGTGTGAGAAAAGCCATAACGAGAGAGTTGTAACCTTGGAAGGTTCCACGAGGAAGCTCGATGTACCACTTGGCAGCAACATCAGTCAACATTCTCTAAAAAAAATGTAGGTGAATGGAGTCATCAACCCAAGAGTTAGAAGAAAACCGAAGATGGTAGGTCATAACATGTGTCTAGGGGTCTTCTCTAGACTTGCCTTGAAATTTGGGGCAATCTCTTGGGATTTTGGTAGGAACTGGAATCTAATATGGATTATGAAGGATCATATCATTAGTTAACCTCGACAAATCAAGTATTTCCAATATTGCAAGAAAAGGAAATTGTGGATTGAAATGCATAATTGGCCTTTAATAAAGATCCATTTGAGGATTCCAACCAGGTTGAGAGAAATTTTGCCCTAATGGGTTTTGTCTGGATGGATTTTTCCTATAAGGATTGAAAAATTGTTGATTTTGACCATATCCTAGTTGTTGACCAAAAAATTGATTTTGACTTGCAATAGACCATTGAGTCGAGCCTCAGCATAATTTGCAACATATGAATTTTTCTACTATTGAAATTTTTGGAAAGAAGTTCCTTGTGATTGACCTTGTCAACCCAAAAGGTAACCTTGGGAACCCAACGGTTGACCTTGTGAGTCGAATATTTTACCTTGAGTGCCTTGTGGTTGACCTTGTCAACCCAAAAAGTAACCTTGGGAACCCAATGGTTGAACTTGTGAGTCGAAGATTTTATGTTGAGGCTGCTTGATGGTACCCTGAGTATTCGACATCATATCATGTGGTTGTTGAGGCTCGCTAGGTTTCCCATGAGAACCAGGTTGACCCGGTTGAACAAAGATCTGACTTTGTTGAGACAAAGGTTGTCCTTGCTAGAAAAGAGGCTGACCTTGTTGAAGGTAAGGTTGGCCTTGTTGACCAGAAGCTTGTCCCTACTGAGAGTAGGAAAACTAAACTTGATGGGCAAAAGGTTGGCTAGATTGTACATAAGGCAATGTCTATTGCACATAGGGTTGATATTGTGTCCCATAGGGTTGTTGTTCACCAAAGATAGGCCCCTGTTGATTTTCATAAGCCCCTGACTGCACTCAAGACTGCCCTTGAAATCCTTGTGGATTCACAAATGGAGTAATAGGTACTTCCATGCTTTAATCATGTTTTAATCATGTTAGTACTGAGAGATATAGTTAGTAATAGGTACTTCCATGCTTTAATCATGTTTTTTCTTTTATGATGTTCCTTTTGGTAGAATAATTCAATTCACTACATCATGTTGACCTATGGTCCTAGATGTTTTAATTAGAATTATATTTTATCATGTTCTATTGTCATGATATGGTTGAAAAATAAATATGAAAATCATTAAATCAACCTTCATAGTGAATAGGATTTAAAGAGGGTTATTCTAATAGAACTATTGATAATGTTTCCTTCTCCTTAGTGAAAAAATTACATGTATCAGTTCAATTCTTTTAGAAATGAATGTTGGGTTCCTATGTTCAATTCTTTCACTTTGTGCATAACACTTGCTATATTCTCTTTAAATATTAATAAATTTGACATAATTTAATTAATAACTAGCATAATCATTCTAAAATATATAATATGAAACATGTAACTATGGAAAATATTATAATTATACATGTGGTCCTACATACTTTTCATATAGTAAATGAATTATTTCATCTATGATGACCCATGCTAAACAGGGAAAATTATTTTCCTCAACACATAGTGTTCACAAAGAGTTGCAAAAAGATTTTAAACGAGAAAACACAGTTTCAGAAACTAAATAATGAGTCTTCTTTTTAATACAGAGTGGCGAAGATTAAAATTAGTTGGCTTGCACAACTATAATGGAGCAAATGAAATAAAACAAATTACTCCTGGTAGAACCATATAGCAACTAACAATACGTTATATTATGATTCAAAAACATAAGAGATAAGTCATATGGAGGTTGCGACTCATTCACCAGTAAAAAAAGTGCTCTTACTGAGAATTACATTCACCAGGGGTTGCAGAATTAACACACAATAAAAATTGTAACAATCGTTTTTCACGCTCTGACCAAAATTTTCTTCACGATTTTGTTCTCCTGTCTTTACCAAATTACATCCGCCACTATTCCATAATCTGATCTACATACATATATATTCAAAACATATATTTCATAACACGTTAATTAATGAAATACAATATTTAAGACACACAATGGGCGAACACGATTTTCTGAACTTCGCAAATAGTAAATAAGTTGCACAGTAAAATCTTGCCCATTTATTTCTACCAACCATTAATAAATTTTCATTTGATCATGATTATTTAATCTATTAGGGAATGGGTTATATGTGCCCCTACTCATCACTTCATTTATAAAATCTTGCCCATGCGTTTCTACCAAACATTAATAAATTTACATTTGACCTTGATTATTTAATTTTTTGCAGAATGGGTAATATGTGCCCCTGCTCAGAACTTCATTTAACCCATGTCCTTGCCCGCAAAATCAATCTGCAGCCTACAAAAAATTTACTGAGGTATGTTTTTTGTGAGTTCATTTAACATGGTGGTTGGGATTAATTTTCTAACACTTCCTTGGACGTGGTACCGTGAAACATCTTGTGTCCAAAACTGTGAATACATTGAGTTTGTCAACTTCAACCTCAAAGTCATTTTTCGTTTCATATTTTCATTGGTAGAACAATTCTTACTTCCAACTTCATTAAATATAGATTTGATTTAACTACCAGTTCCAAAATTTGTCACACTTTTGTAACTGGAGCTGGTAGTTAAATCAAATCCCCAAAATAGGCATTTCCATAAAGCCAAATCTTTATCGTAATACTATATGTAGAAATTTTAACTGAAGAGATAAATAATTACCGATATTTATTGAGAGGAACAATAAAAATGACCAACAACAATCATAAAATGGAATCATTAAAATTGTGTTACTTTGGAAACCTCCAACTCTCGAAAAAATCTAGCCCAATGGAATTCCATTAGTTCCTTGGCCAAAACTAGGCCAAGTGAGCTTTCGTGCTCACCATCCTAGCCTCATTACAATGAATTATTCCAAGTATTTTAAAGCCTCCATCCCATGCAATCCACGGGAAACCAAAAAAACCATGGGTCAAAACTACTAATGTTGACCCAATCAAATTTAACTCTTTTCCCATGTCAAGTTTACCTAATAGAAGTTTAAATTAATTGGTTTGTGAGTGGTTTAGTTCTCATTAGGTCACAATTTCAAATATCATGGGAGGAGTTGAGGACGTGAGCCACATTTGGGGATATTTCGGGATATTAAATTATCCCAAGAAGCGTCCAACATTGTTGGTGGCCTTGGGCTTAACAAAGTTCCAAAAATAAAAATAAAAAAGAATTTGTGTAGTCATAATTTAAGTGTCTCATGTAAAACCCATATATGCACTTGTCAAGTTCCCTCTTAGGATAATAAGATTCTTATTTCAACCAACATTGTGGGTGGCCTAGGGCTTGTCCAAGTTCCAAATATAAAAATAAAAAAGAATACATATAGTCATCATTGAAGGCCAAAAATAACCATCACAAAGGATTTTCTGATTGGTTGTGTATCCAGACATATGATCATCACATGCCCTAGAGTGGCAGTCATTAATCGTTCTCTCATCCTCTTTGAAAGTTAAACACCAACGAAGAATCGAATCTACGCTGATGCAGTATAAAGTATCCCCAATAATATCATAGGGTTGAGAGTGATGTTGAATGTGTCGACAATAAACTTTGGTCAACTCAGATAATAAGGTTTGGGTTTGAAGATACATGATGATATCATTATAGCATGGATCGATATTGTTATTAAGGAAGAGAGTGTCATCTGGAATGTGCTCATCAAGATCAGAAGGGGAAGAAGCAAAGGGAAGGGAGCATATCAATTCGATGAAAACTAATGATACTTTGGATTTGGCAGTAGTAAATTCCAAATCAAACTCTTGCAGAATGAAAATCCACTTACAATATTTTCCCCCTAGTAACCGATGGGTCAAAATATAGGTCATGGGATTGCAATCAGAGATCATGGTAGTCAGGAAAAGAATGATGTAATTTCGAAAACATTGAACAACTTGGACCACAGCGAAATCTAATTTCTCGACATGGGCATATCAAGTCTTAGTATCCATGAGATTATGGCTTAGGTAGTCAAGAACGTATTATTTTCCATTATCATCATCTTGGACTAGTACCATACCAATAGCGTTGGCAGTAGCTTCTAGATAAAGGAAATAATCATGATGGTAATTTTGGGGTTGCAGTAAAGGAGAAGTGACAAGAAAAATATTTATGGCATTGAAATACTTTTGAGAAATTTCATCCCATAGGAACAGGATTCCCTTTTTAAGTAATCGCGTAAAACCTTTAGCTAGCTTAGCGTAATTAGGGACAAAATGACAAAGGAAATTGGCTTTCCCTTGTAAAATCTGCAATTGAGGCAAAGATGAAGGGGGGAGTAAATTAAAAATAACCTCGACTTTCATAGGATTGAAATGGATGCCTTCTTTGGAAATGACAAACCCAAGGAGTCTATTGGATTCAAAGAAAAAGACACATTTATGCGGGTTATGGTGAATATTATATTGTCTACAATGGAGAAAAATCTCTCGGAGATGAGTAGGGTGGTCACAGTGCCTAGTTGAATGAGCTAGTAAGTCATCCAGGTAAGGATGAATGATGTGCTTAATATCACAGAAGGCATATGACATTGCTCGTTGGAAAGTAGCACCAACATTTTTTAGACCCAAAGGGAGCTTCTTGTAGGAAAAATTTCCCCATGGACAGATCAAGGTAGTCTTGTGTTGATCGGCTGATAGGATGTTAATCTAGTTATACCCAAAATAATTGTCCATAAAAGAAAATATCTCACTCCCAGCGCATTCATCAATAATTTTTTCAATGAAAGGAGTGGGATAGTTATCTTTTGGGCATGCATGATTGATGTCTTGATAATCAACACAGATTTGAATAGTACCCTACTTTTTATTGATAGGGACGATATTGAACACCTAATCTGTCAAAGGAATTAGATATATGAATTTAGCCTTAAGAAGTTTATCAACTTCTACCTTCATAGAGGCTCCATTTCTAGGATGCACGGGATGAGGTTGTTGAAAAATAGGCTTCGCATTAGGATAAGTCAGTATCTCATGCACCACTATACTCGGATCGATGCCAAGAATTTCCTCATAGGACCATGAAAAGACATCTTGGAAATCTTGAGGGAGACTGCTGTAAATCTTGATCTCATCAAGAGAGCAAGTTACCCTGATGTGGATGTTCTCGAAAATTCTTGGTTTCACAAAAATGTCGATAGGCATCGTTGTAGTGATTCTTCCCATGTTTCCTTTAGAAAAGACTTCATGTGTCGACATAGGTTTCAGAAGTGGACGAAGCAAAATTTTTGAGATATGGCAGAAATACTCCAAGGCTTGGAAGAAACGAAGAATGATGATGGGTATTGTCCCATGGTGTTTCCTCAAGAGACATGGTTTCCACGATACTTTCGTCGAATGAAAAAAAAAACTCAAGGGATCTGAAGAATCTAAAGAACCAAGCCAAGAAGATTGGTATAATGCATCAAAATTCATACTAGAAGCAGTATTGTCAGAATTAGAAGCTAAAGATGAAACGATTTCACAATAATTGACTTCAAAAAGGCTTAACAACATGACTTCGCCGAAAGAATCAATCTGATCAAGAGAAGGCATGATCCAAGGATTAGATGAAGTAGAGATCATATTGACTTGAGTATTTTTTTGTAGTGGAAGAGAAAAGAGACCCATTAAGGCAGAATCTTTAAAAATTCCCACCCGCACTCTTTCATATGGCATAGTGGTATGCTCCACATATGGCACACTGCCTTATGAATAAGTATAAGAAAAAAAGGACAACTGGTCAACAATGATAATCTTGCCTTGATGTGGGAAATGAAGAACATGAAACAGAGTGGACAGCACACAAATCATAGCATGAGTCTAATTGCAACTGAGAAGAAGATTTTAATTGAGCTTGGCGTCGACAACTTCTACTTCGACATTGACCATTTTTATTTATAAAGTGATAGGAAAGTTAGGGAGAATACCAAAAGGAGAATCCATTCCATCAAAGTCTCCAAAGTGTTTAGATAATGGCTAAGATTTAGAGAGCCGATGAATTTCCAGCAAGACACAAACATGATGCAAGTGGATGCGCCTCCATCCATGACTAACCGATGGATATTATTTCCATTAATAATGACTTGAATAAAGAAAGAAATCTTATGGGGGAGATGCGGAACGTGATTTTCGAGGTCGAAAGTAATGAGACTGGAATCAGTCAAATCAATTCCTCCAATGGCACAGGGTAACGATTTTCCTTTTGAAGGACAACTCTGAAGAACCTCTAACGCAGACATAGCAGAAGGTGCTTGAGGAAAATCCTTAATGATATTGTAATGTTGAGTAGCTCGGGCATTTGTCTTGTAAGAGTATTTTCGGAACACACCTTTGGAAGGTGGTCATATAATAGGATAGGTACTAGGTCTTTTGATATGAATAGGACCAATAGAGGGAAAAGGATAAGGAGTAGGAGAATCAACAGTTTCTTTCTTCACCGACTGACAAGAATGAGTGGAATAATAATTGGACTTGGTGGTCATAGAAATGGGGGCTGGTACATTCATCATAAACACTTGGGAACTCAATGAGGAATAAGATGGAGGTTTTTCCACCATCTGAGTTTTCTGAGATGGAAATGTTTCTTTGAGTATGGCGGGAATTCCTTGCGTATATTTCAGTAAACAACTAACTTCAACCCATCATGGATAGTATTTACTGTAGTGCTCGTCATCAAATATTAGGCAAGGGTACTTATGCATGTGCTTGGTTCCACCATCAGTACGAGATTTGGGAGAATCCTATTTCGGGGCATCAGATTTGGATTTTCCTCGCCATTATTTTTATCTTTGGAGGATTTTTCTGCCGCGGTAGATAAAACAACATTAACCTCCATAGTTTTACCAAGATTCGAGGGATTCTGTGAAACATAATCTGAAGAAGCAGTGGATTTATGCTTGCCATAAGAATACTTTTGAGAAGTCTAGGTAACAAATCCAATTATTTTGTCGACATGTGGTGTCCTCAGAGCTTTGGAAGTTTCAGGTTTAGTAGAGGCATGCGGAGCATGAGGCAAGAGATCATACAATGTGCTAGACTAGGAATAGACCATATCAAGATACTGTGCACTAGCAATGGTTTGCTCTTCTTGGATGCATGCCCCCATAGCAATATCCTAGTCGATCTCATTGACGAAGGATTTGGTAAACCTTCCAGTCAAGAGCTAATTATGAATTTCAAACTTAATCAAATGATGACGTCATCTCCATTCATGGATATGATCAGAGATATACATAGAGGTATCTTGTTTCAAGGATGTGAGGAGGTGAGTTTCTGTTTCATAGTGAATCGATAACTGGAATTGTGTGAGAAAAGACATAACGAGAGAGTTGTAACCTTGGAAGGTTCTCCGAGGAAGCTCGATGTACCACTTGGCAGCAACATCAGTCAACATTCTCTAAAAAAAATGTAGGTGAATGGAGTCATCAACCCAAGAGTTAGAAGAAAACCAAAGATGGTAGGTCATAACATGTGTCTGGGGGTCTTCTCTAGACTTGCCTTCAAATTTGGGGCAATCGCTTGGGATTTTGGTAGGAACTGGAATCTAATATGGATTATGAAGGATCATATCATTAGTTAACCATGACACATTAGGTATCTCCAATATTGCAAGAAAATGAAATTGCGGATTGAAATGCATAATTGGCCTTTAATAAAGATCCATTTGAGGATTCCAACCAGGTTGGGAGAAATTTTGCCCCAATGGGTTTTGTCTGGATGGATTTTTCCTATAAGGATTGAAAAATTGTTGATTTTGACCATGTCCTGGTTGTTGACCAAAAAATTGATTTTGACTTGCAATAGACCATTGAGTCGAGCCTCAGCATAATTTGCAACATATGAATTTTTCTACTGTTGAAAGTTTTGGAAAGCAGTGGCTTGTGGTTGACCTTGTCAACCCAAAAGGTAACCTTGGGAACCCAACGGTTGACCTTGTGAGTTGAAGATTTTACCTTGAGTGCCTTGTGGTTGACCTTGTCAACCCAAAAGGTAACCTTGGGAACCCAACGGTTGAACTTGTGAGTTGAAGATTTTACCTTGAGGCTGCTCGATGGTACCCTGAGGATTCAACATCATATCATGTGGTTGTTGAGGCTAGCTAGGTTTCCCGTGAGAACTAGGTTGACCTGGTTGAACAAAGATCTGACTTTGTTGAGACAAAGGTTGTCCTTGCTAGAAAAGAGGCTGACCTTGTTGAAAGTAAGGTTGGCCTTGTTGACCAGAAGCTTGTCCCTACTGAGAGTAGGAAAACTGAACTTGATGGGCAAAAGGTTGGCTAGATTGTACATAAGGCAATGTCTATTGCACATAGGGTTGATATTGTGTCCCATAGGCTTGTTGTTGACCAAATATAGGCCCTTGTTGATTTTCATAAGCCCCTGACTGAACTCAAGACTGCCCTTGAAATCCTTGTGGATTCACAAATGGAGTCTGCAACTACTGAGAACCAAACAGGACATAGGACTACTAGTTGAGTATCTGGTTCTGCAAATATTGTTGATACTGATCATATGTTAATCATGTTGGACCAGATGATCCAGAAGGCATAGGGATACTACCAAAAATTTGCGAAGATCCCAAGATGTGAGTTTGTAATCCACTCGTAGATGGCCTAACTGAGGATTAAGAGACCTTCGATAGGGATGGACCTCCACAAGAAATTGGAATCAATGGAATCGATGTGGGAACATTGATGGGAGGTGCTAAAATAGTGATGAAAATAGTTGGCTTTAGAGGAATGGACGTAACTGTTGTTTGGGCAGGGATGGAAAAATACATGTTTGATATAAACAAACCAAAGGTAGATACCACAGTATTCTGCCAGATAGTATTGTGATACAAATATGTGGCACTTGAAACACCTGAAACTAGGTGTAACCAATTAGAACTGAAGGTTGGGATGAGGGTTGAGATGCTTGCCCCCCGAAAGGAAATTTTTAAGAAGAGAATTGATGTCCCTCATATAAAGACTCGTCCATACCAATAAAAATACTTGAGACTTCAAGGGGAGATGAGACCTCGCCTTCAGAAGCCATGGGTGGAAATAGATGACAAACAACATCACGACGCAGTGAAGGTTCCAAAGGTACAACTGGTCTATCAAAAGGGCTATAATGTTGCTGAGGAGAAACCACTATAGGATCAAATAGCAGGTTCTCAGGAAACAAGATATAACTTACTATATCGTCAGGAGGAGATTGAGTAGCAAGAGGTTGAACATTGGAAGGATGGAAAACTCATCAGTTTTTGTCCAAGTCGATGGCGAAGAGTCATAAGAGACTCATGATAATGTCCCTTTAGAAGAGGATGATGAAGGGGAAGCTGAACTTGATGATTTATCCAAGATGACTTTATCTCAAAATGAAAAAAATGAAAAGAGTTGATTAATTCAAGGCTTTAAAAAATATATTCATAAGGAGTTACTCATTATGTGGCCCAAAAAAATTTAACAAGTAAGGCATATGATCGTGGGCATTTGATTTTACAACTTAAAAACAAAATAAATAAAAAATGGTGAACTAGGAATAGAGGATTATCAGGTATCTGTTAACTGCAATATACACCTTGGTGATCAAATGAAAGACAAATGACCAAGGAATTAACATACGGTAGCCAATTTCCACAGATTTTGTGTTCATTGTATGACGTCTACAAGCTGGCCAACTCAGTTACCTATGGCAGGTTTGCAACCTAATGGTGTCTCCTAAAATATACTCGATGAAACGTGGGGGTCCAAGTCCGTAGTTGTGTTTTTCAATGCGTAAACATTCAATGAGAGTGTCCCAAATATACTTATCATACACCAATATACTTTTGTACGTGGGATAGGATAGCACCCCTAGGTTGTAATGCAAACTATTAGCGATAGCTCCTACGTTTTTTGACATTGGAACACATCTCTAGCCTAGACCTCTAAATGTGTTTCGTTAGGTTCCAAATTCTCCTTAGGTTGATTTAATAAATTTTAGAGTTTATCTTGAATTATGTTTCGATTTCAAAGCCCTGCCAATGTCACCTGAATTCCTAGGATGCAGCTACATGAGAAAAAAGAAACTATTCATTTTGATGAAATCTATGCTAATTAGCAAGAGGAAGTTCACACAATCAACACAGAAAGAAAACAAATGCATGGAATGAAATTTTACTATTTATTCAAGTGCATAATCTAAATAAAAATGAAAATCCTTTTCACTTTCTTAACCTTCACTAAATGCACTAGAAGCGAATTGATTGAAACTTTTCATTTTTAAAGAAAAACGAATGAAAATTTTCTTTTTGTTTTTTTTTATGAGCACGATGCAAAATATGTAGAATGCAATCCAAAAGCAACCACTCACTTTGAGTACCAATGAGATCTATGAAAATGCTACAAGATGAAAATATTTGAATATCAAAGAGAGACCCAAACTCATTTCCTCAAAATGAGACACTCTTAATTTTTTGCACTGATCAACGCACAAAGAGAAAGCTTCAGTTGAAGGAAAGAAATGTGCTCTATGCTTGTTGATGGAAAAGAGACTCAAATGCACACAGATTTAACACTTGAAAGCTCTAATCGTAAAAATCAATCCAAAAATAAAACTCAATCAAACAAAAAGCCCGAAATATACGACAAGATTTGACTCAATACCAGGTCTGGAAATCAACAAAGCATGCAACCATTCGGATGACTCAAAAACACCTATAAACCCTAGGATGATTAGGATGCGTGTCTCGAAAGAGAGAAGACCAAAGACTGGGAAATTAAGGGAAATATGTTGTTGAATAGGGAAGAATAGGAGTTATATTAACAAACAAAGAAACTCAGAAGGAAAAAACACTAGAAAGTAATAGAAAGAAACACCAAAAACATACACTCATAAATTAGCACACCTGTGAGGCTGCACCCCGTGCTCGAAGAAGAAATGTGCTTTTGTGATAAAACATTCAGCACGTCTGTTAGAGAAATAACAACGATGATCAAGGAAATGAAAAAAAAATCAAATGGTTTTCTTAAATGGAACCAAACTTATCACTTCAATAGAGAGAATAATGGATATAAGTAGTTACAGAAGCCAGAGACAAAATATCAATGAAAAAATCAAAAATCATAGGGTGAAGAAAGAGACTAAAGGGGATGACTCCCCAGTGGAGTTGCCAATTTGTTATGTAGGAAAATACTCTCTCCAAATAGAGACAATCTTTCTAGCCCAAGGATGGGTCTAGTAACAAAGGAAACAATATAACACCTACTTTCCTAGATTGTAAATGAACACATATCTTATGGAGATGACCTACCTCGATCTGATGTTGCGATGTTAATCCTTTCCCAGGTATTTTTGATCATTTTCTCTTATTAGTTAAAACCTCGTTTTTACCAATGCTCAATTACTTGCACAAGTGATCAAAGAACACAAAACATGAAAGCACAACATGCATTTTACATAAACAATCTATCTAGTTGATCAAGGAGTACTAAAAATCTAATCACGAATCATGGACAAGAGTGGAAAGTAAGGATCATTTGTATCATATTAATATAAGAGGAGTTAAAACATGCACCTTGATGTTGAATCTCTCTGGCATGCCTCTAAAGCAATCATTTCAACTCGGTACAAGAAGGCCAAAGGTCTCAACTCTCCTTCAATGCCTATAGCGACAATTATCTCTCTGTTGTTCTTCTATATTTGTTCTAACTAGCAGAGGTATGGAAATATTTCCATTTTATAGTAATGGGAGAGGGAACATGGATGCACTTAAGGTGGGGAAATGGCTTATCTCCTTCGGTGGTTCCTATTTTGTAGGAACAAGAGTCCCAAAGGGAGAAGCTCGACCCTATCTGCATTAACAAACAAGCACCTCTCCGCCCACGAAGCTTCTAGATCAGGAAGCTTCGTTTCCATTTTAAAAACCCTTCCAGGAGTGGATCAACACAAGTGTGATCTCCATACTAGTGATGATCTATGCTTCTTACAGGCTTAAGATGAGTCATCAGCATGGGCGAGGAAAATAATGGTTACCCTCCTCCAAATAAGCATGTTTTTAAGGAGCTACTCCAGGAATGATTAACAAAGAGTTTGTTTTGCATACTATAGGGGATGTAATGGAGTATTTTCATGATAGAAAAGAGACACAGGGATAATTGTTAAGGTCCTCTGGTATTTTGGAATAGGGAGTACGGGGATAGTGAAAAAATGTTGTGTAACACTAGTTATCATGTTGACATTATGGTTGATTTATTATACTCTCTATTCTAGTTATATGCTGGTTATATACTTGGTTATATGATGTTCTCTATGTAGAAATTATACAATATGCATGTATATCTTGGATTTACCCAACCTAAAAATATGCTAAAGTTAAATACTGAATCTCTTCTACAAATATTTTCAGAATTAAAAACACAATCGCCAATCACATGAACATGAAGAAAGATCAATTACACACAACACAGATAATTTCCCAGGGAAAGCTTACAGCTAAAAACCCCACTATCTTCTATTGTATATTGTATCATGGATCATGAAACAATTACATACAAAAATCTTCTCACGAGAGCCCTTAGTACATCAACTAATTGTCTCACATTGTCATACAAAAATTGGCAAATCCATTAGCCAATTTACTGTCTCCAGATAGCCTGCCTTCACTGCGCAATCCCTGTTGAAATAAGTCCCTAAATTGATGCCTTCATGCCTGCCTTGATTGTGTAAGTATCATGGGCACATCCAATGTGTATGTTCTTGCATGTGTGCAAGTGGATAAAGTCACAATTGATAGTTAACTTCCCTTTCACCTAGAACTCAACTTGGTCTCCACTAGATCTAACATGCATGCAATTAATAATAGTAAATCTTCAGTTGCATGTGAGATCACTACATCTTAATTAATTAATATTTAATTCAGTTGATCTCTCACTAGTGTATCTTTAGTTACAACTATCAAACTGAGTTTAACTAGTGAAAATGTGAAGTTGGGTTACACTTTTGGCCCTAATTGAGAAAAAAATATCATTTTTTTCTGTTATTCAACTTTTTGCAAGCCAAAACAATTTTTCTGTTTATAATTTCATTTTACGATAAAAATAAAAGTTCTCAGAAATTTTCTTAGCTTTATGTTCCTTATTTTTTGGAATTTTTTTATACGCATTTGATATGTCAACTTAACATCTCTTTGAGTGTGTGTTCTTTAACAATCAAAGGATTCATAAAAAAGTCATGTTCAAATGCGTTGGTGTATTCTTTGACAACTTTGTGTTTTTTAGAAACAAAATGTGTTACAACAATCTAGAGAGAGTCTAATTTGGTTTTGTTTTATTTAGGAAACCAACTTATGCATATCATAATTACTAGCATTTTTTGAGCTGGTCAAATATGAAAAAATTGCATATTTTGAATATGTTTCGGCTTGCACAAAATTTCTCAACATATAAGTTATAAACTAAAAATATAAAAACTACGCATTACAGAAGCTGGACCAATGTAATGCACCATAATATTTTCAATTTTTTTACAGTCTATTTTAGAAGATACAAAACATTGATTTCACTGAATGATATTGTCCTGCAAAAATTGTTCGAACCTATTTTATTACAAAATTAATTAAAATTAGTAAATATTTATGAAATTCCATAAAATTTATATTTCCTAAAAGTAGATTAAATTCTGCAAATTCTTGTCTTGGTTCTGACAGTTAATTCATAAATTTTCATGGAGTTTAATCAGTCCAAAGTTGAAGAAATGTCTTAAGAGTTGAGTTTCTGCGTAATTGCAGAGGTGTTAGTTCGACCAAACTTCTAAAAAAGGGCAGTCTAATTGTTTTTTGCCTCAACGACCCGTCAATTCTAATGACACAAAAGTTCGGCCGAAGAATTTACAAAAGTTCGGGCGATCTTTTATTTGACTTTACGTCGACTGGAAAATTCAATGAAGCTCCTCCAAAAAAACATTTTGCGGCTATATAATAGGCATAAACGGATTCATTATTTTTGCATAATTTCACACATTTGTTCATTTCAGTTGATTTTGCAAAGGAATTGTTTTCGGCTCAATTTTCAAAGGATTCTTTTTGGCTTAATATTCAAAGGACATTTTTTTGGAGGTTTTCCATACATTTTTTGGATGCTTTTTGGGCTTACTTTTCAAATGACATTTTTTTGGAGGTAGTTTGTTTTTAGAGGTTTTTGGACTTAATTTTCAAAGGACATTTTTTTGGAGGTATTTTGTTTTTAAAGGTTTTTGGGCTTAATTTTGAAAAAAAAAATATTTGGACTTAATTTCGAAAGGACACTTTTTAGGCTCAATATTCAAAGGGCATTTTTTGGAGGTATTTTTTAAAGTGATATTTTTTTAGAGGCTTTTGGGGCTTAATTTTCAAAGGAAATTGTTCGGAGGTATTTTGTTTTTAGAGACATTTTTTAAGAGTTTTTTCGACTTAATTTTCAAAGCACATTTTTTGAAGGTATTTTTTAAAGTGACATTTTTTAAGAGGTTGGGTTTAATTTTCAATGGACATTTTTTGGAGGTATTTTTCGAAGTGTCATTTTTTAGAGTGCGTGTTTTGGGTTGAATTAAATCTTTTATAATGATTTTTTAAAATGAGTTTTTGTCTAACTTTTTAAAATAATTTTTTTTGCAGGACTTGGAAGGAAATATTTTTAGCTTCATTTCATTTTGAGAAGAAATTTTTTTCTCATATTTTTTAAGGTAAGTTTTTTGGATTGAAGTATGTCTTTGGTGCAAATTTTTTAAAATGCAGTTTTTTAAAATTAAATCTCTTTTGATGCTTTTTTTTAATTGAGTTTTTGTCTAATTTTTGAAGGAAAATTTTTGAGCTTCATACTCATTTATCATGATAAATCGAAGGAATTGAAAGAGAAAATATGATAGAACAAGAGACCTTGAGGATCATAGAGAACAGGGGAGAGATACCACAAAAAAAGAGAGAATAACGCTCAAATATTGAAAGGTAAAATAAAACTCAACTAGAAGTTGAAGAAGGTATGTAAATGCAAATATTATAAATTTGATATTTAAAATTCTCCTAGTGTAAATTGTGAAACTTAATTTTTATTTGATGAGTTAATTTGAAAAATATTTTGCAATGTAAACAGAGAGATATATTCCTCAAAACATTGATGATGAGATACAAAATTTTGAAAGAGAAAGTGAAAGAGATATTGAACCAATGATTGAAGATGGTGAAAATTTTGAAAGCAATTCCAGTGAAGAAATTGAATCACCAGTTATGTATATATATGTGTTGAACATGTGTATTATTGAAATTATACATATTTATTAATTTAGTTATTTATCGAATATGTAAACTTATTATGTACATTTGATTCTAATATGTACAGATGAAATCAATATCGATGATGAGATGTTAGAAAATGTTGACACTCACACATATGGAGATAAAAATTTTGACCATGTTATACGATATCGTTTTTATCTCATTATTGATTCGTTCTTCAAAAATGAAATGGTGGCAGCTCAAGCCCAATTTTTGAAAGGTCTCTTAACATTAAAGAAATTAAAAGAAGCTACGACTTTATTAGGTATTCGAAAATCAATAAAAGATTAAAAAAAAATGAAGGAAAATGTGATACAAAATATAAATAGTGCTCTAAATTCAATTAGAAGATCTAGAAAGAAAAATGTTTCAGATGCACATAGAGGCATATATATGGCACTGTTTTCATCAAGTACTAAATAGAATCACTTGGTAAAATCTATGGCACAAGCATTAGGAACCTCACGAAAAAATTTACACAAACATCGGAAATCTCAGTTGCAAATAGATGTAAATGATGAACTCACTTGTTGGACAACTATTTGTAGGGAACCATACAAATATAGACTTGGATAAAATGTTAAAAAAATAATATATGAATATTGGATGGAAAATTCACGTGTTTGACCAAAAGAAAGGGATGTGATGCGAATAAGAATAGCACGGAATCAATACAAAGAACATCCAAAACATTTCTTGGACACCACTCAGATAGAGTTATTCAATAAGTTCAAAGAAGAGAATCATAAAAATGATGTCTCAATCAGTGCTTTTGTGGAACAAAAGCCATGGTATGTAAAACCTATCACCGTACGTGACACTTTTTGTTGTCGTTATCATGTGGAATTTTAGTTATATTATGACACATTCCTTCATTTTGGTAAATTTTTTTGGAAAGATTCACCTCCTCCTTCCACTATCCATGATTTCATATCTCAAATTCTATGTGGAAGAGAAAGCCATGAATTATTTTAGCAAAAGAAATGTGTTGGTGGTAAAAAATGAGAGGATTGTGGAAATTTGACTAAATTTCAAAACACATATCATACTGATATAAATAATCAACCATTGTCCAACGTGAAAGTAAAATGGAAGTGATATGAATATATCCATACATCGATTCAAGGTTCAAGTGCTAAAAGAATTGATTTACAAGAAGAACAATTTTTTGTGATAGATTTTTTGAGAAAGTTTGAGGTAGAAATTTATAAATACACCACACATTACCATAGAGCTTGATGGGATTTCTTGAAATTAAAAAAATCCCATGAAGTTTTTCCACCAGGGACCATTTTGTTAGTAGTTGATTTTTCAGAAAACTACACATTCATTCCACAAAAAGAAATTTAGAGTGAATACTATCATTGTGACCAAGCCTCCATGCTTGTCCATATTCTATATATACATTCTGAAAAAAATGTTGATCATATAGAAAGCACCAGTGAAAATCAACATGTTATCAAAGAATATCAGTTTTATATCAGTGACGATTGTATACATGATACATATATTGTACAACATTATTTTGAAAATATTTATGACTCCTTAAAAAGACATCGAATAAAATTCAATGAACAATTGATATGGTCAGATGGATTCACATCTCAATTCAAATCTTCACAATCATTCTTTTGGTTGTGCCATCTTCATATAAAAACCCGCATTAAACATTGTTGGAATTTCTTTTAGACTGGTCATGGAAAAGGAGAACATGACGGTGCAGGGGCATGCATAAAAAAAGCACTTCGAAGATATTAAATGGACCACTTTACAAAATGACTTATCTCAATTGAAGAAGTTGTTCAATGGTACATCGCTACACTAAGCCATGAGACTAACCGATCAATGGAAGTAGGAAGGTACATTCAATTTATTTTTTACTGGATTTCTAATTTTAAACATGCATTTATCACAATGATTATCTTTGATGGTATTTTGATATCATATTTATATTCTTCTTTTTATTTTCCATATAGGTTTTTTTGGCATATTGGGGTCCAAGATGTAGATAGATCGATTGGAGATGACATTGAAAGAATAAAAGGCACTCGAAAATTGTATTCAATTAAAACAAATTTGTCAGCAAATGTGTTTGCATTGGATAAAATAAAATATTCTTGTGTTTGTCATGTTTGCATAGACAACACATAATCCAATGATGTTTGTGAAAACAAAATGTTGTAAAATATTGGCAACATAAAGAACTAAATACAAATGGGAAATTTCCATTGCAATCTTTGAAGAAATGCAATCAGAGGAGACTACAATATCATGTGATGGTGATCGAGTTTCTGATCTTGTTAGAGAAGGTAAAATTTCAATTGCTTTCAAATGATAGAGATCTAGAAATATATAATAAAATCAAGTACACATGTTAATTTTAAAGTTAATTTTTCATGTTAATTATGATCTAAATTTAAATAGATATTTTTTTTTATTTTTTTTTGTTCAGGAGATGATTTTACTGTAATTGCACCTACTATGAACAATGGAAATGTAAAGTATTATTTGATGTGTTGCACTGAATGAAAGATGAAATTATTAGAATACTATGATGATCACGGGTTTACATATGACAGAGGGTCTATTATATTAAATTGTTATTTTTCAAACAAACTAATCAAAGCGGGGATTTTATTTACTTTCAAGACTGAACTCGATGTCATAAGTTTTCAATATAGTCACTTCATTTGTGCAGCATGCATGAAGTTGATAGAAGTTCAATCAAAGAAAAAAATGAAAAATTAAGAAATGGAAAATGTCAAAATCCTATCATATGAAGAGATCAACAAAGATGGCATTCCATTGGAATTGTTTTCATTGAACTGCCCAGGAATTGTTTCTCTTTGGATTCATCTTTTAGAACTTCCAAAACTCAACTAAAAATTGAACTGCCTTTTTACGTTATATGTACAAGTGCTTGAACATGTACATTTTTTTGGTACATATGCACAAGTAATTTATACACGTGTACACATACACATGTCTATATTATCTGGTCTAAACGATTTCATACATTCTCTGGTACAATTTGTCATAATGTCATTATTGGAAAATGTACATATCTATGTATCTAGCATAGTTTATGTAATGCAAAGTTGAAGTTCCATGATTTTGTTTTAGACATGTGTCTATTAAAATTAAATTATAATTTTCATTCTTGAATGTAAAATGTGTGTTACGTGTTTTGTAATTTCCAGTTTACTATCAAATGAAAGTATTTTTCTATGTGCATTAATGAAGAATGTTGTGTACTAGATGTATATGTTCTAGTTCATGCAATTTTAAAATTTTATGATTTTTTGAAAAATCTAAGAACACCTAGAATCTTATGATTGTTTTTAGATATATACATTGATATGTATTGTACTTCAATCATTTTTATGTACATATATTCATGTGAACTTTTTTTGTTTCTAACTTGTGATAAACTATATTAAAAGCATGAAAAAGTGTACGTAGGAAATGGGCAAAGATGGCAAGAAGTATTTAGCCTATCCCTGCCTTGGTAGTGTTCAAAATAAATCAAGTTGGGGGCTGACTCAAAGGAGGAAACCAACCCCTTAGGAGTGTCATTCAGTATTGTAATACAAAATATTTAGTGGCCCATATAAAAACAAAAGAGTTGAAGTATATCCCGAGCTGAAAATCATCGAGTTCATTCATATTTGTCCTTTTCCTGGTCCTCTTCCTCTATGAGGCACCCGTATTCTCTAGCAATGGCTTCTTCCTCAATTGTGGGCATTCGAGGAGGCTTCGGAGGGGCTGCATGGACAATGGGATCGACTGGGTACTCTGCGTCATAATCTCTGGTCTACAAACCATCTAATTCCATATCCCAAACACCTATGTCCTCCAACGTGGGCTTATAACCTAGAAGTGGGTTGGTTTTCCTGGGTAAAGGCTACACAAATTGTGGAATAGTAGATTTCCTACCTCTTCTACCCTTGGGCTTCTTCAGAGGCAAAATAGTCTCCCCATGAATGTTATCAAACACTTGAGGAGCCAATAGCTCATGGATATCAAATGCAGAGCCCTCGGTGGATTCCAATCATTGGTCGTTGCCACGGTGAGAGTGACCTAAAAATGCACCTCTGTAGCTACCTCTGATGGGTTTCTGTCGATGACACGGGGCCATGGTATGGCTTCGGACATGTACATTTTATCATTTTTTTTAGATTTTAAAGCAATGATATGTGTTGTACTTAAATATCACCTAAATAATATATGTACATCCTAAAATTATATAACATTCACGTACATGTTCAAATGCATAACATACATACTAATGTATGCATGTCTTAAATGTAAGTTGAAATTTCCATCAAGATTCATTTTATATTTAACAAATAAAATTACAACTTGAGTTTTAAGAACAAAACATTATATCACAACATGTCGGTACATACAAAATGTAGTTCAACTATCCAAAATATACACATTTATGTGTAAATTGTAATTTGAAATTTCCATCTAGATTCATTTTATATTTAACAAATATAGTGACAACTTGAGTTTTAAAAACAAAACATTATATCACAACATGTGATTACATGCCAAATGTATTTCAACTATCCAAAATATACACATGTATACATGGTTTGTAATTCAAAATTTCCATCTAGAGAGATTCATTTTATATTTTTAACAAGTTTATTAAATGACAACTTTTTAAAAACAAAATATTATATCACAATCACATGTAAAATGTAGTTCAACCATCCAAAATATACACATTGTGAAAATATAATTTGAAATTTCCATCTAGAGATTCATTTTATATTTAACAAATAGAATGACAACTTGAATTTTAATAACAAAACATTATATAGTAAAAAAAAAAAAACATGATATGACAACATGTGATTACATGCCAAATGTAGTTCAAATATCCAAAATATACATATGTATGTACGTGGTTTGTCATCTGAAATTTCCATCTAGAGAGATTCATTTTATATTTAACAAATTTATAAAATGACAACTTTTTAAAAACAAAACATTATATCACAATCACATGTGAAATGTAGTTCAACCATCCAAAATATACATATTGTGAAAATGTAATTTGAAATTTCCATCTAGATATTCATTTTATATTTAACAAATAAAATGAAAACTTGAGTTTTAAAATCAAAATATTATATCACAACATGAGATCACATGCCAAATGTAGCTGAACCATCCAATTTAAAAAAAAAACATTATATAACGGCAAGAGATCAAATGCCAAATGTAGTTGAACTATCCAATTTAAAAAGAAAACATTATATCAGAACATGAGATCACATACCAAATGTAGTTGAACTATCCAAAATATACAAGTGTTTTGTAATTTGAAATTTCCATCTAGATTTGAATTTTATATTTAATAAATAAAATGAAAACTTGAGTTTTAAAAACAAAATATTATATCACACCATGTGATCACAAGCCAAATGTAGTTCAACCATCCAAAATATACACATGTACATGTGTTTGTAATTTGAAATCTCCATCTAGATTCATTTTATATTTAAAAAATGAAATGACAACTCAAATTTTAAAAACAAAACATTATATATCACAACATGTGATCACATTCCAAATGTAACTATCCAAAATTTAAAATCATTTTTGATAAACGTAAATGTAGTTTAAAACTATATCCAAATAGTAAAATATGTCCAAAATCCATATCTCACATGAACAATAAATGTACATATATATATATCTAGTTCAATGTATAGTATTACAAGTATCAACTTATATAGAAAAGTAAATATGACTGCATAGATAAGACTATATATAAAAAAGTAAATTTAGGACTAGATCTATCAAATATAATGTTGCACACATGTGCATCATCCATCAAATGCAGATGGATCTAGTGTCTCTACCAACAAAGTGCTCATCCTCATGCTATCCTGTGAAGAATGGGGAACTTGTACACAATGTGTACAAATATTAAAATTTAATGTCGTAAAATTGAATGAGAATCTAGAACTCCATGTAAAAAACAAAATGAAAAAATAAATCATGAAATACCTAATGTGGTTCCCTCTGCATTGTGTTTTTTTCTTGTCCATTAAAACATCATGCACAAGAACATCTTCCACAATAAATTGTACAATATATATATATATATATATATATATATATATATATATATATTAAATTTTCAAATGAAAATGCATATATAAACTAATTTTCAATAATATTAAAAAAAAAGTTAGACAACTTTTTCAAATGATGTGGATGTTCCTATCTCCATAATACACTCCATCGCTAGAGTCCATGGAGAAGGGAAATCATCTCCAAGAACCTAAAATTCAAAAATTTTAAAAGTATAAAATAACTCAAGATCTAGATCTCAATTTATAATAAAAATTTTGAACTTCAATTTATAACTTATAACTTATACATATTTAAGTGAAAAATTGAATACTTGTGATAGTGGATTGGGCACATCTCCTAAGGGTAGCTCTAAAAGAAAATCTCTAGAAACCTAAATTCAAAATATTTAAAATTGTAAAATAACTCAAGATCTAGATCTCATCTTTTAATGGAACTTTTGAGTTGCAATATATAACTTAAAAACATATTTAAATTGAAAATTTGTTAATACTTGTGATGTTTGATTTGGCACATCTCCCAAGGAAGAAAAATTTACCTCCACCCCAGAAAAAACTGACAGAATCATAATTTGTTAACATTTACTTATATATACATGTACATGTGTGCACAACTATTCATTTTAAAAATATGTCATCATGTTTTGATATATATAATAATAGATAAAAAAATAATTTTAGATCATCATGTTCACTTAAAAACCACTAACATGTGCCAACATATCATCTTGATGGTGAGAACCATCTTGATTATGTGATTGATGGTGAGACCCATCTTGATTGTGTGAACGAAAGGCTCTGACCATGATATTAACATCTTCGTTCATCAAACGTGAGAACTGCAAATGGCGTTAACATATATGATACATTTTTTTTAGATTAACGTATAAAAATAAATGTATGTATATATGTATTTATTAAAAACTGCACATGTGTTAATATAATCACCTAACCTTAACACATACCGATCCCATGCCGTCTTACTCATGAATAATTGGATCCTGCCAACCATTGCAACAATTCTTTGCATATGTCTTGAGATCTTCAACACTCATGTTGTCTTTCTATTCATCTGTATGATACACAAACTAGCGCGTGCATTCTCTCGTGATCTTTGTCGATTCAGACAAACATCAACAACACCCAGACCACTCTGAACATTGTCAATGATGGCATCCCTTGCTTCTCAACTAATTTGAGAAGTGGCATCCATCTCTGACCGCAAATTTTCGACATGAAGAGGTCTACTAACCAATGGTGGCTCAGGGTGAGGTACCTCAGCAACACGCTTAGCGCCCCTACGGTAACATAATCGACCTTTCCTAGGACCAAAATATTGAGAGGGAAGGTCATTATAATTGGATTTCGTTCCAAAAAATAATTATGCATCAAATAATTTTGAAAAATAAAGTGGAACCTTGTCATTCCATGGGAGTCTTCCATAGGCAGCAAGGTGCCTATCATAGAAATCGCCTGTTATATCAACGTGCTTGAAATATTGCACCTTTATCATATTTATTTTTAGCCCTTCTTTGAAAAATAAAAAAAATACTTGGCCATTTCTATTATAAATATTTGTTTCACAACCTCCCATGTATCAGTACCCATCACTGTTTCCTTTTTTCTTCTCATCACTTCTACAAAAGTATCAGTGGTTGGCCCAAGCCTTAGCTACAAATCTACCAGTTTTCCTAAATGGAAGTAACTATTTCCAAGCTTTCTCGACTCTTAGGAAGAAGTTTGAAAGATGCAAGATCTCTCTTCAATTTTTAATGAATATGTTGACACCTTTTTAATGTGGATTGTTGGATGTTTTATTCCCAAGGTATATCAGAAATTTCAGACGGATAAGTCGTGGTAGGTGGACAACCTTCTTCTTGAATAACGCGTTTTGTCCTACGCATTTTTGAAGCAACAATTGGAGAAAAATTTTCACCCTCTGCATCAATATATAAAATTTTGTATATTAAAAAAATATGTAAACAAATTTGTACAAATTGAATGAAAATAATATTCAGATTGATGGCCACCTCAATATCGTTGGCTAGCATCATGTCCACCCTAATACTATTGAAAACCAGAAATACCACCGTTTGGTTGAGAACCAACACTACCATCCATTGGTTGGCCTCTAGGGGAATGCATATCACCACCCTCTCACAATTGGCAATCACTTATTGATGGGCCTCCGGGGGAATGTGTACCACCACCAACCTCACGCGATGAGAGGGAAGCTTCATAAAAAAAATATGAATTTATAATCAATTAAAAAATACATTTATACATACAAATACATGTACATATGATTGATTAAATTACGTGAACCATACCATGATTGCGTGAACCATGGACGTGCTCCATTAGTGGAGTAGACACCCTTGTCCTCCTAACTCCTAAAAAATAAAAAATGAAACTTATTAAAAACTAATTTAACTCACAAAATTGATAAAAAATCAATTCCATATGTACACACATGTATATATGGAAATAAGATTATATTTAAATACCATGAACATCCCTCAATCCATGACCCCCCTCTCTCGTAGAGGCATGGGATTCTATTGATCTTCGCCTTTCATCCTGTTATCACTCAGGAAAAAAAAAGCATCATTTGACAAAGTCCTAGAGGTTCATGTGTCAAAGGTAGTGTCATAGAATTCATTTTTCATTACTTGGTCAAGGATTTTTTTTAATTTTTCTTATTTAGCCTATCCTAATGTCTAAACCCACCCTCATTCAAATTCTTTTATGTCACATTAGTCATGATTTTCTGAAATTTATCATTTCCTAAGTTTAAGTCACCAAAAGGGTCATTTTTGCCCAGAAACCCTACTTTCGTAGCGAAATACACAGAGAAAATGCACTTTTCTCTACAAAACTACTAATACCTTCGTAGCGAAATTGCCCAAAAATACACTAGGTAAGCTATGAAGGTATGAATTCATGTATGTCTTGTCAAAATAGCTGGTAGGTGTTAGTAAATGATTGGAAGGGATAGGGTAGATGCCATTCGAGTCAGTTAGGGTAAATATCAAGGTACAATGGTCATGGCTGAAGTCATCATCACCATTTTAAGCATGTATGAATTATCATTACGCTATGAGTTGTCATCGAACTTCAAAATCTTTCCAAATTGAGTCATTTTTCATTCTCCATTCCCTCTTTGCATGTTATTGAGCTCTCGAGAGTTATTTCACTGAGTCCAAGCTATGGCTGGTATTTTCAAAGGTTTGCGGGTATCACTGATCAAGCGAGGCAGAGGAGACATTAAAGCACCATGGCTGCAAAAAGGAAGACCAACAAAGGTGGCCACTATCTCAGATATGAGCCATCAAACATGAACCTGATAAATGAATACCCAACAACTGTAGAAGTTCTCAGAAGAACACGGTGTTTGCATTTTTTTCAAAGATTGCAAGGATGTCATGTACAAGTTTCTAAACAGTTTTCCCTAAAATTCAATGGAACAACTATAAAATTTTGAATGCTAGATCTCAATATAACACCACAGACCATTGCAACAACAATAGGGATTCCAGGAGGACAAGAAAAATGGTTCAAAGGTTTCAAATTCAACATGGAGGAATGTAAAGAATTTATCAAGCCATAAAATGGTGAGGTTGACCTTACAAATGCCATTCCAAGTAGCAGTTTGTGTCCTATTAGGAAAAGGACTATTTTAGAGTGTAGCTGTCATTTTATCATTAAAGCACATGTTTTCCTTTTATGCAATGTGTCATAGGAAAATTTTGACGAATCTAGCCAAGAGGCAGATCATCTCTCATGTAATAGGGTTTATTCGAAATTGTAAAGGTTTGGAGGTTTTTTTCAATACTGCAGCTTTATGTTAATTGACTGAGATCAGTAATACAGAGAAAATTTTCTTAATAGACTTGAGATTCTGATGGAGCTTTTAATTATTTTCTAATCTATATTTTTATGTGTATCACTTGTCATAGATTCAATCCTTATTACTCAGAATTCATATGTTTATGATCTGACTTCCTATATTGATGAAATGATTGTGTTTCCCTATGTTCTATGTGTGATTTTCATTTGTTAAAAACTCTTACCTGCCTCAGCTTCCATGTCAAGAGACATTACTACTGAAATATTGATTTGTTGACTCGATAAGCCCAATGATTGCAGACCTATACCCTTTTCAACCTACACACATCACAATAAAGTTATTTTTCAAATAGAGTTAGCCATCTAGTTTCATCATTATCAAATATCATTAACCCCTTTGAGAGAGCCCTCTCAGACTAAAGAGGCTAAGCTTCAGCTAGAAGTTGGTTTGAAACAGTTACATAAATTTTCTTGATCAACATCCAATCAAGTGCAATTTTGTGATAACATTTTTGTGCGTCTGCTGGGAGCCTGAAGATTATACATTCCCGAAATTTTGACGCTGAACTTCTGAAGGTAGCAGGAGCACAGAATCTGATTGAGGCTGCATCTACCTTGGTGACTCCATTCAAAATTCGTATGATCAAAGTTGGTTTCGAAAAGGAGATACACGAGGAGTAATCCTGACCCAGATCCACCTACCATTGTGGAAAATCATAACACCATCTCTGGAGGCATTCAAAGCATTTCTAAAATATTAGGTACTCTGTTACATACAAAATACTTGTCCTCTAAAGTTTTAAGAAGTCCCGAAGACAATAAATTTGATGATAAAATTCAAGAAGTCTTGTTTAGGTATGAAAGTGAAAAAGGGTTTGCCGAAATTGTCTTAGACCTACATAAAAGAGGTATTGATACCTCAGCCTTAGTAACTCAAAAACGTAAAGAAGAGTTCTGGGAAGCAGTCACTTCAGAGTTAATATTAGAGAAAGAATCTTTGGATAGGTTGAAGGAACTAGACCCATTTGAAATTTTATTAAGAAGTAAAACTGGTGTCTCTCGTATTTATTGGAGTTCAATTGTGACTGTACAACAAAGAAAAAACAGTACTCCTCCTAAAATTTCCTCTTCCTCTACTATTGTTGTGCATAAAACTACCACAGTCCCAGTCATCATGGCTAGAAATCTGCCACCTCCACCTACTGCTGCACCTGCTAGGTATGCCCCTCTTGTTCTTCTAGCTGTCCTAAATTCCCTTCCTTGCAAATATTATGCTAGAATTAAAATTTGGGGAAGTGATGAAGAGATTATAGCTAAAGAACATCTAGATCAGTTCAATGAGTTCATAGAAAGGGAGGAGGTTGACCATCAGGATGTCAATATGAGATTATTTTCTCAAAGCTTTACTGGTGAAGTCAGAAAGTGTTTTAAAGCCCTCACACAAAGAAGCCTAAATAATTAGAATGAATTTGAAGATAGTTTCTTGAGGAAGTGGGGAAATATAACCACCTTTTCACAAGCCCTCACTGAGTATAATAGTTTGAAGAGAGCTTTTGATGAAACTGTTCAAAAATTTTCAAAAAGATTTAACAAAGTTTATGAATCCATCCCTGCCCATCCAAAGCCTCCACTAGGAGCATCTCAGCTAAGATATGTTGAAACCTTTGATTATGAATTTTCTATTCTGCTAAGAGAAAGAGAACCCCCTTCACTTGCTGAAATGCAAAATGATGCAGTGAAGGTGGAGGTCAATATGATAGCAGCAAGAAAGTCTAAGATGGGAAAGACTAAATTGAAAGAAGATAAGCCTTCCACCTCAGATGAAAAATTTGATTCCATGATGAAGACAATGGAAAAACTGATGGATAGAATTTCCCTTGGGAATGTCTCTACTCCTCCTACACAACATGAACCTCAGTTTAGAAATCCTCAGTTTAGAAGACCTCAAAACTAGTAGAGACCAAGGGAAAATATAAATTAGCCACATGACCCTCAATTAAGGCCTTGTTTTCAGCAAAACTTAGTTAATGAAGAAGATCAACCTGAAATACAAGAAGACTCAATTCATTTCTTAGATGAAAACATGTCAGGAATTTTTTTGACTAATGAGGAACATGATGAGTCAGATCATGAAGTAAAGAATGGTGAGGAACCATATGATTATCTTAAAGGGTCTCAACATGCAATATTTGAGATGTAGAAACAGTAAAAACTCATAAATAGAAATGTGTCAATTACTACAAATGAAAGATAGCCCAAGAAAGATGCTCCCAAGGCTATTAAGGTTAGGAAAGATACACCACCTCTTCCTCCTACTAAAGAGACTGAAAAATCTTCCTTTCTTTTCAGCTTGGAGAATGATATCTCTAAGATCAAAATCCTAGTACCTTTTGGAGAAATTATTAAGGTGAATGAATATAGAAGTAATATTATAAAAATTCTGAATTCCCATCCAGGAGCTGTTGATATCCTAAATGTTCAAGAAGATCATCCAACCATATACTTGGGTCCAAGATTAGAGAATGAGAAAAATGAAGAGATGCCTCCCTTTTATGTTAGCCTTAGCATTCATGACATGACATTGCATAAAGCCATGTTGGATTCAGGAGCCTCTCATAATCTTATACCTAAAGTAATCATGGAAAGGATGGGATTGGAAATTACTATAGCATATAAGGATTTGTTTTCCTTTGAAAAAGAGTTCAATGCATTGGTTTAATAAAATATGTTGTTGTTGGTCTTACACAAGTCCCTGCCAAGATAGTGGTAATGGAAATTGTGGTAGCAGACATTCCACCTAAGTTTGGCATGCTGTTATCAAGGTCATGGGCAACAAAAATCAATGGTGCAATGTAGATGGACCTAACCTATGCCACCATTCCTGTTTTTGGTTAGCAAAGGAGACTATATAGAGAAAAAAGGATGGCTTACATGGTAATTAGTAAAGATAAACCTCAAAAGTTTCGAATATTTTTTTTTGATATTGAACAAGGATCTGATATTCTTTTCAATTAATTGACTGAGGAAGAAGAAGATGAAAAGAAAGCAGAAAATCGGAAAATTTAAAATCAACAGACAGAAATTAGTAAATCAGTGAGGATAAGGTAGAAGGTTGGTGTTTTTTACACTTTGATGGATTAGCAGGAAGAGAGGGGGATGGAGCAAGAATTCTGATCACAACTCCAGAAGATGAAAGTAAGTTCTTTTCTTACAAACTGAATTTTGATTGCTCAAATAACTTGGCTGAGTATGAATAATTATTTTTGGGCTTAGAAATTTTGAAAAGAATGGGTGCCCAGAATATTTCTTTTTGTGGAGATTCTAAATTAGATATTAAGCAAGTTGAGGGTGTATATCAAACTAAGGATGTGGGAATGATGGCATACATAAATTTTATCATGGAGATGTTAGTGAATTTCCAAGAATGTTCATTAATTGGGAAGACTATGGACCAAAAATCAGTAGTTGACTGCCTAGTTCTCTCTGCAAGTCTATTTATCATCCCTATACATTCCACTGAAATATATGAGGTTGAATTTCACCATAGACCTACTATCCCTGATAATATCATCCATTGGCATGGTTTTTAGGACGACTAGCAAGTCAAAATTTTATAGAATTGAAAGAGGAGTTTGAAAGTACACAAGTAGATCAACAAAACATGATTGCTGAAACAAACGGAAATTATAAAGTGTTGTAGCTGAAGAATAACTCTATACCCAAAGGTCCCATACCCCTAAAGAAGCTTTTTGATCATAATTATGAGTTCAAGTTTCATAGGATACAAGCTGATGATGAGGAGGTTGAGAGTTGTAACCTTGGTACAGTAGCAATGCCAAAAATGATTAAACTTTAAAATTTTCTTTGAGTTGACATGAAACAGAAATATATTGAGATCTTGAAAAGGTTCATAGATTTTTTTGTGTGGAGTTATGCTGATTTGAAGAAGTATGATCCTACTATCATTCAGCATACCATTCCCATTAAAGAAAATGAAAATCCTTTCAGGCGGGAGCTGAGGAGGATTAATCCACTTCTCATGCCTCTGATTGAGAAGGAAATCAAGAAAATATTTGATGCCAGAATTATTGTTCCAATCATATTCTCAAAGTGGCTTGCAAACTTGGTTCCAGTCAGAAAAAAGAGTGGAGAAATCAAAATCTCCATTGACTTCAAAAACTTGAATAAATCCTCGCTGAAGGACAACTACCATCTCCCAAATATGGACCAAATTTTGCAGAAAATTGTTGGTTCCCAAAGGATGTATATGCTTGATGGTTTTTCAGGGTACAATTAGACACTTGTGCATCTAGAAGATCAGGAGAAAACAACCTTTACCACACCATGGGGCACGTTCATGTACACCAAAATTCCCTTTGGTCTGATGAATGCAGGAGCTACATTTCAAAGAGAAATGGACATTGCCTTTGCTAAAGAGAAGGATAAGGTGGTGGTTTTCTATCTGGATGACATAACAGCCTTCTCAAGGAGAGAAGAATATCACTTGAAGCACCTAGAAAAGATTTTGCTGAAGTGTAGAAGGTTTGATATTTCTCTCAATCCCACTAAAAGAATTTTTTCTCTAACTTCAGGGAAGTTACTTGGGAATATTATTTATAAATATGGGATTAAGATTGATCCAAAAAAGGTCAATGCAATTCAGAAAGTGGATCTTCCTAGAAGTAGAAATGAAATTTATTCTTTCCTTGGAAAGGTAAATTTTGTGAGGAGGTTTATTCCTAATTTTGCTGAGATTCTAAAAGACATAACAAAGATGCTGAAGAAAGGAGCTGACATCAAGTTGACAGCATAAGAAAAGCACTCATTTGAGGATATTGAGAAGGCACTCACTCAAGCACCAATGTTGATCAGCCTATATTTTTCAAAATAATTTCTGGTTTTTACATTTGCATCAGAAAATACAATTGTTGGAGTTTTGCTGCAAAAGGATAGCAAGGTACTGAGAAGCCCATTTAATTTTTTAGCAGAACATTGGTTAATTTAGAGCTGAAGTACAACATCCTAGAGAATCAAGCCTATGCCTTATTCAAGGCCATCAAATATTCCAGGATTTACATTTCGCATTCTCATGTTATAGCTTTTGTTCCTAATATTGTTTTGAAAGACATTCTAACTCAAGATGATCCTGATGGTAAGAGAGGGAAATAGATTGCTAACTTGTTGGAATATGATATAGAGATTAAGCCCAAAAAATTGGCCAAAGGTCAAGGCCTAGAAAAGTTGATGGCACAGTAAAAATTTGACTGTCTTGACATGAACTTATTGCAAAAATTTTAGAATTATTAGATCAAGATGAAGAGCTGATTCCCATTGAGGAAAAGTACATCATTTCAGATTGATACAAAGACATTGTTTTTGTCTTACATCATCATAGAGCACCTGCTGAGTTGAAAAAGTCCAAGGCAATATTTTTGAAGCTAAAGTCTTTGAGGTATTGCATTATTGATAAAACTCTATATTGGAAAGATACCAGTGGTATTATTTTGAATTGTTTACTGGAAGAGGAGGCTGAAAAAGTGATTGAGGAGTTTCACAAAGGAGATTGTGGAGGTCATCATTATTGGAAGGCTACAACAAATAAGATTCTTAGAGTAGGGTATTATTGGTCTACTATGTTTAAAGATGTCTACGAAAAGATTGATGCCTGCCATGAATGCTAGATTTTTTATGGTAATAAGAAGCTTGTTCCTTTACCCTTGATGCCTATCTATGTTGAGGCGCCATTTTAGTAGTGGGGGATATATTTTATTGGTGAGATTAATCCATCATCTTCAGGTCAACATCCTTGGATTCTGACAGCAACTGATTATTTCACCAATTGGATTGAAGCAATCCCAACTAGGCAAGAAAATGATTCAGTTATCATTTCATTTTTGGACAATAATATATTGTCTAGGTTTGGCTACCCTATGAATATCATCACTGGTAATGCACAAGCATTCAAATCTAAGAAGCTAATTGGTTTTTATCATCAATATCATATTACAGTTGGGAATTCTACTGCATATTATCCACAAGGTAATGGTCTTGTTGAATCTTCTAACAAGAGCATTGTGAGGATTATTAAGAAGGTGTTGCAGGAAAATAAGAAGTCATGGAATTTGAAGTTGAAGTATGCTCTATGGGATGATAGAGTGTGCACAAAGAGACCAATTGGAAATTCACCTTATGAGTTGGTATATGGAGCTAAAGCCATCTTTCCTACATCCTTGGTAGTGCCTATCAAGAAGCTATTGCAAGGATTGGAGGAGGAGCCAAATGAAATTCAGAGGAGGATTAATCAGTTGATAGCTTTGCAAGACAAAATGGAGGAAGCCTATAACAGTAATCAACAATCTCAAAATAGAATCAAGAAGACATTTGATAGGAAGTTCAACGAGGAAAAATTTCAAATCCAAGATGTGGTTTTGAAATGGGAGGCCAGGATTGAAGAAAAGGAGAAACATTGTAAGTTTTAGAATATTTGGAAAGGTCCATTCAGAGTAGCTGCATTTTATGGGAACAACACTTACATTTTGCAAGAGATGGATGGACAACCTTGTGCTGGAGGACTTGTCAATGATAGGTTTTTGAAGCACTATTCCTCTTAAATTCTGTTGATCATTCATTCCATTGTATATATTCCATTTTATATGTTTTTCTTCTAAAAAATACAAGTTTATCATCAATATTAAGCCTGAGGTGAAGGCCATTAGAGTTTGAAGGAAAGCTTGAAAATTTTTAGAGTATTTTGCTTTCAAGAAGATGAATAGCAGCACTGGAACTATAGGTTCTTTGGTGTACCACAGGGGCACACTATCCCAAGTGAAGCCATTGTTATCACTTAGAAAAAATAAAACATCATTTGAAAAATTCGTAGAGGTTCATGTGTCAAAGGTAGAGTCATAGAATTCATTTTTCATTAATTGGTCAAGGAAAAGTTTTAAGTATTCTTATTTAGCCTATCCTAAGGTCTAAACCCACCCTTTTTCAAATCCTTTTATGTCACATCAGTCATGATTTTCTCACATTTCTCATTTACCAATTTTATAGCACCGAAAGAGTCATTTTAGCCAAGAAACCCTACTTTCATAGAAAAATACACAGAGAAAACACAATTTTTGCTATGAAATGGCTAAAACTTTCGTAGCGAAATTTCCTAGAAATACACTACGTATGCTATGAAAGTAAGGATTCATGTTGGTCTTGTCAAAATATTTGTTAGGTGTCAGTAAATGATTGGAAGGGATAGGGTAGATGCCATTCGAGTTAGTTAGGGTAAAGATCAAGGTACAATGGTCATGGTTGAAGTCATCATCACCATTTTAAGTATGTATGAGTCATCATTATGCTATGAGTTGTCATCGAACTCCAAAATATTTCCAAATTGAGTCATTTTTCATTCTCCATTCCCTCTTTGCATGTTATTGAGCTCTCGAGACTTATTTCAATGAGTCCAAGTTGTGGCTAGTATTTTCAAAGGTTTGTAGCTATCACTGATCAAGCAAGGTAGAGGAGACATTAAAGCACCATGGCTACAAAAAGGAAGACCAACAAAGGTGGAAATTGTCTAAATATGAGCCATCAGACATAAACTTGGTAAATGAAGACTCAATAGTTGTAGAAGTTTTCAAAAGAATAGGGTGTTTGCAGTTTTGTCAAAGATTGCAAGGATGCCATGTACATGTCTCTAAACAATATTCCCTAAACTTCAATGGAACAACTACAAAAGTGGGAATTTTGAATCTCACTATAACACCATAGACCATTGCGGTAGCAACAGGGATTCCAAGAGGACAAGACAATGGTTCAAAGGTTTCAAATTTAACATGGAGGAATGTAAAGAATTTATCAAGCCAGAAAATAGTAAGGCTGACCTTACAAATGTCATTCCAAGGAGCTGCATGAAGGATAATTTCTAAAAGCTACTGCTTATCATTTAGAAATATTTCACTTGTGAAGAGAGATATCATAAAGTTTATTCTTAACACTTCAAGCTTTTCCTATATTTTTTTGGTAATATATCTCTTGATCTACCTTTCTATTTACATAGAAGCTTAGCAAAAATGGCAGATAAATTTCAAGCTAAATTGGAATGAAGTGAAACCTCACTTTTTCATCATTGTTTAATAAAATTTATGGTTTTTGTTGCGTTACAAAGACTAGGCAGAGACTGGTCTTCCTTTTTTTTTTAGTGGTTTTGAAATGGATACCATTACCCCTAAAATAACTCCTAAACCTATAGGTATACCATCACTTTTAGTGACAGAAAAAAGTGAAGCAGTAGGGGCAGAGAAAATTTAACCAGTAATGACAGAAACTGAGCAGTTGTAGAGACTTGATACACCTACCGTTTCACCTTCAAAACAAAAGTCAACAATGAGCAAACCTGCAAAAAAAGAGCCAACTATGAGTAAACAAGGAAGAAAAAGGATCAAAAGGAGTGAAAAATTGTCTAAAGTCAATTTAGAATACATACTACATTCTATTGATATTGAAGAGACTCCTATAGTCCAGGTTGAGGATATAGATGAGGGTGGAAAGAAGATCAAGAAAGCCAAATCAACAAAGAAGTTAGACTTTGAAGGTGAGGATGCAGGTTTTATGTTTTAGGCTAGGAAGCCCATGAAAGGACATGCTAAAAGAATCTTGGAAAGTAGTAAAGAATTTCATCCAGCCACTGACACTGTCCAGCCACCACAAAGCATTATTGAACTTTCATCTCCTGCACAAGAAGATCCATTCAGCAAGAAAAAGGAAGGAAAGGAGAAAGTCATTGAAAAAACAGAGTTTGAAGCCCTTGAGGAAGATTTGAGGTTAGCTAATCATGAAATAGTAGTCATGAAGAAGGAGGAAAGGAAACATAATGTTCAGAAGGTGCAATTTGAGAAGATGAAAGAGGTTTGGGAAGAGCAGGTTGACAATGTATCAAATACTGTAGATAACACACAAAAATTAATCAAATGGACTATGCCATTAAGGAAAGAAGTGAAACATGTCAGAAAAGTGAACCTGCACTTGGAATATAGTAACAAAAAGTTGAAGAACCAAGTTGAAGACCTCCAAGAACAGCTAGAATTGATCCATGAGTAGCTGGCGAAGAAGGGTCTAAAAATGACTGTAGTTGAGGAGCTCATAGCTCAACTCATCATCAATGAAGAAGAAACGCCTCAAGACTCTTAGGTTGAGTTGGTTTATGTTTTGAAAGCTCAATGTCATGTTTTGAGTTGGTTTATGTTGAAAGGTCAATGTCATGTTGTACAGCTGGAGGGTACCTTTTTGAAACAAGGAAAAAATCTAGAATTTACACAGTTTTCCACAGTTTCGTAGCGTTTCCTAGGCTTGAAGCCAGGAAAACGCTATGAAAACTCCCGTAGCTGTATTTTTTCTTCTAAAACCACTTTTGGTATCTTTCAAGGAGAGGAAATGATAGTGAGGATGTGTTAGGTCATGATCAACACAATGCAGGAGTAAAGAATCAGAAATTTTGATGGGAAAGGCCATTTTGTGTAGGCTACGAAACTACCATGCCTTCATAGCGAGTTGTTTTGAAGGTTTCTGAGCAGGTTTATTGGCACTTTTGTATAGGTGGACACTTTTAAAATGTCAAGGGACTTTTCCAGCATTCTTCAATGACTTGAAGACTATGAAATGAAGACAACTCATCAACTAAATCATTCATTGAAGACAAGGTCCTGTTTTCCTGAAAACTAGGGTTTGTCCCATAAGTTGAGGAGAATATTTAAGATGTCAAGTAGTGATGAGTTATGTAATATCTCATTCGAACATGTGAAGCATTAGTTGTCAGATATGTAACTTTTTTAAGAGATAAGGTAGTTGATGTAATAAGTAGCAATTTGAGTCCTATTAGGAAAAGGATTGTTTTAGAGTGTAGCTGCCATTTTCTCATTAAAGCACATGTGTTCCTGTTATGCAAGGTTTCATAGGAAATTTTTGATGAATCTAGCCAAGAGGCAGATCATGTCTCATGTAATAGGGTCTATTAAAGGGCAGATATTCGAAGTTGTTAAGGGTTGAAGATTTTTTTTCAATACTGCAACTTTATGTAAATTGAAAGATATCAGTAATACAAAGGACTTTTTCTTGATAGAACTGAGATTCTGATGGAGTTTTTAATTCTTTTCTGATCTATATTTTTATGTGTACCACTTTAAGTAGATTTCATCCTTATTACTCATAATTCATATGTTTATGCTCTGACCTCCTATATTGTTGAAATGATTGTGTTTCCCTACGTTCTATGTGTGAATTTCATTTTTTAGAGACTCCTACCTGCCTTATCTTCCATGTCAAGAGACCTTACTACTAAACTATTGATTTTTTGACTCCATAAGCCCAATGATTCCAGACCTATACTCTTTTCAACCTACACACATTACAATCAATTTATTTTTCAAATAGAGTTAGCTATATAGTTTCATCATTATCAAATATCATTAACCCCTTTGAGAGAGCCCTCTCAGAATGAAGAGGCTAAGCTTCAGTCACAAGCTGGTTTGAAACAGTTACATAGAGTTACCTGATCAACAACCAATCAAGTGCACTTTTGTGATAACACACCCTCCATGATATATATGGATATATATATATAGTGGACATTTGCAATTATTTTTAAATTACTATTTAAAATAAATTCAAAATATTTCAAAAGGTTAATGTAATTTAGTACACAAATTATGTAAAACACAGCTTTCAAAGAACTAATTAATGTGTGAAACTCAATTTAAACAAAAAATTGTTGAATTCCTTACATTTTAATTCTATAAAAATGTGCAGTTCACCAAGTTGTGTTTTACGTGGTGGGAGAACACTTCGTATATAATTGAAAAAAACACATGGTCATTAAAAATGATGATTTTATAAATAGAAATCCCACACATATCAAAGATATGTTATAGTGTCCATCAATAAATTTTTAAGGAGAGTGTCGCAACAGTAATTCATCTTTGAGAGATGAATCTTGAATTGGCATTTCCCCGTATAATACAAATTCATCTATTAATTCATATTTGATAGATGAATCTTGAATTTCCATTTTCCTACACAATAGATCACCAAATATATTATTAACATTTTCACAATGTCTTATACTAAAAAATTTAAATTGGCTAACAATATTGTTTTCTTTTCCATGCATTTTTTTTAGCCTCTCCTTCTTAACTTGGTACACGCCTTTTATATGGTTGCACACAAGTTCAGAATTGGTGAAAACTACAATTCCATTTTATCCATACTCCCTAGCTATTCCCAAGCCTTCTATCAATGCAATATAATATTCCTTGTTGTTTTTTGTTCTTCCCAGTATATTCATTTTTCTTTAGAGGACCTTGTTAGTCACAAAATTTAAAAGCACATATGTAATCATTGATATCCCTAGATTGGGATAGCAAGGAACATCTATGCATAATGTACATTTTTCAACGATATTTAGTGGGTTTTTTTATCCTCGAAAAAAAAAAACAATATCAATAAAATATATTAAATTAACATTTATTGCAAATGCATGGGAGAAATGACATGTGCATGGTTTGTCTTAAATTTTGCCTTAAATTTTATGGGAGAAATCACATCTAGAAATGACATGCCTTAAAGTTGTCCTTGCCTATATTTTAAGGGGGAAATGACATGTACATGGTTTGCCTTAAAGTTTGCCTTATAGTTTATGGGAGAAATGACATAGAAATGACATGCTTTAAAGTTTGCCTTAAATTTTATGGCATAAATGACAAATGTATGGGAGAAATGACACATGTACATGGTTTTCCTTAAATTTTATGGGAGAAATTACATAGAAATGACATGTACATGGTTCCAAAAATAGTAGCAAATGCTAGAAATGACATGTGTGTACATAAACAAACCTTCGTGTTTTTACCTTTGTTGATCTTCCCAATATATTCATTTTACTTAAAGTTTGCCTTAAGTTTATGGGAGAAAGCCTTGATTTTGTGGGAGAAATGACACATTTACATGGGTTTCCTTAAATTTTATTCATTATCCTTAAATTTTTCCTTGAGTTTATGGGAGAAAGCCTTGAGTTTATGCGAGAAATGACACATGTACATGGTTTTCCTTAAATTTTTCCTTAAATTTTATTCATTTTCCTTTTTCCTTGAGTTTATGGGAGAAATCCTTGAGTTTGTGGGAGAAATGACACATGTAAATGGTTTGCCTTACATTTTATTCATTATCCTTAAAGTTTTCCTTGAGTTTATGGGAGAAAGCCTTGATTTTTTGGGAGAAATGAAATATGTACATGGTTTGCCTTAAATGTTTCCTTAAATTTTACTCATTTTCCTTAAAGTTTACCTTGATTTTATGGCAGAAATAAAATAGAACTAACATGTACATGGTTCTAAAAAACTAGAACATGCCTTAAATTTTATCGTAGAAATGACATGTACATGGTTATCCTTAAGTTTGAAGTTTTCCTTGATTTTACGGGATAAGTGGGAGAAATGACATGTATGTACATGGTTTTAGTTAAAGTTTGGCTTAAATTTTATGGGAGAAATGACATATAAATGACATGTACATGGTTCCAAAAACACTAGCAAATGCCTTAAAGTTTATGGGAGAAATGGCATGTACAGAAATGGATATTACAATGAAGAACTTCTATTTAGATCTATTATAGAGATTAAATGTAGGGTCATTTACTAGATATGTCACCTTTGAGAAATGATGAGATCCAAAGGCTACCTTGCCCTTTATAGACTCTTCCTTATAATTTTTAGAAATTAACACTAAACAGATAGACTCAAATCCTATGGAAGTTTCCCACTTTAGGTTCGGTTTTTAGGCCTTAAATTTTGCCTTGAATTAATGGGAGAATGCCTGGAGTTTGTGGGAAAAATGACATGTGCATGGCTTTCCTTAAAGTTTCCCTTAAATTTTATGGGAGAAATCACATCTAGAAATGACATGCCTTAAATTTTTCCTTGCCTAGAGTTTAAGGGAGAAATGACATGTACATGGTTTTACTTAAAATTTTCCTTGAATTTTATGGGAGAAATGACACATGTACATGGTTTTCCTTAAATTTTTCCTTAAATTTGAAGGGAGAAATGACACATGTACATGTGGTTTTCCTTAAAGTTTGCCTTAAATTTTATGGGAGAATTCACACATGTATGGGAGAAATGATATGTTTACATGGTTTGCCTTAAATTTTATGGGAGAATGACATAGAAATGACATGTTCCAAAAAACATTGGCAAATGCCTTAAATTTTATCGAAGAAATGACATTTACATGGTTATCCTTAAAGTTTGCCTTGATTTTGTGGGAGAAATGGGAGAAATGACATGTATGTACATGGTTTGCCTTAAATTTTATGAGAGAAATGACATAGAAATAACATGTACATGGTTCCAAATAGACTAGAAAATGCCTTAAAATTTATGGGATAAATGGCATGTACAGAAATTGATATTACAATGAAGAGAAAATGCCTTAAATTTTATCTGAGAAATGACATGTATATGGTTATCCTTAAATTTTTCCTCGAGTTTATGGGAGAAATGGGAGAAATGCCATGTATTTACATGGCTTTCTTTAAGGTTTTCCATAATTTTTATGGGAGAAATGACATAGAAATGACATGTACATGGTTCCAAAAACATTAGAAAATGCCTTAAAGTTTATGGGAGAAATGGCATCTACAGAAATGGATATTACAATGATATTACAATGAAGAAATTCTATTTAGATATTTTCTAGAGACTTAAAGTTTATGGGAGAAATGACATGTACAGAAACGGATATTACAATGATATTACAATGAATAACTTCTATTTAGATCTGTTCTAGAGATTGAATATATGAGAATTTAATGGATATGTCACCTTTGAGAAAGGATGAGATCTAGAGGCTACCTGGCCCTTTACAAACTCTACATTTAGAATTTGTATAAGTTAATACTGAACAAAGAGACTCAAATATTATGGAGTTTTAGCCACTTTAGGTACAGTTTTTAGGTCTTAAATTTTGCCTTGAATTAATGGGAGAAAGCCTTGATTTTTTGGGAGAAATGATATGTGCATGGTTTTCCTTAAATTTTGCCTTAAAGTTTATGGGAGAAATCACATCTAGAAATGACACACCTTAATGTTTTCCTTGCCTAGAGTTTAAGGGAGAAATAACATGTACATGGTTTGCCTTAATTTTTGCCTTATAATTTATGGGAGAAATGAAATTTCCTTATAGTTTATGGGAGAAATGACATAGAAATGACATAGAAATGGAATGCCTTAAAGTTTGCATAAAATTTTATGGGAGAAATGACACATGCACATGGTTTTCCCTAAATTTTTCCTTAAAGTGTGTAGGAGAAATTACATGTACATGGTTTGCAAAATTATTTTATGCACTTACTAATTTATGGGATAAATGGGAGAAATTACATGTATGTACATCGTTTGCCTCAAATTTATGGGATAAATGACATAGAAATGACATTTAAATGGTTCCAAAAACACTAGAAAATGCATTAAAGTTTATGGGAGAAATGGCATGTAAAGAAATGGATATTACAATGAAGAACTTCTATTTAGATTTGTTCCAGAGATTGATTGTAGGGGCATTTACTGGATATGTCACCTTTGAGAAAGGATGAGATCCAGAGGCTACCTGGTCCTTTACAAACTCTACCTTTAGAACTTGTAGAAGTTAACACTCACTAGAAAAACTGAAATCCTATGTAAGTTTAGCCACTTTAGCTTCGGTTTTTAGGCCTTAAAGTTTGCCTTGAATTAATGGGAGACAACCTTGAGTTTGTGGGAGATATGGCATGTGCATGGTTTTCCTTAAAGTTTGCCTTAAAGTTTATGGGAGAAATCACATCTAGAAATGGCATGCTTTAATGTTTGCATTGCCTAGAGTTTAAGGGAGAAATGACATGTACATGGTTTGCTTTGCCTTATACTTTATGGGAGAAATGACATTGCCTTAGATTCTATGGGAGAAATGACATAGAAATGACATGTACATGGTTTTCCTTAAATTTTTCCTTATAGTTTATGGGAGGAATGACATTACCTTATAGTTTATGAGAGAAATGACATAGAAATGACAAAGAAATGACATAGAAATGACATTCCTTAAAGTTTGCCTAAAATTTTATGGGAGAAATGACACATGTACACAGTTTTCCTTAAATTTTACCTTAAAGTGGTAGTCGTTTGCACTTACTAAAACAACTAGTGGTAGTGGTTGATGAAGTTATGTCAAAATTCGCACCTTGATGAGTTTGTGGGAGAAATGACATGCACATGGTTTTGTAAAATTATTTTATGCACTTACTAAAACAACTAGTGGTAGTGGTTGATGAAGTTATGTCAAAAGTCACACATTCATCAGTTTGTGGGAGAAATGACATGTACATGGTTTTCCTTAAAGTTTAGCTTTCCTTAAATTTTATGGGAGAAATCACATCTAGAAACCTTTACTTTGACATCTATAAATAGGCTAAGAACATTAAAAAGGATTTTTCAACTTACATTAGTTATGTCCTTAATAAGAAGTATTATTTAGAACCTAACAGATTGTCTAATAGTTTATAATAATGCCATTTTTGGCTCATGCTATCATTCATCCTTGATATGTACAAGAATTTTACAACTTAAACATCAAACTACACTATCATCATATCACTGTACATAATATAGATTAATAATATCCATTACATTATAAAACAATCCACTTTTAACATTTTACAAGATTAGAAGCATCATGGAAAGTGTAAATTTAGGTACATTAATAAAAGATAGTTCTAGCATCAACATAAACCTATAGTAGAATTACGGTAAGAAACCAAGGGTCTTCATTACTCAAATAAACCATTTATATCAATCATTCCTATTAACATCATGCCTCCAAATGCATAAAATGATAAATAACTTCATTACTCAAATAAACCATTTCTATTAATCATTCCTATTAACATCATGCCTCCAAATTCATAAAATGATAAACAACTAGTGGTAGTGGTTGACAAAGTTATGTCAAAAGTCACACATACAACTCTACTCTTTGAACGGGTATTGTTGATTGGATTATAAACTTTACAAAAGTATATATGGATTCTTTATTGAGGCTTTCTAATGAATAATAGGCTAAGGTGTATATAAAGTATTTGATTGAACTTATGAGTTTTATTCATAATTTTTATTGGAGTAGATGCGTGGGTAGCAGCTGTAGTTGCCCTTTCAATTTTACAAAAGTAAATATGGATTGTTGATTGAGGATTTCTAATGAAAAATAGGCAATGGGCATGCAAGAATATGGTTCCATGATTATAGACACCTTAGGTAATGTACTTAACAATTAATAAGCTCACTTGAAATTTGCAAAGAATGGTAAAGAAGCTTTATTATTTTTTTATGACTGTTGTGAAGGAAAGAACAAGAATGAATATTATGAAATGTAGAGATAACGAAGATGATCATAGATTTGCAAGTAATATCGTTGGTAGTGTCAGCTTCATATCAACACAACAAAATTTGTTGCACCATTTTTTAATATTGTCACAATGGAGGTGAGAAAATAATGCCACCATTTATGCAGGGATTACTATAAAATACCAACTACTTTTGCAGTCAAGCGTTTTTGTTTCTACCATTTTAAGAAGGAAAGGTGCAAGAAAAATTTAAATACTACAACAGGAAGAAAAGACCAATGATAAAGCTACAATTAAGGAAGAAGGTACTCAAGAGTCTCTCTGAGCCCAACAACTTTGACATCAGCACCTAGTGGATGCTTGGCTTATGAAGAAGATCCTCCATAACAAGGAAACATACGACAGTACATTCTGGTTCAGGACCTTCGATAGAAATACGTGGAATGCTTAATTTATATTTAATACATAGAGTCTTCCCCCTCTGTGGTAAGACCAAAAATGTCAAATCCGGTTGAGCAGACTGATCGATAGACAGATACCAAAAGATGGGAACAAGGAAACAAGTAAAATATAGGAGAGGATACTTTCAAGTGGGTGGTATAAACCTATGAATCCGATAGACCTTGTTGCTTAATAGGTCTATAAGAGATTTTTTTTTGGAATAAATATATTTTGAACTACTAACCCATAATGAAACAAGGGGTGTGTGATATAATTGGCTATCAGCAATGGGCTATCAACCAAGACTACCTCCTGTGAATGATACTTTCTATTGGCGACCACCTCCTCCTTGTTGGCGACCACTGTCTACGATTGGCTACGACTTTGCAAGAAAATTTTAAATATTGCAAGAGGAAGCAGAGACCAGTGATAAATCTACAATTAAGAAAGAAGGTACTCAAGGTACAACATGGGATATAATGTCACAATTGATTTCCTTTATTCTTAACATGAAAGGAAATGCTATGAAACATTTCCTTGCCAAAAATTCGAGGGTGGAATATTTCATAATTTGGGGTATATTTTGAAGGTCTAATCTATGCAAACATTTGAGGGTATTTCATACAACTAAAAACAATCAAATATCATTGTTTGGGTACGTACGTTTGTTGCGCTAATACATTTCTAAAAATAAAATTGTATAGCTAAGGTACTAGAGCTAGACGATGCATAGGAGGATTTTTTTCTACCTAGAATTTCAGAGACGACAAGACTATGAGGGCGCAACGAGATGATGAGGCAGGATTTTTCCGAGATCGCTGAAGATTTCGTAGAGTACGCAGATTAAAAATAACCCGCAAAAAGAAAAAATGATTAATAAAATTAAAACAAAAAAAAAATACACAAAAAATAAAACAAAGGAATATCTTTCTCACCTCCTCGCCCCTGCAACATCAAACAAATGACACAGAAAACAACAAATGCAGATGCGAGACAGGTAGATGACACAAATGTGGAAACTGTAACAATCTCAAAACCTCTTAAGGTTTGCGAGGCGGTGGGGGGGGATATATCTATAAGAAAAATTTTGGTCGAATTATTTTAAAAGTTGGGCGGAACTAATAGTTCAACCAAACTATCAATTTCACTGAACTTTGCTTGCGATTTTTCCCATCTTCGGCCAAAAATATGTTTTCCCACGTCGTCAATACACCGTCAATGTAAACGACAGAATTAGTTTGGCCAAAATAATTTCTAAAATTCTGCTGAACTTTCAAACAGTTCGGTCGAACTGTTGGGAAAATGAATTTTCCACCCGCAGTTCTCAAAAAAGTGTAACCCACCTTCACATTTTTACCCTTAGCGGAGTTAAACTATTTACAACTTGCACAAAAGCATGCACCACTACACTTCCAACTCTGTTACAACTAGAATCACTCAGTTACAAGTATAATTATTTTGAATGTCCCACCAACCAACCTCTAACTCGAAATTCACTTAGCTAACTGATTTTCCACTTCACTTAACTATTTTCAAGTCCACGTTAAGAATAGATTACATTTTAATGTCCATATAAATTAAGGAATAATAAAAATAGACATGCACCTAAAAATAACCTGTGGACTAGTAGGTGCTTAATTTTCACTAGCATCATGGGTGCCAAAAAAATTTCTTATTGAATCTCAACAGTCCCTCTCAACAAGAAAGGGATTATCCTTCACCCCGATCTTGTCTCTATGGTTTTCGAATTTTCTCCTGGTGAGCGACTTCGTCAGAATATCTACATCCTAATCTTCCCTGGGAATGTACTGAAGCAACATAATTCACCTTTGCACACAATCTCTATGATGATGATATCATATATCTATATGATTGGACCTATCATGAAACACAGGATTAATTGAGAGTTTAATGCAACTATGTTTATCACAATGAATCACTGTCAAATCAATTTGAGAACCAAACAAGCCAACCAAGATGTTTCTCATCCAGATAGCCTCACATGCAGCTTGACTTTCTACCATTTATCCCGCTTCTGCTGAACTAAGTGCCACGAATATATTCTTCCTTCTATACCAAGAAACAACTATAGATCCAATGCTAAAGACCCCCCCTTGATGTGTTATTTCTTTCCAATGGACTACCAGCCCAATCCGCATTGGTGAAGCCATGAAACTTCACTCCATTCGTATTTTTGTACCATAAACCATACTTTGATGTGTCCCTCAGGCATCTCAAACATGCTTCCCCATATTCCAAAAGAGCTTGGTAGGCTTAACCATAGCTTGGCTCAACTGGTTAACCGCATAGAAAATTTTTGGTCTCATGTTCACTAGATACATTAGCGAACCCACTAAATGTCAATACACAATAGGATCCACTACCTCTCCAGAAGTAGCATCCTCTTTCCTCCAATGTCCTGGAAGAGGAGTATCCATGGGTTTTTAGCTCTCCATGTTAAACTTACCCAATATCTCCTTTGCATACTTTCCTTGAGACAAAAAAAGTTCACCAACTCGCTGCCATATTTCCAATCCAAGGAAATAGTGGAGGCCGATATCCTTCATTTCAAACTCCCTTGGAAGATCCTCCTTGCATGAGTGTATCAGCTTCTCATCACCAATAAAAATTAAATCATCAACATAAAGAACAATGATCAATAACTTAACCTCAACCACAATCTGGTACAGGTTTGCATCTGCTTCACTTTTGGCGAAGCCCAGTCCAGTGAAATAGCTGTCTATCCGAGTGTACCAAACATGGGGTGCTTGCTTCAGCCCATACAATGTTCTTTTGAGCCTACACACATGTGACTTGGTATTGAAGATCTTGAAAACTTCAGGTTGCTCTATGTACAACATTTCCTCAATGACACCATTAAGAAACACAGTTTTCACATCCATCTGATGAATGCACGAGCCGATCTGCACTGAGAGTGAAAGGATGGTCCTTATGGAAGAGTACCTTGTGACAGGTGTAATGGTCGCATCATAATCTATCCCCTTGATCTGTGAGAAGCCTTGGGCCACAAATCTGGCCTTGTATTTCTCCACACTCCCATCATTGGTTTGATTTTCCTTGTAGATCCATCTTGAACCTACGACTGATTTATCAACTAGTCTTGGGACAGTTTCCCATGACTATTTTTGAAAATAGAGTCATACTCCTCCAGCATTGCATCAACCCAAGTAGGCTACTGCACTGATTCTTGAAAGGAAGATGGTTTGGTTACAATTCATTTTCTCATGAGAGCCATGTATCCAGTAAATATGTTAGGAGAATGTCTCTATCTACACTATGAAGTAGGGGCTCCTAGATTATGTGCAGCATCAAGTCTTAGCCTATCAGCTTTTGTGGTGCGCCTTCTGACATTTTTGATGGACGCCTCTACATGAGTGGCTTCCTCCACTCCATGAACCTCCTCATGTGGCTGATCCACATCTTGAGACTCATCTTTGGGAACCAATAGTTCCTCCTCCACATGTAAGTCCAACTCCCTCTCAAGTGACAAATGCATGTCTTTCCCCTCATCAAATTTTATATCCTGTTACACAACAATCATTTTTCTATTTGGAAAATACACACGATAATTATGGGGTGTTTTTTTGTACCCCACAAAAATCCTAACTTTAGCAATCGGCTTCAACTTCTTCCTAGCGTCCTTGGTCACATGCACATAAACATATGAGCCAAAAATCTTAAAGTGTGAAACATCTGGTTTCTTACCAGCGAAAGCTTCTTCAGGTGTACTCATGCCAAGTACTCTATGAGGACAATGGTTCTGCACATAAACCGCAGTTTTTCATGCTTCCACCCACAAATGAATTGGTAGGCCATGATCATGCAACATCGCTCGTGTTTCACCCACAATCATTTTGTTCTTCCTCTCCACGACCCCATTCTATTGTGGGTTATGAGGTGCTATCAATTCTCTTCGAATTCCTTCTTTTTTGCAAAATTTCTCGAATTCGTTAGAGATGTATTCTCCACCATTATCGCTCCTAAGAGCCTTCACTTGCTTCCCCGACTCTTTCTCCACCAATGCCTTAAACTCAAAAAAGTTAGAGAATGTTTGATATTTCTTCTACATGAAGAAGATCCAACATTTACTAGAAAATTCATCAACAAATATTACATAGTACTTATGTTTTGATGTTGAAGCAACCGAGAATGGTCCACACACATATGTGTGAACTCTCTCAAGGATCCTCGAAGCACGGTTTTCCTTCTCATGAAAGGTGGAATTTACATACTTCCCCATCGTGCAACCTTTGCACTAATCTAACTCAGCAAGTGTTCCCATTAGAAGTCCAGTACATATTTGTTGCATAACTTTCAAGGCTCCATGATGAATATGGCCCAATCGCCTGTGCCATAAATTTCCCTCATCCCAGCTCACTGCTTTTTCTACCTTGCCCATCATGGTAGCGCATGAATCTACCTCGAGATTGTAGAGATTCTTAACTCGAATCCCTATCCTCTTGCCTTGACCTGTTGTTTTATGTTGTAGGAAATCCTTTCCATCACTAAAAACAATGTCATAGCCTCTATCCTCCAACATTGTGACTGAGGCCAAATTTTTCTTTAGACCTGGTACATGCATTACATATTTTAATTGAAATGGTTTACCTGACTCCCTCTGAAATGTAATGCTACCAATCTTAGTAGCATTGTACCATACATTGTTTACCATCTCAATATTCATCTAGAGATTTTTCTCCTCCAAATCACTGAAAATTTCCTTATCTCCCATCATGTGAAAGGAAGTGCCACTATCCAAATACCACACCAATCCCAATGCACTTGAAACCATGGATGTAATCAAGGAGAATTCAAGATAAAATTTCGAGGCAAGGGCCTTACCAGTTGCAGATCGAGCGGGCTTCTTGTTCTTCTTCTTTTAGGGATAGTTAGTAGCAAAATGCCCATCTTTGTGACATTGAAAACACTTCACCTTGGACATGTCCTGCTTCTTGCCTTTAGGCTCGGATTTAGAATGGAATGTATTCCCCTTCCCCTTCATTTCCTTGGAAGCCAAAGCAAAATCCTCTTCATCATCATGCTTTGATGAAGAGCCATCTATGTTGTTCTGCCTAAACTCCTCCTACACCATATCCAACCACAGTCGTTCCCAATCCAATAATTTTTCCCATCCATTGATAGAGTCTTCATAATTATGCCAACCCTTAGGAAGTCCTAGGAGAGCCAAAATCACCAAATCATCATCAGTGACTGTTATTCCCACACTCCCCAGCTCATCCCAACGTTGGACAAACTTTGTGAGATACTTTGGAATGGTGTCTCCCTTTTCCATCTTGATCTTCCTAAGTTTATCATTGAGCACCAATTTCCTATGGTCACTGCTGCTTTGGAATAGATCCGTCAAAAACTTTCACATAGAATATGGTGTGGCTTTCCCATGGAGGCTTCAGACAATGTGCTCTCCTACTCCCTCCAATAGGATCCTCCTCACCTTTGCCGCTTTATTTTTCCATGCATCAAGATTGCCAACATCGCCAACATCTGGCTTAGGAAAATCATTTTCAATGAATTCCTTCAAGCCATTGTGCTCGAGCACTACCTCCATCCCGTCCTTCCAAGAAATGTAGTTCGAACTACCCTCTAGTGCATACTCTAACCTCAAGCCATTGAAAGCCATTTCAATCTTGAATTAGCTGTAGCACCAAGAAAGTATTTCTGCAAATTCGAATTTTATCTAGTTACAAACTTAGCTCTTGCTTCACTTCTGCAATTTCATGTTCTCTTATACCATGTAGAAACTATACAATATGCATGTATATATTGGATTCACCCGATCTAAAAATATTCTAAAGCTAAATATGAATCTCTTGTACAAATCTTTTTTGAATTAATAACACAATCGCCAATCACATGAACATGAAAAAATATCAATCACACACAACACAGAGAATTTCTCAGGGAAAGCTTACAGCTAAAAACCCCAATATATTCTATTATATATTATATCATGGATCATGAAACAATTACATACAAAAATATTCTCAAAAGAGCCCTTAGCACATCAGATAATTGTCTCACACTGTCATACAAAAATTGGCAAATCCCTTAGCCAATTTACAATCTCCAGATAGCCTACCTTCACTGCACAATCCTTGCTGAAATAAATCCCTGAATTGATGCCTTCTTGTCTGCCTTGACTGTGCAAATATCATGGGCACATCCAATGTGTGTGTGCCTGAAACTATGCAAGTGGATAATGTCACAACTGATAGTTAACTTCCCTTTAACCTAGAACTCAACTGGGTCTCCACTGGATCTGACGTGCATGCAGTTAATAATAGTAAATCTTCAGTTGCATGTGAGATCACTACATGTGAATTAATTAATATTTAAATAAATTGATCTCTCACTAGTGTATCTTTAGTTACAACTAGCACAGCTGAGTTTAACCCACTTAACCGAGTTAAACTAATTACAACTTGCACAAACTCACGTACCACTACACTTCCAACTCTGTTAGAACTAGAATCACTCAGCTACAACTAGAATTATTTTTCATGTCCCACCAACCAACCTCTAACTCAAAATTTGCTTAGCTAAGTGATTTTCCACTTCAGTTAACTATTTTCAAGTCCACATTGAGAATAGATTCAGTTAACTATTTTCACTAGGATCATGGGTGCCAAAAAAAATTCTTGTTGAATCTCAACACTCTAACTATGGCTGTTCTTCATGATTTGTAAATTTACTGGGTGGTTGATCAATGCATGGAATAACAAGTATTGTTGCGACTAGTTAAAGAGGGCTTGGAGCATTCTTGGTGATTCTCAGATGAAATTCAGAAGTTTATGATCATATATGCATTCATCACCTGTAGCTTTCATGTTTACCATATGTTTAATGAAAATTTTGTCATATATTAGGCATTTCTAGGTCAAGATCTTATTCAAGTTTGAATTTTTGTCATTTTTTTCATCTTAGTTATGATTATGGAAATTTACAAGAAAATATATGTAGTGGTATAGAGGCTTTCCTGAAAAAGTGGCATAGATCTCACGAACCCATGCACTTAACTATGAAAATCGAGTCATAATCCCATGTAGATGGGATTATGGGTCCAATTAGAGCTTCATAACTGAATGCATGCAATCTCATGGGTATGGTTGGAGGATAATCCTAGTGAAAAATAGTTCCGGCTAAGGGATTGATCATCTTGGGTGGCTTGTAGGCTCATGAGTGGTTTGTAGTCCCTATGGGATGTCATTTTATTGTTGGTTTGTCAGCCACACTTCCATAACTGGAACTTAGAGGTCGGGTCATATCAGAGTAACACTCATCTCATGTTTACCCTCAAGAGCTTGCAAAAGTGGGCAAATGTGGGAGGAGTCAGTTACAATATCATACTAAACCGATCGATTAAACATAAAGGTTTAGTAATAAAGGAATTAATGAGTGAGGATGTTGATATTTTGGGACAACTAAATGGTATATTAGATTAGGTTTGTTATGAAAGACATACATGAGAATTAGTTTATGAATAAAAGTGTTACCAGTGTTTCTTTGTTATTCTATAAAATGATTCATGTTATGGTATCAAAGAAGGTTGTGTGTATGGTAACGAGTGAGAGAGAGAGAGAGGTAATTTTATTTGATAATATCAAAAGTATTATTTAATTTAATTTATAGATATAACAAAGAGATATAGGTGGTTTTTGTGGGGTTTATTGCCCATTAAGTTGTATATTCAAATTTCATGGAAAGGGATTGAGGGTAAGATCCACCTTTGGGAAATATGTTATCCCAAAGGGTGTCCGAACTCTATTTAGCCTCACTAATATAAATCAGTTTTTATTTGGTGTAAGAAAGTAGGAGTATCTAAGAATGGAGAGCTATGGATGGTTTCCATGTATTTTTTCTTGTCATGATGGATCTACTGTAGATTTGATTTGAATCATGATATGTTTATCAAATAAGTTCTTTGTTATGGATATTTGACAAAGAATGCATATGTTGATAGTCTGAGTAGAGAAGGAAAGACAAAGATAATGCATATATTGATAGTGTTGAGTATTCTAAAGGAAATACAGAGAGATTAAGCTATGAAAAAAATATTTAGTACTCAACTGTATTTTTGTGATGTGCTAAATCCTAATTCATTATATTTGAGACTTTTATGTCGTGGAATTTTTTTTAAGATGTAAGAGAGATAATTGAACAAGGGGGCTAACTATGGTTCCATATTATAATTTGTAGGCCCATACCGATCTCTTTTATTTTTCTGTAGGGTTTAGTCCCCATTAAGTTTTAGGATTAAACTTCATGGGAAGGGGTTGATGTTAGGATACACCTGTGGGAATAAGTGATCCCTTCTGAGTGGTGAATTCATCACGAACTAATTTAATCCTACCAGCTAATACCCTAAAAAACACTTTCCATTCATGCTCAAACCTCCATCATGCAACCTTGTTATGAACCTAATAGTCTTGACACACGCATACATACACCTTCATAGAGGCTTCACCTTGTTGACCAATATCTTACCATGTTCAAAAATAAAGGGGATTTTGAAAATATGAAAAAGAAAGTCATTATATTGAGGTATCGGGGGAGAGGTGGTGGAAACCACGGGGTTATAGGAATTGAGGGGCATAGAAAAGGTAGCTAGTAAAAATAAGGAATTGAGGGGCATAAAGGAAGGTAGCTAGTAAAAATAAAGTATTTTTCTATTTGAAATATATAGTGGGAAGGGGGTTAAAAAAATATTTTGGAATTATTTATTAATACATAGTGAAATTAGGGGCATTCTTAATTATTCTAAAAACAAACATGTTATATAATAAGTGCATCTTTGTGCATTGTCACCTTGAATCTATTTTTAATTTTTTTTATTAATGGGTAAATGGATATACAAATATAACTATTAATATTTGTTCAACGTATATATGTGTTGATGAAAAGCGAAACCCACTATAAGCAGGTTCACCTTTCATGTAATCATATGAACCAGCAAGCTTCAAATTCTGTGTCGAGCTGCAGATTCATAATTTGAAACCCAATCCTGGGACCTACAGGTTATAGGCCCATTATGCTTCCGCGGCGCCACTTCAATCCTACATAAAAGTACATATATATACATATATATATATATATATATATATATATTGGAAACACATAAGACCAGCAATCCATATATTTTCAACCACACATTGGTCTTCGTTTGAACCCATATCATCTGAACCCAAAGTATCCAATCTATCTTCCGATACACTGGAAGCAAATAATCAAAGTTTTATAAACCCAACCAAATGTTGGTTGCACTTTACCCTGGAGCTCAAACCCATTCAACCATAATATTACAACATATCAGTCCATAAATGTCTTAACCTTCGAACACCTCCCGTTCGCGAGAACCATTGGATCGCCGCAGCTTCAAATCGGACAGCCATCGCATAGAATAGCCCCCAAAATTTGTCACCCAATGTTATGCAAAATGAGTAGTTTTTCTCCATGACGTGTTGAGACATGATTTGATCGCATTCCAATTTTTGAAACCGCTCCTGGCTCAAAAGGGGTGCGAAACAAATGGTATGGTTTTTCAAAACCATCTTCGCTCTCATTAACTCGCGGTTCCAGCTTCTCCATTTGCTCACAATCCCACTGCGATTCAATCATGGTTCCAAAACCCACGGTTTTATTATGCCTTAACTTCCCTTATAGCATTCCTTCGAATAGGCTAGGTTCTATTCCGCCATTTATCCAATATTTGAACTGGGTTTAAAATTCCTCCACCATTCGTCAACGCCTACTCGTGGCTCTAAAGATTTATCGCTGTCTCCAAATCACAAAACCCAACATAGATTCATATCTACCATACTCTGCAACAATCTCATGCTATGACATGATAATTTACTTGATCACCATCGATCCTCACAGTGATCGATGGTCGATCAATAACTCATAAAAAAGGGTTAAAAATCATAAAAATAAACGGTAAATAAATAGCGATCTTAACACACAAGTACACAGAACTTGCACACAACGCATACTCCGATTATATACAAAAAGCAATTACAGTCTAAGGAATTTCAGCCTTAGTACAAATCCACCTGGGTTACATCGTACTCACTCTCCCTCCCTTTACACATTTCAGACTCGTTGTTATATAGGAGTTACAAAAGATCATGAATCGGTTGAGATCCACAAATCTCTCCCGAACTTTCTCAAACAAACCCTACATCTTCTATTGCACACACCTGGCAGTTCATTACACTCAATCAATTACAGAAATTTAGAATCGGTTTTAACAAATCTTGCCCGAATTTGCATGACCATTCGCATACCCGCCTTTTCAGCTTCATATTCAAACTTAATTCAAATTTGTTCGGATGCCCCTGCATCATGTGGCCTAAAGAGACTACTTTTATAAAGGGTTGTTTACGGAGGCGGCCTAAATAGACTACAAAAATTTTGGAAGGGAGTGTGTAGACTACTCTTATACGAATACTGCTCTTATATATCATAACTCCAAATATACCAAAAACAAAAAAGAAATCAAATCTTCGAAAATACAAACTTTTACCAAAATTTTAATTATAAAAAAATCTTTAATTTCACCTATCAATTTTATATTAAACATTGAAAAATTTAAAAAAATCACAAATGTCTCTGATGTCTTCGAGAAAAAAAAACATATTAATATATTAATAGAATAAGATGTCTCTCTTAATCATGAAAAATAAAAACATAACAAATTTTTTAATTTTAAATATTTATGATACATCATATAGTATTAAACTTATTTTTTGTCCCTTAGATTCAAATCGGTTCCAACCGTCACCAGAATTGAAATCGAACGCAAGAGCAGTCCCTCGCTTTCGCTGTCACTATGACCCTCGCTCACCGCCATCACTGTCCCTCACTTCCGATTCTTTGCAGTTTCAAAAAATCTCTATCGAAAAAAAATTGAATTTATTAATGTATGTAAGATTTAAATGGCTATAATGTATATTGTATTCACAATTTTCCCTGAGCTAAGGCATCACAATTACTGCACCATAGTTTTAATGTATTTAATTGGGCTCGTTGTTCACTGGACTTACATACCAATCAACGTGTTCACCACATACTAATCAACCCACATGGAATAAATTATCTTGAGATTATTTTCACCAAGTCACGTAGAATCAGTTATCTTTAAATTTAAGAACCGATCCACAGGGCGTCAGTTACCTTGAAATGAAAGACAAGTCGTCGACTATTGGCATCTCAAAGATGGGAAATGTGACACAAAAATTATCCTGTTTAGTTGAGTTAAGGTTCATGATTTTGATTGATATCAATATTTCTAAAAATCCTTTATATTAGTTCTCTCTCTTTAGATTAAAAAATGACGGGGAATCATTTTTCAAAACTAGATCCGAAATGCACTTATCCAAAAAAATATACAATATCATCCATTAAAGTTTTAGATTTTGAAAGAGCCGCTAGCATTGAAAAACAACTAACAACTATATTACCACTATCATGTATATAGATCCTTCATATTAAAGTGAACCTTATTGAACTCCCAGTTTATTTGACAGTAATAAAAAAATACTCATGAGTCTTCATCTCTTGAATTTAAAAATAAAATAAAATAACATTAAGTATTGTTTTCAAAGGTGTTGTGGGAAAATGAAATTTGATTTCCTTAAGCCATGGGTTGAGTGTTCACATTATGCAACTAAATATATTCTACTCACTTTCCTCTTGTCCTAACTTCACACTTCATCAGGTTTGTCTCATTGCGCTTATTAGATTGATGTTAAAAAGCTAATATTAATTTGTATCAATTTTGTCTTATTGCATTTATTAGATTGGTGTTAAAAAACTGATATTAATTTAATTTATATATATGTGATAGAATTTTTTTGAAGAAATATATGTTATTGTTATTAGAGTTTATTATATTAAGAAATTAAACTCATTATAAATATATATTTATTATAAATTCGACATATTATATGTCAAAATTTTATTGAAGTAAGGAAATAGTTTTCTACATCCAATTGACACTAATATTTGAATATATATTTATATTGATTTAAATAAAAGTAAAACTTGAACATAATAGTCAAATTATAAAAATTAGAATTAAACTAAAAGTTAATTAACAGAGTATGTCTTACGAGCTAAAAGTGAAAAAATAAAGAGAAAAAAGTTAAATAACGTAGTTATATAATTTAAATTGTTTCCAAACTTAGATAAGCATCAAAACACTTACCTTAAAATAAATAAATATCACATTGCCATGATTAAAAAAGTCATAAAATTTACCTAAGTTATAAATCTATTATTATTATAATATGAGTTAAATATATACATTTGAAGGGAAGCAATGGCATATCCACTTTTAGTATAAATCTCAACCTTTGATATGTGATTACTACTATGAATATTTTAAAATATTTCGTTGAGATTAAATCCTATCATTGATAGGTTTTTATATTTAGTAATAGGGTTAGGATATTCCGAGTTGTAGATACATATCAAAGGTTTAGATTTATATCGAAAGTAGTTATGCCATTTTTCCCCTTCAAATTAAATTGATTGATTAAAAATAAAATATAATATGAACATTAGTTATGGGTTTTCTTGGCATGTGCTATTAGTAAGTCATGGTATTGTAACAAAAGGTATGTACAATTTAAGTAACTATCAATTTTTTCGTTGTGAGATTAACCTCAAATGAGTCAAAAAATTTAAGTAACTCTCAAGTTAAGTAACATTCACTTTTCTGAATGTGAGATGTTTTATGTCTATTGGCATACATCACTCATCTAATTTAGATGAATATGATAGTAATTATTTATAATCAAATTAAAAATATAGAAGCCCTATTCCAAAATAGATAGGCTTATCAACATAATTATTAGAATAAAATAATTTGAAACTATGATGTAATTTTCTCTTCATATGAATAATTTATCTTTAAATGTTAATACATTTTACATAACTTAATTAATAATTAGCCTATATCATTATTAAATATACAATATGCAACATGTAATAATGGACTAACTTATAACTATAGATGTGGTCCTAGAGTAAATGAATTATTCCATCTATGATGACTCATGTGCCAATGCTATCTTCACAAAGTACGCTATTTTATAAGAGATATAGTTAGTAATATGTACTTCCATGCTTTAATCATGTTTTTTCTTTTATGATGTTCCTTTTGGTAGAATAATTCAATTCACTACATCATGTTGACTTATGGTACTATATGTTTCAATTAGAATTATATTTTATCATGTTCTATTGTCATGAGATGGTTGAAAAATAAATATGAAAATCATTAAATCAACCTTCATAGTGAATAGGATTTAAAGAGGTTTATTCTAATAGAACTATTGATAATGTTTCCTTCTCCTTAGTGAAAAAATTACATGTATCACTTCAATTCTTTTAGAAATGAATATCGGGTTCCTATGTTCAATTCTTTCACTTTGTGCATAACACTTGCTATATTCTCTTTAAATATTAATAAATTTTACATAATTTAATTAATAACTAGAATAATCATTCTAAAATATACAATATGAAACATGTAATTATGGAAAATCTTATAGTTATACATGTGGTCCTACATACTTTTCATATAGTAAATGAATTCTTTCATCTGTGATGACCCATGCTAAACAGGGAAAATTCTTTTCCTCAACACACAGTGTTCACAAAGAGTTGAAAAAAGGTTTTAAACGAGACAACACAGTTTCAGAAACTAAATAATGAGTCTTATTTTTAATACAGAGTGGCGAATATTAAAATTAGTTGGCTTGCACAACTATAATGGAGAAAATGAAATCAAACAAATTACTCCTAGTAGAACCATATAGCAACTAACAATACTTTATATTATGATTCAAAAACATAAGAGATAAGTCATATGGAGGTTGCGACTCATTCACCAGTAAGAAAAGTTCTCTTACTGAGAATTACATTCACCAGGGGTTGCAGAACTAACACACAATAAAACTTGTAACAATCATTTTTCATGCGCCGACCAAAATTTTCTTCACGATTTTGTTCTCCTGTATTTACCAACTTACATCCGCCACTATTCCATAATCTGATCTACATGCATGTATATTCAAAACATATATTTCCTAACACTTTAATTAATGAAAGACAATATTTAAGACACACAATGGGCGAACACGATTTTCTGAACTTTGCAGATAGTAAATAAGTTGCACAGTAAAAGCTTGCCCATTTATTTCTACCAACAATTAATAAATTTTCATTTGACCGTGATTATTTAATCTGTTAGGGAATAGGTTATATGTGCCCCTACTCATCACTTCATTTATAAAAGCTTTCCCATGCGTTTCTACCAAACATTAATAAATTTACATTTGACCTTGATTATTTAATTTGTTGCAAAATGGGTAATATGTGCCCCTGCTCAGAACTTCATTTAACCCATGTCCTTGCCTTCAAAATCAATCTGCAACCTACAAAACATTTACTGAGGTATGTTTGTTGTGAGTTCATTTAACGTGGTGGTTGGGATTAATTTTCTAACACTTCCTTGGATGTGGTACCGTCAAACATCTTGTGTCCAAAACTGTGAATACATTGAGTTTGACAACTTCAACCTCAAAGCCATTTTTGGTTTCATATTTGTATTGGTAGAACAATTCTTACTTCCAACTTCATTAAATATAGATTTGATTTAACTACCAGTTCCAAAATTTGTCACACTTTTGTAACTGGAGTTGGTAGTTAAATCAAATCCCCAAAATAGGCATTCCCATAAAGCCAACTCCTTATCGTAATACTATATGTAGAAATTTTAAATGAAGAGATAAATAATTAAAGATATCTATTGAGAGGAACAATAAAAATGACCAACAACAATCATAAAATGGAATCATTAAAATTGTGTTACTTTGGAAACCTCCAACTTTCGAAAAAAATCCAGCCCAATGGAATTCCATTAGTTCCTTGGCCAAAACTAGGCCAAGTGAGCTTTCATTACTCACCATCCTAGCCTCATTACAATGAATTATTCCAAGTATTTTAAAGCCTCCATCCCATGCAATCCACGGGAAACCAAAAAAGCCATGGGTCAAAACTACTAATGTTGACCCAATCAAATTTAACTCTTTTCCCATGTCAAGTTTACCTAATAGAAGTTTAAATTAATTGGTTTGTGAGTGGTTTAGTTCTCATTAGGTCACAATTTCAAATCTCATGGGAGGAGTTGAGGACGTGAGCCACATTTGGGGATATTAAATTATCCCAAGCAACGTCCAACATTGTTGGTGGCCTTGGGCTTAACAAAGTTCCAAAAATAAAAATAAAAAAGAATCTGTGTAGTCATAATTTAAGTGTCTCATGTAAAACCCATATATACACTTGTCGAGTGCCTCTTAGGATAATAAGATTGTTATTTCAACCAACATTGTGGGTGGCCTAAAGATTGTCCAAGTTCCAAATATAAAAATAAAAAAGAATACATATAGTCATCATTTAAGTGTCTCATGCTAATGAAGAGAAATAAAATCCATGTATACACTGCCCCCTTAAGATAATAAGGGGATTTTCATATATAGCTCTTCTCACTTCTCACTATCTAAATAAAATAAAATTAAGTATGTTTTCTGTAATAACCCCCAAATGTAGAGCCCCGCCCTCCACTCCAAAACCAATAGCCCATTTATTTCTATGTCCTCGATTGAACCTACTTCTAATGCCAAGGGAAGAAGCGCTTGTCCCCAAGGCTTTGCGAGTTTCCATTGAGAATTTCCTCCATTCTCACTAAATGAGTGCAATTGACTACTCCTTGAACGCAGGGCAACTGATGTGTTAATGTTGGGATTTTTGTTTTGGATGGTAGTTCTCATTCTTTATCATTGATATCATGTATTTCAAATTTAAATGGAATAATGTGTATAATAATATATTATGATTTATAATTTTAAGATTTATAATATAAATATTACTAACATTAATATTATTATAATTATTATAAATTATAATAATAATAATAATAATAATAATAATAATTATTATTATTATTATTATTATTAATGCGATTTGTAAGTGAATAATATTTCAAAAAAATCTAAAATATGAAAAAAAATTATGCATGTATTTTAAATTTAAATTATATAATACAAGTTAGGAATATAGTTATTTTTAGTGAAATTTTTTAGATTTTCTAGTATTAGAATAGGGTGAAAATAATTGAGGTGAAATCTTGATTTGTGTTATTTAAGCTGGTTTTTTATTGTATATATGGATTCAGCATTTGGAAAACCCTTATGTTACTTCGATTATGTAAGGGTTACTCATCAACCTTATAATTTCAATAAATTCTTGGTGTCTTTTAGAAAAAATAGACTGGAAAAAGCCACCAAAAAAACATGTCCAACACGCCAAATTGGAAACAAATACATTGCCTTGGGATAGTCAAAAGATGCATTGAGTTGAGAGCACTGACTTCACTAGACGTTCTAAAGTAGATTGAGTACTGTGATTCTAGGGTTACAAATTATGATACACTATTTTTAGATTATGGAAGATAAATAACAAGACTGAAGCCTAAAAATCTTCAAGTTTGTCTATCCCAAAAATATTGTTGAAACTTCTTCAAACATTGTCGAAACTCCAACTTAAATTTATTATTGCATGTACTTAGTCTTTTCCCTTTCGTTCTCTCCAAGCGAAAAAAAAAGGTTCATAGTCTATTTGTAGGTGATTTGATAGTTTCCAAAGTGTGCTAATATTTTGGTGTTTTAATAACATTGATATCAATTTTGTCACAACACCCTACCATGTATAATGTATAACACCTCGAATACATAGAGTAATAAAGGTGAACAAAAATCCATTCCATGCCATGTGAGTTCGTCGCTCTGCAGTGGAAGTCTATAGAGCAATTGCCAACCCTTTAAGAGATGGTGTAATCACTGGTATATATATATATATATTATAAAGGAAACAAAATGTCATTTTATGATAATTAGGTTACGCAGTTATTTTTATATACAGTGATAGGTGCATACAGGAGCAGCCCAACCTTGCGACCCTCTTAGCAGGTGTTCATTCTGCAGCTATCAAGACATGCATATCTCCTAACATATCTTGATTCAAGAGGGATTCAATCCTCTCATTTGTGTCCTGCAGAAGTTATATTATTGTGGCCAACTGCCAACGTCACAGCAAAAGAATTGTATGTCTTTCCTCAAGATTATTATGATTTTTGTTTCATTGATTGGTGCGTTCCAACCATGAAACAATATTTTTTTTGGCAAGACTGTAGAAAAGTTGCACAACGCTTCCAGGACAGGATAAGCCTCAAGACCTGGAGAGCAAATATTCTATCAGATTGTTTGATGGAGCCTCTTTTGGGGCTTCTTGTGGATGGGTCCATATCAAGATCAATTCTTCAGAAGACAAAATTGAAGAATTGATCTTGATACATGCTTATAGGTACATGTTTTGAAGAATTGATCTTGATATGGACCCATCCACAAGAATTGATGGAGGAGCTGGTACCAACTGCAGAGCAGAATTGATTGTCCTTTGGATTTTTTGATTGGCCTCTTTCGGGGATTCTTGTGGATGGGGTTGATATAGTAAAATTGATTGCCCTTTGGACTTATTTGGGTCTCTTTTGGGGTTTTTCGTGGATGGGGTTGATATAGTAGACTTGATTGCCCTTTGGATTTTTTGATGGGGTCTCTTTCGGGAACTTCTTGTGGATGGGTTCATATCAAGATCAATTCTTCAGAAGCATATAATTTTTGCTGGTATGGAGACACTAGCACCAACTGTAGAGCATAATTTATTTCTCTTTGGATTTTTTGATGGGGCCTTTTTGGGATTTGTTGTATATAGCAAAATTGATTGCCCTTTGGAATTTTTCATGCGCTTCTTTCGAGGCTTCTTGTAGATGAAGTTCATATCAAGATCAATCCTTAATAAGCATATATTTTTTGTTGGTACGGAGGCACTAGCACCAACGGTAAAGCATAATTGATTACCCTTTCATAAATAAGTCTAATCCACATCATTTAATATTTAAATTTATTTTTTTTCTTCTGGATGAGGTTCATATCAATCCTTCACAAGCATATAATTTTGGTTGGTATGGAGCCACTAGCACCAACTATACAGCAGAATTGATTGCCCGTTTATAAATGAGTCTAATCAACATCATCTAATATTCAAAATAAATTTATTTTTGCTGGTATGGAGCCACTAGCACCAACTGTACAACAGAATTGTTTGCCCTTTTATAAATGAGTCTAATTAATATCATTTAATGTTCAAAATAAATTTAAATTGGCATAAGACTTATTTTCATTAACTAATCTGCCTATTACAAATAGTGGCTTGTCATCCTTGTCGACAACCCTGGCAAGGTCCAGATGCCGAGCGATTAGTAATTTCACAAGAAAGGAATAAGTATCAGATATTCATTATATTCAATAATGAATATTGAAAGTGCTAAGCTCACTTAGTATTATTGTAATTACGAGAGTATGAGCATGTAGTTTTTTTCTTTAAAAAATAAACAAAGTAATACAAATTTTCTGTGATTCTATTTACTCTCCTTATATGGATATTTTTATTCTCTTTTTGTTCCCTCTTAACATTCTCTAGAGAATATAGGGAAATGGAGTAAAGAATATAAGGAAATGGAGTGATCACGTTTACAAAATTCCACCATGGACATTTAGGGATGTTGATCTTTATTTTTAATTTTTTTTCTTTTCTTTATGTATCAATTTTACCAATGCCAGAACTAGCTAGTTATTTTAGTGGTAGTATTTTACATTTTACTAAGAGATAAAAATAGATATTTCCTATTTCTATTAAATGTTATATTGAAAAGAATTTGTAAAGGGAAGACTCATAAGGATAAACCGTACTCTCTCATTTTTAAGTATACAAATATTGAACATAGATAAATATATACATCTACATTTCAAAGAAAAGGACTAAAAAGAATTTTGTATTTGCTATCTATTAAATTTATTCGCAACAAATATCCCAAGACTATTAATGCATGATTTAGGTTTTCAACGAAATTGATAATTAAAAAAAATAAAATAATCAGTGCTCAACCAAACAAATGTAACTGTCGCAATTTACCACAGCCACAAAATTTAATCCAACCCATTAAATTTACTTGCATGCTGAAATGTATCATTTATGATGCAAAGTAACAAGTTGAAAGAAAAAATATCATGAACCATCATCAGGATGCATGACATCCTGCAAGGAGGATGTCAAGTTTTTCTGAACTGTGTTGCATGATGTTGAACGTGCATATAGTTTTGATCCAAGGAGGATTCAAGTTTGTCTGAACTGTGTTGCATGAGGTTGATAGTGCATATAGTTTTGAAATTAAAATAAGCTCAGATTTAATGTTTGAAAATTCAACATAAAGCAAAATAATATAATTCTCACATATACAAATCAATTAAGAAAACCTATAACAATGACAAAGTTTTATTAAATTCTTTCCCAACAAAACTTCTAATATTTTAATTTGATTTGATTTTGATTGTTTAATGGTTATATATATATATATATATATATATAGTGTGTGTGTTTAATTTAGTTTTAAAATTAAATACCTTCAAATTTAAGGTTTCTAAACTTAACATATGACAAAATAATATAATTGTAATATATACTAATTAACGAAGAAAATCTATGAAATTTATATTAATTTCGTTTCCAACAAAATTCTTAAATATTTTAATTTAATTTAATTTAGTGTGGTTGATATACATTGAGACGTATATCAATTACATGCATAACCACAATAATAAATATAGTTGAAAAATATCAATAGACTTTAATGGTAGAGATCTAATAATAATGATAATATTATTATTCATATTGATAAATATATTTAATAGAAAAATAGTAATTTTAATCCCATGTGTTTAATATTATTGCCTTGGGTGTATAATACATTGAAGTTTTAGAATTAATTTTCAGGGTTTATAATATCAATCCCTTGGATTTATCAATCAAAGAGTTCAAATATTGTTTCAATATGAAAAAAAACCATGGTCCAACCTGACATTGCGAAAAAGATTTCCTAGATATGAAAATGAATCATAGTCAGCCATGGCCAATCATGGTCCAACCTGACATTGCGAAAAAGATTTCCTAGATATGAAAATGAATCATAGTCAGCCATGGCCAATCATGGTCCAACGTGACATTATGACAAAGATTGTCTCAATATGAAAATCAACCATCGTCAACCATGTTTATTTTAGGGTTTATAATATTCACTTTAGGGTTCATATACCTTGGGTTTATAATATTAAGCCCTTGGGTTTAATACTATTCCCTTGGTTTTATAATACCTTGAGTTTCTAGTATTAATCCCTTTAGTTTATTATTTGATTGAGTTTATAAAATCAATCCCTTAGGTTTATTAATAGAAGGGTTCATATTCCTAGGGTATATTACTATTCATAGGGTTTATAATATTAATCCTATGGTTTAATATAGATTCATTGAGTTCATAATCATGGTCAACCATGGTCCAATGTCATATTGCGACAAAGATTGTCTCAATATGAAAATCAACCATTCATTAGAGAACTTTGAGGTTTAAAATGGGCCTCCTAAGAAAAATGTACAACCAAAATAAATTTTATAAGAACCAATAGGATTCAAGATAATTATGTCAACCATGGGGGATGATTCATCATTTTTGGGACAAAAAAGTAAAAATATTAAAAAAATAATAAAATAATAAAACTTTTTCAACTTGTATTTTCAACGTATCTCCCTAAGGTTTTACTCAAATTTTGAGCATGAGTATTCGTTGGATGCAAAATTTAATTCCTCATCCAAGGAGTACCCATGTTGCATAATTTCAATCGACCCTACTACACGAAAAATTATAAATACATGAAAAACGTGAATGCAATCATGTTTTTTCATGTATTGCTCATTTTTCACATAGCAGGGTCCATCGAAAGTATGTAACATGGGTACTCCTTGAACTGGGAATCAAACTATGCATCCAAAGAGTGTTCCCACTTGAAATTTGAGTAAACCCATAGGGAGATAAGTTGAAAATATGAGTTGGAAAAGTAGTTTTGTTCCTTTTTCCCTCTAAAATTTGATGATGCAATCAAATATTAGTTTACTATTTCCACTATTATTTTATTATTTCCTTAGGAGGCCCATTTTAGACCTCAAAATTCCCCTAATGGTCAACCATCGTCAACCATGGTCGATCATTGTTAAACATATTCCAATGTCGCATTGAGGCAAAGATTGTCTCAATATAAAAGTCATCCATGGACAACCATGGTCAACCATGGTTAGTTATGATAAACCATGATTAGTCATGGTTAACCATGGTTAACCACATTATGATGTAGCATTGTGAAAAATATTGTCTCAATATGAAAATAAATAATGGTGAACCATGACCCAACATCATATTGTGACAAATATTGTCTCAATATGAAAATAAATCATAGTCAACCATGTTAATTTTAGTGTTTATAATATTCATTATAGGGCATATATACATTGGTTTATAGTATTTATATTATGATTTATCATATGATTTTTTCGATATGAAAATAAATCATGGTCAACCATGGTCCAATTTCGCATTGTGACAAAGAATGTCTCAATATGGAAATCAACCATGGTCCAACGTCACATTGTGATAGAGATTGTCTCGATCTTAAAATCAATCATGGTTAACCATAGTCCAATGTCACAATATGACAAGGATTGTTTCAATATGAAAATCAATCATGGTAAACCATGTTCCAATGTCGCATTTTGACAAAGATTGTCTCTTGGTCCAACATCTCATTGTGACAACCATGGTCCAACATTGGATTGTGACAACGATTGCCTCAATTTGAAAATCAACTATGGTCAACCATTGTTGAACCGCATTATGAAAAATTTTGTATTAATATGAAAATAAATCATGGTCAACGATAGTCCAACATCGCATTGTGACAAAGATTATGTCAATATGAAAATCAACCACGGTCAACCATGTTCAACGATGTTTATTTTAAGGTTTATAATATTTACCTTAAGTTTTATATACATTGGGTTTATAATATTAATCCCTTAGGTTTAATATTAAAATAAATCATGGTTCAACCATGGTTCAATGTTGCATTGTGTCAAGGATTGTCTCAATATGAAAATTAACCGTAGTCAACCATGGTCCAATGTGAAATTGCAAAAAAGATTTTCTGGATATGAAAATGATTTATAATCAACCATGGTCAATCATGGTCCAACGTGGAATTATGACAAATATTGTATCAATATGGAAATCAACCATGGTCAACCATGTTTATTTTAGGGTTCATATACCTTGGGTTTATAATATTAAGCCCTTGGGTTTAATATTATTGCCTTGGTTTTCTAATACCTTGAGTTTTCAGTATTAATCCCTTCTGTTTATTATTTGATTGTGTTTATAATATCATTCCCTTGGGTTTATTAATATAAGGGTTCATATTCCTAGGTTATAATATTATTCATATTGTTTATAATTTTAATCATATGGTTTAATATAAATTCCTTGAGTTTATAATCATGGTCAACCATGGTCCAATGTCAAATTGTGACAAAGATAGTCTCAATATGAAAATCAACCATTGTCAACGATCGTCAACCATGGTAGATCATGGTTAGTCATATTCCAATGTCGCATTGAGACAAATATTGTCTCAATATTGAAATCAACCATGGACAACCATAGTCAACCATGGTTAGTCATGGTCAATCATTATTAACCATGGTCAACCATGGTTAACCACATTATGACATCGCATTGTGACAAATATTTTCTCAATACGATAACAAAGAATGCTCAACCATGGTGAACCATGGACCAACATCGTATTGTGACAAAGATTGTCTCAATATGAAAATAAACCATAGTCAAACATGTTTATTTTAGTGTTTATAATATTTTTTATAAGGTTTATATACATTGGTTTAAAATATTTATCTTACGGTTTATCATAGGAATTTTTGATATGAAAATAAATTATGATTAACCATGGTCCAATGTCGCATTATGACAAAGAATGTCTCAATGTGAAAATCAACCATGTTCCAATGTGACATTGTGACAAAGATTGTCTCGATATTAAAATCAATCATGGTCAACCATAGTCCAAAGTCACATTATGAAAAGGATTCTTTCAATATGAAAATCAACCATGGTTGATCATGTTCTAACATCGCATTGTGACAAAGATTGTCTCTTGGTGCAAAATCACATTGTGACAACCATGGTCCAACATTGGATTTTGACAAAGATTGTCTCAATTTGAAAATCAGCCATGGTCAACCATTGTCTAATGTCGCATTATGGAAAAGGTTGTATCAATATGAAAAACAATAATGGTCAACCATAGTCCAACATCGCATTGTGATAAAGATTGTGTTAATATGAAAATCAACCATGGCCAACCATGGTCAACCATGTTTATTTTAGGGTTTATAATATTTACCTTAGGGTTTATATACCTTGGGTTTATAATATTAATCCCTTAGGTTTAATATTGTCTTGATATTGACTAAGTCATGGTCAACCGTGGTCCAATGTTGCATTGTTGTCAAGGATTGTCTCAATATACAAAGTAACCATAGTCAACCATGTTCCAACATTCCATTGTGATAAAGATTGTCTCAATATGAAAATCAATCATGTTAAACCATGGTCACATTGTGACAAAGATTGTCTCTTGGTCCAACATCACATTGTCACAACCATGCTTATCCATGGTAAACCATGGTCCAATGTCACATTGTGATAAAGATTGTCTCAATATGAAAATAATCCATAGTCAACCATTGTCCAACGTCGCATTTCGAGAGAGGTTGTCTCAGTTGAAAATTAATCATGGTCAACCATAGTCTATCATCTCATTGGGACAAAGATGTGTCAATATTAAAATCAATTATGCTCAACGATGGTCAACCATGTTCATTTTAAGGTTTATAATATTTATCTTAGGGTTTGTATACCTTGGGTTTATAACATTAATCCCTTAGTTTTAGTAGTATTCCCATGGGTTTATAATCACTTGGATTTTTAGTATCAATCCCCTGGGATTATAATTCCCTTGGGATTATAATATTTACCTTAGGGTTTATATACCTTGGGGTTTTAGAATTAATCGCTTAGGTCTATAGTATCAATCTCTTGGGTTTATCAATCTAAGGGTTGATATCCCTAGGGGTATAATATTATTCATAAGGTCTCTAATATTAATCCTAGGGTTTAATATAAATCTCTTGGTTTTATAATCATGGCCAACCATGCGCAACCATGGTCCAATATCACATTGTAACGAAGATTGTCTCAATATGAAAATCAACCATGGTCAACCATGGCCAAACGTCACATTGTGTCAAACATTTTCTCAATATGAAAATCAACCATGGTAAAACATGGCCAACCATGTATATTTTAAGGTTTATACTATTTTTCTTAGATTTTGTATGCCTAGAGTTTATAATATTAATCCCTTGGGTTTAATATTAGTCGTTTGGGTTTATATGCCCTTTCATTTTAGTATTAATCCATTCATTTTATTATTCCCTTGGGTTTATAATATTAATCTGTTGGGTTTATTAATATAAGAGTTCATTTTCCTAGGGTGTAATATTATTCATAGGCTTTATAATATGAATATTTTGGTTTAATATTAATCCCTTGGGTTTATAATCATGGTCAACCATGGTCCAATGTGACATTGTGATAAAGATTCTCTCATTGTGAAAATCAACCCTTTTCCAATGTCGCAATGTGACAAATATTGTCTCGATATAAAAATAAATCATGCTCAACCATGGTCCAAAATCGCTTTCTAACAAATATTGTCTCAATGTGAAAATGAACGATGGTTAACCAGGATCAACCATGTTTATTTTATTATTTACAATATTTATCTAAGGGTTTATATACCTTCGGTTTATAATATTAATCTCTTGGGTTTAATATTATTCCCTTTGGTTTATAATACATTGGGGTCTTAGAATTAATCCCTTGGGTTTATGATATTAATCTTATAGTTTAATATAAATCTCTTAGGTTTACAATCATGGTCAACCACGATAATATAGATTGGCATATCGAGGTGTGATATGGAGAATGTTAGGGTTCCAAGCTCAGTCGTCACTGCCGTCAAGGTGTTCGCCGCTACAACAACTTTTTCAGTCACAGATCCCCTCAACCACAGAAATGGGGATCTAATCCTACTACAAGGTGTCATCGACCACAAAAATGGGAGCCAGATATGGGCCCATGGTGTTGTATTCCAATACAAGAGAGTTTTTGTCCACATGGCTAAAGGAGAAGGCATAAGAAAATACACAGGCTCTCCCACTGCTGTCGCCTTAGAGCTACTCAGCCTCTTGGATCTGCGAGCTAGGAGATCAAAGGAGCCACTGCTAGATGGATAGATCTAGTTTCACTGTAACACACTCATCATCAAGAAAGGCATTCATAACATTAAAAGGGCTCATGCATGTGACTCTCATCACTCAGCCATCATCAAACCCCGCCATGGCCTCATGGATCTGGGAATCTAGAGATCAAGCACGCTCCCAACTCAGATACGCTATGGCGGATAGGGTTTCTCATATCTCTCTTCCCCTTATTTTCAGATCCATATCTCGCTTCTTACTAGAAAAACCATGCTTCACTCGGTGTGCTCCACAGATCTGGTGCAGAACATTTTGCATGACCTTGAACACAGGCTGGAGATACCCTCTGCTCTTCAGATACTTCTATATGGAGGTAAAAAACTAGAGGACTCTCTTCCCCTCTCTTTTTATATTATTGAAAGATATGCTTCAGTAGTCTTAACCCTTCGTCTGAGAGGAGGAGCAGTCGTGCAGCCATATTTTGCTCCTGCTTTCACCTACGAAGTTAATTTCCATGCACAGCCACCCAGGAAAACTTCTCAACCCTCTGAGGCTCCCAAGAATTTTTTGGTTGATAAACTACAACAAGTTCCCTTCATAGAAATCTCCCATCCATCTCTGGATTATCAACTTTAAATGTATGCATAATCCTCCATTATTTGTAGATTTAATGGACTATGGCCTCACACAGTAAATCTATACCAATGGATTCACTCCATATGGGCCAACAATAGCAAGGTTATCTTCTACTCGAAGGGTTTCTTCTTAGTTGTGTTTTCTTTCAGCGAATACTATAAAAAAGCCTTAACCGGGGGCCCATGGTTTTTGGGTAACAACAGGGCTATGATTCCTCCTCCTCCGATTCAGACAAGGAGACACTCCCTACATTCAACAATAGTTTGCAAGTGGTTCTAGCCCAACCGCACCATAACGGCTGGGTCAAAGTTAGCAAGAAGAAAGGAAAAAAATGTCGTATGGAATATTCGACCCGTTCTAGGTAAATTCCTGGGTCAATCCCATTGTTTACTTGTCATCCCTTTTTTTATCCTTGTTTCTCATTTCTTGGTTACTCATTGGGACTGAGGTTGAGAGTCTATCATTTCTGGCTTCCCCGCTATCTATATTCTCTTAATTGTAACTTCATACTATACTATATGTTTTCTTAATAGAATTAGTCTTATTTACAAAAAAAAAATCATTGTCAACCACAGTCCAATGTCACATTGTGCCAAATATTGTCTCAATATGAATGTCAACCATGTTCAAACATCGCATTATGAAAAAAATTGTCTTAATATGAAGATCAACCATGGTAAAACATGGTCAACCATTTTTATTTTAGGGTTTGTAGTATTTATCATAAGATTTATAATATTAATCCCTTGGGTTTAATATCAATCATTTTGATTTATAATCCATTGTGTTTTTAGTATTAATCTAGGGTTTATAATATTTATCATAGGCTTTATATATCTAGGGTTTATAATATTAATCCCTTGGGTTTAATATGAGTCCTTTTGGTTTATAATCCATTGTTTTTTTAGTATTAATCCCTTCGGTTTATTATTCCCTTGGGTTTATAATATTAATTCATTGAGTTTATTAATCTAAGGGTTCATTTTCCTATGGTGTAATATTATTCATAGGGCTTATAATATAAATCCATGCTTTTAATATAAACCCATTGGGTTTATAATCATGGTTAACCATGGTCCAACATCACATTGTGACGAAGTCTTTTTCAATATGAAAATCAGCCATGCTCCAATGTTGGAATGTGATTGTCTCAGTATGAAAATCAATCATGCTCAATCATGATCAACCATGGTCCAACGTCGCTTTGTGACAAAGATTGTCTCAATATGAAAACGAGGCATGGTCAACGAGGGTCAACCATGTTTATTTTATGGTTTATAATATTTGTATTAGGTTTTATATATCTTGTGTTTATAGTATTAATCCATTGCATTTAATATGACTCCCTTGGGTTTATAATACCTTGAGGTTTTAGAATTAATCCCTTGGATTTATAATATCAATTCCTTGAGTTTATTCATCTAAGGGATCATATTCCTAGGGTATAATATTTTTCATGGGGTTTATAATATTAATCCTATGGTTTAATATAAATCCATGGAGTTTACAATCATGGTCAACCATGGTCCAAAGTAGGGAAAATTTTAGGGGCTAATATTCGCACGTGGGCTAATTTTCCATGCTTCTTTAAAAGACAATATTCACAAATTTCCTTTTTTTGAAAATTGATTTGCCCAAATTTTATAGTATAAAATTATTTTACCCTAAGAATCACCAAAATTTTATATATGCTAATATAAACTAATTATAAACCTAAATATTTGTCCAAAAATATCATCAAAAATCTTACAATTTGCATATTGGCGATTAGTAGGATTCACCAAGGTTTCTAAACTTTAAGATAAACTTCCATCCTTAAAATTTTCCATGGTCCAAAGCAACAATGTGCCAAAGTTTGTCTCAATATGACTTTCAACCATGTTCAACGTCGCATTATGACAAAGATTGTCTCAATATGAAAATCAACCATGGAAAACCATGGTAAAACATGTTTATTTTAGGGTTTATAATATTTATCCTAGGGTTTGTATACCTTGCTTTTACAATATTTATCCATTGGGTTTAATATTATCCCCTTGGGTTCATAATCCATTGGGTTTTTAAAATTAATCTCTTGGATTTATTATTCCCTTTGGTTTATAACATTTATCTTAGGATTTATAAAACCTTGGGCTTTTATAATTAATCCCTTGGGTTTATAATATCAATCCCCCAGATTTATCAATCTAAGGGTTCATATTCCTAGGGTATAATATTATTCATAAATTTTATGATATTATCCATAAGGTTTAATATAAATACCTTAGGTTTATATTCATGGTCAACCATGCACAACCATGATCCAATGCCACATTGTGACAAGTTTGTCTCAATATGAAAATTAACCATGGTCAACCATGGTCAAATGTTACATTGTGACAAAGATTGTCTCAATATGAAAATCAACCATGGTAAAACATGGTCAACCATGTTTATTTTAGAGTTTATAGTAGTTATATTAGGGTTTATAATATTAATCCCTTGGGTTTTTAGTATTAATTCTTTGGTTTTATAATTCCTTTGATTTTATAATTTAATTTGTTGGGTTTATTAATCTAAGGGTTCATTTTTCTAGGGTGTAAGATTATTTATATTTTTTATAGTATTAATCTCTGGGTTTAATATAAATCCCTAGGTTTATAATCATGGTCAACCATGGTCGAACATCACATTATAACAAATATTTTCTCAATATGAAAATCAACTATGGTCCAACGTCGCAATGTGACAAAGATTGCCTCGATATGAAAATCAATCACGATCAACCTTGATCAACCATGGTCCAATGTCGTTTTGTGACAAAGATTGTCCCAATATGAAAATGAACCATGGTCAACCATTTTTATTTTAGGGCTTATAATATTTATCTTATGGTTTATATACCTTACTTTTATAATAGTTATCAATTTTGTTTAATATTATTCCCTTCGGTTTATAATACCTTAGCGTTTTAGAAAAAAAAAAAAAAAAAAAAAAATTATTAATAATATTTATTAATCAGCAATACTATTAAATTTAATTAACAATAAAAATTATAATATTAATTAATAATAGAAGTAATATTAATTGATAATAATAATAATAGTATTTAGTAATAACAATAATTATTTAAAATGATTATAACAATAATTAATTAACAATAATTAATAATAATAATAATAATAATAATATTTTTATTAAAATAATAGTAATAATAATAATTATTATTATTATTATTATACCATTAAGGTCTATCAATGTTTTTCAACCATGTTCACTAATGTGCTTGTTCTAGCATAATATATGGCATACCAAACCCAACTCACAGGACTTTTCAAAATATATTTTGACAGAACCTTCAACGCTTCCTTTTCGTACAACATTTCGCACTCGACCTCTTCAATTTCGGGTAAAAATTGTTTCTCCTAAATTCCTTCTATTTATTATCCATCTTAAATCGATTAAAGATTTTTTTTTAAGGTGGTTCACAAACATTGAGTGACCACTACATCCACATGAAAATATGTGTAGATCAACTTGAAGAGATCTACCCACTAGCCAAACTAGCAAGGCCTAACCCCAAGAGCATTGAGGAGATTTTACCCTATGACCTTCCAATAGACGAGGTACTTAGCAACTGGGACTCATCCAACTGAGCTATTCTTTAGGACTTCAATCAATTAAAGAATTTCATAATTACTGTTTTCAAGTCAACATATTTGTTTAGTATCACTTACACAACCATTAAATAATTAAATATTTCTTTAATATTTTATAATGCAAGCCATGTTTCATTAATTATTTTTTAATAAATTAAAGATAGAAGGAGATTAAGGAAAATGAAAAACCATTCACATACATTCTATACTATCAAATCTTAGCCAATCTTAGCCAATCAGAATTTTAAATTTTGAAATTCCTCAAGTGCAATTCCAATATAGACCATGTCTTCGAGTAAATTTTAAAAATTCTTAATTTAGGATAGTTATTTCATTATAAAATATAAATGCGAAATACTAAATTGTTAAAATTAATTTTTTTTTTTAAAAAAAGGCCATATAATTTGATTAAATTATGATTTTATTTTAAGTTATATATATATATATATATATATATATAAACGAGAGAATTTTTTTTTTTAATCATGAACATTTATTCTCATTTTATGATGGAGATTTTTAATTTGTAAATCCGTTTTGTTGCAATATTCTATGTGAATTCAATGGCCTACCAATACTACATCTCCAAATAGTAACTCACTTCATATGACACTTGTTGATATGATATGTTTTTAATGAATCAATTTAATCTCAACCTTTATTTATGCATAAAAATAAAAATCTTCTACAATATTCTATGGAAATTAAATTTTTATAGTCTACCTACTTGAATATCTGACCAACATTACTCTTGTTGAACTTTGATATTTGGTTCTTGGTCCAACTTAGAAAAAGAAAAAAAAAATACTGATTTTAATTATATCTTTTTCTTTTTTTTCTTTCTTTCAACAAAAGTATGGACTAGTCATATACCATTCCTCTTAGATAAGTGTTTTGATATTTATTAATATTTATAATTAGAGTTGTCTAAGCAACAAAAACAAATTTTGTCGTAATCTTATAAAAAAAATTCAAAATATCAGATAATTGGAGTGTTTGATATTTTTTATGGTGGAAATGGATTCAACACCATAAGAAACTCTAGGATGCCCAAAATCTTGAACTTTGACACCCTTAACCGAAATTCTCTAAAATTTATGCCAAAAATTTAATTCAAGAAATCAAATAATTGGAGTGTTTGATATTTTTGATGGTGGAAATGGATTCAACATCATAAGAAACCCTAGGGTACCCAAAATCCTGAATTTTGACACCCTCAATTGAAATTTTCTAAAATTTATGCCAAAAATTTTCATAATCTTAAGCAAATTTCTGAATTATTTTCTAGTTTTTGTAACTACTAATTTAAATTTATAATTCACTTAAGGCATCACCTTGATAGCCAACACTTTAGTTCGCTAAAATAAAAATAAAAACTATGTATTAATCTTTAAAAAAAAATATTTACGTTTACTAATTATTTAATTTATATACTTATATATTTTAATATTAAACTCAAATAAATTTCATATCAATATTTGATAGTAAAGGCTGAATGTCTTTATTTATATGTTTTACCGAAAGTTGAGAAACTTCTCTCTACTGATATAGATAAAAATAACTGTACAAAATTTCCATATTATATAAAATAGTTTGAAAACTATAAATAAACGTTCTAGGAAATTTTAGAATACATCATTTTGAGGAAGGCATAAATCAGCTTGGGAAAACCCAACTATTGTATACCTGATTCCGGTTGACTGTATATATATATATGACCTTCATAAGGCATATGACACGATCGACTGGTCATTCATCAGGATACTCCTTCTCAAGGTTGGTCTTCCCGTGCGTATCATCCGATGGGTGATGTCCTGTGTCTCCAATATTAGCTATGCAGTCTTGATAAATGGCAGACCCACAAAATTTTTTAAGGCGGGTAGGGGGTTGAGACAGGGTTGCGCTCTGTCACCTCTTCTATTCATCATGGTCATGGATGGATTCAGTCGGATCATGCAATCATCTGAAGAGAAGGGCTTCATCAAGGGTTACACTTTTTCAAATTCTGTATCAACATCACATTCACTATTCGTTGATGATTTACTTATATTTGGTCAGCGGATTAGGAATCATTGGTTTTTTATCCATATCTGCTTTAAGCATTTTTATTCAGCTACAAGTCTAGCCATAAACTGCAACAAGTCCTTTCTTATATATGAATATGGGAACATTCAGGAGATCAGGTTTATTGCTGAATTTCTAGGTGTGGAAGTTCGACTGGCAACGGAGGGATTCAAATATCTGGGCTATTTCATTAAGCCATCAGGGTACAGGAATAATGACTGGAATTGGATAATGGACAGATTCAGGGACAAGATTCATACATGGTCACACCGGTGGTTGTCAAAGGGTGGTCGTTTAATTATGATTCAATCAGTGCTGTCACAGATGCTGGTGTACTGGGCTCACCTTCTTCTTATTCCTGCAGGGATCATTGGCAAGATAAATGGTATCATTACACACTTTCTATGGGGCGGATCAGAAAACAACAAGAAATTTGTTTTATGCAAATTATCGACCATCTGCAAACCAAAAGATATGGATGGATGGGGCATTTTAGACGCCCATAAATTCAACAAGGCGCTTCTAATGAAGTCATTTTGGAGGGCAATAAAAAGACAGGGCATTTGGCACGAGATTAACATTTCTAAATATTATCAAGGGGATATCCTACTCCAGATCTCATGTGGCAACTATCTTTCTCCTCGAAATTCATCCTGCATCTGGCGCAGTTTTAAAATGGTAATGGCTTAGATGGCAACTCGTATGGTATGGCAATTTAGGGTGGGAAGCAGCATTCCAATTGGGGCGACAAACATTCAACTATTGCCGACTCAATGTCGTCCATCACATAGACTTCTACACGCATTGACACGAAGGGGAATAATGTATTACTCACAAATTATACACCAGTGGTCAAATGATGCACCGATTTTCAAGGATGCCAATCAACTCGGATTTGCAGACGGATTGGCGCAGGAATGGGATGTATTCAGGGATCACCTGCGATGCGCGGGATTCTGCTATGCCAATGGTGGCGACATAATGATATGGAATGGCCCTATGTTGAATCAAATGATTGTAGTCAAAGATGCATACCGGTACAATGTTTCATATGCTCTACAGAATCCTGCTACAAAATTGTTTATACCATTTTGGCAACGAAATATCCCCACGAAGATTATTATTTTTGGCTGGCTGATATGGAAAGGAAAGGCACTGACCTGGGAGAATTTAATAAAGAGAGGATTCATGGGTCCCAGCATCTGTGTTCTATGCCACATGGAGCAGGAAACTTCTACGCACCTCTTCATTACATGCCCTATTACTATTCGACTTTGGCGGCTATTTGGGGATCACTATATTGACTCGGCATGGAGGCCTACTGATTTCATGACAGCAGCACTGGAATGGGACAAGACCAATTGTAAATATCGATCGCTGCCATTTTATCTCACATGGGAGATTTGGCTGGCCAGAAACCGGATTATATTTGAAGACCGGCCATTCCATATACAACAGACATTCTCAGTGATTAAGGAGTGGATGGATGATTGCCCCATTACTATGCCTCGTCTTCCGGATTATTCTGCTTGAATTCGTCCTCACCAGATCAGTCTCCCGGCTTTATATTTTGATGGGGCATCTGAGGATGGTATGACCGGGTGTGGGGCATGGATCAAATTATCTGATTCGGAGCGTTATCATATGTATTGGTGTGGGGGTCCTGGAAAAAATAATAAGGCGGAGGTTATGGCATTTTCGGGGGGCCTTCATATCGCTCAATATTTGCAAGTACAGGGAGTAAGTATATATGGTGATTCACTGCTCATCATAAACTGGATCACCAACAAGAATCAAATGATGTCGCCGCATCTTCAGGGTTGGGTGGAGAGGACACAGAGTTTATGGCAGAGATTAGGCTGCCCGCCCATCAACCATATATATCATGAAAGCAATACCAGGGCAGATAAATTATCTAAGAGGGGTCTGACAGCTGGATTTGGCAATATGGAGGTATCACATCTAAAGGAGGGCCGGCTGATTGGGGCATATTCGATCCCCATCCCATAGTTTTTTGACATATTTTCCCTTTCTGTTGCTATGTTTTATATAGGTTATAAGGTGTCCATGGGGTTTTTGGAATCACACAGGTAGATATTACCAATTTTGAATGCTACAGGATATGGGGTCACGATGTTTGCTTTCGACCCGCATAGGAAAGGCAAGGGGCTGCACACCATACCGGGAAGACTTGCTCTTACAACATAATCGGCTGTATCTTTCATATGTCTCATTTCATTTACATGGACTTCGACAAGCGAGCCTGCAAACAGCTTCAAGCGAGCCGAATGAAGACAAGCGAGTGTGATGGGGATTTAGGCACTTATCAGTCTAAAATATTATCTCATTTTACTTTTACAGGCGACAGACATAATCCAGAACAGGGCTTACATCCTTTCTGTTGATGATGCGATCTGAAATAATTGTGATGAACTGTCAGAGTTTGTCACAAGATATAATGCATGTCAACATGATATGATGGTCATTGGTATGTATTATCAATCGTAATGAACGCCTTTCTCTGTTACTTGATATGTTATGGATAGCTACCCAATACACACAGGGCGCTAATATAATCATGGGAAGGAACATTACCTCCAGATATGAATGCTGATTCACTTACATGGCTCATTTTTCCTATTAATGAGCTCATGCAAATGGGTTATTATGTATGGATTCTTACTGTTTTCACAGATGAGAACATAATGATTATGTACTGCTTTATATTCTAATATAAAACAACGTTTTTTTTCCTCTGAAAAATATATATACCTAATAGCCATGGAATGAGACTCGGAAGGCCAAGGATCACAAGTGGCTGCGCAACGTTAAATCACGTAATCTCCATTTTACTTCGATTAGAAAACCCGTGTGTGAATGCTTCTTCGCTCTTCTAGAGTATCAGAGAGACATTTGACGAAAAAGTGCAGTGGAACAAAATACAACACTTTTTCATTTACTTCAAGAACTCTCAGCCATGGAACATGATGATGATAGAGATATCAGAGAAGCACGCGAAGAACACAGTGGAGGAGTTGGGGAAAATATTGAAAGTCGTGACCAATCAGAAGAATCCTCTGCTGAACAGGATTTGTTGCAAAGGTATCGAGATCACTATTCGATGGAGAACCTGATGGCCCAGCTCGAGTTCCTCCAACTCGATTTGGAGGGGAGAAGGGTAAGAATGAAGCACGACTACACTATTCATTTTATTTTATCGATCATCATCATTGTAGTAATGGTGGTCATCATCATGGTCATGAAATTCGGGAGTGGAGGAGCGGAGATTCTACATGGAAAGGTGAATTATAATGATAACAAGTGCCACTGCAGTGGCCATGTCCCCGCTGAAAACAAGAAAAACTTGCTTATTGGATACGGAAGTTGTGTGATTGTTGTTAGTCTGATTCAAAAATGTCTCTTCCTAATATCAAAAGGTCATGGAGGTCGAATAGCAAATACAACCTTCATACATGGTGAACCAGTTGAAACGGAATAAAGTAAAGTCTGGGCTTGAAAATTTAAGTTTGGTTTTCTAAAATATATATACATATTTCAACTGAAAATTCGTGTTTGGAATAATTCACATGTATACATAGTCTTGTTTGCCAACAAAATGTTTTTGACCAAACATTTACAGGAGTGAGACTTTAAAATGTACAAATATACACACCAAATAATCCACAATTTTTTAATGCATCAGCAAGCAACACGAGTGCTCCTTGAACCCATCACTCCTTGAATCCATCTATTCATTGCTATATAAATTGAATTTAACAGTACAAATTTACACATAACTTTTCCCTGCAAGAAAAATTTAATTGAATTATTTTAATTTCAATATAACTGGTTTCATTATATGAGGATGTCAATCTAGGATATTTCAAGTATGATATGTAGGTGCAAAGTTATGAAGATATTCTAGGCTTCGTCAAATTTTCAAATTATGATATTTCTGGGAATGATTTTATATGATATAGAAAATATTTATAGATTTATCAAAGATTTATTTAGCCAAAAATTTGTTGTTATAAATCCACCATCACTAATTACTATTATCTAAAATATAGATAATATTTTTTATTAAGGAGTTTTAGATTGATGTGAATCACCTCAATATTATGACAATGGTGATGAAGAGTAGCATGCTATTTTGATCCAAAACTTATCCAAGGTAGAGTAAATAAAAAAATTGGAAGCATGGGATATTTGGAAGTAGCTTTCTTATCATTTGAGGAGATTAACACAGGGGTTAAGATATTAGCTAGGGGACCAGGGTTAAGATATTAGCTAGGGGATTGGGAATGTTGGGGTTCCTATGTTTTAGCCAGATTGGCAAAACCAAAAGATAAGACAACATCAAACCACTTTGGGATTCAAGGATCTAGCCCTCCTGAATCCAGAGAGAGATCTCTCTATAAATGAGTTCAAAAGATGCGATCTTTAATAGCTGAAATTGTGATATTAGGCTAGTTATGAAGAGCATAGGTTTCGTTTGTTTGTTTTTGGTTGGGCAAAGACATGATGAAGGTGAAATACAGTTCAAAATAAAGGGTGAAGATGTCTGCAACTGAAGGAATGATTCGGCTGACAGAAAAGGCAAAGACAGTTTTAACCCATTGGGCTATGGAGTCATAGGAGGATTTTAATCGGACAGCAAGTTTCAAGAAGGATCCATGGAGCAAGTTACTTATGTCAAAGGATCTCTTAAAGTGATTTTATGGAATGAAACAGAGAGGAAGTGTAGAACGAAACAAATGAATAAAAAGTGAAACATCCTAAGATCAAGTAAGTGCTTTCAAACTATCTTGCTTTGGCATGTACTTAAGGGAAAACATAAAACTATTCTGAGATCAGGGAAGTGCTTTTAAACTAGCCTGCATTGAAGTACTTTCAGTCTGAAAACATTTAAAAAACAGTTCGAACAGCTTAAGATCAGGTAAGTGCTTCTAAACTACCCTGCTTTCAGCATATTCTAAAGGAAAGCACATATGATAATCACAAAGAGAAATCTAGATCAGGCAAGTCCTTTTAAACTGACCTGCTTTAATACACTCTTCAAGGAAAACACAGAAAATACTCGTTTTAAAGAGCAATCTAGATCAGGCAGGTACCTTTAAATCGACCTGCATTAATATACTATTCAAAGAGAAGGTTTGAATGAAGGAAACATAGAAAATAAAGCTTTCAATAAGAGCAGGGTACTATTCAGAGTAAATCCTTGCTCTACGTTTGCTGCTCTCTATTAGAGGAAATGGGCAGAGCGAAAACATTAAAGAAAATAACAATTGACAGTGAGGAACACATCACCGTTGACACAAATCAGGATCCCATAAATCAGCAGCTTGTATTTGATGTTCAAACTAATTACAATCAGCAAGCCCGGTGGGTCTCTACAACTTCAAACTTCTCATATCAGCTTCTGTATCTTTAAGTTGCAAACAGGGCATCAGTAGCTTCAGAATAACTATTACATACATTCAGATGTCCAGAGACCAACATTTTCTCACCTTCTACAGAAGTATTTATAGAAGAATGAGGAGGTGGAATTTGATAAAAGATCTGATGGGTCAATAAATATAGATTGATGAGTCTTCGGCCTTTGAGGGCCTCAATGAAGAAATTTACATGTGTTAATCTGCATTAATTGATTTACACTTAGGATTAAGCTTGGTGGGAGCTTTTGTTGACTTTGGAGGCTTAGTTTCACGTTGAAGTAACTCTGTTGCTGCTCCCCGATGTCTAATGATCGAAAATATTAGCTTCTGGGCTTTTCTTTAATATTTAAAAATATTTTTGCCGACAATTAGAGATAAGATCTTTGATTTGTATTAATTGTTCGACTGTCTTTGATTTCTGTGAGGCTGCATGTGCCTTTAGGAGCTGAAGAGGGTTTGATTAGCCTCTTCTTAAGGTGATGGAAGCTTTCTCAAATCAACAGTTGTCTTCGTCTTTTCCTGAAAATACCTTTAAGTTACTTGAGATATGCGTTTTAGGACAGATCACGCTCAGTCTGAGTCTTGGATCTTTTGTTCTTGTAAAAACTGATACTCTTTAACTATGATTAAAAAACACAGTGTCTTGTTGATGTGCAGACCATGCAGGGCTCATGAAACAATGATGAAACATCGAACTTGATCTTCACGAATGATCTCCTTTGATGAATCAATCGCACAGGAGACGTCTTTCCCAGCCTTCGGCTTTCCTTTCATTTATAATGGAAAACCATTCGAACCTGCAAAATACAAAACCAATTAAGAAATTCTGTGTTTTTTGGGTTTAAACTGCTTCAGAGGCATGGGAAAGAGCAGGGCCATTGGATGGCATCATCCAACGGTGGAGATTAGCTGAGAGGTGGTTTAAAAAAGAGCGGAAGGAAGAATAGAACAGAACCGTTGATCGCGCGATGATCAACGGTGGAGATCGGTTTTGAAAAATCTTTGGTGAAATGCGGAGGGCGATGGTATGAAGCGATATTAGATCCAGGCCTTCCGATCTGGACACGTGGATGGTCCAGATCCAATTGAAGGATCGCAATTGGCAGGAGGAAAAAAGGGTGCGATGAAAATCTCCGATGCGATTGCGCGATCAGGAGGGCCGAGGCAGTTAAGCAATGGTTGTTGATCTGAGGATCAGATCAATGGTGGGGAGTGAATCGGAGGGATGACCGATCGGGGTAACAAATCAATGCGATTGAAACTTTGTGATTTTGTGCGGGTCGTTGATCAGCTTTAGATCAATGGTCAATATCTTTTCAACTTTGCACTGGCGGAAACCTTTATACTTTATAAAAAACCCATAAATTTTAATAAAACCAAGGTTTTAGTGGATCGGGGCGGAATATATATATTTGAAGTGGCTAGCTCCCGATTGCAGGGCCGCTGGATGTATGGAATACAATGGGCCCGGGGCTTTATATAACAAGTGCCAATCGCAATCGGAGCTTCGAGCCTGGTCTTTCAATCAACCCATTCAAAACTTGCGATGCAATCAAGCACTTCGGGACTTCAATACTTGGTCTCGGGGTATAGGTTGTATGGAATGAAAGCAAAGGGGCGGGGTTTATACAATGGCTTAAACCCTTAAGAAAAGATGAATTTTTTCATAGATTTTCAATGGTTTTCAAAAGGTGTGGAGGTTTCTCTATAGTTTAAAAAGGAGTTTTAAACTATGCAAGGTGGATTATATGAAGGGGAAATGAGGAAAAATGGAAATTAGAGGAAAATGATGGGGAAAAAGGGGGGAAGGGGGATTTTGCGGCAATCTTTCTCATAGAATTTTCAGCAGAATTTCTGAGTTCTGAAGGGGAATCAACAGTGAAGATTTTTAGACACGGGCCTAAGATCTTGTAGAGTCTTCAAGAGATAACATTCTGGCCATGAAATTGTTTCATGAAGACTGAACAATGTTTTGGCCACCTTTTGATAGAACAAATTTTATAGGTGGCCAACAGTGGCTCCACTTGGGGATGGTGCCTTCTTGAAGGCATCAAGAACTTTAGAGCTGCATTTCTCTGGGAGGCTGATCAATGCCTCATCCGTTGGGCTGCCTTTCTTGTTGATACAATCTTCTTTTGCTCTGAAATGTGTTAGCAGTATTGAAAAAAAAATAGATCTTCATCAACACAAGCTTTCTACCTACCCAATCCTATTGATCTAGCATTTTTTCTTCATTTAGAGTGCACTTGGATTGGAAAACTCTTTTACAACATTTATTTCTTTTGAAAATAGGAAATGTAATCTAATTCTACTCCTTATTTCTCCATGGACTTGGATTAAACAGTTGAGCCCATATCATTCTCTACCTAATCTACTATTTGTTGGGATTAAACTGTCCAAGAGATTTTATTCTCTAAATTCTACAATAGAAATTTAAAAGCGGTCAAGTCAAGATTAAACTGTTTGACTTGTTGTGCTCTATGGCATAAAAAACAAGTTGCACATAGACATTTATTTTTTTGAAAATTTAAATAAAAAATGGAAGGCTTAAGATCTGAAATTTCAAAGCACTTCCTTCATCTTTTTTACATCTCTGTTTTTTCCTCTTTTTTGAGCTGCCTTTCGTTTGTCAACTGGTTCAGATTTTGAGCTAATTAGAACCAGATTTACCTATCCTTTGACTCAAAATGTAAAACAAATTTGAGTCATCTCTTTCTTCGCAACTTAGGTTCAGGTTTTGAGCTTGTTTGAACCTTTAATTTCTATCCTAATCTATCTACTGATAAGCCAAGTTTAAACAGTTTGGCAAATCGAATTCACTATCCTATCAGTAGTAAATTTAAAATTAATTAGTCAAGATTAAACAGTTTGACTAACTAGAGTGTGTTTTTTAGGAGTGGCATTTAAGCTTGCACACTTTCAAAATTTATTTCTATTTTTTGGTATGGGGCTGTACCCTGTTGTTTTTTTTACAATCTGCCCTCTTTTCTTTTTCTTTTTTATTGTTTTTGTATTTTTTCTTTTGTGAGAAATTAACAAAGCAAATGGTATTTACAATGGGAATGAAAAATTTAAAATCGAACTCAGCAGCAGTAATGCTTAAGGATGCTACCATTAAGAGGACCCCCAAACAAATTTGTGCCATCTAACTCTTGCAGAAAAAAGGCATTTGGACCAATGGTGGACTGAATGATGTAAGGACCTTTCCACAAACTGTCAAATTTTTCATGTTTACCCTTATCCTCTCTTCTGGAGTCCCACTTGAGAACCTTATCTCCAATATTGAAATCACAAGCCTTTGCTCTCTTGTCAAAGAACTTATTTATGTTCCCTTGAACCTTCTGAGCTCTGTTGTAGACCTCTTCCATTGTCTGCTGGAGATGTATTATTTGATTGATCCTCCTTACCATACTGTCTTCTCTTGATTGTATTTCTTGGACTAATTTTATCATTGGTACACCTAGGCTGGTAGGAAACACTGCATCTACTCCATAAACAAGCTGGTAAGGGGAAATTCCAATGGACTTCTTTGTGGTCAATTTGTTTGCCCATAGAGCATGCACCAACTTGATATGCCATGATTTTTTATTTTCCTCAAGCATCTTCTTGATGATGGTGAGAAAAAATTTATTTGATGATTCTGCTAGCCCATTACCTTGAGGGTGATAAGCGGTAGAATGACCGAGTGTAATCTGATACCTGTGACAAAAGTCAATCATATTTCTGGAACCAAAAGCAGCAGCATTATCAGTAATAATCTTTCTAGGGCAGCCGAATCTAGATAAGATATGGTCTTCAAGAAATTTTATAATGACGAAATCTGTGGCATTCCTAGAAAGGATGGCCTCTATCCACTTTGTGAAGTAGTCAGTGGCTATGAGAATCTATTTGTGTTTGGAAGATGAAGAAAGATGGATTTCTCCTATGAAATCTAGGCCCCATTGTTGAAAAGGAGCTTTAATAGTGATAGGTTGTAATGGTAAAGGAAGAAGTTTTCTTTTCCCTAAAAAATTTGGCATTTGTGACAGAAAAATATCATTTTATGGACGTCTTGGAAGAGAGTGGGCCAGTAATAGCCAGCTCTAAGGATTTTTTTGGCTGTGGTTTTCCAGTAGAGATGACCTCCAGACTCTCCCTCATGGAATTCATGCTTGATCCTTTATGCATCAACTTCAGGAAAACATTTAAGCAATAATCCATTAGCATTTTTCCAATATAAAAATTCATTTAAAATGCAATAGTTCCTAGCTTTCAACTTTTAAAACCTTTCCTTTCTTTTTGATAAATCAGGAGGAGTATTAAGATTTGTAAGTACATACAAAATTTTAGCATACCAAGGTGAGTTTTGGAACTGTTCTTCCACTGTGGGAGCAAGCAATTCTTCCTGTTCATCCAAGGCACCTACCATGTTAATGTCAAGGGCTTGTAAATTAGATTCAGCCATTAATTGAGCCAAGCCCAAACCTTTAATGAGTTTTGTGGGTTTGATTTCCAAATCATACTCTAATATTACAACCATCCATTTTCCCCTCCTTCCATCTGGGTCTTGTGACAAAATGTCCTTTACCACTATGTTAGGCACATAAGCAATGATGTGGGAATGCAGAATATACACCGTGAAGTCTTTTAAGGCCTTCACCAAAGCATAGGCTTGTTTTTCCATTATGTTATATTTCAAGGGTGCATCCCTTAAAGCCTTGCTGAAAAAAGCAATAGGTTGTTCCTGTCCCTCTGGGTTTTTCTGCAACAAGACTACAACCACTGTATGTTCTGAGGCAAAGGAAAAAATAAGGAAATCTTTTGAAAATTCTGGGCTGATCAAGACTGGTGCCCGGGTGAGTGCATGTTTTACCAATTCGAAGGATTTTTTGGCTTCTACAATCCACTTCACTCCTACTTCCTTTTTTAGCATATTAGTCATGTTTCTAAGGAGCTCTGCTAAGTTGGGAATAAACCTCCTTAAGAAGTTAATTTTTCCAATAAAGGACTACAATTCCTTTATGTTCCTTGGGTGGCTAATCTATAGTATTCCCTCAACTCTTTTTGGATCAATTTTAATCCCCTTTTCTGATATAATATGGCCAAGAATTTTACCCTCTTGTAGGCCAAATACTGTCTTTTGGGGATTTAAAGATAGCCCAAATCTCCTGCATTTTGCAAAGACCTTCCTTAGATGTTTAAGGTGTTCTTCATCAGATTTGGAATAAATTGCTATTTCATCAAGGTAAATTACAATGAAGTGCCCTATTTCCTCTGAAAATTCAATGTCCATGGCCCTTTGAAAAGTGGCCCCAGCATTCATTAGTCTAAAAGGAATTTTCACATACATGAAAGTGCCCCAAGGAGTGGTGAAAGTTTTCTTGTTTTGGTCTTCCGGGAGTACTAAAACTTGATTATATCCTGAAAAACCATCTAACAGAGAAATCCTCTTTGAGCCAACTACCCTTTGTAGAATGTGTTCCATTTTGGGTAAAGGGTAATTGTCCTTTAGGGAGGCTCTGTTAAGGTTTCTAAAATTAATGCACAGCCTGATTTCTCCTGTCTTTTTCCTCACGGCTACAAGGTTAGAAACCAAATCTGAAAACCTCATAGGCACAATAATTCCTGCCTCATACATTTTCTTGATTTCCTTTTCCACTAGAGGCAGTTGTATTGGATTAATTCAACGCAGTTTTTTCTTAAAGGGTTTTTGGTTTTCTTTCAAAGGGATCTTGTGCTGGATGATTTCTGTATCGTAGGCTTTTAATTCTTCATAGATCTAGGCAAACACATCGAAAAAATATTTAAACAATTCAATGTATTTCTTTTTCATGTCTGGTGGCAAGGACCTAGCTAATTTAATCATTTTAGGTTGATCCTTGGTGCCTATGTTGCATTCTTTGACCTCAGACTCTGTATATTCTACTGTGGGTTTCTTTTCCATGTCATTAAAATCAAACAAGTCTTCTAATGGGGCTAGCCCCCTAGGTATGTTCTTATCCTTTGACGACAATACCTCAATGTCTTTGTTTTCTGTGTCCTCGTACTCTTTAGTATGAGTTTCAAGTTTAGTTAACATGTTGATTTTTACGGGACTAGATGGTTTTTCTTCTTTAGGGGGCTTTTTTTTTAGGAAATTTTCATCGGATTTAGAATATGAATCAGATGATTCAAACTCATTTCTGCCAAGCAGGAAATCCTCTATCTGTTTGTCGCCCTCAAAGACCTGCCAATATTTTTTATTATCAGGCATAGCTGCTCTAAATTTTATCTGAGTTGTGCAGTCTTTGGTTTCATATGGCGCTAAGCATGTTCTAGCTGCAAAGGCTAAATTATGGGTGGCAATATTTCTTTTTCTTGGGACAAAAATCAATTTGGAGTCCTCAAAAGTTTTCAAAAGGTCCATGACATCGTTTCGGTAGGCTCTAAGTCTGGGATGGTTTGCGTTATACTCCCCATTGACTTGCCTAATGAATAATTCTAAATCCCCATGCACATTGATTCTTTTGGCTCCTAACTTTTTCAACAGCTGCAAGCCTAAAATAAGGTATTCATATTCTTCTATGTTGTTAGAACACTAAAAGTTTAATTTGCAGGAAATGCTTTATGTGTGGTTGTTTTCAGTGTTAGTAATCCAGACACCTGCACCAGCATTGTTCTTAGTGCATGACCCATCAAATTACATACTCCACAGAGGACCATTTTTGGTTTCATCCTGGTTAGTGTCCTCTTTAACTAACGTGCTCTCTGATTGTTGTTGAATATCAGCACTTAGTTGAATTTGTTTCAACTCCTGAGGTTTTTCACTGTGTTGAAGGTTGTTCTCTTGATTTTCAAGTTTTAAGAGCAATGGACACATGACTCATAGCTCAAGACCTTTCTTTTGTTTGCTAATGTCTTCAAATGCATCAAACTATTTTGACACTTCTGAGTTGTGTTTCTCTTCCTCCCTATCGGCCCTTAATCCTTTTAAAGTGACTTGTTCACTAAGTGTTTCATCATTATGTTCTATTATGAGATCCACAACATGTTGTGATGGGTATCGTTCCTCAGGATTTTCATGGTGTTGAGCGTGAGGGGTAGTCTGTTGTTTTCCATCTTGGCTTTGTTCACTCTGGTCTATTGTTTCAACGCGTTGTTCCAAAATTTCTCTCTCGTTTTCTTCCATATCTAGAACTGCATTTATTTCTAGATTTGGGGTCTCTAACTGTTTGGCTGAGTCACGGTCTTCTAGCTCTGGCTTCTTTGTGGATTCACTATTGTGAAGGATAAACGAATCCAAGTATGTATGGACAAAATAAATGGGGGAATTTTCAGGGTTTTCTGGGCTACTGACCATGAATTTCATGTGTGCCTCTCTGTACAGTCTTCTAAGCTAGCTAAAGATAGGGTTAGTGGCATATGTCCCATCCATCTGCATTGTACCTTGCAGCTTGGCACCCCATGATCTTGATAACAACATGCCATACTTAGGAGGCACATCAGCCACCACAACATCCATAACCATGTACTTGGCTGGGATTTGAGTCAAACTCACACAAAGGTCTTTAATTAGGCCAAGGCATTTCACTTTGCTAGAGTCAAAAGAATATAAATCCTTGTAAGGTCTGGTTATTTCTAGCCCTAGACTTTCCATTATCACCTTTGGCATAAGGTTGTGTGAGGCTCCAGAGTTATGCATAGCATTATGCAGGATTTTGTCATGGATATTAAGGCTGATGTAGAACGGAGGTACTATCCCTTCTTGAAATTTACCTTCAATTTTAGGTCCAAAAATGAGCTTTAGCTGGTCATCATTAAGATTGATTATGTCATTATTATCCTCAATATTTAAAGCCTTCAAAACTTGGGCTCTATATACATGTTGGGCAGCTAACTCAGTCAAGGGAACAGAGATTTTGATCTTTGAAATTTCATGCTCTAGGCTGAAAGGAATTTGGTTTCTTGAATAACTTGCCTCATCCTTAGTAGTTGCTAGTCTATCAGCAACATTAGCTTGCTGATTTGCTCTATTTACATTTGATAGAATGCTTTTAATAGGAGTACTAGCTGAAGTGTTAGTAATACTAAGGTCTGCATTCTGTTTTTCACTTTTTTGAGTACATTTTTCTCTACCATTATCAGAAATCACAGCTACTATTTTGTCCTTATGTTTGACAACTTTAGGTTTGGTTGTAGTGCTGTTTTGTGAAGATTTTTCAGAGGTTTTGATGTTGGGAGTTTTTTGACTGGTTTTTCTTCTAAGCTCATATTCTCTTTGAGACTCTATGATGACATTTTCCATGTCTTGATAATAATTTTCATCATCATCTCGTTTTTCATCAGGAGGTGTATAAAGACCTTGTTTTCTATCATAATGGATTTCAACGTCATCATTATCTACTCCCAACATATTTATGTCCTCGTCCTCTGCTTGCTCATATATTTCTTCATCCTCACTCACATAGTTTTGGTGAAAGGGAGGAGTGATCTGTTTATCATCCTCCCTCGACCTATTTGGAGGTTGGTTTCTTCTAAAATTCTGACTCTGGTTCTAGTTTCTATTCTGAGGAGCAGTTTGGTTTTGACTGGCTTGTGTTCTCTCAAGGATGCTCATTTTCTTCATCATCTCCTCTTTCATTCTCTCCATCTTTAAGTTGGAAGTGGAAGGTGTGTTTTCCTCTCTAAAAGGAACTCTCCTTCATTTTTCATTCTTTCTCTTTTCTCCATTAAGTTGACTTCCAAAGAAAGAGCACCCTTTTGTGTCTCTTCAAGAATTGTAGGATCTCTCTCTCTCAGCTGATAAACCATCTCAGGGTCAAACCCTTCCCGAAACTTGTTTAGTGTTGAGCCTTGTGGAGGCTTTAGTTCTGGAGGGAGTGCATTATACACACTACTAAATCTAGTATAATAAGCTTGTACACTTTCCCTAGTGTTTCTATGGAGGCTTTTGTAATCAGAGAGTATTTGGAGAGGATTCTTCTTCACTTCCCATTTGTTTAAAAAAAAATTATGGAAGGCTTGGAGATCATTCATACTATGGGGGGTTAAATCTTTAAACCATTTTCTTACTTTTCCCCCTACGCTCTGAGCAAATAATCTCACTTTGATAGAATCATCATCAATCTCATTTATGTCAAAGTAATCATTCATCTTATCCACATGTTGTGATGCAGTAGTAGCATTACTATCATCATATAATGGAATTTTGGACTGATAGTCCTGTGGAAGATTGACTAATGATCCAGGAAGAACTAAGGGAGCATACCATGCAGCCATGATATGTGGTGGGGGTGGATTTACAAGGGGTGTATTAACAAAGGGGAAAGTGGGCTGAAGTGGAGTGGTTTGAACAGTGGAGGTAGGGTGAGCAGAAGTGGATGGACCAGGAGTAGATTGTTGAGCTGATTTTGGGTGAGAGACACCTAGGTTGTGAAGGAAATGTAAATCAGGAGGTGTTGTTTCTCTACTACCAGGATGTTCACTTGTTCCAAGAGATGAAAGTGAAGACTCAGAATATAACTGATCTAAATCACCAAGAGACCTAGTTCTAAAGGGATTTACTAGGTCAACTTGTGATTGTTGTAGAGCTGAAAGATTTTCAGGGACTGAATTAGCTCTCAAAGGTGATCTAAACATAGTTGATAATTTAATCCTAGGAGACTTCCTAAGTAATATTTGATGGTTATCAACTATCTTAGGTGGATCGGGGTCAGGATAGGCTCTAGTGTGAATCTTTCTAGGCGCCACTATGATGTTTTTTCCAGACCCAAATAAACAGGAAAAGTTCAACCAAGTATGACAGTCTTTAAAATGTTAACTAGTTTGTTTACACAAAATTTAATCCTACAATTCTCTAACTGAGTTTTAATGATACTACAATGATAAGAGTGCTTCCCAGTGAAGTCTTAAGGTCTGTTCAGGATTGTGGAGTTGCCAAGTGGAAGTTTTTAGCTCTTTTAGAGGTAAAAGGTTTTATGGTCCACTACTGTTCATTAGATACCAATCCGAGATATTTTTTGTGTTTTCTGAGTTATTTTTCAGTTATGTGGTTTCTAAGAATATCCTAAATTTGTTTCACAACTTAGCTACGGTTATGAGACAAAGACAGTATACTCTTATGGAAAATTCAGCTGATCTTTCAAGGTTAGATAAAGACATAGGAGAATCCTAGGGTTTGCCTATTTTTTCACTGATTCAACACAAGTTTTACCATGATTACCATTACTTGGTAGTGCTTGAAAAGGCTTCTTTTACTCTCAATTTTTTATGAAGTTTTAAGGGGAACCATAAGTTCAGGTTAGAGTCCCCAGTGGAGTCGCCATTATGTTGGGGTTCCTATGTTTTGGCCAGATTGGAAAAACCAAAAGATAAGAAAACATCAAACCTCTTTGGGATTCAAGGATCTAGCCCTCTTGAATCCAGAGAGGGATCTCTCTATAAATGAGTTCAAAAGATGCGATCTTTAATAGTTGAAATTGTGATATTAGGCTAGTTATGAAGAGAATAGGTTTTGTTTGTTTGTTTTTGGTTGCTAAAAGACATGATGAAGGTGAAATATAGTTCAAAATAAAGGGTGAAGATGTCTACAAGTGAAGGAATGATTCGGTTGACAGAAAAGGCAAAGACAGTTTTAACCCATTGGGCTATGGAGTCATAAGAGGATTTTAATCGGACAGCAAGGTTCAAGAAGGATCCATGGGGCAAGTTACTTATGTCAAAGGATCTCTTAAAGTGATTTTATGGAATGAAATAGAGAGGAAGTGTAGAACCAAAAAAATGAAGAAACAGTGAAACAGCCTAAGATCAAGTAAGTGCTTTCAAACTATCTTGCTTCGGCATGTACTTAAGGGAAAACATAAAAGTATTCTGAGATCAGGGAAGTGCTTTTAAACTAGCCTGCATTGAATTACTTTCAGTCTGAAAACATTTAAAAAATAGTTCGAACAACTTAAGATTAGGTAAGTGCTTCTAAACTACCCTGCTTTCAGCATATTCTAAAGGAAAGCACATATGATAATCACAAAGAGCAATCTAGATCAGACAAGTGCTTTTAAACCGACCTGCTTTAATACACTCTTCAAGGAAAACACAGAAAATACTTGTTTTAAAGAGAAATCTAGATCACGCAAGTACCTTTAAACCGACCTGCATTAATATACTCTTCAAAGAGAAGGTTTGAATGAAGGAAACATAGAAAATAAAGCTTTCTGTAAGAGCAGGGTACTGTTCAGAGTAAATCCTAGCTCTACATTTGCTGCTCTCTATGAGAGGAAATGGAAAGAGCGAAAACATTAAAGAAAATAACAATTGACAGTGAGGAACACATCACCATTGACACAAATCAGGATCCCATAAATCAGAAGCTTGTATTTGATGTTCAAACTAGTTACAATCAGCAAGCCCGGTGGGTCTCTACAACTTCAAACTTCTCATATCAGCTTCTGTATCTTTAAGTTGCAAACAGGGCATCAGTAGCTTCAGAATAACTATTACATACATTCAGATGTCCAGAGACCAACATTTTCTCACCTTCTATAGAAGTATTATAGAATAGTGAGGAGGTGGAATTTGATAAAAGATCTGTTGGGCCAATAAATACAGATTGATGACTCTTCGGCCTTTGAGAGCCTCGATGAAGAAATTTATAGTTGTTAATCTGCATTAATTGATTTACACTTAGGATTAAGCTCGATGGGAGCTTTTGTTGACTTTGGAGGCTCGGTGTCACGTTGAAGTAACTCTTTTGCTACTCCCCGAGGTCTACTGATCGAAAATATTAGCTTCTGTGCTATTCTTTAATCTTTAAAAATAGTTTTGCCGACAATTAGAGATAAGATCTTTGATTTGTATTAATTGTTCGGTTGTCTTTGATTTCTATGAGGCTGCATGTGTCTTTAGGAGCTGGAGAGGGTTTGATTAGCCTCTGCTTAAGGCGGTGGAAGCTTTCTCGAGTCGACAGTTGTCTTCGTCTTTTCCTAAAAATAACTTTAAGTTAATTGAGATATGTGTTTTAGGATAATTCACGCTCAGTCTGAGTCTTCAATCTTCTGTTCTAGTAAAAACTGATACTCTTTAACTGTGATTAAAAAAAACAGTGTCTTGTTGATGTGCAGGCCACGCAAGTCTCATAAGGCATCAATGCCTCATGAAACAATGATGAAACGTTGAACTCGAACTTCACGAATGGTATCCATTGATGAATCAATGGCACGAGAAACATCATTCCCAGCCTTCAGCTTTCCTTTCATTTATAATGGAAAACCATTCGAACCTGAAAAATACAGAACCAATTAATAAATCCTGCATTTTTTGGGTTTAAACTGCTTCAGAGGCGTGGGAATAGAGCAGGGCCATTGGACGACATCATCCAACAGTGGAGATTAGCTGAGAGGAGGTTTAAAAAAGAGCGGAAGGAAGAATAGAACAGGACCGTTGATTACGCAATGATCAACAGTGGAGATCGATTTTGAAAACTCTTTGGTGAAAGGCGGAGGGCAATGGTATGAAGCAAGATTAGATCCGAGCCATCCGATCTGGACATGTTGATGGTCTAGATCCAATCGGAGGATCGCAATTGGTGGGAGAAAAAAAGGGTGCGATGAAAATCTCTGATGCAATTGCGCGATTAGGAGGGCCGAGGCAGTTAAGCGATGGTCGTTGATCTGAGGATCAGATCAATGGTGGGGAGAAAATCGGAGGGATGACCGATTGGGGGAACAAATCAATGTGATTGAAACTTTGCGATTTTGCGCGGGCTGTTCATCAGCTTTAGATCAACAGTCAATATCTTTTCAACTTTGCACTGACAGAAACCTTTATTCTTTATAAAAAACCCACAAATTTTAATAAAGCCAAGGTTTTAATGGATCGGAGTGGAATATATATATGAAGTGGCTAGCGCCCGATTGCGGGGCCGCTTTATGTATGAAATACAATGGGCCCGGGGCTTTATATAACAAGGGCCAATCACAATCAGAGCTTCGGACCCGGTCTTTCAATCAACCCATTCGAAACTTGCGATGCGATTAAGCGCTTCTAGACTTCAATACTTGGTCTCGGGGTATAGGTTGTATGGAATGAAAGAAAATGGGTGGGGTTTATACAATGGCTTAAACCCTTAATAAAAGATGAATTTTTCATAGATTTTCAATGGTTTTCAAAAGGTTTGGAGGTTTCGCTATAGTTTAAAAATGAGTTTTAAACTATGCAATGTGGATTATATGAAGGGGAAATGAGGAAAAATGGAAATCAGAGGAAAATGATGGGGAAAAAGAGAGTAAAATGAAGGTTAGCTTTCTAAGTGGAGGAAGGGGAGAAGGGGGATTTTGCAGCAGTCTTTCTCATAGAATTTTTAGCAAAATTTCTGAGTTCTGAAGGGGAATCAATAGTGAAGATTTTTAGACACGGGCCTAAGATCTTGTAGAGTCTTCAAGAGATAAAATTCTAGCCATGAAACTATTGCTTGAAGACTAAAAAATGTTTTGGCCACCTTTTGATAGAACAAATTTTATAGGTGGCCAACAGGGAACATAGCAAGTTCCACTAGTTTCACTTGATATCTATAAGGTTGGTTATAGATATATTGATTGTGCTTATAAATATGCTAATAATAAAGAGATTTTTATAGATATATTGATTGTGCTTCTGAATATGCTAACGATAAAGAAATTAGTTAGTTGTTTCATTTGAAAGTATTCAAACATGAAAATATATGGGTTATATTAAAATTAAGAATTTACATATTCCATCAATAATGTTAGGTTTATTTCATAAATAATATTTTTCTACTAAATATATAATTACTAACCCTAAATTATTAAAATATTAGCTTAATAGTGTTCTTCCAATTAGTTTGATCAAATATATGTTTTATCAAAAATATGTTATACATATGTCCAAAACTTTCAATTTTCTCGAAAATTTTATCATAAAATAAACTTTGGTCTTATTGAACCATACCAAAAGTTCAGTTCCTGCATTATGATTTTTATAAAAGCATCCTATTCGTGATTCACACCATGAAAGAAATTCATAGAGGGACCTCAACCTTCAATGTTTTCTCTTGCCCCTTTTGATGAGACCAAATCTATACCACTCTATTCTCTTGTAATTTTAATAAGTTTAATAATTCAAAAACCCTACTTTATTCACAAACCCAAAAATATTTTAAAATAAGTTTAATATTGGAGAAATAAATGGTAGTGTTTGATGTCGTAGGGTTTTGTATGCCTTCGGTGACCTAGAGTAGATATTAATAAATTTACTAATTTTAATTGTAAGGTTAATAGTAACAAGCTTGCAATGCAATAGTATACATGCTGAAACAAAACACTATTATCAAACTTGTTCATACTGTTTGTATGAATGAAACGAAAAACAAATATGGTCTATATTTACAAATATTTTTCATATTTTTTGTATTGGTATTTGGGTTTGCAATTTAAGGCACTTTGAATTGGTGCAAAGCCTAACCCAAACTAATAATACCTATCCACTAAATGAATATTTATGAAATGGATAACTCTAGTGGTTTACCCGCGAACTACCTCAAAACTGTAAAAACCACAACCCAACCCAAACTAATAATACCCATCCACTAAATAAATATCTATTAAATGGATAACTCCAGTGGTTACCCCTAACGAGCTCAAAATTCCAAAAAGCACAGCTTGTTACCCAGCATATGGCAAATTCACCCAGTAACCAACTTTCTCTTTCCTTTGAGGTACTGGGCTTCATGTCCCAAGCTATGATCTGCATGACGAAGTTTAAAGAACCATTATACCATTCATGTTTAGGGAGTGAGTTTTATGTGGCATAAATCTAGTACTTTCAACCAAACAATATCAAAAATATATTCAACAAAACAATCCCAAGGGATTCCTATCTCCACAGTTTAATATCATATATATATATATGATATTCCAAGGGATTCCTATCTCCACAGTTTACGTAATAATTCTGTCATTCTTTATATTAAGTGAGAAATATAATAAAAAATTTGAGAAATCCCTGGGGCATCGCCCCTACTCCATGAGAAAGCTAACCCTTGTCGATCATTCACATTCAATGCATCATATCCTAGGATTTTTTTACTTCGGACTAAGTACTGTGAAGGTGCACTCGTCCCTGCTTCTGTTCTTGTTTTCAGTGTGGATGCCTATTCTGTTGCCCCTATGTTTACATATGCACTTGGAAGGTATGAATCCATGGAAATTACACTTAACCAAACATGGATCCTGGTGGTGTTTTGGAAAAGAATGGGATAAATATTGAGTAACCCAGTGGCCCTTAATAAGACCTACCCGCATCCATCCTTGGTATATATTTTATAGTGATGGGGAGAGGGGTTTTATGGATGAGGAAGCATGGAATAAGATCAAGGAGCTGGAAAATAGAAGGAAGGAAATTCTCAATGATAGATAAGAGCTTTGGCACTTAAGAAGTCGGGCCATTTGGCTGGCAGCAGGATATGAAAATACAAAATTATTTCACAATTATGCTAAGGGGCGGAAAAATACCAATTTTATTTGGGAAATGGAAAATTCGACAGGGGTTAAGGCGAAAACATTCAAAGATATTTTCTCTATTGGGAGAAGTCACTTCAAAAGCCTCTATGTTTCCCAAGATGGGGTTAATATCAGGGAAGTCATTCAAGTTTATCAGTTATTTCCTCGATATTCTCATGAGGGAAGAAATAATTTACTCATGGCACCGGTGGAAAAAAGAAGAGATTGAACACATTTTAAAAGCTATGCAAGCTGACAAAAGCCCTGCACCTGATGGTTAGACTGTGGAATTCTTTGAACATTTTTTCGACCTAATGGGGGATGCTATCACAAATGTGGTGGAGGAATATTGATCATTAAACCACATCCATGATGTCATCAAATATACTTTCTCGGCCCTTATTCCTAAAATTGATGCCCCTTCATATTTCAATTACTTCCATCCTATTTCCCTTTGCAATTATATCTATAAATTTATTTCTAAAACTATTTCTAGCCAATTAAAGCCTATCCTCTCAAGCTCCATTTCAAAAGAAAAATTTGGCTTCTTGGATGGAAGACAAATTCATGAAACCATTGGGGTGGCAAAGGAGACTCTCCATAACATTAAATTGTCCCACAAAATATGTATGGTTGTCAATATTGACCTCTCTAAGGCATATGACAGGATCAATTGGCTCTATCTTAGGCTTCTGCTAACCCATTTGGGGTTCCATATTGATTTTATTAATTGGGTTATGAGTTTTATAACTAATATTTCTTTTGATGTTCTTATTAATGGAGCAGCCTAACAATTCTTTTCAAATCAAAAAAAAATAATTATTCTTGGAGTCATAAATTGCTCTCCAGAGCGGGGATATTAGTTCTTATAAAATTGGTTTTATTATTCATTCAAGTCTATTGGATCAGTATGGCATGGGTTCCTATTAGTATTCTTAATAAAATTAGAAGTATTTGCAGCAAATTCCTTTGGTCGGGTAAGAAGGATAAAGAAACCCTTATGTGGGTGTCCTTGGATAAGATTGATAAACCCAAGGAATGGGGAGGATGGCATATCAAGAAAAGAAAACCTTTCGCTTCTACCTTGGATGCTAAATCTATATGGAGGATTCTTTCTGAAAACAAATTATGGATCTCTGTGGTCAGAAGAAAATATTTTGATCATATCCCATTGGATGACTAGATTAGAACACCGGTTAAAGAAATTAAGAGAGTCTCCATCATATGCAAAGCTACTATTCTTGTCTTTGATTTGGTGGGTCAAGGTCTTGCCTAGAATATTGGTAATGGGGAACAATGCAAAATTGGACTAGATCCTTGGGTTGGGTGCAATGAAAGTTACTCTCTATCTGTCGGCCTCAGGGACTCACTTCATTAGAAAATATATAGTAATCTTACTCAGATTGAAAATCCTGGTCAGACCAATATTTGGGCTCAGGCTTGGAAGAAGATAGAGGAGATTGAATTTGAAAATCAGTGGGTCGATGAATGGCTGGCTTTTATACAAGAGTTGGAAAAAACCTTAGTATGCTTGAAAGATTTGTTAGGTAAACTTGACTCGGGATAGAGTCAATGTTGACTAGGGTAAATAATAGTGGTTTTGGGGCACATGGTATTTTTCACCCATAGTGGAGTTGCTACAATCAGTCTCCAAGTGGGAGATTGTTGGGTGTGGAGCATGATTATCTTGTTTCTTTTGTATCACAGCATTGTACCCCTGTACCTTAATGGGGTGGCAACACCGCCCATAATTGAATGCTGCTTAGGGGTTCCAGGGGGGTCCGACTGCCTAAGGGTAAAATTGCCTTGTAAAATTATAGTAATTTCTAGTCAATCTGGGTTGTTCATTAGGCAGATGATTTGATGGTAGAAGTTATGTTTAGTTTAGGATTTTTTATCCCTAGAAGCCAACCCCTCGCTTGTATGAGGGTATTGTATTGTGGTTGTGTATTTTATGTGTATTCTCAGAGCGAGAAACAGATAGCGAGACTGTGAGAGAGAACAGAGGATATTAGAGGGGATCTCTTGTAGGTTGTGTCTCTTCATTTTGCTGGATAATAGAAAGGAAGGACTAGATGTTCAAGGTGAATGTAGCCCAAACTAGGTGAACCATGTATATTTGTGTCTCTTTGGTTTTATGTGTTTTTTGTGCTTCTGTTTTTTGCATATTTAATGTGTTGCATTGCTCTGTAATATATAATTTTCTAACAAGAGTCTCCTGATAGTCTTTTTTGGGTTCATTCAAAATCTGGGTTATATTCACCCAAGGCAGGATATGCTTATATTATCGCTTCCAAGGAGGGAGGGAATAAATAATGGTGGTATAAGGCTCTTTGGGAGATCGGATGCCCTGCAAAATCCAAGCTTTTCTTCTGGAACATTATGTTCCTAAAAGTGCCAACATGGGACTCCCTACAAAGAATATTTCTCATTGGTCCAGGGTGGTGTTGTCTTTGTAATAAGGTGGAGGAAACTATTGATAACTTATTCATTTCTCGCCCTTTCTCCAAGAAGGCTTGGGAATATACCCTCACACTCTATAATTTGGATTCCTTCTTGGTGGGAAATAATTGTAACGAGGCTTGGAAGTCTTGGTGGGAGCGATGTAATTACCCAGAACACAAGTGTCTTCCACTGATTATCTCTTGGGGAATCTGGATTTCAAGGAAAAAATGTGTGTTGAAAGACTCCCTTTCTTCCCCGGCTCTGGTGGCAGGTGAAAGTGTTTCTATATACATGGCTTCCTACTCCCCTTCTTCAATGGTCAGTTCCAGGCGGGTGCTTAATGAATTCATTATTCCTAACATTCATTGGGCCTATTTTGATGGATTTTCTGCTCAGGGGCTATGTGGGGATGGAATGGTCATTCATAAAAACTCAAATATTTCTTATGCGGCATCCATGGGTCTTGGTGCGGGGACAAACAAATTTGCAGAGCTTCAAACTTTAAAACTCCTATTATGATGTCTCCTCCACAAGGACATCACCTCGATACAAATCTTTAGGGACTCTTTGAATGTCATAAATTGGTTTAAAAATGCGCATAGATGTCAAAATTATTTATTGCTTCCTATTCTTGATGAGATTCTATCACTAAAAGCACTTTTTACATGGATTTAAGTTTCCCATATTTACATGGAATGGAACCAACAGGATGATGACTTGTCTAAAATCGGTCTTAGACAGGATCAAGGCTTGTGGTTGATAGAATAAAAGGATGGTTTGGTGGTTCGTGTGTCGGACACCAGACCATACTAATGGAGGGCCACCCCTCAGATGTAGATATCTACTTTATTTTTCTTTTTTCTCTAGCACTACTATATATCCTGGAGATGATGTATATAATTTTCCTCATGTTTTAAACTACAGACTTATCATTTTTTGTATATGTTTTGTAATTATCATTGTTTAAAATTATTATCCTTATTTTGCATTGATCGGTCTCTCTTGTGGAGAGGTCAGGTCTTGGATGTTGTTTCTGCCATTGTCTTATCTGTCCAGTGTTTCTCCTTGTTTGGAGGCTCGTTATGCTAGACATGTTTATGGTTTCTATGCTCATTTACCACTTTAGCAGTATTCTCTACCTAATATGGTCTCTGAGTGTGCTTGATTTCACAACTACTTTTTTCTCACCCTCAGGTGCAGGATGGTTGGTTATTTTTCTTATCCCCTGCTAGGGTCAAGGACTTATGGAATGCTACGACATACACAATGTAACTTTTTGTTTCTTCTAATAGAAAATTTGACTTTTTCTAGGGAAAGAAAAGGTTAACTAATAATTATAATATTATGATGCTCGAATGGTACAAAAAATTGTCTAACATAGTAATGTGATAAGCATTGTCGTTGTGTGACAAATGTTGTTGCAATATTAGATTACATTGCAATTTATCCAATGTCACAATGTGACATTACAAAATTAGTCAACCACATTTAGTAATGTGGTTGGCTATGTTCGAGTATATTTTACAGTCAACACTATTCAAATATGATAAAACATAATCACCTATATTAATATTATTTATTAATATTAACAATCAATCATGTTGTGACATTGAAATGGTATAGAAATATATCCAACATTGCATTGTGATAAACATTGTCACAATGTGAAAATAATTTTTACAATGTTACATTACATTGCAATTTAACCAATGTCATATTGAAACAATACATGTATAGTCCACCACATTTACTAATATTGTTGACTATGTTGGACTACATTTGATTATGTTTGACGATCAACACTCCTCAACATTGGTCGAACACAATCACGAATCATTTTATTGATTAATATTAATAGGAAAAAATATTCAACCACATTAGTCAACATAGTCAAACAAACTCAACCTTATTATTCATTTTTTAAATAGTTGAACATGATCAAACTTGGTGTTGTGTAACAAGCTCCAAAAAGAGAAGAAAAGAGATATCAACGCCTTAGAAATGAGCCACTTCGAGGGGGCAACCTCCAATACATTACATAAATGAACAATTCTTGGATGATACAAATGAACAAAACCTCCTTTCTATATATAGGAGTCCATGGGGCCATAATGTAATCCTAGTGGGCCACAATGTAATCCTAGCTGACCTAAAAATACTAATTTAAGGGCACAATAATAACAAAATGGGGGTTACAAGGGTTCAATAATAACAATAAGGGGGTTACACTAACAATAATAAGGGACTATACTAGTGATATAGGGACCTAACATGCCCCTCTACCTCAAAAAAGTGTTGTCCTCAACGCTTGAGTAGCTCCAGGTGCTTCTGTATAAAATTCTCATCCTCCCATGTAGAATCTTCAGTGGGTAAGTTCTTCCACTTGATGAGATACTCTGAAATTGATCGATTCTGTAGCTGTCGAGTTCTTGTTTCCATGACCACTTCAAGTTCCAATATTATTTTTCCTTCCTCATCAAGTTCTGGCAATATTGTTTGAACTGGAAGATTTTCACCTATAACCTTCTTTAAGCATGAAACATGGAAAACTGGATGTACTCGCGAAGAAGCAGGGAGCTCCAATTTGTATGCCATAGTACCAATCTTTTGCAACACCTTGTAAGGACCATAGTACTTTGGCGATAATTTATTATCCTTCTTAGCTTGCTTCAAGGACATTTGTTTGTATGGTTGTAGCCGTAAAAATACCCAATCTCCTACATCAAAACTTCTCTCGCTGCGATGTTGATCTGCCTGTTGTTTCATTCGATTTTGTGCCAAATTCGGGTTATCCTTTAAGAGTTGGAGAACTTCTTGTTGATGCTCGATGTGATCTTCCACTGCTTGAACCTTCGAATTTTATCTTAAATATGATGTGATGGATGGTGGATGATATCCATAAAGTGCCATAAATGGGGTCATTTTAGACTCCAATATTGATATCTATTCTACAATAGGCCCTTGCAATCAATTCAACTTGATTCTTCAAACAAGACTTATGCAATTCGGAAAAAAAAAATACACACCTTTTACTTGCTTTGAGGAGCTCGATATTGAAATTGTATTATCTATGTGATTGCAGTTCTTCAATATCTGAAATTCAGCACTGAAGTAGCCCTATGAATTCTCTTTTTAATGCCACAGGTATGACCTGATTTGGATTCTCGAAGACAAAGTTGTGTCCAATCTCCCACAATGACCTAATTATGGACTGGTTCAGTAGAGTGAACTTGTACGACTAGCCACGTGTCACTGTTTCGTCCTTTGTCTCTGAAATTGATAGCAAAGAAACTAAAGTCTGTGCACTTGAAAAAACTTTTCACGGCACTCCAATCCGATTCCCAGAGAGAGAGTTATTAAAATTTTCCCACGATCACCTCTTTGAGATGAAATTTAGGAGCCTGAAAAAGCACTACCTTCCACAGATTATATCTCCAAAAATATTGCGAACCAAGCTCTAAAATTTTTTGATGAATTTCCTCAGGATTTCAGCTTCGCACCCTAAAAATTTCAGCTTCTGAAGCTTCGTAGAAAAAAATTTATAGCGAAAATGCCACGATGACCTGTTTGGAGCAGCGAAACCCTAGAATCCAAAGCTTTGATACCAAATGTTGTGTAACTTGACTCCAAAAATAGAAGAAAAGAATATCAACGCCTTAGAAATAAGCCACTTGGAGGCAACCTCCAATACATTACATAAGTGAACAATTCTTGGATGATACAAATGAACAAAACCTCTTTCTATATCATAGGAGTCCACATGGGGCCATAATGTAATCCTGGTGGGCCACAATGTAATCTGCTTCCCTATTAATACTAATTTAAGGGCACAATAATAACAAAATGGGGGTTACAAGGGTTCAATAATAACAATAAGGGGGTTACACTAACAATAATAAGGGACTATACTAGTGATATAGGGACCTAACACTTGGTCTGCCCTATGTTTACCATATTTAACAGTAATCAATCTTGTTCACTCATAGTTTTCCTGAGTAAATGTAACTCAACCATATTCAATTATAATCAACCATGGTTGTCCAAAATAAAATATTTTCAACCTTACTCAACTAAGGTCATCCTTGGTCAATCAAAATAAATATTTAAATTTTTTAATTAAAAAAAATATAGATATTAAAAATGTTTAAATATAACGATAATAATAATGTTACAATGGTACATCCCATTGAAATTTATTCAATGTCATAGTGAAACATTACAAAATTAGTCAACCACATTTGCTAATGTGGTTGAATATGTTCAACTATATTTGGCAACATTTGAGAGTTAGCACTCTTCAACTTCAGTCAAACTTAATCACATATTAATATTATTGATTAGTTTTATAATGAAATATGTTATTATGTCAGAATGGTATCGAAATATATGCAATGTCACATTGTGATCAACATTGTCACAATGTTACATTACATAAAAATTTATTCAATGTCACATTGTGACATTACAAAATTAGTCAACCAAATTTACTAATGTAGTTGATTATGTTTGAATATGTTTGACATTCAATACTCTTCAATTTCAGTCAAACATGATCACTTATTATACTAATAATCAAACATAGTTAGCGACATTAGTCGAACATAGTCAAACAAAGTCACCCTTTATAGTCAATATTTAAATAGATGGCCATGATCAAACTTGGTCAACTCTCTGTTTACCATATTTAAAAAAAACATGAATTTTTCACTCATATTTGTCCTCGGTCAATGTAGGTATGCCATATTCAATTATAATCATGTATGGTTGACCAAAGTCAAACATTGTCAACATTAGTCAACTAAGGTCATCCTTGGTTGGTCACAATCAAGATTTTAATTCTTTGAACCATAATACTTTTAATATAATCAAGTTGAATAATAATAATGATAATAAAGTTGACTAATAATATTAATATTAATATTAAGGTTGACATCATCATTGTTATTATTATTATTATTATTGAATATAATATTAAGAGTTGACCCTAATCAAACTTAGTCAATCCTATAAAATTATTGTTATTGATGATGACGATGATGATCAAAAAAGGTTGGCTAAAGTCAAACATTGACAACCTTAGTGAATAAAGATCAAAAAGTGATTGAATATATTATTATATGATTAAAAATGATTAATAATTGACCATGATTAAAATTGATCAATACTATAATGATAATATTATAGGGTTGACCAACCTTATTTACAAGTACTACTAATAATAACAATAGAGTTTATGATAAAAGTTTAATATTTATTAATAATATTAAATTTTGTGAATATTATTTATTATTTATTATTGTTTAAAATAATAATATTAATAAATTTGAAGACTAATATTAAGGTTGAATACATTATTATTTAGAGATTTGTCTTCAAGATACATCACATAAATCATTTAAATTGCCTAATCTTTTTGAACTAGCTAATATGATTCACCTTTAGGATGATTAGATGAAGAGAATCTAATCAAATAAGGGGAATGAATATGAGAGAATTCTTACAAGCTCAAAGATTAGGTCGAAGCTTAGAGAAAATAGCCATGTGAAAATAAATAAAATAAAATAAAATAAAAATATCCTATGTCAATATTAAGGTTAATTACATTATGGGTTAAATATGAAATAAATTAAATAATAATATTAATAAATAAATACATAATAATCCTAGGACCAAGGAATATAAATATTGGTAATTATTATTAAAGTATAAATATAAAAACTCAATAATATGGGGTAATAATATGTGTCAATAATATTATTTAAATTACTATAATAAAATATTCATAAAAATAAATAGATATTCAAGGATTTTTTAAAAATATTATTATGAAATATCCTTAATATCAATTTACTGTAAATCAATAAGTATTAATAAATAAATACTTAGGTTATATAAAATTTTAAGAAAAGGAATATAAAAAGTATTACAAAAATTAATATTATGAGTTAAATGTTTAATATTTGAGCTAACATATTATATAATAATGAAATATTAATAAAATACCATAATAATTATATATATTAATATATGCAATGATATAGACTATTATATATGTATTAATGTATATATTAATACATTTTATAGAAAGATATTGATAATGACCACATCACCCATAAACAAAAGATAAAAATAATCAAAAACCGAAAATTGGATTCTTGCTTTTTCTTTGGGTTTTGGTTCTTCATGAATCCTATCTCCTCCTCCTTTTCTAATTTTGATTATTTTTCTCCTTCTTTTCAATAGATGATATATCTCTCTATATGATCCACATATTTTACTTCAAGGATGCATACATAATTACATTTAAAAGAGCATGTAACCAAGTAGCATAAACACATAAAAGAAGTGGAAAGCAAAAGCAACCATCAGATAAAAGACAACAAAATTTGATAACGGATTTCACCCAATGTGGGATATGTCTCTAGGTCATATTGAATATGGGGAGGCCTATTTCATTAATTGACAGCGAAATCAAATTACAAGAAATTGTATAAAATATACTAATAGGTTTCAATCTGATCTTGTAATGTACTAAAACAAGATACTGAATCCTTCTTACAATTTGCGGAAAGAAAACATGATCACAAAATCATATATAAGAAAGACAAAGAAAAAATCAATCGCACAACACAAGATGTATCCGGGGAAAGCAGCTTCTCGAAACCCCTCTATCTCTATAATTCATATGGTAAAGATCATGAAACAATACAATGTTATTCCTCACACTAAGAAACATCTGCATGCTCTAGATTTTATCACTCTGATCCTTCTCGAATATCGCTTCCGATCTAAAAACATTTTTGTTGCCTCTTCCTGGCCTGACTTACTTATGGATTCTTGGGCTAATTGAGCCCCTATTAATTAGGAAATTCCAAATTAATGATTACGCAATCCTTCAGGGCCTTCCCATTGACCTCATGCATGACACACAATTTTCTGATATTACAACTGATAGATCTCTTCCCTTTAACCTCAGTCTTAACTAGATCTTCCTTAGAAATAACATGAAAAGAATATTTATAGCAAATTATTAGTTAATTTATTGATCAATACTTGTGAATTAAATCATATTTAATTCACTAGACCTCTCACTAGTTCATCTCTCAGTTAGAACTAGTTAAAATGATTTTAACTCAATTTCTTGAGTTAATTATTTACAACTCACAAATAACTATAGTTGTACCCCCTAAAAATAGAAAATCCCTTTCAATGCATCCTATTAGACCCTCAACTCAAATTTCCTAGGCTAACTAAGTCTTCCTAACTCAGTTAAATAATACAAGTTGTCATGAGATGAAATTACAATTTTTCTTCCAATTTAATTAAGGGAAAATTAAATCAGAAGCCTCATTTGGTACCATTTATGGGTGTCATTTTCTGGATTTCATTTATGGATGCCAATTTCACTGTTTCTTGTTGAAAATTTGAGCAGTCCCTCTCAACAAGAAAAGGATTCAATCTATCCCGATCTGGTGCCTTTGGAATGTTCTGCATGTAACACTTCTCTATTGTTGTTTTCTCCTCCAACTCATGAAACTGATTAGCCTCCAAAACCTAAATCAATATGATTCATATGTCATCATATTCTCTCACTGCTATCGATTACTACATTTTCTACAGAAATCTCGTCCCTTCTCCTTACTCTGCATCTATGCCCTTTGCAGTGCTGCCAACTCTTATATGCGCTCCTATATCTGACACTTTTCACTTTTATTTTTGTCTTCGTGACATCCGAATACATAAATCTTACTGATCCTTCATACTAATGTGCACTGTGGGCTCCTCGTATCCAGGTTTGATCCATGAGACATGCCATCTCGCTGGATCCTGCCCAAATTTCTCCTCTTGTGATTATATTTTCTCATCGCCCCACCTCTCACCTGGAGGCATGGTTGCATGTGCTCCCTCTACCCATTTGGCTCGAAATTTCCCCATACTAGAGGTCTATGCTTCAGTGGATGCCTTCACTTGGTCTCCTCTATGCTTCTTCAAATTTGGTTGCTCCACAACTTTCTGAGACTGCTTCTGAGACTGCATGTTGAGAGGTAATTTGTGCTCCCTCTCAACCACCAAGTCACTAACCTCTACTTTTCTCCTCAAATATTTTCATTCATCTTCGACCTCAAGGGAATACATTTTCTTAACTCTTGCATCGATATGTTTCACCCATCCCTTAGCTATGTATCTAAGGAACACCTTTCATTTTCTAAATATGACATCATAGCCACAGTCTTCTAGTACCTCTACACATACAAGATTATTACTTAGACCTAGAACATACAAAACATTTTTTAGTCTGAGAGGGGATCCAAAATTCCTCTGAAATGTAACTATACCTATGTCAGTCATGATATAGCTCCTTTCATCTCCAAAATATATGTTTTTCTGGAGGTCCTTCTCCTCCAAGTCACTAAAGAGATATCTATTCCCCATCATATGGAATGAGGCACCGTTGTCTAAATACCACATGCATCCCATTACAGTGTTGGGAATGCATGAAATGAGTGTAAAATCAAGCCTGAACTATGAATCTAGTGCTTCACACACTGCAACTACAGGCTCCTTATTGTTTGCCTTCTTCTGTGGAAAATTTGAGGCATAGTGCCCATGCTCGTGACAGTGAAAACACTTGAGATTGCATAAGTATCTCTTTACCTCTTTGCCTTGGTACTTCTTTCCCTTGGCTTTATTTCCTTTTACGACCAATGAAAAATCAACTTCTTCATCTATTCCATAGGTCCCATCTCTGATGCTTTGCCTTATCTCTTATATTACCAAGTCAGACCACAAAGGCTCCCAGTCCGGTAACTTCTCCCTCCCAATTATAGAGTCCTGGTAACTATCGTAGCTCTTGGAAAGTTCTAGAAGTAATAGGCTCACCAAATCATCATCAGCAAGAGTCACCCCAACACTTCCAAGCTCATCTTGACACTTAGTGAACCTTTGAAAGTATTTATATATTGTGTTGTCCTCCTCCATATTGATATTTCTAAGCTATTCCTTCAGTGCCAACTTTATATGATCGCTATATTTTTGAAACAGGTCTTTCAAGGCCTTCCACATAGCATATGGAGTCACCTTCCAATGGAGACTTGAGACAATATGATCTTGAACTACCTCTAACAAGATCCTTCTCGCCTTTTCTACCTTCTTCCGTTATGTATCAATATTTTGAGCATCTGTTATTGTAGGTTTGGGAATATTAGTATCTAATAATTCCTTCAACTCGTTGTCCTTCGACACTACCTCCATTCAGTCCTTCTATTCTATGTAACTCAAATTTCCCTCAAGATAATATTTGATTCTCAAGCCTTCCCAATGACCTCATGCATGACTTGTATAATTTTCTAATAGTGCAACTAATAGATCTCTTCCCTTTATTCTCAGTCTCAACTGGCTCTTCCTTAGAACTGACACGCAAAAAATATTTATATAAAATTATCAGTTAACTGACTGACCAATACTTTTCAATTAAATTATATTTAATTCACTCAACCTCTCACTAGCTCATCTCTTAGTTAGAACTAGTTAAACTGATTTTAACACAATTTCTTGAGTTAAATAACTACAACTCACAAATAACTATATCTGTGTTGATCATTGGTTGTCATTGATGTCAACCCAAGAAGCACTAGGGGCTACCCTGATATTTCATGGTAATTTTTACCTACCAAATTACTATATTCTGGGTCAAGAATATTTTTGATGTTTTCTACTTGTCGAGATGTTTCCGTTGATATATGGAACGCCATGTAATTCTTCACGGTTTGAGAGATATTCATGTTTGAAGTTTGTAACCCCAGTTAGTGGGCTACAACCCGATGGGTTTGTGGCATGGATCATTGAAAAGTCAATAATTAATAATTGTTAAGCTCCTAAAATCCATCCCACGTTCACTTGTTGAAGTCCGTCTCAACCTAAGCATTTATATAAATTGTGATCCTCATATCCTGCTCATGTAGGGATTTCACTACCTGAAACAGGTCATCGTGGAATTTGCACTATAAATGAAGCCGAAATCCTAAGGAAGCTCTTGTAAAAATTTCAAACCAAGGTATGTAATATTTTTAGAGATATGATCTGTGGAAGTCAGTGTTTTTGCAAGCTCCTGAACTTCATCTCAAAGAAGTGACTTTGAGAAAATATTCATAACTCTCTCTCTAAGTATCGGATTGGAATTCTGTAAAAATTGGAAGATAGTGAATGGACTATAGTTTTCACTGTATCAATTTTAGAGCCGAATGAAGAAACAGTGAAATGTGGCATGGCGTACAAGTTCGCTCTACTGAACCAGTCCATAATTAGGTCATTGTGAGAGATTGGGAATAACTCTCCCTTCAAGAATCAAATTTTGGTCAGACCTATGGCATTGGAAAGAAGACTCAGAGGACTAATATAAAACCAAAAATCATATATTGGGGATCTGAAATAACATAGATGCACTAGATTAACTATCGAGATCCTAGAAAGCAAGAAAAAACTAGATCATGTGTTGTCAAGGAATACAAAGGACCAAACTTTACAGGGTAGAAAGTCAAAGAAAGGTGCAGCAAAGGGTAGCATGACAAGAGAAAATATCAAGGTGTAGAAAAACAACAAGAAGTTCACCACATGAATTCTTCAAGTGGGCAGTACTGCATACAGTCATTTTAAAGGTATCATTGTACTAAGTCATTGTAAATGCATCATCGTAAAAATTGTACAAGTGTCTATCTGCCAAGAGTTGAAGAGGAAGTGTCGAGAGGTTTAAGATCATCATTGGGTTCTTGTGTCATAGTTGGGGTTATGGTGTAGTGTGTCTTCGTCTTCTACATCATTCTATATCATTGTAAAGTGGACCATTTTCCCTGGTACAAGAGTCCATTCTTATTTGATTCTTCTATAGGGTGGTAGGGTGGTCCTAGGCCAGTGCATGAAGTCACCAACATGTTCAAGCCTATGAAAACTTCAAGGTGGTAGGGTGGTGCTAGGGTGAGTTGTAGCTCATTAGGTGTTGGGGCATCTATTCAGTTGACTACTGAATAATGCCGGGCATTGGAGCATCTATCAAGCAAGAGCTAGAGAAGAATTCTTTTCTAGATTCTAGGAACTTGGAGCTTTACTTTCAATTGGAGTTGAATATTAAAGAATTATTAGCAAATAATTTAGGTGGTTTTTGTCTCGGAGAGGTTTTCCACCTTAAAAACTGTGTGAAGTTGTGTTTCTTTTTTTTACTTCTATCATTGTACAAACACTGATAATAATTGAAGATTAACTAATTATTTGAAAGATTAATAATAGTAATAATTGAAAGGAATACTGATTCACCCCCATCTTAGTATTTCCAACAATTGGTATCGAAGCTTGGTTCCTTCAATAGCTATTTAACAACTGGAAGGAGGTCATAGAGCATACCAAGAATGGTGTAGCTTTGTTCAATGAAAATAAGTATGCAATCTGGAAAGGAATAATGGAGGTCTATCTCTTGGCACAAGGTTATGAAGTCTGGGACACTTTTCAAAATGGATTTACATCAACCACGGATGAACAAGGTAATAAGAATTTGGTAAATGATGAAAAAGAAAAGAAAATTATTATTAGTGGACTTATTGAATCTAGTTATCATAAGGTCTTGGGTTGTAAAACCACCAAAAATGTATGGGACAAGCTTGAGAATATATATGGAGGTGACTCAATTTTCAAAGAAGCAAAGCTTCAAATCTACAAAGAAAAATTTGAGCAACTCAGAATGAAAGAATATAACAACATCGTTGCATACTTCCAACACATTAATGAAATAACCAACACTCTAGAAGGATTGGGAGAGCCTGTTGACGAGAAGACAATTATACGAAAGATTCTTAGAAATTTACCAAGGAGATTCAACCCAAAGGTAACGGTCTTATAATATAGTGCAAATCTGGAAAATCTTAGCAAAGAAGAATTACGTGGAGTTATCATAGCATATGAAATGAGACTTGATGAAGAAGAGGATACTTCACATCAAGAAACTGTGTTCGTTGCATCTAAGAAAACAAATAAGGAGAAACAACCTTCAAAGGAACATACCTACACCTGCCAGTGTGGAGAAAAGGAAGATGATGAAGAAGGTCTTTTAGATGGAGAATATGCTTACTTTACGAGAAAACTAAAAATTGGTAAGGGAAAATTCAAGGGTAAACTTCCATTGATATGTTTCGGCTATGGTGAGGCTGGGAATTTCGCAACAAAATGTCCGAACAAAAGTGATGGAAACTCAAAATAAAATAAAGTCTTTAAGAAATTCAACAAGGAAAGAAAAAATAAAGGATTCAAAAGGAACTCTCTCGCTAAAGAAGATAGCTCATCATACGATCAAGACAATGACAACAAAGAAGAATCCAATGACAGAATATTGTTTATGGCCAAGCACATTAAACAAGAGGTATCAAACAACGAAGAAGAAGGGTTGACCATAGAAGAATTTTATAAGGAGGAAATCAAGCTTATAAAAGAGCTCAAGGCTGAGAAGATCTGTTCCAATACTCTTGAAGAACAAGTTCAAGGTCTCAAAATTGAAGTTGAAGAACACAAATGTATTGAAGAGTCACTTCAAAAGAAGTTAGAAGAAAGTAACCAAGAAAGGGAAGCATTAGAATTTGAAGTAGTCTCGCTGTGTAAGGAAGAGAACAAGGGAAAAATTGTCCAAAACTATGCCAAAAGCTCAAGGGCATTGGAAAAAATCATCAACAATCAACGATCTTACAATGACAGAACTAGCCTCGGTTACAAAGAAGAAGAAGCAGGACCTTCTACAACAAAATACAATGAACCTATGAGATCTGACATGCATGTAGACTTCATTGGACAAGATTCGCTAGAACTGCCTTGGAAGACAATTCCTCGACGAATATTTCCATCTAGGTACCAACATATTTTTTATGGCTATTGTTATTCATGTGTAAAATTTGGTCATAAAGCTGTAGAATGTCACATGTACACTAGGAACCAATACAATTCTAGGAGATCTGTCAAATATGAACCTCCCAGCGCTCAACGAACATCAATAAATTTGAACATTTAATAAGTAATATTGAATTTTACAAATGTCGAAACTTTGGACACATAGCCAGAGACTACAAACTTGAAAATCCTCCAGAAGAATCTTCAAATCCATAGAACAAATGAACATGAAAGAAGAAGAAGACTGATAATTGTGCTCTCGCTCTCAAGGCTCAAAACAAAAAAGATGTGTGGTATGTTGATAGCAGTTGTTCAACGCATATGATTGGAGATAGAAAGAATTTTGTATCTCTGAAAGAGAAGAAGGATGGAACCGTGTCCTTTGGAAACTATGAATCTTCAAATGTTATAGGATCAGGTACCATCACTCTCTAATGCAAGCATTCTCTAGCCAAGAATGTTCTATTCGTTGAAAACATGAATCACAATCTTATCACTGTTGGACAAATTCTTGATCAAGGACTCACAATATTATTCAACTCCACAAAATGTGAAATCAGGAAAGGAGGGTACGGTGAAATTGTGGCTATAGAAAATTGAGCTCCAAATGACATATATGTTTTGGATGAAGCAACTAAAGCATGTCTAATAGCTAAAGATGATGATATAATATTTGGTAGCAATGATGATCAGCTAGTTAAGAAATTTACTACAAAGATGCAAAGTGAGTTCGAGATGTCTTTACTTGGTGACCTTACATACTTCTTAGGGCTTCAAATATCTTAGCAAGAGAAAGGAATATTTATATGTCAAGCCAAGTACATCAAGGAAATTCTCAAAAAATTCAAAATGGAAGATTTCAAACCCATCCTTACTCTCATGGTAACATGTTGCAAATTGAGCATAGACCACTCATCTAAGGATGTGGATCAGATGTTATGCAAGTAGTTGGAAAATTGGCAAGATTCCAAGCAACACCAAAACAATCACATATTATTGTCATCAAAAGAATTATTGGATATCTAAAGGGAACAAAAGAATATGGCTTGTGGTATCCCAAGGGTAACAATCTCATTATTCAAGCCATTACATATGCATATTGGGAAATAAGCGTTGATGATCGTAAGAGTCCTCGTGAAGCATATGAATATCTTTGCCAGAAGCTTGGGATTCTCCCAAGTTCTCATTATATTTTCCTTATTCAGAATATAGAGGGGGAGTGGAAGTGTGTACAGGTCCTCACGATGGTTGTGTGTTAAGGGGAGTTACCCTTTACCATTGATGTCAAAGGGGGAGAGAATGTTGTAGGAAGAGGTGTCATGATCGCAGCGGGAGTACTTGTGTTGCCATCAATGCAAAAGGGGGAGATTATTGATTAGTGGTTTTCATTAATTTCAACCCAAGCAGCACCAGGGGATACCCCCGATCTTGTATGGTAATTTTATGTAATATTCCCAATTAGCCTAAGCTAATGGGAATATAAAAAATTTTCCCAATATTTTGTTTCATGAATAAAATTGTAAAGGAGGATCAATAAAACTCCTAATCTGCAAAATAAATCAATGCCACATGTGAACATGGACAAATCTGGGCTATTTACATAAGCACACTTAGGTGTGAAAGAGACTGGAGCATTTTACCAAGTCAACCAGGACCAAATCAATATCGTTGTCTACATACAGTGAATCTCCTAAAGGTACAGTGCAGTTTTAGTTGGAGGCTTCTCATGTGAATGCAGCTAAATCATTGAGATGGTTTAGGGTTTGACAAGACTTTCATCCTATAAGAGGAAGAGGAGGAAAGCAGAAGAAGGTTGTTGATTATGCATATTTCTGAATATATTGTATGTTCAGACATATATCATTCTCTATTGTTTAGATGAGGATAGTGTTGTTTAGCACTAGGGTGTTCCTGCGTGGGAAGCCCACCTCTTCCATTGAGGAGTTCTTGGAAGAGTCTTGCTGATCTCATCCACTATCAGGCATTTGGCCAAGCTCATCTTCCAACTACAACACAAATCCTGTTGAGGGTTTGGTTGTCCTTGCAATCTGTAGCATGTGGAGGCTAGATCTACTCAGATCTAGGCCATTCTAGGGCCTCTTTTCACTATGAAAGTATTCTATCCCATGGGCAAGAGAGTTCTAAACCTTTGGAGCTGATATTTCATATCTTGGCATCAGGCCAACCCAATGCTTCAACCTACAGCGCAGTTTCCCTTCCAAGACTACGTTATTTGCAAGAATGAAGTTGCAGGGTGTTTTGACTCACTTTTTGAGGAGAGATCTCTAGTGCTGGGGTTTTGCCCTTCACTATGGTAATCCATGGATTAGGTTGCTGATCCATGTTTTGTACAGATCTGATCTACTTCTATTGTAAAAATCTTCAGAAATTCCTGAATATTACTGGAGATCTGCTACTTTTGATCTTAGATCTATTCTTTGTGTTGTAGGATTCGATCAAAACCCCAAGGGGATCTCTTAAAAGATCCTTTCTAGTGTACAAATCTGAAATGTATTTGATATTTTGTACACAGATCTTCTCTAGATCTGTACTGTAATATACAGCTGATGTAACTCTTATAAATGACGTTGTCAAGATATTTTGTTGTCAATACATGTGTTGCAGCCCTCTTTCTTGAGTTTCTTTTATTCTTGTCTCCTACATTCTGTCGTATACCGTAAGGGCATCATTATGGATCTGATTTATTGTTGTATATATAAAATTTTATCCTTCTTATTGGTCTCTTGCTCATACTCTCAAAACTTTGTTATTTTTGAAGCAGTTTGTTGCACATAGCTGTAGCCCCTCTCTTTAGGTGTTTTACAGCTAGACTAGGTGGTGGGAGGTCTGTTTATCTCACCTAGTTTGATTTTTTTTTCTCTCCTTGTGGATCTAGACACTAGATCCACTGATCTAAGGGATCGAGGAGCTGAAAACTCATTTCAATGCATAGATTTCTTAGGAGTGCGTTATTTCAGCAAGCTTTGCTATGCATTCCCATTTTGGGATATTATAGTGGTATCAAAGCTCCTTTCCTGGCACAGCCTATGATTTCATTGAAGAGCCAAGGCCAATATGGTCTCAGAAGAAGATGAACCTCTTACTGATATAGAAAAGAGGTATCAGAATAGAATCCAGAAGAATTTTGATTACACCAATGATGATCAAGACAAGGGTAAAGCCCCTGAGACGGGAAGTGACAAAGAAGGAGAAGAGTTTGCAAGAACTCTTTTAGTAGCCCTGCAAGATCTTGCTAGAGAGATCAAAGAGATGAGACTAGATAGGCTCAAGGAGTCTCCTGGGATTTTTCATCCTGGTTAAAGCTCTGGCATGTATCACCACTCGAATGATCAACCAGTGAACCAGCCACAAGCTCCATAATGCTCTACTATGCCTAATTTTTGGGCTATGGAGAATGAAGGACCTCATGAGCAAGCATCTCTTGAGGACTATTTTGAAGAATATGAGTCCCAAAATTATAGATTCAAGGACCACCTGAGTTTTCAAGAGTTTTGTCACCTCAAGGACAAAAGAAGACCGAGGCATCATTATAGTGATGGTGGATTCACTCAGAATCATGATCGACATCACTCTATGGGCAGATTATTTTTACCCAAGTTTGATGGGTCATCCACTATTTCTGACAAATCATGGGTAGAAAATCTGGATATCTATTTTCAGTTGAACAAGGTCCCTGAGATGGAAGCTATCAAGATTGAAGCACTACACTTTGAAGGTGAAGCACACAACTGGTGGTTCCATGGTTTGTCTACATTGGGCCATGCCAATGTGACTGCCTATTCTGAATTTACTAGAATACTGGTGGAGAGGTTTGACAGAAAGGATCTAGATGCACCTTTCATGATCCTTGCAAATTTGAAGCAGTCAGATAATGCAGAATATTATATCTCTGAGTTTTTGAGATTATTTGTTATGGTTCCTGATCTGTCTACAGCAAGGATGGTGTACATCTTCATCGATGGCTTGGATGAACCCTTGCATGGGTTGGTTAAATCTACCAAGCCCATTACATTGCATGATGCCATTGAGAAGGCTAGAGACCTTCAAGATGCCTTGCCAAAAGCAAAGGAAACCTTTCAAAAGAAGCCCTCTTACCTTTCTAAAGGGAAGGAAGAGAAAGTTGCTCCTTCCAAGGAGAGCTCATTCAAGAAACCTCTTGATAGTGAAGTCTAGAGGGAGCTAAGGAAGAAGAGGCTATGTTTCACTTTCCAAGAATCATGGGCACTTGGACATAGATGTGTTGCTCGGAAAGCACACTACATATAAGTATTCTCAGATGTTGAGGAGGAAGAAGAAGATGATGAACCAAGGAGAGGTCACAACGCTGACAATGTTGAGGGAGATCCATCACCATCAGGAGATGGGAGTGGAGATTTTTCTCCTATTGGAGGAACTCTTGCATCTTTGAGGGGAGTACCTAAGTACTTGACCCTAAGATTTCATGGTTCAATCATGAATCAGAGGGTATCTGTTCTTATTGACAATGGGGCCACACACAACTTTATTGATGCTCATCTTGTGAAAAGGAGGGCCATACCCACTGATACCTTTGAGGGATTTTCTGTTCTGGTCCCAAGAGATAGAACAATGCAATGCATCCATTATGTCTCATTACTTTCAGTCACCATGGGATCCTACACTTTGGTGGATCATTGCTTTGTAGTTGACATACCAGACACCCATATTATTTTCGATGTTCAATGGCTAATTACATTGGGGAAATTCACCACTGATTGGGAGGCTTTGCAAATGGAATGGGTGGACAAGAAGAGTGGTGCACCTCAAGTGATTAGAGGCATGCATTATTACCCCTCTCTTAACACTTCCAAATGAAAAAACGATATGGATTTGCGCAGTGGAATAAAGGACCTCACTATCCCTTCTCTCATGTTCATGAGATCCTTGCAAGGGACACTCTCATCTACTGGAAAACCACTAGGGAGGCTACCTGATTCAATTTTAGTGGGAGATATCTCACTAATTGATGCTCCAAAATTAGATCCAAGAGGGAAGTGAGAATTAGGAGACATAACTATAGTGTTGGGAGGCTTGAGCAATCACTAGAAGGGGGGAGATTTTCCTCTCTCATCATTCTCACCATCCTTCATCTCTGATTTTGCGCTGTTAGAGGAGGAAAAGGGAACGTATGCCCTTCCTACTTGTAACTTTGGCATAAGAAATGTAAAAGAAGAGATTAGAAACATGGCAAGTAATCTTATTGATGCATCATCAGCGCTGTCCTTGTTGGGAGGTGTAGATCTATATTGGAAATCCCAGTTGTTGGTGGATTATTCCAAGGATCTCTACACCTGTATGATGCTTGATGACCAGGTGCATGAAGAGGGATATATAGTCCATGAGGGAGGGATATATAGTCCATGAGGGAGTGATCTATCATCATGATAGGATCTTCTTACCTAGAGCCTCCAAGCTCAAGGAGAGGATGCTACAAAGGGCCCTTAAGGAGTTCTATTTTAGTCCTACCTATTCTATGAAGATCTACAACACTATCATGAGGTGTTTTGAATGGGAAGGCTTTGAAGGAGAAATACATCAGCATTTTCTAGAATGCAAGAGTTATGTGGATTTGGGGAAGCCAAAGGACTCTATGCAAGAGTCATTCCAATTATTTCTTCCTTCTCTTGAAAAGGGAGAAAAATTTGTGCACAATTCCATGTATAGAAGAAACATTGATGGTGAAAAATCTGATCATGTAATGCAAGCTTCATTTTTTGATTTGATACATTCTTTCACCTTGTTTTTGCAGGACATGACTCCCAAGAGGAGTGTTGTATCATGTAAATCCCATGGAAAACATTGGGCCACTGCAATTTCTGAACTTGGCCACTCCCCTGCTATGCAAAGGGAGATTCATTTTTCTGATGGGTGCTTCCCAAAGGCACCAAACATATCTCATATATTTAGCCATGATGAGATAACTCGTGCAGCAAGTAGGTGGTGGGAAGACCACTTACCATACCTTGATCTAATGCAGGCCAGAGATACACTACTCTGGCACCCTATGTGGGACTTTTACCCACCTCATGCTCAAATTTCTCTTTGTATGAATATGATTATGCTTCCATTTTTGGATGATATAGTTGTACTTTTCATGGGATTGTATGGAGAGAGGATGGGAAGTTTGTATGTACCACATGGGATGGAAAATATCTATGCACCTTATGCCACATGCTTTAGAGAGAGTATTGGAACAACCATGTTTGTTTCTGTTGAGTTCTTAACTCCTTGTGGGATGGATTTTGTACATCTCATGATGATTTTGGAGGAACAGTTCATGGAGGCTTGGATTCATGAACACTTGGCTCATGATGGAATCTTGATCTCTGATGGTGTCATCAATGAAGCAGGAGAAGTGTTACAACACTCACCCTATCAGTTGCTTGAGGAAAAGCAACATTTTGGAGGGGAGGACTGTAATATTCCCAATTAGCATAAACTAATGTGAATATACAATTTTGTCCCAATATTTTGTTTCATGAATAAAAATGTAAAGGAGGGTCAATAAAACTCCTAATCAGCAAAATAAATCAATGCCACATGTGAACATGGAAAAATCTAGGCTATTTACATAAGCACACTTAGGTGTGAAAGAGATTGGAGCAATTGACCAAGTAAACCAGGACCAAATCAACAACATTGCCTAGATACAATGAATCTCCTAGAGGTACATGGCAGTTTTAGTTGGAGGCTTCTCATGTGAATGCAACTAAATCCTTGAGATGTTTTAGGGTTTGACAAGACTTTCATCTTATAAGAGGAAGAGGAGGATAGAAAAAGAAGGTTGTTGATTGTGCATATTTATAAATATATTTTCTGTTCAGACATATATCATTCTCTTTTTTTTAGCTGAGGATAGTGTTGTTTAGCACTAGGGTGTTCCTGTGTAGGAATCCCACCTCTTCAATTAAGGAGTTCTTGGAAGAGTCATTTTGATCTCAACCACTATCAGGAATTTGGCCAAGCTCATCTTGCAACTACAATGTAGATCCTGTTGAGGGTTTTGTTGTCCTTGCAAGCTTCAACAAGTGGAGGCTAGATCTACTCAGATCTAGGCCATTCTAGGGCCTCTTTTCACTGGTAAAGTATTCTATCCCATGTGAAAGAGAGTTCTGAACCTTTGGAGCTAATATTTCAGATCTTGGCATCAGGCCAACCCAGTGCTTCGACCTACAGCGCAGTTTCCCTTCCAGGACTGTGTTATTTGCAAGAAGGAAGTTGCAGGGTGTTTTGACCCACTTTTTGAGGAGAGATCTCCGGTGCTGGGGTTTTTCCCTTCACTATGGTGATCCATGGATTATATTTTTGATCCATGTTCTGTATAGATATGATCTGCTTCTATTTTAAACATCTTCAGAAATTCCTGAATATTACTGCAGATCTGCTACTTTTCATCTCAGATATATTCTCTATGTTGCATGATTTGATCAAAACCCCTAGGGGATCTTGTAAAGGAGCCTTTCTAGTGTACAGATCTTAAATGGATCTGATATTTTGTACACAGATCTGCACTAGACCTGGAGTGTAATATAAATATTTTGAAGCTCTTATAAATAATGTTGTCAAGCTATTTTGCAATCAATACATGTGTTGCAGCCCTCTTTCTTGAGGAGTTTCTTTTATTCTTGTCTCCTACATTCTGTCGTATATTGTAAGGGGATCATTATGGATCTGATTTATTGTTGTATATATAAAATTTGATCCTTCTTATTGGTCTCCTACTCATGCTCTCAAAGCTACATTATTTCTGAAGCAGTTTGTTGCACATAGTTGCAGCCCCTCTCTTTGGGTGTTTTTCAGCTAGACTAGGTGGTGGGAGGTCTGTTTACCTCACCTAGTTTGATTTTTTTTTGCTCTCCTTTTGGATATAGACACCAGATCCACTGATCTAATGGATCTGTGAGCTTCAAACTCATTTCAGTGCATACATTTCTAAGGAGTGCATTATTTCAGCAGGCTTTGCTGTGCATTCCCATTTTGGGATATTACATTTTGACCTACCAAATTACTATATTCTGGCTCAAGTATATTTTTTATGGTTTCTACTTGTTGAGATGTTTCTGTTAATATATGGAACGCCATGTAATTCTTCACGGTTTGAGAGATATTCCTATTTGAATTTTGTAACCCCAGTTAGTGGGATAAAACCCCATGGGGTTGTGGCATGGGTCATTGAAAAGTCAATAATTACTAATTTTTAAGCTCCTAAAATCCCTCCCACATTCATTTTTTTAAGTCCCTCTCAACCTAAGAATTTATATAAATTGTGATCCTCATATCCTCCTCATGTACGGATTTTTCTACCTGAAACAGGTCATCGTGGCATTTGCGCTATAACATTTTTTCTACAAAGGTTCAAAAGCTGAAATTTTTATGAGGCAAAGCTGAAATCCTGAGGAAGATCCTATGAAACACTCAGATCAAGGTGCACAATATTTTATGAGATAGGATCCTTGGAATTCGATGTTTTTGCAGGCTCATGAAGTTCATCTCAAAGAAGTGACATTGGGAAAATCATCATAACTCTTTCTCTAAGTATCGGATTGGAATTATGTAAAAATTGGAAGATAGTGAATAGAATTTATTTTTTGATGTATCAATTTCAGAGCCGAATGAAGAAACAATGGCATGTGGAATGCCGTACAAGTTCACTCTACTGAACCAATCCATAATTAGGTCATTGTGAGAGATTGGGAATAAATATCCCTTGAAGAATCCAATTTGGGTCAAACCTATGGCATTGGAAAGAAGACTCATAGGAATACTACAGAACCAAAAATCAAATGTTGGGGATCTGAAATAACAAAGATACATGAGATTCAATATCAAGATCCTAGAATTCAAGAAAAATTTAGATCATATGTTGTCAAGGGTTGCAAAGGACCGTACTTTATAGGGCAGCAAATCAAAGCAAGGTGCAGCAGAGTGTAGCATGATAAGAGCAGCAATCAAGGTGTATAACAATAGCAAGAATTTCACCACATGAAGTCTTCAACTGGGCAGCACTTCATATAGTCATTATAAAGGCATCATTGTACTAAGTCATTGTAATGCATGATTGTAAAAATTGTACAAGTGTCTATATGCCAAGAGTTAAAGAGGTAGTGTCAGGAGGTGTAGGATCATCATTAGGTTCTTGTGTCATAGTTGGGGTTATGGTCTAGTGTGTCTTATTCTTATAAATCATTCTATATCATTGTAAAGTGGGCCATTTTCCCTGGTATTGGTGTCCATTCTTCTTTTATTCTTCTACAGGGTGGTAGGGTGGTGCTAGGCTGGTGCATGAAGCCACCAATAGGTTCAAGCCTATGAAAAATTCAGGGTGGTATGGTGGTGCTAGGGTGAGTTGCAGCTCATTGGGTGTTGGGGCATCCATTCATTTGACCACTGAATAATCTTGGGCGTTGGAGCGTCCATCCAGTGGGAGATGGAGAAGAAAGATTTTCTAGATTCTAGGAAATTGGAGCTTTATTTTCAATTGGAGTTGAATATTAAAGAATTATTAGAAAATAATTCAGCTGGTTTTTGTCCCGAAGATGGTTTCCACCTTAAAAACTATGTCCAGTTGTGTTCCTTTTGTTTACTACTATCATTGTACAAACACTAATAATAATTGAAGATTAACTAATGCTCTGAAATATTAATAATAATACTAATTGAAAGGAATACTGACTCACCCCCCCTCTCAGTATTTCCAACAATCTGGACCTCCTAAGAATATAAAATCCCTTTGCATGCATCCTCTTAGACCCTCAACTAAAATTTCCTAAGAAAATTAAGTCTTTCTAACTCAGTTAACTAGTACAAGTATTCATGAGATGAAATTACAATTTTTCTTCCAATTGAAGTAAGGGAAAATTAAGTAAGAAGCCTCATATGGTAGCATTTATGGGTGCCATTTTCTGGATTTCATTCTGGATGTCAATTTCACTATTTCTTGTTACAAATTTAAAAAAAAAATACCAAATGACACCTTATAGTTGTCCTTCTGGGGATGGCCTGAAAATGTACATCTCTGCTAAAGAAATTCATTGTACGGTTGGATTCCTGGCGAATACTCATGAAAAATGACTATATAGTTGACCTTGTTTTGGTTCAGTTAGACACTCACACCCAAGAATCATGAAGATTCCTCCAAATATTCCTCCCCAACGGTTACTTGGAATTCAATTTCTTAGACGACTAATCTGACCTCGCCACTACTCTCCTTGTAGAAAACCAAGTAAAATTAGTATAAACTTTTCCTATGTTCGCTCTCGTGAATTTTGGGGCTCTAAGGAATCTAAATATTCCCAGTAAGACTTCATGGAATATTCCTAGAGAATATTCCTCAAATATTCCCTCTCGAAATCCATTCCCAAGGGTGCATGGTTCCGGCTATGGTTAAGGTTCTGCTCCTCTCCTCGGCTCGGCGACTCCTTCATTCTGTTCGTCCCTCAATCCCTTAGGCGAATGACAAAATTTGTGGCAGTTAAATAGTTTTTTGGTGGGCAGATTTTTCAACAAGATCATTGGGAGAATCAATTGGTGATTAAAATAGTACCAGGGTGTCTGGGGGATCCAACCCCGACGACCCCCCATAAATACTAATATGTTTTAATTTTAATTCGATGCATTGATTTTTGGAGGGCGTTGATTATGTGACTGTCACAGGTTTGACACTTTCCGGCCCTCAGTTTAAAATGGTCGTTAGTTTGAAATACATATATATTTAATATGGCTCGGTTGGCCGGGTTTGACCACCAGCCAAGCAACCCAAAAAAAAATTTTATTTTTTTAATTTTTAAAACATAGTGGTTAAAAATTGACTACCAATTTATAATGGCCACCACGTATTTTAAAGAGGAAACAACTTTGTCATCATTGGTGGCTCTATTCCAGTAACTGTCACTGGTGGAAATTTTCGCACACTTAACCAAGCACCAAATTTTCTAATGTCACGCTACCACGTGGCGCTCTTTCGTTGGTTCATACAACCACATCACTTTGCTAACATCATGTGATACCATACAACAACGTGTCACCTTGTCATTAGTTGCCTTGTCAACTATGGGTTGAGTTACTAGTCCTGGAAGCCTTGGTTGGACAAACGCTCTGGAATAACTAGGTGGTTTTAATTACTAGTCCTGGAAGCCATGGTTGGACAAAATCTCTCGAAGCCCTATAAAATTTGGGGTTGAGTTACTAGTCCCAGAAGCCCTAGTTGGAACAAACAATGTTGAACCGTAGGACAGCTTGGTTAGAGACCAATCTATGATGATTTTGATGTCTGACCGTGAGGTGGAATCACCGGTTTAGGGTTGAGGTGGTTTGGCCTTTGGAAGCCCTGTATTTAGTTTCATTGATGTGTTTGATGAGATCTCACATTCATTCTTGGAATATGGCACGTGGGTGACTGGCTAAAGAGATATTTGGATTAGCTAATCTATGGTCGAGTGGAACATTGCAGTCCCATCTCCGGTTGGTTTTTACATTTTGTAATGGAGAGTTCATTCCTTTGGTATTCGGTATGGAAATGTATTAGTTTATGTATGGATTTTACTATTATTATATCCATTGTATTTATGTTGTTGTTATGTTGGTTATAAGCATGTATTTGATCATTGATGATACATGGCTCTATCTATGTTCTTAATTTTAAATGACTACAGAATGTATCTGTGGTCAAATAGACTATATTGTAGCCTATGATGTAGGGGAGAAATGTTTATTAGTGATTCTCAGATAATTAACAGACCCCTATGTTTAAATCTATTGTTTACACCTGTAGATGAAATGTTTATGACATATTTGACGAAATTCCTGTCATGGATAGGAGGGGTCCGTATGAGTTCCTGATGATGTGATTGCTTTCTTACCTTTGTTTTAATGTTATAAATCCTCCCCTACATTTTCATGAAGTTATGGGTAGTGACCTAGGATATGGGGCTAAAAAGGTGGCACAAATATTGGAGTTGTATGCAAAACACTGATCAAACTGGACCCTAGGTGCTACCTTTCCTTGCAATTCCCATGGCTATAGGCTTTTGGCGACTACCTTTCCTTGGCATGCCCATGGATAAGGTTCCAATTGGTAAAAAATTAATTCTCGCTTAGGGCTCACGGGCCTGAAAGTTTGGGTTACCTCTTGAGGATGTTTTTGATGCCATGTAAGGTGTGTTTGTCTTGTTTCCATCAGTTCAACTTCCTTAAGGTCATCTAAGAGGTTAAATATCATATTAGTATGCTCTCATCATATATTTACCCTGGTTGTCTAGTTACTTGAGTAAATGTGGGAGGAGGTTGTTACAATAGTTAAATATATGAAAAACTTGTAATAATTAGATATAGATAGATGACATCATTTGTAACCATTTCTTCATCCCAATTACATTTTGATTTTAAAGAAAACTTGCCACATCATATAGAAACCCTAATCTCTTTTTTAAGTATTAAAGCATAGTTTACTAAGCTAAGGTGATAATTATTAAGGTTTATTGAAAAGTGAAAGAATTATGAAATTTCATCATTACTCCAATTCAGAAAAATTAATGTCATCCCTACACATTGAATGTTGAAATAAAATAACCTTTTATCTATAAAATTAAATTTAAAACTATTATAAATGAATCCAAAATGATAAGTATTATGAATATAAATAATTATAAACTTGAATAATGAAAATATAAATATTGTAATCTTAAATTTGAAGCCACTATGAATGAATATAAAAAGTTGAGTATTATGAATATAGATAGATAGGAATGTCTCAATATTTGCTCATCACTAATCATTATGTCATAAAAAAGAGAAGGATGACATAAAATGACACTTAAACCAATCATTCTTTGTGCAAGTAGTCAAACATGCTCACAATTGAGGTGAAAAAACAAGTTTTCTTGTTACACCAAAATTTGGTCATCTAACCATTTACAATTAGATGGGTTGAAGTACACCATGTAAGAGAAATTTTACCATAGTAAAATTTCTTTCACTATAAGAAATAATTTAATAAACCATATTTTATTAATTTATTTATGGTTTAAACAAGAAACCCCATGATGAATAATTAAATAAATCCGTATTTATTTTATTTTCCTCTAGGAATAATAATGAAGCCACTATTTAAATAATATTCCTGATCATATTTAACCCAATTATGCGAAATAATTAGATAAATCATTATTTTTCTTATTTTTCTCTAGGAATAATTAATTAAAACATTATTTAGTTACTATTCCTTGTTAAATTTGACTAGATCACCTAGGAATAATTTAAAAAATCATTATTTGTTTATTATTATTTAACCACATTCTCGAAATGATAAATAAATCAATTATTTTATTATTATTTCTAAATAAAGTTATTTAACCATTTTAATTATTTTTCCCCTCTAACAAAATATAATAAAGTATTTCAAGCAGTTAGATCTAGATCTTGGTTAATAATATTTTATTATTGACCATTATCGAGGATAACTCAATATTTTGTTATAAATAAAAGGGTTTTCCATTCATTCTTCAGTTTGATCACTTTCATTATCGCGCTTTGATCATTCTCATTGCTATTAGTACTATTTTCTTTTGCCTCTTGAGATCCCATAGAGTTCAATACATTTTGGGCTTTTTGCACCATTAAGAGCGAGAAACTTTTGGAACTAAAGCGTTGAGGACAAACAAGAACCCATCCCATTGATGGGGAATGGTAACACTTATTTTTCCCCTTCGACAGATTTTATAATATATGAAATATTATTTAAATCTTGTCTTATCTGTTGGATGTATGGAGTAATTACTATTTCTTTCATTGTTTAACTGCTTTTACTGCATAGATCTAGTTTTTTACAACATTTGTTCTAACTATCCATTGCAAATCTAAAGAGTTAAAAATCCATTTATGTTGTTAGGGTTGTTTGTGACACACAACTAAAGTGATCTCTTTTTATACACTTGTGTTAATAATTTACGCTAACAAATGACAACTCCACTATTGTAATTCAGATTCCTACGTGACTAGCTGCTTCAATAAAAAGGGATTTTTTTTAGTTGTTTTCAGTCTCCTGATCTTGTTTTTTAAACTTTTATGACCTATATTAGTCAAAATTATAACCTTTGGTTGTTTTATGGTGTTTTCCACAACAGGTATCAGTCATGCCAGAGACGACATCTTTTCTACAACCTATTGCCCGGGAATGGAGGGATAATAAATCACACTTTTTCGCTCAAATAGTGTGATTTCTCACAAAAATCGCACTTTTCTGCTGAGTAACTATGATTTTAGCAGTCCACAGGTCAGTACTTGCAATCCAGGACAATTTTCTGAGTTTTATCTATAACTATCAGGGTTTTCTGAGAGCACTGTTTTGGGTTGTCTGGAATCTGTCTCAGCCCGTCTTAGGCCTCGATATGCTCATTTGGTCTCCTTGAAGTATAACCAAGCCCCCTAGGGTTTCAGTTCACTTCAACCTTTCCAGGAGGGGTTAAGGTGAGTAGGTAGTCTCAGATTTGCAACACTTTCAGCCATTGTTATAGGGTCTGATCTATCTTTATTTCAAATCCTTTTTTGTAGGTTATTATTCTAGCCAAAACCCTCTCTTGAGGTTTTTTTGGTCTTTCCCTTAGGGTACCCTTGTTTCCGCTAGGGTTTTAACCTTTCACCTTACATCTTGCAGCAATTTTCCCCTCCAGTTTATTGTTGTTTTCTGCAACATTTTGAGTAAGTTTGAGTCTTTAGATCCTTATCCCTTAGACCTTATATATTTTGGCAATCTTTGTGTGTTCTAAGTCAATTTCACTCTGTTGTCATCTTGCTTTTTAGAGGCCTATTTGGGTTGGGAATTATTCACAATCATTAGGTTGTTTTATTGTAATTCAAGTTTTATTTACAGTACTTCAACATTTTTTATTTTTCTTCACACAATCATCTGGGCTTAATTAAAATTAGCGCACAGCTTGCGCACATTCACACCTAAAGAAAATAGTGCTTTATTTACACCGCCAAGCCAAGACATAAAGATCCTAATTGATAAATCTACCTCACTAAGCCTTTTTTTATCACACTTCAAACTTTTCGTGTCATTTGTGACTTGCCATCATTGCGCCCCCAAGACATTTATCGCAGAGACACCAAGGCGTTCACCCTCAGTTTCCATTAGGAAGACTTAATCCACCACATAGGGTCTGTATTAGTCCTCCACTGAGTCCCCATACCGACTCTAATTCTGGTCCATCGGATTCTTCCTCATATTCTGAACTTGGTTCCCCTCAATCCTCATACCATCACCATGTCAAGCGCCAATGCAGGTGCAGGTCCTCAAGTTGATGATGTCCTTGGCCCTAATGCAGGAGATGCTACTAGCATAACTTCTACTAGAACCATTCTGGCTACTCCTTTGTTGCCTTTAATGGCAGTTTTAATCCTTCCTGATTTTATCCAATTAATCAATGACCCCATACTACACAATGCAGGTTGGACAGCTATGCCAACTAAGCGTCCTTCTGGCATTCCTAATTTGGAAGGAAACATTGGAGTGGATGCTACCAATAATTTTCTCTCCTTTCATATGTGGTGTTCATCTAATTCTATGGCCGATGACTCCATCCGCCTTTAGTTGTTCCAACGTATGCTCACTGTAGAAGCTTCAAACTGGTATGTTGACCAAACTGTTGCATCTCATTCCACTTTTTTGACTTTTGGGAAAGTGTTTGTATTATTTTTAGTTACCCCTCCATTATGATACCGGTACCAATTTGTTGACCACATTCCGTCAACCTTCTGCCACCCTCCTTTCTGCCCATGTCCAAGAATGGCATAGAGGAATGAGCTTGTGTCAAGCTCCTACATTCGACGACCATGTCTATATGGATTTGTTTCTTAGAATGATATTAGCCCCCATTGTTAAATATGTCACATCTCATTTTCATCATTCCCAGGAATAATCTCTATAGGTCTCTTTAAAATATCACTTGATCTATTGCCAATCTCATTATGCTTATATTGTTTTACCGGATCTTTCTAGACATGGTGGTGCCAACACATTGGGTGCATCTGATGCCACTGACATTATCATTGAATCTCTTTCACATCTGTATACTCATCCTTCCATGGGTTATAGTTATCCCCATGGGGGGACTATCTCCTCCAACACATATCCCCCTCCCGACAACATGTATCCTAGTCCAAGCATGCCTTATGCATTTTCTCAACCACATCAATTGATGACAGGGCTAGCTATTTCTCAACCTATATACCCAAATGTTTCCCATCCTTATTTCTATCCTTATGCACAAAATGATGCTCCAGCCCCTCTGACATCATCTCCCCAGCATCTCGTGCCTTATCAACCTCTGCCATAGTAGCCACCGTCTCCTCAAGGTCATGTGTATGTGTAGCAAAGCATAAATAATCCTCCTAATTCAAATAAAAATAATGAGGGAAAAGGAAACTAGAACCAACAAGCATAGCGTAACCAAGGGCGTTAAGGTAATCAACCGAAGGCACCAAAAGTGAACTAGCCTAGCACCGGAAACTGGCAATAGGGCGATAGGCCCAAGAAGAAAAAGCATATTCTTACAAATAATCCTTGTTCATATTGTGGTGTCCATGGCCATTATACTCATAATTGTCCCCTTTTACCCCAGATGTGCCAGTTGTGGGAAGCAAGCCACCACTTTGCTTCCTCCAAACACTGCACCAGCTCAAACAGTTGTGTTCACTAATCCTTTCCCTCAAAAAGGATATGTTGTTGCCCAACCACCTCAAGGTCAGGTTGCTTCTCAACCTCTACAATCCGGTACCAATGATTACCATATTATCATGATGAGTTCTAAAGAGTTCAATACCGTTGATGTTAACCTTCAGACCCGGTCGTGCCAATATGACAAGAAACCCTCTACGTCAATAACCGAGTCCCAACCCAAAGTTCCCATAGAGTCCATTTATACAAAAAAAATTCCCTTACATATCCCTTCACCTAATTCGGAGCTCATTATTAAGATCCCCAAAGGGCCATTACGCTGAAATCTTGCTTCCATAAAATCTGCCTACACCTACAAAATAGTAGATGACTTGGCACAGTCTCCTGATACCATGTCAAAGTTGGAAGTCCTCCAGCCATTCCCATCGAAAATCTCTACTATCTTCTTTGGGTGTTATGGATCATTCAGATTATCATTTGATTGTCTTTGTTTTTGAAAAATCAGAACATCCCCCTTTACCTTCATCTGTTTCCTTCCAAATACCAGTAAATATCTATAATTCCCACGTTTAGATATGTATCTTTGACGAGGGTGCATCCACCTATGTGATGTACGCCTATATTTGGAATAAGCTCCCATCACCCGACTTAGCCCCATCCACCATAATTTTTCATGCGTGGGATGGTCTCCCTTCTTAGCCCCTTGGCATGTTCTGCAATTGTCCAATCACACTTGTAAGCAAGACTATTTGTATTGGCATAGAACTCATTCATGCCCCCTTGGATTATAATATCATCTTGGGTCATAGCTACAGCTATGCGATTTCAGCTGTCACATCTGTCGTTCACCGCAAGATGTACTTTCCCCATAATGTAAAGGTCGTCACCATCGATCAGTTGACATATTACGAACTGAAGCCTCAGACCTCCCCTGAATCCATTATATATTTGGTGGACGATAACCAATAAATCGCACTTATCACTAGTGTTTCACTAGGAGTATATAAGTATTCCACCTTACTTGGTTCATTCCATAGTCCCCCACCCCCACTATCACTGAGCCCAACTAATCAAGTGTTTTCACGTTGTAAGCATCTCGGGCTAGCCAAAAGCGGGCTTGTTCGACTAGCCAGTAGCCAGTGCCTTTGTAACCTACTATTGTTCACTCGACACAGCCATGAGGACCATCTCCTCAAGGACCTCCTCCTTATTTTGTGGTCTCTCCTAATATTTTTCAACTAGGAATGGTCCCCCCAAGCCTTAACCATTTGGGACCCATTTTTCCAGGCCATTACCCTTCTCATCAGATACTATTTTTAGCTCCCCCCTCTAGATTCTTTTCGGTGCCTATTATGGCTATGTTGAGTTTACCCAATTTGACCCTAGGGATCCCAATCTGGTACATCGATCCCCTAGCAAACATTCCACCCGGTCAACTCAAAACTTATACCGCTTTGACCCCAATTCAACCGGTCACCATGACCCCTCCCTTTTCTTCAGTGTCACAACCACCTCAGTAGTAACCTACTTCTATTGCGAAATCATCCAGTGAGGGGGCCAAAGCCAAAAAGAAGGAACCTAAGGAAAAGGCCCCCTAAACAACTTCGACTCCTCCTAAGCCTCCAAAGCCATCACCTTGATGCACTTTGTGTGATGTTTTTAGGAATGCAACCCATAAATGTCCTGAGGTTCCTCATCTCAAACCTGTGGTCAAGGAAACGTTTCCTGAATCTTATATCCTAGAAATCCATGTTACCTTACCTGATTCAGCTAAGAAACACAAATCGTTGCACACAACCACCCTTTTTATTTTTGCAACCTTTATAGCCACTATTTTCATCATTTTCCATGTTTACATGACTTTCATGATAAAATTGAGGAAATTCGTGAAATAGAGGTTGTCATTAGTGGATCATCTACTCCTCTACTTATGAGTTCGGCTCTAACAGAACCGGAGGAAATTTCAGCACCCATTCTGATACCTTCCCTCAATGTTGAGATGAAGAACTCTTCAGTTGCTATTCTCTATCTGTTGTCATCCATGAGATCCATGGTGGAAGACCCCTCTGGGGCTTCCCATTCTTTTTTAGTTGAACCTCCCTCATTCAACACCTAACATCAGTAAATGTTTCATCTACTAGCTCTTCATCTACCCTTTGTAGCGATACGTATGTGAACCATATCTCTCATGATGATGTCCCAAGTACTCCCGCCACATCATGTGGTCTCCCTTCCACAAGTCCTCCCATACTCCATTTTGATGAAGACATTATGGAAGACATAACCACCCATTATTTTCCATGGGGTTTAATGCAAAATCATGTGTACTTCCTCTCACAGCATTCCCATGACCAGTATGATGTGGAGTCTAAATACTTCATTCATGATGAAGTCGATTGATTTAGAAATACCATTCCTACACCATATGCTTTAGAAGAAGGAAACATGGCCAACATCTCTCCTACTATTAAAATAAAAATTTCCGATAAACCATGGGTAGAAGAAAACATTACCTTGGGGGCACGTTGCACCCTAGAAGAAATTGAAGCTTAAACTAAGCTATTTAAGGAATTTCATGATGTTTCTGCCTGGTATTATTCGAAGATTCCCGGACTTGATCTTGCCATTTTCGAACACCATATCGATACATGGTCTGATTCCAATCCTATCTATCAAAAGTTGAGACCCATCAATCCTTCCAGATGAGAGGCTATCAAAGCCAAAATTGAGAAGCTCAAGCAGACTGGTTTTACCTATCCCATTGAATACACCACATGGGTTTCCAACCAAGTTCCCTTTCTCAAGAAACAAGGCTCCTGAACAAATATTGTCCTAAAGACAACTTCCCCACACCATTTATTGACCAAATCATTGATGAGTGTGTGGGGAATGATGTTCTATTATTTATGGATGGTTTCTCCGGGTATAACTAGATTACTATCTGTCGTGTGGATCAGTTAAAAAATACATTCATTAGTCTATGGGGAAATTTTTCTTGTAGGGTCACGCCTTTCGGTCTAAATAATGTCGGAGCCACCTTCTAGTGGGACATGTCATACTGTTTCCATGACTTGGCTCATATTATCCTTGCTTATCTTGAAAACCTCACTGCTCATTCTAGGATTCGTGCGCAACACATTCATGATTTTCATATTTTTTTTCTTCGATGTTGCAAGTATAATATCTTCCTAAACTCATTTAAGTTTGTCTTTTGTGTTCCTTCTAGCTGTCTCTTGGGCTTCATTGTGTCCAAATATGGTATAAATATTTATCCCCTCAAATTTCAAGCATTTCTTGAGCTTCTGATTCCCCGTACCTTTTGCAAGTTACAAATCCATCAAGGCAAAGCCAACTTCCTTGGTCATTTCATCCCAGACTATGCCACCACTATGCATGGGTTTCTGAGTCTCCTTCTATCTATCATTCCATTTGTTTTGGATTACTATGCTCAACAACCTTTTGATGATCTGAAACATGGTCTCACTTTTTCTCCCTTGATTAGTCTACCTAAATTTTAGAGGGACTTCATCTTGTATATCTCAGCTTCCACCAACTCAGTTGATGTAGTCTTCAGCCAGGAATATGAAACCGGAAATGAACATGTTATCTATTATGTCAGTAAGAACCTTGTGGGACCCCATGTGTCCTACTCACCTTAAGAGAATTTGGTGTTGGTCTTTGTGTTCTCAGTCCAAAAACTTCATCATTATATCATTACATGTTCCATGGGGTATGATGCTCCATGAACTCTGATATATTCTGCCCACACAGTAAAACTGGATGTATGTTTCCCACCACCCCTAGTGGTGGGAGTCCAGTCAAAAAATAGATGTTCTAGATATTAAGCTCGATCCAATGCCCCTGCACCATGAAGGCCTCCTGGTCTAAATCCCAACAACTCACTATCCTCGATAGTAAGGACTCACATGCCCTCATCAGTGGGTTCTCCACCAAATTGAGAACCCCATATCTAGTAGGCACTCCTCGTACCACCTGATCCCCCTGGATTTCGGTCTGAAGAGAAAAAAAATCTCTCTCACACCATTTTATCCTCAATTCTACCATACCTACATAAAAATAACATGTTTTTTAGCTTAGAAAGAAAACAAGTAAATAAAAAATCTTCTAACCATGGCCCCTAGCCTACCAACAGACAAAAACCCACCCCCACCTGCAACTCGCATTTTCTTTCCCTGCAATTGTGATCTCATAGTGGTTCCCACTGAAAAATGTAGAAATTAGCTGAATAAATCACTTATTCAATGGAGATTAACCCGATTACACATCAATTTCGAATTGCATGCATAACACATAATCTCATCTACAATTAATTGTCACATGCGGAAATAATAGAAGCAATCTCACATCAAATCAATCACACATTAACTTAGTATGTATGGGGAAAGCCTATAGCTGAAAACCCCACAGCTATTGTGTATATTATAATGGAGAAATAATGTAACCAAACAAGTACAATACTCCTCACAAGTACTCAGTACTTTCTCATAAAGTCACACACAATCTAACTCAGTTTTGAACAAGTCACTGGTTCAAAACTCACTGCTGATTGCCTTGCCTCTATTGCGCAATCATGGCCTGGTTATGTAGAGATCCAAGGTTCGAATCTCCTTGGCTTGACTGTGCAATTTTCATGGACAATTCCTCCAAGTGTAATGCAAATCCCATGCACAACTGATCCTCCAACTGATAGCTTTACTCACCCTTTCATCTACCTCTTTCACTGGTCTCCACTGAACTGATCATGCACTGTAGTGAACTGATGTGTTCTTGAGTTGACTAATGAGTTACTAATTAATGAATTAAATAATATTTAATTCACTCCACTCATAAATAATTGATTAGCTAGTTAAACTAATCTCAACTAGTTCAACTAAGATAAACAGAACACAACTCCACTATCTGTCTCATTAACTCCTCCAAAACTTCTGCCACTGAAGTCCAACTGAAGTCAACCATGCAAGATGCCATCAAACCCTAGGAACCACGTGATTCCTCTGTTAGTTGCATGAGCCACCTCCATGACTCGAACTGAAGTGCTCCAAGAGAGTAAACTGTTGTTTATAGTCAAAATATTATTAAGGGTAAATAATATTTGACTTCCATATTTTTAGGAGAGGCAGTCTAAAAATAGCCTGTGACCTAAAAATATGAGTCTCATCTATTTTTACCAGCATGTCGCATGCTTCAAGAATCTCCAACTGGAATCCCCGAATCATGCTCCATATGTCTAAAAATAGACTTTGCGCCAGAATTTTCCTGCGGGCCCACTTAGTGAAGGCGACTTAATTTCACTAAGCTCCATCATCTTGCTGCATTCTCAACACTCCCTCTCAGCAAGATATGGATTATCTGCAACCCCTATCCTGCCTCTGTGGAATTCGAACTTGCTCCTGGTGAGCGCCTTCGTCAGGATGTCGGCATCCTGATCCTCCGTGGGAACATATGAAAACATCATGATCCTCCGCTGAACACAATCTCTGATGTGATGGTACCTGATGTCGATATGTTTGGACCTATCATGAAATACTGGATTAGCCGAGAGCTTGATGCGGCTCTGGTTATCACAGTAGATCACTGTAGGCTCCAAATGCAACCTGAACAAACCTGCGAGGATCTTCCTCATCCAAATAGCCTCGCATGCAGCCAAACTTGCTGCCATGTACTCGGCCTCTGCTGAACTGAGTGCCATGGATCTCTGCTTCCTGCTGTACCAGGAAACTGCTGTCGACCCAATGCTGAAAACTCCTCCCGAAGTGCTCTTCCGGTCCGTTGGAATCCCTGCCCAATCTGCATCAGTGAAGCCAGAAAGCTTCGCTCCATCCTCCTGTCTGTACCATAGACCATATCCCGATGTGCCTCTGATATAGCGCAATACATGCTTGCCCGCCTTCCAAAAGAGCTTGGTAGGCTTAACCATAGCTTGCGAAAGCTGGTTAACTGCATAACATATATCGGGTCGTGTATTGACCAGATACATAAGCGACCCCACCAACTGTCGATAGACAGTGGCATCCACTACCTCCGCTGAAGTAGCATCCTCCTTCCTCCAACCACCGGGAAGAGGAGTGTCAACAGGCTTGCAGCCTTGCATGTTGAACCTCTCCAGAATCTCCCGGGCATACTTGCCCTGAGAAACAAACAGTCCTCCGCTACGTTGCCAAATCTCCAATCCCAGGAAATAATGAAGGATGCCCAAGTCCTTCATCTCAAACTCTCGTGCAAGATCCTCCTTGCATGAAAGTATCAACTGCTCATCGCCAGTCAAAATCAGATCATCTACATACAGTGCGATGATCAACAGCTTCCCCTCCACCACAATCTAGTACAGGTTAGGATCCGCCTCACTCTTGGAGAATCCAAGCCCGGTGAAGTAGCTGTCTATCCGAGTGTACCAAGCACGAGGTGCTTGCTTCAGCCCGTACAGTGCTCTCTTGAGTCGACACACATGCGACTCACTGCTGAAGATCTCAAAACCTTCAGGCTGCTCTATGCACACCTCCTCCTCAATGACTCCGTTGAGGAACGCAGTCTTCACATCCATCTGATGAATGTGCCACCCCATCTGCGCTGAGAGAGCAAGGATTGTCCGTATGGAAGAGTACCTTGCGACAGGTGCAAAAGTCTCCTCATAGTCGATCCCCTCGATTTGTGAGAAGCCACGGGCGACAAATCTCGCCTTGTACTTCTCCACACTCCCGTCAGCCGCCTGCTTCACCTTGTAGATCCATCGCGAACCTACAACTGATTTCCCAACCGGTCTTGGGACAATCTCCCATGCACTGTTCCTAATGATCGAATCATATTCTTCGATCATGGCATCAACCCATGCGGGTTCCTCCACAGCTTCCTCAAAAGAGGATGGCTCCATCACAACACATTGACTCACAAGAGCCATGTATCCAGTGTACTGATCCGGTGACTGCCTCTGTCTGCGCTGTGCTGTAGGTGGTCCTACAACCTTCTCTGCATCCCGAGCCAGTCGCTCAGCTTTTGTAGTGCGCATGCACTCTCTGATGGTTGGTGCTGCCTGGGTGGTTTCTTCCACCTCCTAAACCTCCTCTTGTGGCTGATCCACATCCGGAAGCTCCTCCTTAGGAACTAACAGCTCCTCATCTGCATGCAAGTGTAGCTCCCTCTCAAGCGAACACTGCATGGATTTCTCCTCCTGAAATTTTATATCCCGTCGCACAACAGTCTTGCGACTGTCTGGCACATACACCCGATAGTTATGAGGTGTATCGGTGTACCCCACAAATATTCCAACCTCAGCAGTTGGATCCAGCTTCCTTCTCGCATCCTTCGTCACATGCATGTAGACAGGAGAACCAAAAATCCGCAAATGGGAAATATCGGGCCTCTTGCCAGAATAAGCCTCCTCCGGTGTACTCATGCCAAGAACCTTGTGAGGACAACGGTTCTGCACATACACTGTTGTATTGCATGCCTCAGCCCACAAGTGAAGGGGTAGGCCCTGATCATACAACATCGCCCGTGCAGCACCCACGATCGTTCTGTTCTTCCGCTCAGCCACCCCGTTCTGCTGTGGGTTATGGGGTGCGATGAGCTCTCTCAGAATCCCTTCTGCGCTGCAGAACTCCTTGAATTCAGCCGAGATGAATTCACCACCATTATCACTCCTTAGAGCAATCACCTTCTTCCCCGACTCCTTCTCGACCAATGCTTTAAACTCACATAACTTCGCGAATGTATCGCTCTTCTTCTGCATGAAGAAGATCCAGCACTTTCGAGAGAAATCATCAACAAATATCACATAATACTTGTGCTTTGCTATCGAAGCAACTAAGAAAGGACCACACACGTCTGTGTGAACTCTCTCAAGGATCGTCGTGGCGCGACTATCCTTCTCGTGAAAGGTGGCTTTCACATACTTCCCTAAAGTACACCCCTTGCACTGATCTGACTGCGCAAGGGTGCCCTTAGGAAGTCCGGTAGAAATCTGCTGCAGAATCTTCAAAGCTCCATGGTGAAGATGGCCCAATCTCCTGTGCCATAGTTCGCCCTCATCATCCCGGCTCACCACTTCTCCCGCCTTGCATGCCATAGCTACGCAGTCATCTACCTGCAACTGATAAAGGTTCTGAGTTTGAACCCCTATCTTCCGGGTCTCTCCAGTAGTCTTACTGCGCAGGAAGGCTTTTCCTTCGCTGAAGACCACATCATACCCCTTATCCTCCAACATCGCCACAGAAATCAGGTTCTTCTTCAATCCAGGTACATGCATGACATCCTTTAATACAAAGGGTTTACCAGACTCCCTCTGAAAGGATATGGTACCGATACCAGTCGCACTGTATCTACCATCATCGCCCATCTCGATGTGCACACCCAAATCTTTTTCCTCCAGATCTGAGAACAACTCCCGATCTCCCATCATATGAAATGACGCACCGTTGTCCAAGAACCATACCGATCCCAACACACTTGAAACCAAGCATGCGATCAGTGAAAAGTCAAGCTCGAACTGTGAAGCCAAAGCTTCTCCATCTGCAGATCTTCCCGCTTGCTTATTCTTCTTCTTCTTTGGACAATTGGTAGCATAATGTCCGTGATCATGGCGGTGAAAACACTTCACTTTCGCCATATCCTGCTTCTTTCCCTTTGCACCAGAATGAGAGGTTTTCTTACCCTTCCCCTTCTTTGCTTTGGCAACCAAAGCGCAGTTTTCTTCATCAACTCCCTTTGATGAAGATCCATCTCGAGTAGTCCTCCTTATCTCCTCCTGCATGAGATCCGCCCAAAGGCGCTCCCATCCCGGCAGCTTCTCCCAACCATTGACACTATCTTGATATGAGTGCCAAGCCTTCGGAAGACCAAGGAGAGCCAATTCGACCATGTCCTCGTCTTCGACAGTCACCCCCACACTTCCCAGCTCATCTCTGCACTGAGTGAACTTCGTGAGGTATTTGGCGATACTGTCGCCTTTCTCCATCTTGATGTTCCTGAGCTTATCTTTGAGCGCCGGCTTCCTTTGGTCGCTCTTACTCTGGAATAGATCCGTCAAAGCTTTCCACATTAAATATGGAGTAGCCTTTCCATGCAGGCTGGATACAATATGATCCTTGACGCCCTCCAACGGGATCCTTCGACATTTCGCGATCTTCTTTTGCCATGCATCGACCAAAGCTGCATCAGTGGGCTTTGGGACATCCGCATCTACGAACTCCTTCAGACCATTATCTTCTAACATTGCTTCCATGCGATCCTTCCATGCAACATAATTCGAACTGCCTTCAAGAGCATATTCGAGTCGCAAACCGTTGAAAGACATTTTCAACACTGGCACCAAGAAAACAAAGCTGCTGCAAAATTCGAATTCCAAACTCCAAGCTCTATCGCTTCCGATCTATACTTGAGAACAAATTATTTCCAAATCAGAGATTGACTGCAAGGGGCTTTTACCAGACCTTTCACTTTTCGAAGAAAGATGAATCCGGAGGCTTCCTGGCCCGTATGCAGACTCTGTCTGAGGAAATAAGTTTGCAATCACCGTAATAGATCTCAAAAATTAATATTGCTCTGATACCATGTAGAAATTAGCTGAATAAATCACTTATTCAATGAAGATTAACCCGATCATACATCAATTTCGAATTGCATGCATAACACATAACCTTCTTCTACAATTAATTGTCACATGCGAAAATAATAGAAGCAATCTCACATCAAATCAATCACACATTAACTCAGTATGTATGGGGAAAGCCTATAGCTGAAAACCCCGCAGCTATTGTGTATATTATAATGGAGAAATCATGTAACCAAACAAGTACAATACTCCTCACAAGTACTCGGTACTTTCTCATAAAGTCACACACAATCTAGCTTAGTTTTGAACAAATGGTTCAAAACTCAGCACAACGAATTACCTCTGTGCGCAATCTGGCACAGTTATGTAGAGATCAAAGTTCGAATCCCCTTGGCCAGGCGTACGGTGTCATGGACAATTCCTCCAAATTAATGAATTACAATCTCATACTATGATCCTCCAGCGACAACCCTCCTCACCCTTTCATCACCTCTTTCACTTTGGTCTCGAAATAGGCCGATCATACCTTGTAGTAGAAAAAATGTGTTCTTGAGTTGACTAATGAGTTACTAATTAATGAATTAAATAATATTCCTCCCTCTCTTGATTAGCTAGTTAAACTAATCTCAACTAGTTCATTAAGATAAACGAGAACAGCTCCACTATCATCTATTAACTCCTCCAAACACGCCACTAAGTCCAACTCAAGTCAACCATGCGATAGAGTCAACCATGCGAGATGCCATCAAACCCTAGGAACCACGTGATTCCTTGTGTCAGTTGCATGAGCCACCTCCATGACTCAAACTGAAGTGCGCCAAGAGAGTAAACTGCTGTTTATAGTCAAAATATTATTAAGGGTAAATAATATTTGACTTCCATATTTTTAGGAGAACAGTCTAAAAATAGCCTGGGTCCTAAAAATTAGGGTCTCATCTATTTTTACCGACATGTCGCATACTCCAAGAATCTCCAAGTAGAATTCCCAAATTATGCTCCGTATGTCTAAAAATAGACACAGTCTAAAAATAGACTTTGCGCCAGAATTTGCCTGCGGGCCCACTTAGTGAAGGCGACTTCATTTCACTAAGCTCCATCATCTTGCTGCATTCTCAACACTCCCTCTCAGCAAGATATGGATTATCTGCAATCCCTATCCTGCCTCTGTGGAATTTGAACATGCTCCTGGTGAGCGCCTTCGTCAGGATGTCGGCATCCTGATCCTCCGTGGGAACATATGAAAGCATCATGATTCTCCACTGAACACAATCTCTGATATGATGGTACTTGATGTCGATGTGTTTGGATCTATCATGAAATACTGGATTAGCCGAGAGTTTAATGCAACTCTGGTTATCACAGTAAATCACTGTAGGCTCCCAAACCAGCTGAACAAACTGCGAGGATCTTCCTCATCCAAATAGCCTCGCATGCAGCCAAACTTCTTGCCATGCCTAGAGCCTCACCGCCTCAGATTGAGTGCTACGAATCTCTTGCTTCCTGTTGTGGAAAGCTGTTGTCGACCCAGTGCGAAAACTCCTCCAGTTACCTTGCTCTTCCGGGTCAGTTGGACTCTGCCCAATACGCATCGGTGAAGCCGAAAGCTTCACTCCCATCCTCACAATACGTACACCATAGACCATACGTGTGCCTCTAATATAGCGCAATACATGCTTGCCTGCCTTCCAAAAGAGCTTGGTAGGCTTAACCATAGCTTGCGAAAGCTGGTTAACTGCATAGCATATATCGGGTCGTGTATTGACCGGATACATAAGCGACCCCACCAACTGTCGATAGACAGTGGCATCCACTACCTCCGCTGAAGTAGCATCCTCCTTCCTCCAACCACCAGGAAGAGGAGTGTTAACAGGCTTGCAGCCTTGCATGTTGAACCTCTCCAGAATCTCCCGGGCATACTTGTCCTGAGAAACAAACAGTCCTCCGCTGCGCTGCCAAATCTCCAATCCCAGGAAATAATGAAGGATGCCCAAGTCCTTCATCTCAAACTCTCGTGCAAGATCCTCCTTGCATGAAAGTATCAACTGCTCATCGCCAGTCAAAATCAGATCATCTGCATACAGTACGATGATCAACAGCTTCCCCTCCACCACAATCTAGTACAGGTTTGGATCTGCCTCACTCTTGGAGAATCCAAGCCCGGTGAAGTAGCTGTCTATCCGAGTGTACCAAGCACGAGGTGCTTGCTTCAGCCCGTACAGTGCTCTCTTGAGTCGGCACACATGCGACTCACTGCTGAAGATCTCAAAACCTTGAGGCTGCTCTATGTACACCTCCTCCTCAATAACTCCATTGAGGAACGCAGTCTTCACATCCATCTGATGAATGTGCCACCCCATCTGCGCTGAGAGAGCAAGGATCGTCCGTATGGAAGAGTACCTTGCGACATGTGCAAAGGTCTCCTCATAGTCAATCCCCTCGATCTGTGAAAAGCCACGGGCGACAAATCTCGCCTTGTACTTCTCCACACTCCCGTCAGCCGCCTGCTTCACCTTGTAGATCCATCGCGAACCCACCACTGATTTCCCAACCAGTCTTGGGACAATCTCCCATGCACTGTTCCTGATGATCGAATCATATTCTTCGATCATGGCATCAACCCATGCGGGTTCCTCCACGGCTTCCTCAAAAGAGGATGGCTCCGTCACAACACATTGACTCACGAGAGCCATGTATCCAGTGTACCGATCCGGTGACTGTCTCTGTCTGCGCTGTGTTGTAGGTGGTCCTACAACCTTCTCTGCATCCCGAGCCAGTCGCTCAGCTTCTGTAGTGCGCATGCGCCCTCTGATGGTTGGCGCTGCCTGGGTGGTTTCTTCCACCTCCTGAACCTCCTCTTGTGGCTGATCCACATCAGGAAGCTCCTCCTTAGGAACTAACAGCTCCTCATCTGCATGCAAGTGTAGCTCCCTCTCAAGCGAACACTGCATGGCTTTCTCCTCCTGAAATTTTATATCCCGTCGCACAACAGTCTTGCGACTGTCTGGCACATACACCCGATAGTTATGAGGTGTATTAGTGTACCCCACAAATATTCCAACCTCAGCAGTTGGATCCAGCTTCCTTCTTGCATCCTTCGTCACATGCATGTAGACAGGAGAACCAAAAATCCGCAAATGGAAAATATCAGGCCTCTTGCCAGAATAAGCCTCCTCCGGTGTACTCATGCCAAGAACCTTGTGAGGACAGCGGTTCTGTACATACACTGCTGTATTGCATGCCTCAGCCCACAAGTGAAGGGGTAGGCCCTGATCATGCAACATCGCCCGTGCAGCACCCACGATCGTTCTGTTCTTCCGCTCAGCCACCCCATTCTGCTGTGGGTTATGGGGTGTGATGAGCTCTCTCCGAATCCCTTCTACGCTGCAGAACTCCTTGAATTCAGCCGAGATGAATTCACCAGCGTTATCACTCCTTAGAGCAATCACCTTCTTCCCCGACTCCTTCTCGACCAGTGCTTTAAACTCACAGAACTTCGCGAATGTATCGCTCTTCTTCTGCATGAAGAAGATCCAGCACTTTCGAGAGAAATTATCAACAAAGATCACATAATACTTGTGCTTTGCTGTCGAAGCAACTGAGAAAGGACCACACACGTCTGTGTGAACTCTCTCAAGGATCGTCGTGGCGCGATTATCCTTCTCGTGAAAGGTGGCTTTCACATACTTCCCTAAAGTACACCCCTTGCACTGATCTGACTGCGCAAGGGTGCCCTTAGGAAGTCCAGTAGAAATCTGCTGCAGAATATTCAAAGCTCCATGGTGAAGATGGCCCAATCTCCTGTGCCATAGTTCGCCCTCATCATCTCGGCTCACCACATCTCCAGCCTTGCATGCCATAGCTGCGCAGTCATCTACCTGCAACTGATAAAGGTTCTAAGTTCGAACCCCTATCTTCCGGGTCTCTCCAGTAGTCTTACTGCGCAGGAAGGCTTTTCCTTCGCTGAAGACCACATCATACCCCTTATCCTCCAACATCGCCACAGAAATCAGGTTCTTCTTCAATCTAGGTACATGCATGACATCCTTCAGTACAAAGGGTTTACCAGACTCCCTCTGAAAGGATACGGTACCGATACCAGTCGCACTGTAGCTACCGTCATCGCCCATCTCGATGTGCATACCCAAATCCTTGTCCTCCAGATCTGAGAACAACTCCCGATCTCCCGTCATATGAAATGACGCACCGCTGTCCAAGAACCACACCGATCCCATCACACTTGAAACCAAGCATGTAATCAGTGAAAAGTCAAGCTCGAACTGTGAAGCCAAAGCTTCTCCATCTGCAGATCTTCCCGCTTGCTTGTTCTTCTTCTTCTTTGGACAATTGGTAGCATAATGTTCGTGATCATGGCAGTGAAAACACTTCACTTTCGCCATATCCTACTTCTTGCCCTTTGCACCGGAATGAGAAGGTTTCTTACCCTTCCCCTTCTTTGCTTTGGCCACCAAAGCGCAATTTTCTTCATCAGCTCCCTTTGATGAAGATCCATCTCGAGTAGTCCTCCTTATCTCCTCCTGCATGAGATCCGCCCAAAGGCGCTCCCATCTCGGCAGCTTCTCCCGACCATTGACACTATCTTGATATGAGTGCCAAGCCTTCGGAAGACCAAGGAGAGCCAGGTCGACCATGTCCTCGTCTTCGTCGACGATGGCTTCCACCGCCCCCGCTCATCTGCGTGAGTGAACTTGACGAGTATTTGGCGTCTTTGTCGCCCCTTCAACATCTTCGTGTTCTTGAGCTTCTCTTTGTCTTTGGCTTGACTTCTTTTTAGTCGCTCTTACTGCGGAATAGATCCTCAGCTTTCCCACATTAAATATGGAGTAGCCTTTCCATGCGAGCTGGATACAATATGATCAGTGACGCCCTCCAACGGAAGTTAACGACATTTCGCCATCTTCTTTTGCCGCGCACTTCAGCAGGATCGGTGAGCTTTTGGACATCCGTATCTACGAACTCCTTAGGACCATTGTCTTCTAATACTTCTTCATACGGATGTTATTTTATTTATAATTCGAGCACTTAACCTTCGAGCATATTCGAGGTAACGAGCCGTTGAAAGACATTTTCGCCCCGGCACCAAGAACACAAATCTACAAATTCGAATTTCACCACTAGCTGATAACTCAATCGCGTCTGATCTACACTTGAGAACAAATTATTTCCAAATCATAGATTGACATTTAACGAGGGGCTTTTACCCGGACTGCTTTCTGCCGAAAGATGAATCCGGAGGCTTCTGGCCGTGTACGGACTCGTCGAGGAAATAGTTTACCGTCACCGTAATGAAGATTGACAACCCACAGTTAATCTTGCTCCAATACGTGAAATTAATTTGAATAAATCACTTGTTCAATGAATATTAACAGTACACATGATTTGGTGCATGCATAACACATAATCTCATCACAATTAATTGTCACATGCGGAAATAATAGAAGCAATCACACATTAACACAGTATGTATGGGGAAAGCTTATAGCTGAAAACCCCGCAGCTATTGTGTATATTATAATGGAAAAATCAAGTAACAAACTCAGTACAATACTCCTCACAAGTACTCGGTACTTTCTCATAAAGTTACCCACAATCTAGCTCAGTTTTGAACAGGTTACTGGTTCAAAACTCACCGCCAATTGCCTTGCCTCTATTGCGCAATCCAGGCCTGTCTATATAGAGATCCAAGGTTCGAATCTCCTTGGCTTGACTGCGCAATTGTCATGGACAAATCCTTCAAGTGTGGTGCAAATCTCATTTTTAATTGATCCTCTGGTGATAGCTATACTCACCCTTTCATCTGCCTCTTTCACGGTCTCCTTTGAGCCGAAGTCATGCTTGTAGTGGTGATGTGTTCTTGAGTTGACTAATGAGTTACTAATTAATGAATTAAATAATATTTAATTCACTCCACTCATAACTAATTGATTAGCTAGTTAAACTAATCTCAACTAGTTCAACTAAGATAAACAGAACACAACTACACTATCTGTCTCATTAACTCCTCCAAAACTTCTGCCACTAAAGTCCAACTCAAGTCAACCATGCAAGATGCCATCAAACCCTAGGAACCACGTGATTCCTCTGTCAGTTGCATGAGCCACCTCCATGACTCGAACTGAAGTGCTCCAAGAGAGTAAACTGCTGTTTATAGTCAAAATATTTTGAAGGGTAAATAATATTTGACTTCCATATTTTTAGGAGAGGCAGTCTAAAAATAGCCTATGACCTAAAAATATGAGTCTCATCTATTTTTACCAACATGTCGCATGATTCAAGAATCTCCAACTGGAATCCCCGAATCATGCTCCATATGTCTAAAAATAGACATAGTCTAAAAATAGACTTTGGGCCAGAATTTGCCTGCGGGCCCACTTAGTGAAGGCGACTTCATTTCACTAAGATCCATCATCTTGCTGCATTCTCAAGAAAAAATACAACACAGGTCACATTTCAGGGCTTGAGAAGTGCGAGCTAGCCATGCGGATGGGTAGGGGTCTCCCAGAGAGCCCCGAGGACTTAATCTAAAAATCTAAACCGTCGAAATTGAAGAGTAGGGTTAGGAAACTTACCTACCACTGATAGATCCTAATTCCAATAGTTGGTTTGTACGCTATGATCGCCACAATATTTAGGGCCTTCTCCTCCTCTCAAAATTCACCATAGCTCACTTAGAAAATGAATTAAATTGGAAAGAAATCTCCCTATTAAAGGAAAAACCCTAAATGTTCCTTTTACAATTGCGACTAAACCATAGCTTGGTTTGATGAACCGTCAAAACCATTGGAAATATCTCACTGAGCACTATAGCAGGTCTTATTTTTTTTCATAATTTGACACTTGACGAGGAAGCCATTTTTTCAAAAAGGGTCACTTTTTCGCCTCTTAAAAAAAAAAATTATTCACATGCACCGCTTCTACTTAGGGCACTAATTTACCTACATACTTGTCAACTTCTGTGTTGATTTTTGACATCAGTAACTATATTTTTCTCATGTTTTTTATGGTCACTACTGGGCCTATTCTGTGTGGAAGCATCATCAAGTCACCCTTTTTCAGAGCATACAAGTTGAGTCATTATCACATTCATGGAGTTTGTCTCGAGTCCCATTGCCTTCTGTTACAATATTCCATCCATTTTTTCCTTTTATCCCTCTTGTGTTGCCCATTTTGGCCTCTAGTCATACAATCCCCCATCCCCTCCTGAGTCAATTCAGTCGCTACCAGGTCATCCATGATTTTTATGCTCTAACAAGGGAAGTAATACATCTGCTACTCAGTATCCCCTATTGCATCATCATCCCTGGTGTCATTCCATCAGTCACTTTACTATGATCCGTCGTGCCTTATTTGAAGAATCATCATTGCCTCACCTATGGCAGACCTCCTTTTATCGACATCAGCACATTCATTCCAAAAGACAGGTCTAGAGGGAGGTGTACCTTGGTTACAACTTCTACTCTTGTTCAGTGCCTCGAACCAAGCAAAGTGAATCATCATTTCCCTTTGACTTGGTTATTTATCATTCATTCGGCCCCATCTCATTATTGCATGATTGAGATTCGTATACTTCATGGTTAGGCGATCCAACAGATTGTACTAGTGATTCTCGAGTGCCTGTGATATACTTCATACCTCATGAGGGGGTGGCCCTTCAGGTAGCCCCCCACATACTGAAAGGAGCTCAGATTATGCTACGACCTCAAATTCAGCTCCGCAGATTTGATGGATTCACTTTCAGGTGCTTGGAGCACCCACAACATGCATGTCTCATTCAAATGATCCATTCAGATTTTCAGATCTTTTTCCTTTTTAGCATGGCTTCTTTGGTTGTTATTATGTCTCATGTACACAAATATTATTGTATTCAATCCTGACTCATGTTTCTCCAAATGCATTATGTATGTGGGATCCAATATATTTTGACTATCCCATTTGATGCCAACATGCCATGTACCATTTATCAAGTACTTTCTTTCTCAGTCTAATATTGTTGAGCCCATTATCATTCATTGTAATTTTTCATCTCGGTGGGCATAGGTATGCCTCCCCCGCCCCATTGAGAACAGGTACCCCAACATTAAAGGAAACTTATCATTTGTAGGTCTTGCCCCCTCAATCATTGTCCTCTCTTTCTTTGCTCCGTCTATGTATCTCTCTCTCTCTCTCACTCCCCTTTGTTGTCTAGTGATTCTGTTCTTACAGTGTACTTTGGTAGTACGATTTTCTCCTAACGCTCGCACATTGGGGGGCAATATCTTATCACCAAAATTTGGTCATCTAACCATTTACAGTTATATTGGTCGAAGTACACTGTGTAAGACCAATTTTACCATTGTAAAATTTCTTTCACTATAAGAAATAATTTAATAAACCATATTTTATTAAGTTATTTCTGATTTAAACAAAAAACCTTGTGAGGTATAATTAAATAAATCCCGATTATTTAATTTTCCTTTAGGAATAATTAATTAAACCACTGTTTAAATAATATTCCTGGTCATATTTAACCCAATTATGAAAAATAATTAGACAAATCATTATTTTTCTTATTTTTATCTAGGAATAATTAATTAAATCATTATTTAGTTATTATTCATTGTTAAATTTGACTAAATCACCTAGGAATAATTAAACAAATAATTATTTGTTTATTATTGTTTAACCACATTCTTGAAATGATAAATAAAGCATTTAGTTGTTTATTATGTCCAAATAAAGGTATTTAACCAATTCAAATGCATTTTCCCTCCAACAAAATAGAATAAAATATTCCAAGCGGTTAGGTCTAGATCTTGGTTAATAATATTTTATTATTTACCATTATTGAGGATATTAACTCAATGTTTTGTTATAAATAGGAGGCTTTTCCATCCATTCTTCACTTTTATCACTTTAATTTTCATGCTTTGATCATTCTCATTGTTCCTACTATTTTCTTTTGCCCTTGAGCTCCCATAGAGTTCAATACATTTTTGGTTTTTTGCACCCTTGAGAGAGAAACTTCTCGAACTAAAGAGTTGAGGACAACCAAGAACCCATCCCATTGAAATGGAATGATAACACTTATCTGTTCCCTTCACCAGGTGTTATAATATATGAAAAATTCTTTAAATATTGTCTTTTTTGTTGGATGTATGGAGTAATTACTATTTCTTTTCATTGTTTAACTGCTTTTACTGCATAGATATGTTTTTTTGCAGCATTTGTTCTAACTATCGATTGTAGGTCTAAAGAGTTAAACAACCATTTATGTTGTTAGGGTTTTTTTTCACACACAGCTAAAGTGAGTTCTTTTTATAAACTTTTGTTAATAATTTACACTTACGCTTCTTATCTAAACATTGAGTAAAGCCATGATACAATTGAGCCTTGGAAAACACCTAGAGTAAGGCTAGATTATGATTAGGAGGGTCGATATGGAAAATGTGTATTATATATTACACAAAATAATGTTCATTTATGATTCCTCTAGGATCATAATCATAAAGGGTAAATGAGTAAAACCAAACATGCTGGATTTTTTTAGCCTCCAAAGCTAATTAGGAATTTCGACCAGATTTTATTCTAATGTTTGCTCATTTTCCAAGATTGACCATTTAGGGAAGTTTGATTGGCTACCTCTCTTAAAGAAATAATCTTTGGAATATATCTAGGAAGAAGAAGAGGGTAATCTTCACTTCCATATACTCTGATATATGCAAATAATTATTCCGCAAACCAATTTCCTATTCTTCTAAGGCCTCCTTAAGTACTTGACTAACCCTAGGAGGGTTTTTTCCAAACAGAATCTCATGGAAAAGGAACACAACATAATTACAAATATGATAAAAATGGAATTTGAAGTTACTTTCCCACAAAATAGGGGCATAATTTTGAATAGGTAGTTGTTGATCAAGTGGCTAAATCCACTTCATCAAAGGAAACAGAACAAAAACAATTATAATGCCCATAATATAGGCTGAAATGCAAAATAATTTCTCATGTCCTGGAGGTTATCAAAAGGATAACTTTAGGGAATCTATTAAATTTTGAGAAAGAATATTAGCCTAATTGAATCGCTTTTAATCATTCAATAAAATGTGTATTAAAGCCATCCATTGCAACTTGCAAAGGCTAAGTGTATTTCTCTCCATATAATCGAGACAAAATTTTAATGAGGAACCTAACAGTGGGTCTTGTGAAAATGGCAACAAGATACTCTTTTTGATGTTGGAGCATCGGAGCACCTTAATTAAAATTCAAATTCAATGCTGTGAAAGATGAAACATGGATAACCATTCGTAAATGGGGGGAAATTTCATGAAACAGAGCTGAAATAATGGAAGCGATAAGTCTCTAGAAGACATGATTGATTGTAATTATCTGCCATGTAATCAAACAGATGGATTTAGGGGTTTAGCTGAGCGATTGTGGGAGAAGAACTCGTGGATCATAGATGATCCACTCGCTTGTAATTTCTTTATAAATGTGAGTCTGTATTGTATGTGAGGGAAGAAGAGCATGATATAGCATGTGGGCGAAATTTGTGATTCATGCCTCAGTGGCCTTAGCTTGAATTTGAGCTTGAACAATAACTAAAATTGTGTATTTTTAAGTATCTAGGATAATATGGAACTTACAGTATTTGTGTGTTGTTCTATTTCAAATTCTAGATATATTTGTGTGCTATTTTTGTAAACTAATAGACTATGTGTGTAAGTGATAGGATGAATTTCCTATAAACTTCACATAGAACAAATCTATGGCAGAGACAAAAGAATGAAGAGATGAAGAAGAGCCATGTGAAGGATGAGTGGACGGTTATGATTAAATCGCAGATGTGAAGGTTAAAGATGAATGGATGATATCACATTGCAAGATAAGTTGGTAAAGTTGCGGTGCGATGAAGGGTGAGTATTGAAGACTGTTAGATATGGCGCAGATCAACGGTGGAGGTTAAATAAAAAATAGAGCGATATAGCACATCGCATGATTTATGGTTTAACTATTATTGTATAGAGTTAAACATGCGGGTGATGATTTGCAATAAGACGGAGAAGTTGTGATGTTGTGATGCGACATCTTAATCGCAACTTCGCATCTGCAAAATTATATGTTTTTTGTTTAAGCTAATTGTGAAGTTTGTTGATATGAGATGCAGCATGAGTGGTCACCATATTGTGGGACCCTAAAACCAGAGTTCCGCGTGTATGTATGTTGTTTTAGTATATGTTATATTGGTTTTTAAAGCGACCGATGTTTGATTACTTCCATATGTATGTTTTATAAACTCCAATATTGTAATCCGATGCAAGTCAAGGGAATTTATGTGGGCCATAGCCCATAGGTCCACGGTGTTATGTTAAATTGCAGCTTCGTGCTACATAACTTTTGTTGACTTAAGTTTCCACCCTTCTCTATTTTCTCGTAACCAATGTTTAAAAAATTTATCATAATTGCTTTCATAGTCACTTGAATAATGTGTTATTGAAATTATCCAGAAAGTGAGCAGTTAAGAAAACTTCGAGAGGACTAAGATCATAAAATTTTGGAAGTATTTCTAGTTTCCAAGAGGTTATAACATTTTAATTAGAGTATACTATAGTGCAGGTACAGATATGCACATTTACCATAACCCATTCAATTATGTCATAGTAACGAATTTTTTTGGCTCTAACAGTGAATCTGTGCAGTTCTGTACCTCTAATTTTTTCAAACTGAGAGTTTTTCTCTATGGTCAAAGTTTCTGAATTTAACCAACTTCTATTCTTAAATAAATTATTATTCCCACTTCATCATATTTGCCATCTGAGTTTTGAAGGTGGTGTCAGAAATCATAGTTTTTTTTTAGATTTTAATATTTTGGTTCCAGGTTTTGTGATCCCTTTAGTAATTCCTTAATACATTGTATCGTGTGATTTTCCATGGTATAATTACCTTTCTTACCCATCTCATGTCCTAAAAACAATTAAAAATAGTTGAGCTTTCTATAATGATATCAAATTTACGAATGGAATTCTCTATCAAACTACATGTTTACCAAAAAATATAAGCCTTAGAATGAATTTGACCTTGCTTCTTTGTAATGACTAAGAAGTTTCAGACAAGCACTATAAGTAGGGTATGAAGAACACATTGTAAAATAGAAAGCAAAAAAGAGGCAAGTTGCTAAAAAAAAATTAAACCATCGGGACGAGCAACAATAAATTCCCATGAAAGGTGTTATTTTTTCATTAAAGTGATGAGACATTTCTACTTCTTTCATGCAAAAATGAAGGTGAGTTTGGATGTTCCGAGGTTGGGGAAGGTTTATTCAAACATAAGAAATTAAAATTTGTGAATTGATTTAAAAAAAAAAAGAACAAATGAAAACTAAAAGATAATGATCATTGTGATTTAAACCAATAAATGAAATATTTTATTTGTAGTTGCGACGAAATCCAGTTGGGTAGTTGGAAGTCGGAATGATATTAGATATCACTTTGTGGCATGGATGACCCCAACCTTCACATATAGTGTATTCAGAGTAATATGGATGTCAGGAGTGAGGATTTAGTGGTCGGGATTCAGGGTAAAACACACGTTAGGAGTAAGATGGACATCGAGAGTCGGGGGTTAGGAGTCATGAGACGAGTGCCAAGAAAGTTGTCTTAATATGTTCAAGTATGAAGCCCGACGCCTGTATACTTGGAAGTTAGAAGCTTAGGTACAAGAGTTCTGTTTTTACAAAATACATAGGAGCGACCTCAATTTTTATATTTTATAATTTGTTTTTTACTTTTTATGTTATAATTTTTTTTAGGTTTTTTGGAAAAAAAAAATTATTTACAAAAAAAGGGGGTTCTTTTTTAATAAGAAATTATTTTATATAGGGACATTTTTTTTCTTTCTTTTATACAAATAATAATGAAAGGGCGTTTTTTCTAGTTGTAGCAAAAACATTGTACAATGTCACATTGTGAGAAATATTTTCTCAATAAGATAATCAACCATGTTCGAATGTCCCATTCTGACAAATATTGTCTTTATATGGAAATCCATCATGCTCAACCATGGTCAGGCATGTTCAAACGTCGTATTATGACAAATATTGTCTCAATATGTAAATGAACCATGGTTAACAATGGTGAACCATGTTTATTTAAGGGTTTATAATGTTTATCTCAGGGTTTATATACCTTGGCTTTATAAAATAAAATTCTTGGGTTTAATATTGTCCCCTTGGGTTTAATCAAGGGATTCATATTCGTAGTATATATTAATCCTAGTGTTTAATATAAATCTCTTGGGTTTATAATCATGGTCAACAATATTTTATGATGGTTGAATGTCACATTGCAACAAATATTGTCAGAATATGAAAATCAACCATGGTCAACCATGGTCCAACGTTGCATTGTGACAAATCTTATTCTTATATGAAAAACAACCATGGTAAACCATGCTCAACCATGTTCATTTTGGAGTTAATAATATTGATCTTTGGGTTTGTGTACCTTTGGTTTATAGCATTTATCCCTTGAGTTTAATGTCTTTCCCATAGTTTTATAATTCCTTCGATTTTAGTATTAATCCCTTGGGTCTATTATTTCCTTGGGTTTATAATATGAATCCATTTAGTTTATTAATATAAGGTTACATATTCCTAGGGTATAATCAGATTCATACATTATATAATATTTATCTTTGGGTTTAATATAAATCCCTTGAGTTTATAATCATGTTCAACCATGGTTCAACATCGCATTCTGAGAAACATTTTCTCAATATGAAAATCAACCATGGTCTGATGTGGCATTGTGAAAAATATTTCCTCCATATGAAAATCAACCATGGTCAACCTTGGTTGAACGTCACATTATGACAAAGATTGACTCGATATAAAAATTAACCATGGTTCATCATGGTAAACCATGATTATTTTAGGGTTTATATTATTATTATTATTATTATTATTATTATTATTATTATTATTATCTGATTTTAAGGTTACAACCAAGTGAGACACCAAATTGGTGTATGACACCCCCTTGTTTGTGAGACAAGGGACCCGCGTCCCCACAACGATTTGATTCCTAACTCTACGAAGGCACAATATTGATCTTATATACATTGGGGTTGTAGTATTAATCCCTTGGGTTTATAATATCAATCCCTTGGGTTTATTAATATAAAGGTTCATATTCCTAGGATATAATATTATTCATATGATTTATAATATTAATCATTGGGTTTGATATAAAACCTTTTCATTAAATTAATTGTCAAAAAATAATAGAAATTATATAAAAAAATATTAAAATTATTGAATAAATAATAATAATAATAAATTAACAATAAAGTGAAAAATTAATTAATTAATTTTTATTTATTATTAATTATATTAAGTTTAATGAAGAATATTATTAAATAAAAATATTAATTAATAATTAATCTATATCTATGAATACTAACATTAATATTGTATATAAAAAAATTTTGGTGAAAATCACATGTAAGAAAATTTTTGCTGACGCGTTTCGAACCAACTAGTGTGGTTCATCATTAGGACAAGATGAGAAATCTGATCAATAAACCTAATTAAACAGATAAGAAAAGCTCCAACTAGCAGCTGTAAAATAACGACTAGTTTGGCTAGAATAAGAAATTAAATTAAATTTCATCCTATAGTATTATATTTTAATCAAATTTTATTATATTTTTTAATTTTAATTTTTAATATTTGCATGCTAGTTCTCATCATTTCCTGGCTTAGAAGCTTGGTGTTCTCACTACCCTAGTCACCAGAACCTTTAGAATCTCAGATGATCACCACTTTGAGGTTGAAAAATCTCATCTCTTTAATGTTTTCAGTAAGAACGGTTATAGCAGGGTTCAATTTCTTAGAGCTTTTCAAAAAGCTGAAAAAGGTCCTAAGGTTAAGAAAAATCCTTGTGATCGTATATCTGGAGTTCACCTTCCGTTTATCCAAGGTAGTACTAATAATATCACTAATATCTTGAAGAAACATAATGTTTCCTCAACCTTCAAGCCCCTGCGCACCATTCGGAGTTCACTTAGATCGGTTAAGGACCCGATTTTCCCTAAGGATAGTAAGGGTGTTTACTTGATTCCGTGTTCTCGTGGGACGCCTTACATCGGTGAAACTAGTCGATCAATTTATCAAAGAATTCATGAACATATAGCTGACCTTAGACAAGTAGATCTCGGTCATCTGCTTTAGCAGAGCATGCTCAAAAGACAAATCATCACATTTGTATTGAAAATGTTGAAGTTATTGCGAGGATTGACCATTTCCACCACTGCAAGTTGAGGGAAGCCTTGGAAATTGAAAAGAGGTCAGTTAACCTTAACAGGGATGATGGGTGGAGTGTTAATAGATGTTGGATTCCTGCCTTTCACTCTTTTTTTTTTTTTGTTTTTTTTTTAATGCTCCCTCTTGTCGTTCCCTCACCCCCACTCCCTGTTTCTTTCTCCTTGTCTATTCCTTTTCGTTTATTATTATGGTTATTATCATTATGATTTTTCTTATTAGTATCATCCTTATTATATTATGAATTAAAATAGTAAATTTACCTATTGAATAGATTAAATAAGAAATTTATTTATTTATTATTTATTTATTTATTTATTATTTTATTTTTTATAACACATAATTCAAAGTATTTAAATAATAAAAATTATATTAAAAAATATTAATATCAAATCTATTAAAAAACATTAATATTAAGTTATATTTAAATTAAAAATTAAAATTAGAAAATATAATTAAATTTGATTAAACTAGAATATTATAGGATAAAATTTAATTCTATTTCTTATTCTAGTCAAACTAGCCTTATTTTACAGCGGCTAGAAGCTTTCTTTATCTATTTAATTAGGTTTATTAATCAGATTTCTCATCTTGTCTTGATGATGAACCATACTAGCTAGTTCGAAAAGCGTCGGCAAAAATTTTCTTATATGTGATTTTCACTGAAAAAAATTTATACAAAATTTATGGATCACAACCATACTAGCTGGTTCGAAACACATCGACAAAAATTTTCTTACATGTGATTTTCACCAAAACAAATTTATACACAATTTATGGATCATAGAACCCAAATTCCTAATATTAATATTATAGTTAATATTACATCTATATCATTAATACCTATTAATATTTTCAACCAAATTTACTAATGTGATTTCGCATATGATTGATATATCCTATCTACTTATATCAACCTCATTTATTAATTAAATGTGACTCTTGTAGCGATTAAAAGGGAAAATGTAAAACGTTCGAGAGCAATTTCAAAATCCATTTGCACGACTCAATCATGCCACATCTCCTCCAAATAACATAATAAGTTATTTCAATTTTTAAAATTAATGTTATATATTATAATATATTAATAATTTAACTTTAAGCATCTCCTAAGCATAATAGGTTATTTCAATTTTTTAAATTAATGCTATATATTATAATATATTAATAATTTAATTTTAATCATCTCCTCGAAATGGCATAATACGTTATTTCAAATTTTCAAATTAATATATTTTAATAGTTTAATTTTAAGGTTGTAGTTAAGTTAGTTACTAAATTAGTATATATGATTTTTTATTTATGAGTTGAAGAATTTTATGATGTATTTAAACATGTAAGTTTTGTTTAATTAAATATACATATAAATGGAACAATTTATTATATTTCAGTATATAATGGAAGTAAATTTCACAAATATTTTGAAATCTCTTTAAGATTCGAAAGCTTTATTGTGAACCATTGTCATAGAGAAATAGGATACATTAGCATCATAACTATATAGATTAATTTTAGATATGAATTTATCAAGCTTTTAGAGGGATCAAATTTCTTACCAAAATTTTGTAAAATGTAAAACTAAAAAAAATGCACCTCTAAAAAATTCATCCTTTTCTACACTTCTAGATCTATCCTTGATTAAAATTATATATAAACATTAAGTGTTTTCTATTGTTGCTATCTTCAATAGTAAGAAAGAATGATATTCTCTTCATTTAAATTTAAATCCTACTTAGAATATTTCTTTTATAATTAATATTATTCATACATTTTTTATATAATTTACGTTACTTTTTATTTGGAATTTTTGTTTTTTATTTAAAAAATATTTCAATTTTATTTTAAAATAAATATGTGGAAATTTAGACACATATTAACCCAATCAATTTTTTTTTAGTGGAAAAATACTTCTAGTTTATATTGAGTACCACTATGAAAACTTTGATAATTCCAGAAATATTACATCTTAAGTACATCTCATAAAGTAAACAGTTAAACATTAGAAAAACCAACATGATAACAGAATGCCATGACAACCCCTGTTTCTTGAAAGTGATAACCAATATTAGTCTTTCTTACATAACTAATAATCAAAACTTTTTGATGTCAACACATTCCATAACTTTCACGACTTCGGGGCATCTTGATGTCGTGATTCATTTCATAGTATTATCATGGGTCCTTACGGAAGTAGGAACCAACACAGTCAGAGTCATTAACTAGGAAAGACTAAAAAAGACAAAAAAGTACAAGACAACCTGTTTAAAAAAAAATTAAACTATGCCTTTTTCCCCTCTTCCAGCCGCATCAGACAACTCATAATGCATCTCTCCAAATACTCCATGCAAATTTTTTTTTGGATAACCTATTAGCGTGTGTGTTTTTCTCCCTATAGATGTGCTTGAAATGAATAGTGGAGAAGGATAATCTAATTTCTCTTATTCTATCCAACCATGCAGTTAGATACCCAAAATTCAATAAAGTCCCCTTATTGAGATGATCCAGTAAGATCTTAGAGTCACCAAAATGCAACAAGTCGTCCCGTGAAACAAAAAGGCGCTTGAACAGTGAAACTAAAGGGTGCTTAAACAATGATACTTCAATATCAAATTATGATGGAAATTTAATTAGGGACCAAATCGTGTTAAATATCAAATCATAAACAAAAATAGTGTAAAAATATATTTTTAGACTTAAAAGTTAAAAGAGAGAAAAGTTTTGAGATGTGTAATTAAACATGTTAGTTTTTTTTAATATATTTCAAAGTATGGTGAATCTGTAAATTTTTGAACTAATCCTATAGATTAAGAGATTTTTTTTTTAAGAAGATTTAATGTCATGCTCAACATTTAAAGTGGACTTTCCACCTATTATCATTTGGAACTAAATGGTCAAAAACTAGGACTTTGTATTTTTTTTTTATAGAAGAAATATTTATAATTAGTTGTTGTTAAATGATAATATTAAAAATAAATTAGTCAAACAAAATAAAGGAACAAGGGGAAGAAAATCATAAGGGATTATTACCACTATATTAGGATTAAGTAATTAGATATTGAATGTAGGGATTTATAGCGTAAGTTTCGTAGATCAAGAACCAAAGGTTCTCGCTCACAAACAGATCACAAATCAGTACATCAGTATAATCACGTGGTTAAAACCCTCAAAAACGGAAAGAGTTCACTCCCTGAGCCAACGCGGCCACTTCAGGGAATTTATTAATATAAAAAGAAAAGTTACATATGTTTCTCTCATAAACGATTACCGAACAAATGACCCTCCATGCTCTTTAAATAGAGATCATGAACCAATCGGGTGTTAAGCCACTGATCAAGTGTCGTTGATATCGAGGTGAGAGATAACCATCAGATCACTACAAATCGTGACTGTATTATAAGTCACAAATGTACATGGTAAAGAAACACATTTTACCTAACTTTACACTAGACTAAGTTATTCTTAACTATTTCCTATGTATTGGAATATGTGAAAGTCAAATCAAGATAATTAAAAAATAAAGGGAATGTCAATAAATAATATTATTAAAAGAAATGTTTAAGCCTCAATAATATTTATTAATTTCACCTAAATAATTAATTAAGGGTTGAGAATTAAGAGGAATATCACTGATAACAAAAAGGTTCAAATTAATAGTAAGAATCAAGTTAAGAGATTTAAACAAATTAATTAATTAAAGGGATGTATATTAAAAGGAAATTGACGTTAATACAAATAATAATAAAGAGGACAAGGGAGATTTAGATAGCATTAATTAGCAAGTGAGAAAATATATATTGCCAAATAACCAAAACTTAATTTTTTTTATGGTTGATAAGCTAAATAAAGGAAATACATATAAAAACTAAAAATTAAAAGTTAAAATATTTATTATTGGATTAAAAATAATAATAATAATAATTAAAAAAAATAAAGAATTGTTAATTAATTTTAACAATGATTAAAGGAAAGGAAAAGGAAGCAAAATAAGGTAAGGAGAGATAAAGAAAAGAGAAGAGAAGAAAAGAGTAAAGAAACAAGGAATAAGAAGTGGAGCTATAACTAATGAGTCAAATAGTGTTAAGAATGGTTTAATTTATAGCTATCTTTTCCATCAATCTTGTGGTCACTTTATAACACCAAGAATATATCCAACTCCCTCATCACCATTTAACCAAAAACCCAATTTACACTTCATCGCCATTTAACCATAACCCCAAGGACTCACAAACTAACTTAACCCTTAAAAGACTAGCACTGTATTTAAACAAGTTATTATGGAATTAAACAAGCTAATAACCTAATGCCGTTTGCGTGATTCGGAAAGCCAACAGTCGTTGTGGGCGCAGGGCCAGGGCTTGTCCAGCTTTTACCGTTGAAACCTCTTGAGATTAAATGAAGGATCTCGTCCTCATTGCAGAACAGACGGTCATTGCCCTCCCCATTTGCTCTTGAAGATTAGCACAGAAGGAATCCTTGAAGAAAGTGCAGTGGAGGGAGATACAAATGGAAGGAACTGGCGGGAAAAATACGGTGCCCAATCAGCAGCCCAAGGAAGCGTTCTATAAACAGATTTTTACGGCATTTTCTGGAGGTATCAACACATGGTTCCATAGTTGGAGCAGAAATGAAAACTCAGACGAAGAGGGTTTGTCAGCTATGGAGGAACGATTCAACCGGCTGCAACGCATACACCAAACCACAGGGATTCTGTTTATGGTCGGGATTGTTGCAGCGGGAGTCGTCCAGATATTCAAAACGAAACTGTAATTGAAGCAGCGTTTTTTCATTTTTTGTTTCCCAGAGAAATGTTGATATTTGTAGCGCACTTCCATGAATTTCTCCCCATGCTTTGCACTTCGTTTTCCGTAAATCAAGAGAACGGACCTGAATAAATTGTTAATGTTTAGCGGATAAATCTTTATGAGTCTCATATTACAAAGTTGTAAATACGCAATGTAGAATTACAGATCTTAGAATTAGAGTCATTTGGGATGGCATTCATGTTTCTGGGCAAATTTAATATGGTAATCTTTAGAAAATAAAATTTATGGAAATGATTAAAAGTATCTATTATTTTAATGTAAATTGCATGATTGTTTTAACCAATAACCCTAATTATTTGATGTTCCAATTGATTTTGTTAGATATTTGGTGATGATTTATAATGGTAATTTTGAGTTTTGTAATATGTATAATCTGAGGCTTTCAAAAATAGCCAAATATATTTATACATTTAATAATACATATTAAATATTAAAAATTTATTATTTTATATTTTTTAATGTATTGTATATTTATTAAAACTAATATTTATATATTATTTTAATATATATAATATAATTATTTTATTCCAAAAATAATTTAATCCATGATTAAAGTAATGTAAGCACTGTAAAAATGGAGAGATCTCCTTGTTATGACTCTTCTTCTAGTTACTGATTTCTCCTTTAAAGAGATATATATATATATATATATATATATAAATATAAATATAAGGTGGAGGCACAAGAAAATTGTAGAAATTGGGTTAGATTTTTGGAGATTATATGAGAATTTATGAAGACTATAAGTATTATTGGTTTAATGGTGATGAAAATAACTTCAGAAATTGATGCTGTGAAGGAGAGTTAAATTATTATAGATAAATAAAGATAATAATATATTTTATTATATTATTTAAAAAATTTAATAATATGAAAATAAGATTATAAAATTATATTGCATTTTATACATTAATTGATTAAAAGTTAAAGGACTTTAGTTTTATTAGTCTAGTGAACAATACTCACATTTAATGATTTTTTTTAATCTAATTTCTTGTTTATGATATAGTATTTTGTAAAATAAATATCTTATTATAACCTTACTTTTAATAAAATAACATTGTAAAAAAACATACTACAATATATTTAACATTAAAATGGTTTATTATAAAATAATTTAAATTTATTTACTCTGAATATAATTCTATACTTTATAAAGTATAATAGAATAATTTATATAATTGTCTTCTCTATTCGTCACATAACTATCTAATTTCATATAGATGAAGAGAATCTTACATAACTATCTAATTTCATATAGATGAAGAGAATCTTACATAACTATCTAATTTCATATAGATGAAGAGAATCTTATCTAATAGGATTTAAGTCAAAAATTATGAAAAAAAAATTAATAAAAGTAAAAAACAACCATTAAGAACACTTTATAAAAAAAGGAAATAAATTAAGAGAATGGAGCTCCAAGAAGACATTGAGCTAAGAAGCTAGGGTTTGATAAAAAAAATTTGCAGAGGTCGGTGTTTCGATCCACGTGCTTGCCTGGGCCAACTATGGCAGCATCGTCAAGAGGGGGAACATCAATCCCCTCCTACCGTAATGTAACCAGCGGAGATCAATCAAGTCAGCAGCAGCAAAGAAAAAATTCTCAAAGGACAGTTCGTGTTTTGGGAGCAGATTGGCAAGCAAAAATCAAAGGGCAATGCTTACCAATAGCAGTGAAGAAGCCAAGATTCATTATTCCTGCAAATAAATTGGACGAGTTCAAAAGTTATATGAAGGATCACGCATTAATCTGTAAGTTTATAGGTATTTGGCCTACAGAAAAAGATTTATTGAAATGGATACAAATAAAATGGCAGCCCAAAGGTCATATTGATCTAAAATTTGGAGGCAGGGGGTTTTTTTATAGTAGTTGTTACTAATTTTTTAGATAAAGAACGAATCTTTGAGAATTTTTTTTTCTTCTAACTTTTGGGTTTTCATGATGTTTGCTATTCAAGGTGAAAAGCTCCAAAGAAGTGGAATATTAGTCGTTCAAAGAGGAATTATGGAAATATGATTGTAGATAATTTATTAATCTAAATTATCTGAACTGAGATTAATTAATCATCCCAAAGCGTTAAAAAGGAGCTAAATGTCTCTTATCCATAAAATTGACTATTAAGATAACTCTATGCTCTATGTTCAAATGACAGGTGAAGGTGGATTTACCATACTTAAGCTTCATAGTAGTCTCTTATGAACTACAACATGTCATAGTGATAAGTTTTTATTCCATTAAGTAATTCTAGCTGCCCAACTTGGTCATAAAAATCAAGTACATCCTTCATACAGAAAAAAAAAAACATGCAGATTTCGTCATATAGAGGTCTTGAGTACTTTGGCCAAAATGTCTCATCCATTATGAAAAAACACATCTTGCATGTAATTAATAACAAATAATTTGTTCCACATCAATTACCCAATATGGATATTTTGATAAGGTCCAGCAAACATAATTCTCCACCCCTTATTCTGGAGGATCAGTTCAAGCCGAAAAAGTTCCTACTACCTCTTCTTTCTTACATGCTATTCTTTCCTATACCACAACCTTATGGCGTTTCCATTGCAACATGTGGTGAAATTTCTAGTTTTATAAAAATGCAGGACTCTTTCTTCGACAATGTGAAGAATTTTATAATCTAGACCAGGAACAATTTCTTACAGCACCAGTATGGGTGCGATTGTTTGGAATCTCAATCGATTTCTGGGACCCTGATATTTTGGAAGGCATAGGAAATTCTTTAGGAAGTTTTGTTAAAATTGCAAAGACAACTCGGCGAGGCTGGTATACTTCTTTTTCCCGAATCTGTGTTTATATGAATATCTTTGAGCCATTACCTGAAACAATTGAGTTAGAATATGAAGGAAATATTTGGCAACAACTCCTGGATTACGAGCATATCCCATTCAGATGTAGACGTTGCCATGAATATGGGCATCTTTATAAATCTTGCCCCTTAAATACAAATGACCAGCAAGAAATTACCCAAACTGTAAATCCAGAGCATAGTCGACAGAGGGAGGATGGATTTACAACTGTTACAAATAAAAAAAGAAATAATAAATCTTCAACAATGCAACAACATATCCCAATCCAAAAGACTTCAGCCAATACTACAGCAAACAGGTATGAAGTCTTGCAAGAAGAAGGTGAACCGTTACAAACAGAGGAAAGCAACGAAAACCCTATTCAGGAGGTAGCAAATCAACAAACTCAAGCTGGTAAAAGGAAAGCAATGCAGGAAAATACAGAGATAGAGGATAATACCGTAATGGAATAGACACCTATGGATGTTGAAAAAAACAAAGAGGAGCTAAGTGCGGAAGAAAGGGTTTTGAAACACTTGTTGATTAAATGGAGGAATTTTGATGACAGGTTCAATCCGATTGAACAGAAAAAATTGTATAAAGAAACTTTCGAACATTATTTGACTGCTCAAGTGCATAAGGAAGTTCAAAATATAGAACAAGATGCTAAAAATATGAACCCCCAAAAAATCACCAAGAAAAGAGGAAGAAGAACTTTGCAAGAGTCCATACAATTAGTGGGAGAGATGTTGATAAATACAAGTAAGATAATACCATTAACAACGGTATTCCAACCAATCCCTAAATTTAATCAATGAAAGCACTCTCTTGGAATATAAGAGGCCTTAATAGTAAAGGCAAGCAGAGATATTTAAAAGAAATACTGAAATTGGAAAATCCCCAGGTAATGCTCATCCAAGAAAAAAAAGTTTCGAGTCTAAAAATTGATAATATCCTTCAAAAATTCCAGCCAAAGTATGAGGCAATGGAAATTGATTCAAGGAGTACAACAGGGGGTATTTCGGTTTTATGGAACCCAACAGAAATAGTGGTGGAGGATTGGATAACATTCCCAAGAATTTTATCAGGTACTTTTAGACAAATTGGCTCCAAAGGAAAAATATTGATATCAGCTGTGTATGGGCCTCCAATTCCAGTGGAAAGATTGGAGTTTATACAACATATCATAACTTTAAATATGATGCATCAAGAAAAATACTGGCTTCTAGGAGGAGATTTTAATATGATTCTAAATCTGAGTGAAAAAAAGGAGGAATAAGGAGAGAGGATATGGAAATGGAATCATTTAGAGATTTTCTATCTGATCTCCATTTAGTAGATATTCCCACGGTAAACGGGAAATTCACTTGGAATAATAGACGAGGTGAAAGACATCAAGTAGCATCTCGATTGGACCGTCTTCTGGCCTCAGAAGACCTTGTTAGTTTAGATGTTTACTATGAGGCTACAATCTTGCCAACACTAGGCTATTGTCATTGGCCAATTTGTATTGAAATTGAAGTAAAAGCAGCCCCTCAGAATAGACCTTTCAAATTTGAATTGTTTTGGTTACAAGATCCCAAATTTCTAGAAAAAGCTAAACATTGGTGGGAATCTAACCAAATTATTGGTAGAAATAAGATGAATTCCTTTCAATTGCGACTGAAAACCCTAAAGATGGAAATCAAAAGATGGAACAGGGAAGAATTTGGTAATATTTATCAAGAACAGATTCTATTAAAGGAAAAAATGAAAGAAATACAACAACACATGATCCCCAATGGGAGAACAGAATCTCTTATAGTTGAAGAAGGAAATACCCTTAGTCTTCTAGAAGAACGCAGACAACAAGAGGAAATTTTGTGGAAGCCGAAATCAAGAATTAAATGGTTGAAGAAAGGTGAGAGGAACACAAGTTTCTTTCATAAAAGTATAATACAAAGAAGACATAATAATAGAATATTCTCATTAAAATATCAGAATGGTAATAGATTACTTCAGCATGAGGACATGGAACATGAACTGGTTGAACATTTTAAAAATATGTTGATAGAACCAAATCAGAACAGACATGGAGCTATAGATTGAATAGTAAGGCATATTCCGTGAGTCATCACAAGAGATCGGAACTTAGCTCTATTAAGAGAAGTAAGTATGGAAGAGGTGGAAGAAGTAGCTATGAACATGCCGAGAAATAAAGCCCCAGGCCCGGATGGGTTTACAGCTGAATTTTTTAAAGCAGCATGGAAATTCATGGGCTGTGACATTTGGGAAGTAGTAGAGGAATCCAGGAGATTTCGTAAAGTCTATCCTGCGCTTAATGTGACATTCCTTACTTTTATTCGTAAACAGGAAAACTTGGACACTCTGATAGGATTTTGTCCTATAGCATTATGCAATGTGATTTACAAAATTTTATCTACTATAATGGTCAACAGATTAAAACCTCTACTTCCAAATCTCATTTCTACAGAACAAACGGGCTTTGTAACTGGCAAACAAATCTTAGATGTAATCGTAACTGCGCAGGAAGAAAATCATTCCTTAAAATCTATGAAAATGAAAGGTATGATGATTAAGCTGGACCTCTCTAAAGCTTATGATCGTATTAGCTGGCCCTGTTTGATTGTAGTTTTAAAAGCTTTTGGTTTTGATGAAAGGTGGTTGTAGTGGCTTCAATCATTTATAACCTCTCCTAATTTTTCTGTTCTTCTTAATGGTATTCCATCTTAGCCTTTTAATATTTCTAGAGGTCCCAGGTAGGGAGATCCCCTATCTCCGTTTCTTTTTATTTTAGCAGCTGAAGGTTTGGGCAGATTACTTAAAGCCCACTTAGCAGAAGGAAAGCTAAAAGGATTAACTTTGTGGGGACCTGCTCTTTCTTTAACCCATCAACAGTTTGTCGATGATATACTTCTATTTTTTTAGGCTTCCGTGAAAAAGGCTAAAGCCTTTTTGCAAATTGTGGAGCTGTTTATGGACGTCTCAGGTACTCTTGTCAACACGAATAAATCTAATGCCTATTTCTTTAATATTAACAATGCAGCTCAAGCTTTCATAGAAAGAACCCTGGGATTTCACATAGGCAAATTTCCAATGAAATACTTGGGAGTACCTTTAAGTATTACATCGTTAAGAGTTGCAGATTGGAAAGATACTCTCACCAAAATGGAGAGAAAACTACAAAGTTAGGCATTTCGAGCCTTGAATGCGCCTGGAAGATTAATCTTACTCAAGTATATTCTTCAATCTATTCCCATATATCAATTATCAGGCATAGTAGTTCCGAAAAGTATATGTAATTAGTTGGTTAATATGTTCAAAAAATTCCTTTGGCAAGGTGCTCAGGATTGTAGGAAATGGGCTCTTCTCTCCTGGGATAAATTAATCAAAGTGGAATCAGCAGGTCATTTGGACCTCCGGGATCCTTTCAATTTAAATCAGGTGATTGGAGCGAAACTATGGTGGAGATGGATCCCAGGAGGGCAAGATTTGTGCAAGAAAATCTGGGAAAATAAATATGGTATGCCCCAGTCAGTAATAGGGAAAATAAAAGTAGACTCAATCCCACAAGGATCAACAATCTGGAATCTAGCAACAGTCAATATATTTCTAATACTCTAGCATATCTTTTCGGAAGTAAGAGAAGGAAGAACTGCACTTTTTTGGGAAGATTCGTGGCAACAAAGAGAAAAATTGTTCAGTAGACTAGACCTTGGAGAACTCTTCTTGTTTACAAATACTCCAAACAACAGGTTAATTTATAATTACTAGTGCCAAAAAAATAATAACCAATGGAGAAAATAGAAGGAAAAAGTGGATTGGCCAGATGCACCAGAAACCTAGCAATGGAATATCCTTGATAAGGAGTTGAGAACAAGGAATATAATGATCACAACAAGTAGTGATATTCTTAGATGGGGATATCAAACAAAAGGGATGTTCACTATTACTGAAGCTTATATTATTCATTCTCAGAATAAAAATTATAATATGAGATCCATATGGAGAAAAATATGGTCTATGAATCATTGGCCAAAAGTTGAATATTTTCTTTGGATTTTAAGTCATCGCAGAGTCCTAACTTGGGATAATCTGCAGAAGAGAGGAATGCATGGCCCAAGGTGTTGTTATCTTTGTAGGCAAACAAATGAATCAATAGAGCATCTGTTTAACACCTCTGAAATAGTGGATCTTCTATGGAGGAATCTAGCTACTATATTTAAACAAACGAATAGAAATCATACTGATATTAATGCAACCATTATCAGCTGGAGAAAAGGTGGATTACAATGTCAGGTCTTGAATAGTGCATGGTGTTTATCTATGGGATTCTTATCCTGGGTTATCTAGAAAGAAAGAAATCATATAATATTATGGGGAGAAGAAAAGACCACTGATCAAATATGGGAGAAACTGATAGAGAACATCCGCAAAACAATTCTTGTGGAAAAATGGTTGAAGGAACATTGGCAGGTGGAAGGAATTGAAGCCTTAATAATGGAAAGTCTAAACTTAAATCCTCAAATGTTGTCAACTACTCTATGGAAATATTCATCTCCTCAACAAAACCAACCAGATAGTTGGCAGGTCCCGCAAAATGGATTTATTAAACTGAATTTTGATGGTGCATCAAAAGGTAATCTAGGACAAGTAGGTATAGGAGGAATATTTAGAAACTCCCATGGTGAATACTATAGAGTATATGCTATGGATTTGGGTCATGCAAATAATAATGAAGCAGAATTGATAGCAGTTAAACAAGGCTTAATCATAGAAAAAAGAGAGAATTACGAAAGACTTATAATTGAAGGAGATTCTGCTCTGGTTATAGGGATCTTAGGAAAACTTCAACAAGGAACAAAATGGGAGAAGATAAGAAAAATTTGGCATACAGCAAACTTAATCAAAGAAATTGGATTTCTAATTCAACAAATTCAATATTTGATACCTCTTCATATCCACAGATGAGGAAATGAGGCAGCAGGTTATCTAGCTAACTGGGGTTGTAACAATACAGAAAGATACCTGGATGCTACACCAAGAGCTAGAATTTGGGACATCGAATTACACTCTCTGCAAATAATCATTAACAGAGACCTCAGAGAAGATCCTAATCCCCGATTGGGATGTCAAACTCAGCAAATAGTGGGGAATGACATGCGTTTGGTGATCCGGGATAATCAATAAATTTGTCAGAAGGACTTAACTGGATCATTATACCTGGCATCTCCCACGATCGACGACCATAATGACTAGCCCTTTCTGTCACTCCCTCGTTCACTGCATGGTGAAGAGTACAGGTTGGAAATCGTGTTGGATTTTTGTATGTATAGAGGTAAGTTTCTTCGCAAAGTTTCATTCTCATATTGTTTCAAGTCTCTGGTTGATGATTCTGGTCTGGATGGTAGGAGGATTGGAGGCTCTGAAAAATCACCATTTTCGAAGGAAAACTAGGTATGTAATGGTTTCTCACAGATATTCTTTGCATTATGGTATTCGTTACACCGCTCAGATCATTAAAACTATGTTTTCTTATGGAATTTCATTTAATATTCTCGTTTCCTTCTCTCCACGGATTATTTTCAATCTGCATGTTGTTGTAGTGGTGATAGGATTAGATATAGTTGCATGTTTTAGAAGCCCATATATTTTTTTTAGGTATTTTAAATCTCTTGTGGTTAATGGGTTATGTTGTTCTAGTTGGTCAAATGCTCTGAAAAACCCTGTCTGTCGACACTTTTGTAGGGCATTTCTTGACAGTTGGCTTCACTGGTTATCATCCACTTCTGGGCTGGGTGTTAGATGGTCTTTGTTACATTTCTCTGTTATATGGTCTCTGTTATGGTCTCTGGGTATCGAGTTTAGTTTATTTCTAAGATAAACCTCTGGTGCTCCAAACAGAGTGTCTATGATAAGAATTTGTACTTTTCATTTGGTTTTAAGTGTTATACTTCTTCTCCCTTTCAAATCATAGGGATATTGTATCAAGCTAATATGACTAAATCAAGACTGGTTCCTCATAAATCTGTTGTTAGAGACATTCACCGGAACTCAGTCAACCCTCCTAGTAAATGAGGTCGTAAAACGAACACTCAGATTCTGGATAATTTAGCTAGTATTTATGAAGATACTACACTTGAGAAAATTCGGAAAACCATTCAATGTTGGGAGAAGGATAGTGATGTTGAATAAACATATATCCAAGAACAAGAGTCTAGGATTGAATTTATCTCAGATCTGGGAAGCACAAGGGGCAAAGTTTCCTTGTTTCAACAAACTATGAAGACCTATTGGAGGATCAAATGTGTTTTGGCAAGAGAAATGATGAGCATGCAAGAGAAGGAGTTCAATTCCTCTGTGCTCTTTGAACTCCAACAGATGAAGCAAGATATGAGAGAGATGACCAAGACTCAGCATCAGCATAATTCTCGAATTGGCATGATTGAACATCAACTTCGGACTCTCTAGCAAGCAGAGATTCCTGGGTCTATAGAAAAAGGCCGAACTCCTATAGACTCATCAGATGGATAATTTTAATCATGCTTTCATAATTTTGAATGATTTTTTATAGTATATATAGTGTTTTCTTTGTATGTAACTTCTATGGACATAGTCGAGTAATTATAGCAGTAAGTCAAAGAAAGAAACAATACCAATTTTGGTTAGCTTACAACTCTTTGAGGTGGCCAATAGACCTGGTTTCCTTCGGGCAAGTTGAGGCAACCATATATTGATGTAAATATTCAGCAACTTTCTCTTTTAATAGAAAAATGGATAGGTACTACGGAATTTACAAAAAAAAATAACCATTAAGAACTAATAAATTAAATAAAAGTAAAAAAATCTCATGGATAGCTCAATTAGTAATCAAATTTATACGAAAACTCAAAGACCTAAGGTTAAAATCCCTCAGTTGTGACCTGGTACATGGGTGTTGCTCGTTGTAAGTGGGTTGCTCAGTTCCTCTGAGCTACAAAACAAAATAAAATAAAGAATATTCAAAAAATATTATTATTATGAAAATAAAATATTAGTATTAACTCTCAATAAATAATAATTATTGAGTATTAATAAAATAGTAATTTTATTAAGAATAAATAAATATATATTCATATAAACCTAATTATTCTAAGGGCACTAGAATTTGGACTAAATAAACGAGTAGTCTTTAAGTGTGACCTTTTGGGAAGTTTTTCCTTTTATTTTTTGATCTAGTTTATTTGGAATTTGGGAGAGATTCAATGAATTCACAAGTTTGTCAAGTGACTTCTTTACAATCTTGCTTCAGATTGTATCGTTGGATTCTGATGAAAAGCTCATTTCCTCTATAAATTATACTACTTATATATTAATAATCTTATAACCATATAATTAATAGATTATATGTAAATATAAATTGTTTTAATAAAATTAAATAATAATAACATATTAATATTCTAACCATATAAATAATATATTATATAAAAATAATAAGGCTAATATAATTAGGTTTATATATATATATATATATATATATATATATATATATATATATATATATATATATATATATATATATATATATATATATATACATATATATATATATATATATATATATATACATATATATATATATATATAGGGTGTAGTCTAAATTATATATGGAATAGGAAGAAAGAATGTTATTTTTTGTTGTTTAGAATGCATTTTTGAATACATAAATGGATTCATCACCATGAGAAGCCCTCAGGGCACTCTGAATTTCGTAAACTAAACAACTTAAACTAAATTTTTTAAAAATATATGCTAGATTTTGATTAAAATTAACTAGAAAACATGTCGTGAAAAATGTCATTTTGTTTATGAGTTAGAGTATACCTATAAAAATATCGTTATATAAAATAACGGTTAAGTAATAAAAGTTAGCTTAGAAATTATTATAAATAAAGCTAAAAGAGATATACATTAACAGCTAGTTTTTAACGACTAGATTTTTAATGGCTAGTTTTCTTTGGCTAATACCGGGAAATGATGCATCTGCACTATTTATTCAATAAGATCAACTGGCTTCTTCACCTTGTCCTCAGGATGAACCACATTAGTTGGTTCGTGTAGAAAATATCTAACACAACTATAATACCATGTAGAAATTATTTCAATGGATTCAATCCTATCATGCAATGTACTAAAGAAAGATATTGAATCCTTCTACTATATTTGCAAAATATAAAACATGATCACTCAATCACATGCAAGTAAGAGAGAATTAAATCAATGCACAACACCAGATATTCCTAGGGAAATCTACTGCTCAAAACCCCCCCATATTTATTGTATAATCAGCCAAGGAATCATGAAACAATACAATGTATTTATGCTCACCACAGCCTCAAACATTCTACCAATTGTTTCACACTGATCTACGAAAAATTGGACAAACACATAGCCAATTATCAACCTGCCATCATCCTACCCTTCTTATTCAATCCCTAGAGAATTAAACCCTTATTAAATAGGAAATGCAACATTCCTTGATTGTGCAATTCATCATGGGATTCATGTGGTTTTATAACTACAAATGGGCAGTTTGCTAAAAATACAACTGATAGTTTACTTTCCTTGAACCTTTGTCTCAACTGGGTCTCCACTAGAATTAGCATGTATGCAACTATAAATAGTGAATCATCAGTTACTTGGTAGATCAGAAATGGTGAATTAAATCTATTTTAATTCACTTGATCTTCCACTAGCTCATCAAACAATTAGAACTAGTTAAATTGATTTTAACTCAATTAATATGAGTTAATTGATCCCACTCACACTACACTAGTGTTGCAACTACAGCTAGACCCTGTTAATAATAGAATCACTCTACATGCCTATAATTTGACCCTCAACTCGAAATTATTGAGCTAACTAAGTCTATCACACTTAGTTAACTATTACAAGTTGTTATTAGATAAGATTACAATTAATTTTCCAATTTATTTAAAAATTGGTTGCATACTAATGTGTCACTAGGATCCATCACTGTGTGACATGTGATCCCACACTAGTGTGTGTGTTGTTTCTGGATGCCAATTTCACTATTTCTTGTTGCAAATTTCAACACTCCCTCTCAACAAGAAAGGAATCAATATTTTCTGATCTCGTACCTTTGGAATGTTCTGCATGAAACCCTACTATAGTGTTTTTTACACACGCAAATTTGCTGAAACTGAATAGCCTCCAAAAAATTAAATTAGTATAATGCATTTTTCATCATATTCTTCTGACTGTTTCTAGCTACTACACATGTCTATTGGACTCTCTGCACTGCTGAGATCTTCATCCATGCACTCTGCACTGCTGCCAAATCTAATTTTCACTCCAATATTCGACACATGTCACTCTGATTTATGTCTTCTAGACATCTGACTACATCAATCTAACTGATCCTTCTTGCTACTGTTGTAATATGGGCTCCTCCTACCCAAGTTTGATCCATGAGATACACCATCTCAATGGACCCTTTGAAAATATCTTCTTGGGATTAATTCTTCACATCACCCAACCTAACACCTGGAGGTATAGTTGCATATACTCCCTATACCCACATAGCTCGATATTTCCCCCTCGTGGAGGTCTCTACTTTAGTGGACTCTTCCACTCAATCTCCTAAGTGCTTCTCCAATTCTGGTTGCTCCACAAACTTATGAGACTGCTTCTGAGGTAGCATGTTGAGAGATAATTTCTCCCTCTCAACCACCAAGTCATTAACCACTTCTTTTCTCGAAAAATCCTTGCATTTATCCTCAACCTCAAGAGCATATAGGTTATTATCTCTTGACCCGATCTGCTTCACCTGTCCCATGGCTATGTGTTTAAGGAAAACTTTTCCTTTTCTAAACATCACCTCATAACCATGGTCTTCCAATACCGCTATGGAGACAAGATTATTCCTTAGGCCTAGAACATAGAAAACATATGCTATTCTGAGAGTGAGCCATACTCCCTCTGAAAGGTAATTGTACCTATTTCGGTCGCGCTATACCTCCCATCATGTCCAATATCTGTGTTCTACTGGAGGTCCTTCTCCTCTAAGTCACTAAAGATATCTCTAGTCCCCATCATATGGAACAAGGCACCTCTCTCTAGATACCACATACATCCCATTGAAGTGCTATCCATGAATGCAATGAGAGTAAAATGAAGCTTGAACTGTGAAGCCAATGCTTCACCTGCTGCAACTATAGGCTCCTTCTTTCTTGCCTTCTTTTGTGGATAATTAGAAGCATAGTGCCCATGCTTATGACAATGAAAACATTTGATCTTGGACAAGTATCTCTTTCCCTCTTTTCCTTGGGACTTCTTTCCCTTGGCTTTCTTTCCTTTTCCGACTCACACACATTGTAATTGTCCCGCTGTCACAATTTTTTCTAAAAAAAGAGTTGATTTTAAATCAACGATATATCCCTCATCTGAGCTCCGATTTGACCGATTTATTTTTTCAATTTGGGTATTTTTTTTGCAAGGAATCCAAATATTCTATTTGTTTGTGAAAAAAATGCATCTAAATTTTCAAATATTCTCTACAAACTCGCCGCCCAAACAATTCATGCTCTGATACCATGTAGAAAATATCTAACATAGCTATAATACCATGTAGAAATTATATCAATGGATTCAATCCGATCATGCAATGTACTAAAGCAATATACATAATCCTTATACTATATTTGTGGAATATAAAACATGATCGCTCAATCACATGCAGGTAAGAGAGAATTAAATCAATACACAACACTAGATATTCCTGGCGAAAGAAATTGCTCAAAATCCCTCAATATTCACTGTATAATCGACCAAGTAATCATGAAACAATACAATGTACTTGTGCTCACCACAACCTCATACACTCTACCAAATTTTTCACACTTATCTAGGCAAAATTGGACAAACACATAGCCAATTTTCAGCCTACCCTTATCCTACCCTGTTTATGCAATCCCTAGAGAATTAAACCCCTATTAAATAGGAAATTTAGCCTTCCTTTATTCTGCAATTAATTATGGGCTTCCTGTGATTTTATAACTCCATCTAGCCAATTTTCTAAAAATACAACTAATAGTTTACTTTCCTTGAACCTTTGTCTCAACTAGGTCTCCACTAGAATCAGCATGCATGAAACTATAAATAGTGAATCATCAGTTACTTGGTAGATCACTACTGGTGAATTAAATATATTTTAATTTACATGATATTCCACTAGCTCATCAAACAAGTAGCACTAGTTAAATTGATTTTAACTCAATTAATGTGAGTTAACTGATGCCACTCACACTACACTAGTGCTACAACTACAACTCGACCATGTTAATAATAGAATCACTCTGCATACCTATCCTTTGACTCTCCACTCGAAATTATTGAGCTAACTAACTCTATCACTCTTAGTTAACTATTACAAGTTGTTATGAGATAAGATTACAATTTATTTTCCAATTTATTTTAAGATTGGTTGCACACTATTGTGTCACTAGGATCCATCACTGTGTGACCTGTGATCCCACACCAATGTGTGTGTTGTTTCTGGATTCCAATTTCATTGTTTCGTGTTGCAAATTTCAACAGTTTGAAACATCAACCAAATCCTAATGATGTGATTAATCCGAAAATACATTTATCTATAATAATAATACTATTATTACTATAAATAAACTATTATTATTAATATAAAATAAATTAATATCCATCGTAGTAAAGAGTAAAATAAATTAAAACAAAGTTAAAATAGGAAAATAGAGGAATACAAATAATTACTAATAAAATTTGAAAAATAAAATACTAAAAAAAATACGAAAAAATAAAATAAAAGATAGGATAAAATAAAGAGAAAGAATGACTAGAAAAAAGTTTGGGGATCCAATTTCTATTGATAATCTAGCCATCATCCCTATTAGGATTTTTGGCATACCTCTTCTCTATCTCAATGGCTTCTTAAAAATTCATGTGATGGTAATGAGAGATCTTAGCAAGGGTAGAATCATCCTCAATACAAATGTGATGCTTATTATTTTCAAAATTCTTAGCAAGAGATGAAGAGCTAGACTGATTATACTTAATATTGTCAGTGTGCTCCTAAATTATGTGCTTGATAGAATGACATGTTTCATCTATATAAGGCTTCCCACATGAACACATGATCACGTAAACATCGTTGGAGTAAAAGGGGTCAATCCAGTCTTTGACAGGTCTACCTAAGGGAAGACCGAATATTGTTAAGCAACTTGAAGGTGGTATAGATGTTGTTCTTCATAAGAATATAAGATAAATTTTCGTATCTCCTTGAATAAAGGAAGATGCACATTGGCAATAGGATTGTTGGAATCAGTCTTAACCCTAAGTCATTTTTCTTCTTTTTGGAAAACTTTCACAACTTCATGCTTTCTATAACCATTGTTCAGGAAAAACTCTAAATGATGAGTTTTCTCATCATTAATATGGAAATAATCGAAAATTTTCAAGGATCTAGTAGCAAGGGTGTTCAAAAAAATTAATTTTTGAGTTGGGAATTGGTGGGAATTGGCATGGATATATTGTTCGGTGTGAGTCTTCTTGCAAAAAACCTTATGGGAAATGGAAATATCCTCCTCCTTAGTGATGAGGATATCAAGAAAGGGAATGTTTCCATCAGTTTCAATCTGCATAGTGCATTTATTGATTGAATTTGATGGAAACATTCCTTTTCTTGATGTCCTTATCACTATGAAGGAGAATGGTTCCTTCTCCCATCAGGTTTTCCATAAGAAGACTCACACTAAGAAATATATCCATGCCAATTACCACTATCGACCGACTCAAAAATTTAGTGTTTTGAACACCCTCACTACCAAAGCCTTAAGGATTTCTTATGATTTCCATATTAATGATGAGAAAGCTCATCTTGCGGAGGTTTTCGTGAACAATGGTTTTATAGATGATCATGGCCTAAAAACCTTTCAAAACGAAAAAAAATGAGTGTTGATTCCAACAATCCTATTTCCATTCTGCATCTTCCTTTTATTCAAGGAACTACCGATATGTTGGCTCATATTTTTAGGAAGAACAATATATTTTCCAACTTCAAGCTACTTTACACTATTATGTATTCCCTTAGGTCTATCAAAGACCAGATTGACCCCTCTAACTCCAAGGGTGTTTACATGATCCCTTGCTCATGTGGGAAGCCTTATATAGGTGAAACAAGTCATTCTATCAAGCGCAAAATCTAGGAAAATGTTAGCGATATTAAGCATAATTGATCTCACTCTTAAGCTCTTGTTGATAATTATACAAATAATAATGATCTAAAAACTTCCATGGATATTCCAATAGACAGTTCATCACAACATATTTAATAATAATATATTAAAATTATGAATTTCTACATTATTAAGGTTTTTTGTTTTAACTCTAGATTTGTAAACTTTATTGTAGTTAGTGCTGCATGTGAATGGAAATTATGCGTAAAAGTAGATAATTATAAAATAATCACACACACACACACACATAAGACACGAGATATGCTCTAGGAAACCCTTTTGGGAGAAAACCCAGCTAGAAGGTGAGGTCGCTTCGCTCTGTTTCTCTATCTGAAAATATGGTTATAGGTACAAAGAAGTAATGATTGTGGCCCGTGGGATGCTACAATGCACATATAATATTTGTGTGCTTTACCTCATATCTCTCTTGTCTATATTTTCTCAGTTATGGAACAAAATTATCTCCAAAGAATGGAATTCCTCTTTTGGCCCAGTTATAACACAACCTAACAACCTACAAGTCATTAAGTTTGACTACATCAAATCTTAACTATAGTTACAATATAGAATCTTATAGAGTATTTTACATCACAAAAATGTGTCTAGTCCATTTTCCATGAATAATGAGGGTTGACGTGACATACTCCCAAACTATAAGTGTGGAAACAGGGAGGTAAAATTCTAAGTGACATAACTTTTGAATACAGAATTTGATTAACATGCTTATTTTTTCGTTGCAAATATATCTGTGTATAATAAAATGGGAAGTTCCTTTGATAAAGTAGAAAATTTTTACCCCCAAAAAACATCGTTTGATGCCTCAAAATTCTCGTAGAAGGTTTCAAACCCCATTTTTCCAAACTGCGTCACATTGGTAAAAGCAATCCCGTGCACTAATTCCTCCACTTTTTCCACTCTTAATGCATTGAGATGAATGAAAATCAATACATTATCCAATCTAAACCAAACCTCCCTATTTTGGGAGGCTTTTGGTCCCCAATATATTTTATTGAATGAGGTGAGGGAATTTTTCCTACACCTTCTCTTTGGTGTACCATTTCGCTTTGCCTGGAAGTAGTCCCATCAGCCCAATTGTTGGGTATGTGTTATAGTCTTTCCATGACTAGCCCCACGTGTTGTACGTTGTGCTGGGTGCAACAGGGGGGTCACAAGGGAGGAGGCAGCCCCCACTGTTGGGGTCCCGGGCAGCGCCCCAGAGAAAATTGTTTTGGTGTACGGACCCACTCATAGGTGGACCCACCCATGTTTTGTGCATGAGTTTGCACATGGTTTTGGGGTACGATGGTTTTCGTCCCCTGGTATTTTGTAGATCCGATCAAGGGAACTACAATTATGTTCTAATGCAGGGTTAATGGATTAGGGTTTATGTATTCTTCGACATGTATATATATGTGTTGTAACACTAAAATGAATATAATGAAAAATAAAGCTGGTCATCCCAATTTGGGATCCAGGGGAAAATCTCTGTGTTTATCTATTTTATGTTTTATGCTCTCGCTATTGTTTATTTTCTATTATAAGATTCATGTGTAGATAATTTTTGTTCAGGGTTAAAACCTACATTTGGTATCAAAGCTATTTCGGATTCAAGGGGACGCCTTTGCTGCTAAGGGTTTTTTGTTCGGGCCTGAGGTAGACCCTGTTCAGTGGGAGATGTGCGGGATCGATTCTTGCGGTGAAATAATATGGCGAGCGGCAGAAAGATAGAGATTGAGAAATTTAACGGTCAAAGTTTTGAGTTATGGAAGCTCGAGATGGAGGATCTGCTGGTGGATAAAGATCAGTGGATCGCGGTAGATCCAGGTACTAAAAAAACGGAAATGTCAGATGAAGACTAGACGAAACTGGATCGGAAGGCTAAGAGCATAATACGGTTGTGTGTGTCTCAGATTTAGTATTGTTGAATGTATCTGGGGAAGCTACGGTGAAGAATTTGTGGGAAAAAATTGGGACTTTGTACCAATCTAAGTCTCTAGTGAATAAGCTGTTCCTGCGAAAAAAGCTGTATAACCTGAGGATGAAGGATGGAGACTCAGTGACAGAGCATCTGAACGCCTTCAATACTATGGTAAGCCAGCTGTCATCTGTTGATATTAAAATATCAGATGAAGATAAGTGCATCAATTTGTTGTGTTCTCTACCAGACTCGTGGGATAGTCTGGTTATTGCAATAGGTAGCAATACAACTACCTTGAATTTTGATGACATTTTCTCAGCCTTGCTGTCGGAGGAAATGAGATGAAGAAATATGGAGGGCCAGAATGCAGATGCCTTATCTGTATGAGGAAGATCCCAAAACAGAAACAAGAATAATGTTTCGAGTGGGAGATCCAAATCTAGAGGGAGATCTAAATCTCCTGGAAAGTTTGTAAAGGTATGCTGGAAATGCGGAAAGGCAGGGAACTACAAAAAAGACTGCAGATCTAAAGCTCCTGAGAAAGGAAATGGATCTGATGATGCTCCTTCTGCAGAGGAAAAAACCACCTCGGATGAAGGTGGGGATGTGTATTTGGCTTCTTCCTCAAATACACATGTAGATCATGAGTCATGGTTGATTGACTTAGGTGCATCCTTTCACTTCACTCCCCATCGGGAGTGGTTCTGCGAGTATGAGAAATATGATGGTGGTGATGTCTTCCTAGGGGATGATAGCAAGGCCAGAATCGTCGGGCGTGGAAAGGTCAAGTTGAAGTTGCAAGGTGGAAGGATTAGAACACTTCCTGGTGTTCTGTATATTCCTGCATTGGCCAAAAATCTAATTTCTGTAAGCAAGATGGATGATGCAGGTGTAAAAACAGTGTTCGAGAAAGATTCCTGCAAGATGGTTCGGGGAGCACTGGTATTAATGCGGGGAGTTCAGACTGGAACTCTATACAAGTTACAAGGTATCACTGTTATTGATAGGTGTAACAGTTCTATGGTTCCTGAAAGTGGAGCGGAAAGCCTAGCTGTCTCCAGAGAAAAGACCATGTTATGGCATCAAAGGCTTGGGTGCGGTGGAGAGAAAGGGCCTTCGGATACGCATAGAAATGGTATGGTAGAAGGTATGTCTAATTTCTCTGCGGATTTCGATTTCTGTGTGGATTTCGATTTCTTGTGAACATTGTGTATATGGGAAGCGAGAATTCGGTGTATTTTCCTTACGGTTCTAAGAGAATTTTACAATACTCTTATGCATTGCACAGTGATGTGTTTGGACTTGTGTCAGTTCCATCACTGGGAAAGTCTGTGTACTATGTTTCATTCATAGATGACTTCTCAAGGAATACATGGATATATTTCTTGAGGAATAAATTTGAAGCTTTTGACAAATTTAAAGAATTTAAGGCTCTGGTGGAAAACCAGACAGAGAAGAAGATAAAGGCGCTGAGGACAGATAATGGTGGGGAGTTATGCAAGAATGAATTTGAAGAGTTCTGTAAGAAGTGTAGTATAGCACAGTAGAAGAATACTCCATACACACCTCAGCAAAATAGAGTTGTAGAAAGAATGAACAGAACGTTGATGGAAAAGGCAAGAAGCATGCTCAGTGGTACCGGGTTTGGACAAGAATTCTGGGCAGAGGCAGTGGAGACTGCATGTTACTTAGTTAACAGATCACCTTCATCATCGTTGGAGGATAAGACTCCACATGAGGTATGGACTGGTAAGAAACCCTCTCTTTCACATCTAAGGGTATTTGGATGTGATGCATATGTACATGTTCCAAAGGAGAAAAGGACCAAGTTGGATAATAAATCTGAAAGGTGCATCTTTGTTGGGTATAAGGATGGTTTAAAGGGTTACAAGCTTTGGAACCCAGAAACAAGGAAGGTTGTGTACAGCCGAGATGTGGTGTTTAGAGAAGTGAAAGATGTTGTTAAACATGAATTCCTACCAAAGGAACATGAGAAGATAGAGTTTGAGCTAAAGGAGGATGAATCAGACTCTACAACAGAAGAAGACTCAGAAGATGAAGAGCCACAAACTCCAGCTTTGAGAAGATCAGTTCGGGAAAGAAGGCAACCAGAAAGGTATAGTCCATCTGCTTTCTGTTCAGGTTTTGCCTTAACTATAGCTGATGATGAACCCAGAACTGTCAGGGAGGCAGTAGATTCAGAGGATGGAAAACTATGGAAGGAGGCCATGGTTGATGAAATGGCATCCTTGCACAAAAATGATGCATGGGATTTGGTGGAGTTGCCGGTTGGAAGGAAGCCCATTGGGAGAAAATGGGTGTTTAAGAAGAAGATGAATGTAGAAGGCAAGGTGGAGAAATACAAAGCTCGGTTGGTAGCAAAAGGTTATTCCCAAGTGCCAGGAATTGATTTTGGTGATATTTTCTCTCCTGTTGCCAAAGTTACTTCTATTAGATTACTTTTATATGTTGCTGCTGCATTTGATTTTGAGATAGAACAGATGGATGTGAAGACAACATTTCTTCACGGGGATCTAGAAGAGGAGATCTACATGAAGCAACCTGAAGGCTTTATGGTGAAGGTTAAGAAAGAACTGGTATGCAGGTTGAAGAAGTCTCTGTATGGGTTAAAACAGTCACCAAGGATGTGGTATCAGAAATTTGATACCTATATATGGGGACTTGGCTTCACCAGAAGCAAGGAGGATCACTGTGTTTATTTTAAATTAATTGGTGATTGTGTTATTTATTTGGTCTTGTATGTGGATGATATGTTGTTGATTGGAAATGACAAAGAAATTATCCAAGATTTGAAGACCCAACTGTTCTCCAAATTCGACATGAAGGATCTTGGTGCTGCAAAATATATTTTGGGCATGGAAATTAAGGGAGATTAGGCAAAGAGGAAGCTCTAGTTAAACCAGAGGAAGTATGTCGAGACTATATTGCAGAGGTTCAATATGCAGGATAGTAAACCGGTGAATTTTCCTATTCTTGTAGGTGTAAAGCTGTCTGCTGAACAGTGTCCCAAGACAGAAGAAGAAGAGGAGGATATGTCCCGTGTTCCATATGCAAGTGCAGTGGGTAGTCTTATGTATGCAATGGTCTGTACTAGACCAAACATTGTACATGCAGTGGGAGTATTGATTAGGTTTATGTCAAACCCAATGAAGGAGCATTGGACAGAAGTGAAGCGGGTTTTCAGATATTTACGTGGCACTAGTGATTATGGCTTGTGCTACCAAGGAAGACCAGGATTGGAAAGCATGTTAGACATCCGTGGTTTTGTTGATGCAGAATGGGCTGGAGATCTGGAACAAAGAATATCTACAAGTGGGTATGTGTTTAACCTATTTGGAGGCGCAGTCAGTTGGATGAGTAAAATACAGTCTGTAGTGGCTCTTTCAACTACAGAGGTAGAATACATAGCAACCACTCATGCAAGCAAGGAAGCAGTTTGGTTGCAGAGATTGTGTTCAAGTATGGGGTTGGTATAGCAAGCTATAAGGATAGACTGTGATAGCCAAAGTGCAATTTTCTTGGCTAAGAACCCTGCTTACCATTCAAAGACAAAGCACATTGATGTTCAATATCACTTTGTTAGAGATATGGTTGAGGCTAAAAGGATGTTGCTGGTAAAGGTGGACACTTTGAAGAATGTTGTAGATGCATTGACGAAGTTTGTGAGCACTTAGAAGTTCTCTTGGTGTAGAGAAACAATGGGTGTTGAAGAATTGGCTCAATGACTAAGCTCTCCTGTGGCCCCCTGTGGAAAGAAAACAAAAAGTGGGAGAATGTTGGGTATGTGTTATATTCTTTCCACGACTAGCCCCATGCACTATATGTTGCACCGGGCACAGCAGGGGGGTCACAAGGGAGGAGGCAGCCCCCACTGTTGGGGTCCGAGGCAGCGCCCCGGCGAAAATTGTTTTGGTGTGTGGACCCACTCATAGGCGGACACACCCATGTTTTGTGCATGATTTTGCACATGGTTTTGGGGTATGATGGTTTTCGTCCCCTGCTATTTTGTAGATCTGGTCAAGGGAACTATGGTTATGTTCTAATCCAGGGTTAATGGATTGGGGTTTATGTATGCTTCGGCATGTATATATATGTGTTGTAACACTAAAATGAATATAATGAAAAATCAAGCTGGTCGTCCCAATTTGGGATCCAGGGGAAAATATCTGTGTTTATCTATTTTATGTTTTATGCTCTCGCTATTGTTTATTTTCTATTATAAGATTCGTGTGTAGATAATTTCTGCTCAGGGTTAAAACCTACACCAATATACCAAAGGTCATTTTCCCCTTATCTTGTAGTTCTGGTCCTCTTATCCAAAGCTGTGTCTTATATCAAATCATCCTGATCATCTGGTGTTAAATCCTACATAGAAGGTAGGACCTATTATTCTTCTTGATCTAGCATGGAAGGCTCATAGAGTTTCAAATTGTCTACATTCACAACTATGTAAATTCCCATATATGGTGGTAATATGAGTCAATATGCATTGTAACCTACCTTTTCAGGTATATCAAAGGGATCATACCACAGAGCCTTGATTTTCTTACTAGGCCCCTTTAACCTATCATTGTTCAACTATAGCCACACTTTGTCTCCAACCTTGAATGATTTCTCTGTTTTGTGTTGATCATGCTTGACCTCGTACTTCTTCTATGAATTTTGCAGTGTTTATTGTGCCTATAGATGGACCTTCCTGATCTTCTCTATGAATTTTTCAGCCCTCAAAGAATCTCCTATAAGATCTTCCCTCACTCCCCCTTATTTCCCATATGCAATATCCAAAGGTGAAGGTGGAAAATATCCAAAACAAGTTTCAAATAGGGACTTTCCTATAGAAGTGTGGACTTCTTTGTTGTAAGAATGTTTTATATATACTAGATTTGTATCCCATGTATTTGGATGCTTGTCGTTTTATCCACTTAGAAACTGCACCAAAGTCCGGTTGACTACTTTTGTCTTCCCGTCTTTCTGTGGAAGGAATGTTGTATATCTCTTCAACTTTGTATCCATAATCTCCCACAATGTATTCAAAAAATGAACTAATAAATATTGCATCCCTATCTGAGATAATTCTCCTTGGTATCCTAAAGTGCACCCACACCTGTCCAAAGAAAAAGTTTGTTGCTTCTTATATGCTTATGGTATTTTTACAACTCATCAAAACACACATCTTGTTGAACTTGTCAACTACCATGAACAGGTAGTCATGTCCCTTCCTATTTGTCGGTAAACCTCCCACAAAGTCCAGTGAAATTCTTTACAAAGGATGAGTAGGTACTAGTAAGTGATGATATAGACTATGTTTCATGTTGCTATGCTTGCTAGTACAACAAATAATCCATCCTCTTATGAACCTAGCTACTTGCTCTTGCATCTTGGGCCAATAAGCATACCTCTTCAAGTTAGCCATGGTTTTTCTTACACCTATTGGAGGAAATTTCAGCCTAAAATTGACCTCATAAGGAAATATAATAAAATAATAGTAAAAAAATAATATAAGAGTTATGAATTTTTGAGGGAAAATAAGGAAAACTAATTTTTTTAACCATATTTTTGGCTTATTTCCTTATAGGTTTACTCAAATTTCAAGTGTATACACTCATAGGATGAAAAATTAAATTCCACATCCAACGAGTACCCATTATCCGTAGTTTTGAGAAGACCCAAACTAATAAAAATTGAAGATGCATCAAAAAATCATGTTGAGCATATTTTTTTCAATTTATATTAATTTTTTATCAATGTGGGTCTTCTCAAAAATATGGATAATGGGCACTTGTTGGATGTGGAATTTAATTCTGCATCCAACTAGTGTCTACCCTTGAAATTTGAGTAAAATTATAAGGAAGAAAGCCAAAAATGTGATTAAAAAATGTAGTTTTTCTTCTTTTCCCTAAAAAATATTTACATGCACCTCTTTTTAAATTTAAAGGATTTTGATTGGTTTGCATATGATGACATGGAAATTACATGAAAATTTCATGGGAAATTTTGGGTTGAAATTTCCTCTAATGAAAGTTCCTTGCAACCTTGGAGGTGTGAGCCTCTCTAATTAGCTGCAGTCTCTCACCTTTAAGAAAAAATAACTTAACAAACTTGTAGAGTAACCCATCTTGGAGATGGTAGACAACAATGTTGTTGCCATTGTGCACACGACTCTGACTCTTCAATTGTTGATACACCTCCTTGAAGTCCTCATCTTCTAAATATGCCTCTTTGTGTGCATCATAACTGAATGGTTCCATGTGTATAAGAGTCCCCAAAGTTGTAATCTTTGATGTGGGTGGCCCTGAAAGCATGTCGGAAAACTTGTTTTTGTTTCCCTTGTTATATTTGATCACCAAATGAAACTACTGTAAAAACCCAATCGAATTGTAATTCCCAGTACGTTACACATTACTTTCGTCCTACAAGTATTGTAACTGTTGGTGATTTGTGTGGATTACTATCTCCTTTCCCATCAGATATTGCTTCCACTAATTCACATATTAGACCATGGCGTAGAGCTCCTTATTATATGTAGGGAAGTTAAGAACTTCCTCGTGAAATACTTCAGAATGGTAGCATACAAGCCTTCCTCCCTGCATCAAGACAACTCCCATAGCATGCCCAATTGCATATGTCTCCACTTAAATGGACCATTCCCAGTTTGGTAATGCCAAAATTGGTGCATGATTGATCTTCTTCTTCAGCTCCTCGAAAGCCTTATGTTGACCTTTTCTGCACTAGAAACTCTTGCCACTTCTTGTTATGGCATGAAGCAGTGATGCTACTACTGAAAATGAGGCTTTGAATTTCCTCAACTACTGTGTTTCCTGAATGAGACTCCTGACCTAAAAAACATTAGTAGGCACCGACCATTTCATGATGAAATCCATCTTGGAAGGATTTATCTTTAATTATCCACCACCGATCACATACCCCATATACACCAAAGACTGTTGCACAAACTCACACTTCTTGAGATTTTCTATTAGTTGGTGCTTCTTTAATGTTTCCAGCACCTGCATCAAATGTGAAATATACTCCTCCTAAGTAGCATTATATACCAGTATATCATAAAAATAGACAATAACAAATGAATCTATAAAAGGGCACAATACACCATTCATTAATATCATAAATGTATTTGGTGCATTACATAGGCCAAATGGCATGAATACCACTCATACAAACCTTGTCTGGTTTTGAAGGCGGTCTTCTAGGTATATTCTTCTTTGAATCAAACATGGTGATATAGAGACTTCAATTCAAGCTTGATGAAGTATTTTTCTTGTTGTAACTGATCTAACAAATCATCTATCCTAGGTTTTGGGTATTTGTTCTTAAGCATGATTTTTTTCAACACCTTGTAATCTACACACATCCACCAAGTCCCATACTTCTTCAACACATAGATGATTAGTTACCCACATGTACTCAGTCGAATGACACCCTGTTCTAGCAATTGTTCCAACTGCTTATTCACTTCACTTGCTTCGGTAACAGACTACCTGTACAACCCAATATTTGGCAATGGGGAGTCTAGAAATATTTGGATCTCATGCTCCAGTTTTCTCTTAGTTGGTAACCCTTTAGGCTCTCAGAACACATCCTTGTCTGCCTGTAACAACTCCTCCAATTGTTTTTTCTATTATAACACCCCTCTAGCGATTCCTTGACTCTTATTGACTCCTATATAGACTAACTTTCTCTTAAAAATAATAAAACATACTTCTTGTTGGAACTTATGAATTTCTTGTCTTTTTTGGCACTTACCAATGAAATTCTCAACTTACCTTTGTGTGCATTGATGATGAATTATTTTCCACTCTTGATGATCCGCTATTGGTTAGCTCTCCTCATGAATATTTTATCATGCATGTACATGTATGGACTCTGAAACATAACTCCACATACATCAACGGGAACCAAATCTAGATTTGCTTCATCAACAAAATCAGCACTGATAGAAAATATAATTTTACACTGCTTTGTTACATTTAGATTTACATCCTTATTTACCCATCCTAGTGGCAATGGGTTTGGATGATCACGAACTTCTAGCCCCAACTTCTTGACCAGCTCTGCTGCAATGATATTCTCCTGCAATAATGATTAAAATAGAGCATCAATATTTGTCTTCTTTACCTGTATTTTTATACATAATATTTTGGTTATTTCTTTCTCTTTTTGTTGTTCAAGGCTACTCAAATTCATCTCCTTTTGCACAGACATACAGACAATATTCTCATCCATGTCTGAACTTATTTCAACTCAGTTTCTCGAATCTGTGGCCATGATATTCTTCTTCTTTTTAACTTTCTTCTTATTATTTGGTTATAGCTTTGGATGCAACTTCCAACCCTTCTCCTATGTATGGCCATCAATGTTGTAGTGGTTCTAGAAATTTTACACTCGTGTGTTGTGGCTGTTGTATTTTTATATTTTCTCCTTTTTTTTTTTCTTCTTCCCCTCCTTATAAGAATCATGTTTCTCCTTCTACTTCAATCCACTTGATTTTGCTCTCTTCAAGCCTCTATTTTCTAGGTATTATGCATGTACACAAGTCTGGTCAATTGGATTGGGCTAAAGAGCATCACTTGCTCATGTAGTTGGTGGTGTAGAACCCCCAAATACTGTAGGAGTACATTTGGGCTCTTTGGAGAGATATACGACATTATAACCATCTTCTTGAATTCTATGGTGTAATCTTGCATGCTTTGACCCGATTTTTTCCTAAAGTAATGCCACTAGATCCACTGTTCCACCACGTACCCAATGGGATGAAAGTGTGACTTAATGAAATTTTTGAAATCCTCCCACTTAGTCACTGGAGGTTCTTCCTCCAACCTCAGGGTTTAAATTTGGCTCTCCCACCAGATTAGTGCATGGCCCTCTAATTTTAGCTGCACGAATGTGATATTTTATCCTTGCTCAATCTGATGGACCCTAAAATAAAATTCCAGCTGTTGAAACCAAAGGTTCAACACCATAGCATTGATATCGCTATGGTATGGCTTGATATCGACTTTTTCTTCCATTCTAAATAGGGATTGATTCATGACACTCAAACTAGGTTGTTGTTTTCTGGATTATTTCTTCGATTGGTTCTTCGTTTCTCCTTGATCTTCTAATCCCTGTTTTGATTTTTCATGTGCATTCGAACCTCCATCTTCTCCAAATATCCCCATCTTTCTATTCAAGGCCTCCATGAGGAGGTTTTCATTGTGGTTGATATCTCTGACTTATTGTTCCAACCACATTAATCTCACATCTGCAATATCAAGAGGTTCGTTTATAGATTCATCAACCATGATTAGGCTTTTATGATTTTCGGCCCCACCAATATATATCCCTACAATCTCCACAAAATACCCAAATAAACCTGCTTTGATAAAAAATGATCCGCAAACTACTGTTGATGTTCCACTTGACAGTTTGTCATAACAGATTTGATAATAATATATTAAAATTGTAAATTTCTACACTTACAAATTTTTTTCCAAACTCTATATATGTAAATTTAACTATAATTAGTCCATGCATGTGAATGGAAATTATGAGGAAAAGTAAATAATGACAAAATAAGCTCACACACACAAATAAGACATAAGATATGCTCTATAAAACCCTTTCAGGAGAAAACCCAGCCGGAAGGTGAGGATGCTTCACTCTCTTTCTCTGTTTGGAAATATGGTTATAGGTACAAAGAAGTAATACATATGGAATGTGGGTTGTTACATTGTATTGATCCTATTGTGTTCTCTACCTCCTATCTCTCCTAGCTATATTTTCTCATTTATGGAACATAATTCTCTCGAAAGAATGGAGTGTCCCTTCCTCCTTGTGGCTCGGTTATAACACAACTTGATAGCCTACTAGTGGTAAATTTTGACTACATCAAGCCTTAACTAGAGTTACAATATAGACTCTTCTAGAGTCTTTTACATCACAAAAACATGACTAGCCCCTTTTCTATGAATAATGGAGGCTAACGTGGCATCCTCCAGAACTATAGGTGTGAAAATAGGATGGTCAACTTGTGAGTGACTCTAATTAACATGTTTCTTGCGTTGTTGGAAATATATTTGTGTGTAGAATAGTATGAAAAGGTTCTGCACCAAAGTGACAGTTTTACCCTGAAAAAATGTTGTTTGATGCCACAAAATGCTCCCGGAAGTTTTCAGAACCCATTTTTTCATACTAGGTCTCGTCGGTAAAAACGTTCCCGTGAGCTAATTCCTTGAATTTTCCCACTTTTAATGCATTGAGATGGATTACAAACAATATAATGATCCAATACATATCAACTAAGCATCACGTTTTTATTGAAGATGCCAATATCATTGCTAAAATTTCTCATTACCATGAGAGAAAGTTCCAAGAAGTCATAAAGATATAGAAGTAATCTTCCAACAATATTAATAGAGGTAATGGCTAGAGACTCTGCAGAAATTGGATCCCCGCCCTTTCTTCAAGCCATTCTTACTCCTAATTTTATTCTATCTTTTATTTTATTTTATTTTATTTTATTTTTCTAATTTTATTAGTACTTAGCTGTACTCCCCTCTTTTTTTTTATATTTGTTTTAATTTATTTTACTCTTTACTAATATAACTATTAATTTATTTTCTTTGATTTCAAGCTTATTTGATCTATATTTTTGAGATTTTTCTTTCAGATTTCTTTTCTATTCATAAAAATAATAATAATTTGTTTAAACCAATATTATTATTGTTATCTATATCTATTGTCTTTATTTATAATAATTTGTAAACTATTATTTATTTATATGTTTTTTTTATTTAATTAAAATTTTAATATATATTTAAACCTAGATCTATTAACCTTATTATTTTTATATAATTTATTATTTATATGGTTAGAATATTAATATTTAATTATCTAATTATATTAAAAATATTAATATTTTATTATTATCTAATTTTATTAAAACTAATTATATAATTTGTAATTTATATATTTAGAATATTATTAATATCTCATTATATTAAAATTATCTCTATTTATATGGATTTTTTTCATATATTGAGTCTAAATTCTAATTTTAATATCTCAATTGTTTTTTTTTTAATTAAAAAGTTTTATTAATATATTATTTTCTTAACAAACTGATGGAGTGAAGCAAAAGTGGTAAAGACACATCTTTTGTATCTAATCATAGCTGGTTCAAATATCTCTTGAGACATCCTCTACTTCCTTAAAAATAGGCCTATAATGGAGTTATATTTGAAAGTCCCATAATTGTTTAGAATATATATATATATATATATATATATATATATATATTTCATTTCTTATAAAATTTAATAGTTTATATAATGGTTATCGTTTGTGTATTTAACGACTTTTATTGTGACTCGGTAGAAGGTACTTGATAGACCAAGTGGCCTTTGTTTTTTGATTTTAATTGTATAAGAAATGGTTAAGAGCATGTGTTTCCTCCTAAGAAACCACATGTTCAAAACTAGAGGGGGTGAAGTATGTATGCCTTCTTAGAATTAGCAGTCAAATAGCTCAACGAAGGTGGGTCCCCAAACAAGAGAGCTTGCTATTAGAATTTATCAACTCAAGTTAACTCCCAGGAATTTCACCTACATTACTGAAAGACAACATGACTTATTGTTAGAATTTATCAACTCAAGTCAACTCCCAAGCCAACTCCCAAAGATTTCACCCTCATTAGTTAATAGAATTTATCAACTCAAGTTAACTCTCAAGGGTTTCACCTACATTGGTGAAAGACAACAGGACTTATTGTTAAAATTTATCAACTCAAGTTAACTCCCAAGGGTTTCACCTACATTGGCTAGACACTACTTAATTTTGATAAATTTGAGTACAGATCTGTTGCTAAAATCCTCTAAGCAATTTTAATAAATTTGAGTACAAATCTGTTGTTAAAATCTTATCATTCATATTCATTGTAATAAAGATAATTAGTATGTTGGATAGAGATAGATCTCCAAACAACAAGGTTTTATGTACCAATTTAATGTCTGACTTATAGTTAAAATTTACCAACTCCCAACAATTTCACCTACATTAATGAAACTAAGATATTATTTTAATAAATTTGAGTACAAATCTGTTACGAAAATCCTATGATTCATATTAATTGTAACAAAGATAATTAGCATTTAACGTCCATTCAAACCTGGTTGGTTAGCTGCATCATCATCTTCGGCATTTGCAGCAATACCATCGATGCTCGAGTTCAACACAGATTGTCTCATCCAGTACGAGCAAAAATACAAAGTTTAATATATATACATATTTTTATGTCTGTAATTCTCTGCACAATGATAATGACTTATAAATCTACATATTTGTCTGTTGCATCTCCTCCACTTCCCATAATTTTATCAAATAAAAGTAAAACTCACTCTGTCGACAATGTGAGTATTTTTTGAGTAGTTTATCTCTCAAATAATGGATCCGTACACACAACTAGTTGTTTTCAATAATATAACTATTGAGTATTATTTTATTTTTCCGTGTTCTTTTATTTCATACCATTTTTAATTTCATGTTGTGTTAACCCAAAAAAAAACATATTATTTTATATAAATTTATTATGGCTATTACATTACTAAAAACATATTTACATTTTTTAAAATTTTAACATTTTATAAATTTAATAAATTTAAATTAAAATGAATATAAATTGATTAGTTAAAAGACATTCTTACAATATATATCTCTTCCACCAATCTTACAATTTTGATTAGGATAGCTATTGGGCAGGTTGCCAAAATGGAACCAAAGTGCACGTATATAGTCACTAAGCGTTTGAAAAAACACACATGTTAGCTATTCTAATTTTCAGTGGAGCTTAGGAGTAGAAAAGTAAAACCAAGATGGATGGAAAATGTTTGATAAAATCCTTTCATATCAAGCATTTCACAAAAGCTTTGTATGATTTTTTTGGGGCTTTAATACCAGAAATTTCAAATTATGATCAATTCGTTTATGGAAAAAAATTATGCATGTGGGTGGCCACTGCTAGTCATGTGGTGGGTGTACTTTCAGTAGAGATTGTGTCTAGAGATTGGGTCATGGTCTAAGCACTTTTATTTTATATATATATTTATAGACCGACTCTTATTTACTAGCTGGAGTAGTGAGCACCTGCTTTCCACTTCAAACCAACGTCCTTCTAGGATGTAGTAGAAAATCCTTATCTTTTCGAATGATTTAAATATTTCTCTTATTATTAGTGTTATATTGTTATTAGTGTTATATTGTGGAGCACACTAATGAGATGCTAATGGTGGAAATTATAGAAGTGGATATTTTTCAAGTACATTTGGCATTTGAGAAAGATATGCTTATTTTTATTTCGATCATTTTTTTAAACATCTTGATTATCAAAACGTTATTGAGAAGGGTTCTCAATTTTGTGAAAATTGTGGGACTCGTATAAACGCCACCATATTTAGACAAAATTTAGACAAAAATTCCCGATTAGAAAAAGTGAAAAAACGGACTTTTTGCCCCATGAAAATTCCGCAGAAGGCCTTCGGCACTTTATGAGAGATTGATTTCTTTAGTAAGGCAGTAAGAATGGTTACTTTGTAGTAAGGCTCTCTAGTAAGCTTATATCCTTCTCTCTTTAGTGCCGGAGGCCCTTAGAGAGTTAAAGGCCAGCTCTCATAAAGAAATCAATCTCTCATAAAGTGACGAATGGTAAGACCTCTATTCCACCTTATGAGGAATCCCAGACCACCTCCTCCTCTTCTATAAATACTTCCTTTTCACATGGTTTCAACTAGCTGAACAGTCCTTACTATAGATGGTGTGAAGAATAAGGCAGAGAGGAATCTATTGTCTAGAGGAATCCCTGATGAATGCTTGGGACGTACTTGACTGAACCCATTGAAGGAGGCTACAACGTCAAGGAATTGAGGTTGTAAACTTCTTTTCTCTATGATTAATATATGACTGGTTTTTTGGTTCCAATTTTGCATTTGATCATATGCAAAATGTTTGATTCTCCTTTACCAATCAAATAGTTGTAAATGAAAGTATGTTTTCGTATGTTGTCACCATTCACTTGATCCTTGTGCATGTACAATCACATTATCACTAAAGGACCGCGACTTGTGAAGACAAATATCAAAGGATCGCTACTGCAAGTTACAACAAGAGCGTTGGACCAAGGTGGGTCATATATCCCAACTCGTTTTCATTTATAAGCTAGGAGTCTGAAAGTCCAGCATGTTCCATTGTTGCTAGACCCACTCTAGGGCTAGAGGGATCACCTATATCCACAGAGGGGATTTACCTACTCAACAGGTTAGCGATCATACTGGGGATCAGTATGTTTGTCGTCTCTTGTTGTTGTTACACCATTTTTTGGTCATCTAACCTACTATCATTAGATGAACACAAGTACACCATGTAAGACCAATTTTACCCTAAGTAAAATTGCTTTCACTATGTGAAATAACTTAGTAAAACACCTTTATTAAGTTGTTTATGGTCTAAACATGAAACCCCAAAAGGAAATAACAAATAAATCTATATTTGTTTATATTTCCTGGTCATATTTAACCAAAAACAAGGAAATCAATTAAATACATCCTTATTTATTTGATTATTTCCTGGGAATAAGTTATTTAAATCCTTTTTAAATAATATTCCTAGTTAAATTTGACTAAATCATTTATAAATAATTAAATAAATCATTATTTATTTAATTATATTCCCACCATTTCCTTAAAATAGTAAATAAATCATTTATTTATTTATTATTTATAAATAAAGGAATTGACCCAAGTCAAAAATCCTTTTCCCTCCAACAAATATAATAAAATATTATTAAAGGGTGGTTCTAGAATTTGATTAATAATATTTTATTCATGCACCAAGTTTCTAGATCGCCCTAATATTTTGTTATAAATAGGAGGGTTTTCCCCATTCATTAGTCACCTTTTGTTGCCTAAAGATCAATCTGGATCTATACACTTGGTCACATTTTCTCCATTTTTGTCTTGTGAGCTCCCATTGAGTTCTATGTTTGTCTGGGTTTTCTACACCAACAAGAGAGAGAGATTCTAGATATGAAGTGCTGAGGACTGTCAAGAACCCATCCCATTGAGGAGAACCGGAAAACCCTTTCTTGTTTTCCTCTCAAGTGCCCCCTTTCAATATAATATAAAAAATTCTTTCAAATACATCATTCTTGTCTTGTCTATTGGATGCATGGAGCCACATTTTACTTTATCTGCTTAATGTCTTTTATGTTTAGATCTGGATTTGTGAAACATTATTTGGATCACCTAATTGCAAATTTAAAGATATTTTGCAGCCATAATCGATGTTAGGGCTATTTGTTATGCGTAGCTAAAGTGATCTTTTACGACGAAAGATTCATACTAACAATTGGCGACTCCACACGGGTTTTCTTTTGCGACCACTGTCGTTTTATATATTCCTGCATATCTAGCTATTTCAGACCCTAGGGTTTCTCTTCAGTTTCCTATTTTTTCTATTTTTATGCTTCTTTTCACCTCTAAAACCCTCAAACATTAAAATTTTTAACTTCCGTGTGTTTTTGGCCCTATTGCGCAGGTGACAGACATCAGCCGCAGCTGAGAAGACAATTTTTTCTGAAATCTGCCGCCGAGAGACCCGGATCTGCAAGTCACACTTATCGGCCCAAAAACTGTGACCTCGACCTGAGGACGCACTTTTCTACCCCAAACCTACGACCTGGACTGAAAACAGGTCAGAACCTGCGACCTGCACTTTTTTCTGCAATTTTCCAACAATTTTTCTGGGTTCGTCTGAAGCTTCTTTCATGGTTTTCCAGCCTCCGTCTTAGTCAAATCCAATTTTGGGTTTGCCTTATCAATTTCCCTTCACATTTTTGGTATTATCCTTTTTTAGATATCTAGAACTTGTGAGGAACTTCTATACAATAAACTTTTGAGATAGCTATAGAAATATTGCACACATACACTTATATTGGTGTTGAGATATATATTAGTAAGGGTAGTTTAGGTAAAATTGTTCTCCAAAAGAAATTGTAAATACACTCATATCTTGAATTATGATAACACAATTTTTTATTGCAGATATGTCAACTTCTAGGGCATATAGAATTAGCTTGTCCTCATGCTAAAGCACATTATCCTAGGGAAAAAAAGGAGCAAATCAAGAGCTTAAGGTTGGAATTTTCAAGATAATGACAACAATAAAAATGAGATCACTCAAAACCAATTAGTGTCGATAAGGCAATCTAGTCCTTCCATAGGGAATAAAGTAAAAAATAAGGATATCGAGGTTTTGTCATCAATGGAGGTAGTTTTACTTGAAACCTAATTGGGTGAAATAAGAGGCAACACTATATTAACGCCTATACTAAAATAAGGTATTTAGACTGCACGTAAGAAGTTGGTGGTTGAAAAACTAACATTTTGTCAATGAGAAATGTTTGTACATTTTTCTAAACTATGCATGTGTTCCTTTTTCTATAACTTTGGCACCATACAAATCGTCATGCATTATACTAGGTATCTTGCTTAGTCATAATTTTAAGGATGTAAATGCATTTTGAAGTGTACACCTGCTCCTATATGTGTAGATAAAAGTTAGAGTCTTGACATCCTTGATAATACAAAGTATCAATGCATTTTGGAGTGATTAGAAAAGTGATTTCAGGAGTGATTGGAGAAGCATTAGCCAATTCCTTCCAAAAAATGGAGGAGTTTGAAACAAACTTCCTTGGATATAGGATCCAATCAATTAGTAATTTTCTAGAAAACTATTGGTCCCTCATGGACCTACCCATATCTAATTGTTGTTCAAAAGGTGCCACATACTTTTTGCTGCCGGAGACTAGCTGAAAATATATATATATATATATATATATATATATATATATATATATATATATATATATATATATATATATATATATATATATATATTAAGGGATTTACAATGAATTTCCATTTGCACAAAGAGATATAGTCTGAGGACCTATTTCCAACTAACAAGAATCTAAATTTGAGTTTACAATTTTTCTAAAGGTTACCTTTTGGGATGGAATTAATCAAGGACTAAACAACCTCCCCTAGATAGAAGTTTTCTCAACGAGATTAAGATTTTGATCTCAATCTTATTAATAATCCAAATCAAATCTACCACCTTATATGCATTAGGATTATGGAGGAAGCCTAGATATTTTAGTCCTTCTTACAAATCTTTATACTGAAAAAATAACAACTCATCAAGTAAAGTATTAACAAGAAATAAAAGAATGCATGAGGTAGTAATAGATTTCCTTTATTAATGTTCAATTTTGTGACTATTTTAAGTCGTGGAAGTCTTCCTTTTATATGTGAAATATTAGAACATCAAGCTACGGGAAAAATAAATGTATCGACAAATTTTTAATAAGGGATGTGAGATGGTCTCTAGATTAGAGATAGTGACGACCCTTAGATCACCTAAAGATGTAGCATGTTGTATCAACTTGCTTAAGGCTTCTACAAATAGAAGAGGAAGAAGAGGTGATAGCGAACAACCTTCTCTGAGGCCTCTTGTTGCCTTGAAAAGAGAAGAATGGTTGAGAACTGAAAAATTAACCAAAGATATGCATCCCATAATATAGTTCATAATTTTTAGACTCATGCTCAACAAAATGAGACATAGCCTGATAAAGTTCCACCTTATCCTATCATAAGCATTGGATAAGTCATCTTCAATGCTATGGTAGGGATGTTCCAAGTTTTTATTGAATGGAAAGGTTCCTCGAGTAGGGTCATTGCATCATGAATCTACCTATTCTGAAGGAAACCAAAATATTATTCTGAGATGATAAAACTCATAATGGGATTTTATATCATTGAAATGATTTTTGTAACCAACTTGTAGATAACATTTCAACATAATATAATGCGATAATCTTCGAAAAATTCATCGTCGCATTTTTTGGAATGAGGCATAAAAATGTTGAATTTAATGAACCATACATGCAACCCATACATTGGCTGAGACTCTAGGCACCTTGAGTATGTATTCTTTTAATAGGTTGTAAAATCCCAAGTATCATTCAACAATATATCCATCAAACCCAGGGCTCTAACATATTTTCATGGAGGATAAAACACCAAAGACCTTCAATTCAATTACTTCCACATCTAGAATTTCATTCATTTCATTTGAAATAGCCCAAGGGAATAGATTTACCATATCTAAAGTTTCAAGAATAGGGTAGCCCAAAGATTATGAAATTAGATTTTTTAAGTAATAGACACATACATCTTCTTTCCCTTTGAATTAATTCACCTTACTCCCTTATATATCTTCAATTTCCCATATATAATTGGTATTTTTCTGAAAGTTTAAAAATTGTTGGAAAAATTTGGTGTGATTGTCCCCCTCTTCAATCAATATGGATTTGCTTTTGAGTGACCATAACTCCTCCTCCCAAGAAAATTATTTTTTGGGGGAAACAGTTAGTGATCTTAAGGATTCAAGATCTTCCTCTAAAAGGACACCTCAAACATTGGAATTAAAAATGGAGCTTATTTTAAATTTAACTTCTTTTGAAGAAGTCTCTCGTTTCTCTTTAAAATATTTGGTCCAATTTTCAAATTTCCTATTTAAAAACATAATACTTTGGGAGTTTCGTTGCATATATTGGAAATACTCATCATTTTTAAGGTGATTCTATTTGTCTTCACCTATCTTAATGAACTTATATTATTTTAACCAAGAACAATCGAATTTGAATGGAACAAGGACTTATCCTCATCAGTATGAGTTTCAAGGACAACTAGGTAATCGTCTAATATTCCACTCTGATCCAACCATGATTTAAGAAGAAAATTGGTGGACATTATGGATTTAGCAATGAAAAACCTATCGATTATTTTTTAGACTGTATCCTTAGAGGATTGAAGATTCTTCCTTGTAAGAGCCAATTTGATGGGCTTCACATCGACGAGATGGATGAATTTAAAATAATGAATGAAATAAGATTTGAAAGGGTCTAATCTCAAAATCACCCTCTCCCCCCCTACCCCCCTCCCCTCCCCTCCCCTCCCCAAAGCTTCACTTATGGAAGAAGTGAAATTCATGCCACCTATGAGGATGAAAGGATAGTGAGGCATGATATCAAATACTAGCATGTCATACCAAGGATACTTCTTGTCTGTGTATGGACCATAAACATTTAAAACCTTGCTCTAATTACCACTTCCACTGATCTAACATATTTGCGTAGTGGAAGAAATCCCCTTCAAATATGGCTTCCAGGCCGATATCAATTATCTAAACAAGAAATATTAATCGAGAGAACAAAAAAGCCAATTTTTCAACCATGGTTCAATAACAAACCGATCTTTTTCTCCTCATGTCATCATTTCTTGCAAGAGAACAATGTTAGGATTGTGGGCTTTGAGGAGCCCCTTGAGGGAAATTTTTTTTTGGGGGCAAACCCAGGCCCCCTTACATTTAGTGATAATATTATCATTTTTTAACTCCAAAAAGAGATTTTTCTTTTTTCTTTGCTCCCAAGACCTCATAATGGTATTTTTTCTACCTAGTTTTATGTTGTTTTTTTCTCTTTGTTAAGCCTTATATAGTAGAGAATTTCTTCCAACATGTCTAACTGAAGGGGAATCCTCTTCCAACCTTCCTTTCGAAATATTATATTGGGAATATTTGATCCGTGATCGAAGCTCTTAATCCTTTATATTTTCCACCTTTTTACAACGAAATGATTTTGTCCCATTAGTTTGATCTACTTCTAGAGATGAAGAGGAACGAGTCTCAAAATAAGTGGATTCTAAATAAGGCATAATAAGCCGAAGTGGAGAGGGGGGTTGGTAGAATTAGAATCGAGGCAAGAGGTAAAGTAAGTTGGGGATGCAAGAAAAAGGAGAGCATTAACGAAGGCAGTGGAAATGACCGAAATATGTTCAAAAGTAGAGATACCATACATTGTACATAGTTCTATAATGCAACATTAGCCACTAACATTGAATCAACTGTGTTATATATATGTCAAAAGTTTATTAAACCAAAACTATTACATAGACAATAATCATCATATTGAGAAAATGGAAACACATTTCTTTTCATAATTCTAAATAAAAAATATAATAAATATGAAATATTATCATAAATTTAAATCTACATTTAAAAACCAAACATAATTTTAATTTATTTGTGTTATTATTATTCATTAAATTGAATTAAAAACATTATAAACTATTATCATCTATATCAATCATTATTAATATGTATATTAATTATTAATTACTAGTATTAGTATAAGGGAGATGGTAACCTAATTTAAATTAAGAACATTAAAGTAGTTTAAATTTTAAAAAAAAAAAAAAATCTTATATTTTCATCGTGAAAGAGGTGTAATTTTTTCCATTTTTAATATGGAATTGATATATAATATTTAAAAATTATTAATAATAGAAAAATATTTAATGTGGATGATCATGAAAGATTTCGAATTGTCTTTAATGCTATTTTTTGAAATTTTTTTGAGTTGTCTTTATTTTTTAGAACTAATTTGTCTAAACTTTGGAGGAATTCATTGAAATCACTTGTTTGATGGGTAAACTCCACACATCTATGTGCCCTAGGGTTTTTCAGGGTGCTAAATCCATATATGCAGTCAAAAAACCAATTTAAATAACAAAAATTAATATTTCACCTCAAATTTTTCCACCAATCAAGAAAATCCACCAAACTCCAAAAAGAAGCATTAAAGACAACTCCTAAAGATTTTAACATCAAATAAAGAGAAAGAGGCCAAAAGAAGTCTTATTTCACAATATGTTCTTTGTAATTCAAGGTATGAGAAAGATTTGTAATTTCTTCCAATATTTAATATGAAATTGACATGAACCTATATGATTTTGGAATGATGATAAATGGATATTTTGTTAAGACACTCTTAAAAAAAGTCATTACTTCAAATTCAAATTTCTACTAAATGAAGTACAAACTTTTGCTCAAATTTTACCAAAAAATTTTTAAAAAAAAATGCTTACATCATCACAAATTAATCATTACTATATCTAAAATTATAATAAATCTACACTAATATATAATTTACCTACTTCACAATTTCTATAAACCTATCCACCTAAAAACATATTATCTTACATAAATTTAATAATGGATTCGGAAAGCCAAGAGACATTGTGGCGCGGCCTCTCCAGCTTACCGTGGAGCCCTCACAAATACAAATGAAGCATCTCCCTCCCATTTCAACACCCATTTCATCTTCAAGATTAACGCAGAGATCATTCTGGATGAAGAGCAGTGGAGGGAGATACAATACTATCCGGATTGAGATGGATCCGAGAGAAGCGCATGGTGATCAGACCGGAGACGTCCCTGCTGGTGACAATCGACGCGGCAATCGTCAGCGACAAGAGATTCCAGAATATAATGCGTTAATGGCACAAGGGGTGAATCTTCTGGAGTGCTTGTTTAGGGAGGCCGTACTCATTGATAAAACTCCAAGCACAGCAGGGCAGTCAATGGATGTCGAGAACCGATTGGACCGCCTTGAGCGCCTCCACCATATCACACATTTTCTACTGATCAGCGGACTGTTGATAACGGGCTGGATCCAGTTACTAAGGGCCTTCAGATAATAACTAATTACCATTGCTCTTCTCTATCTCCTTACCTATCCATGTATTGCCGTTGAATCTCTTCAAACTATTGCTATGTATTGTGAGGACATGAATAAACAATGGATGGTAACCAATTCTTTATCTTTTTTTTTTTTTTTAATTGGCTGATACATTGATTATATTTTTCACTATTTAGAATTTGAATCCAGAGTCTGACACCAAAGTCGTCACTAACAAGGCCATTGCCAGATTCTCAAGAATCTATAAAACCAAAATCTTTGCTAACAAGGTCATTGCCGATTGAGATGCCTAATGTAGGCAGTACCGGCTCTGTGTATTCAATTCTGAGGACACATTTGAGATCAAGCTCTATAATTAAGCTAAAAGCAACTGATCTCTAAGTGAATTTATCTGGTAAAAATATTCAGTGTTTATTAATTTTGAAAATGAATTTATTTTCATGTTAATGGCGTTGGTTGCTAATGTTGCAGGGTATTCTAATGTTGATTAGACATTAGGTTGATCCAATGCAATGAACTTTACCTCATATTCGTTAGATGCCGGAACGGAATGTACAATTAGCATAAGCTCACGCATGTAAAGATATGCATTTGGGTAGTAATTTTTATATACAATGTCGTTTTGATGTATTGTTCAATTTTTTTAGGTCTAACATAATTTTACATTTAACATGGTTTTTGAGTGTTAAAATAGGATAATAATTATATTAAATGCAAGTGTAGAAATTAGAATTTTTTTAAGTTGGTTTATGAAATTGGTGGTAATTCTTAAGAGCAAATGTAACAACGTTAGGATAGTTATATCATCGAAGTTTATTTTTATAAAAAAAATCACTTAATGTTATTTTTTTGGGATGTTTTTCTAATAAATTGTTAAAGCTTTAGAATATAAATTTAGTGTTGTGTGTTATTCATATTCATTTTATTATTTATATGTTTTCAATATTTTGCAAACTCAAATATGAACAAGTGGTATCAGATCTATGATAAAGAAAAATTGAGGAGTTGGCAGTTAAATTTGTTCAATAGAGGAGACCACCTATTTGATAAAAAAAAAAAACTAATTGGGTCGAGGTTTTTGTATAATATATGTGTGTGTGTAAAGCCTCATGCCCGTGAAGACTCACCACAATGAGAAGAGGACCTATGACGAAGCATAGCCTATAAATAATTGCATAGGAGGTCGTATTAAGACAATGTTGTAGTCTAGTTTGTTGTGGAGCCAACACAAGTAGTGGAAACAAGACCAAGCCACACCGCACTATTGTTTGTTTTGAGGGTTGAAAAGAAACACACACCAAGTCATTTGTAGAGGAGAACCACTAGCCAAATTTGTAGAACTGTAAGTGGGAGGTTTGATCCATATGCAAGTTATTGAACCCACTAATGAAAGTCAAGAATTGATACTGAGGTTGTCAATTCATGTTTTTAAGGAGGTGGAGGAGGTGGATCTAGGTGCAATAAAATGGAGTCGATGTTATGGAAGTGGTAAATTATGTGTGTGATTGTGTACTTCAATCTATGGTAGTTTACATTTTTTTGGTGGAGATCTAAAATTTTTTAAGTTAATCTGGTCAATATTTTTTGTTATTATACATATACATACATATATATATATATATATATATATATATATATATATAAAAGGTTGATTTTGGTTAAGAGCACTCATGGGATTTGTAAAAATATACTTACATTTAAAAAATTCAATTTGGAGGGAAATTTTGTGTTAGAGAGTAATGGTGAAGGTGACAAATATCAAATTTGAGGTTTACAAATTTAATGGTAAAAATAATTTTGATTCATGGAACTCAAAATGTGAGATTTGTTAATACAACAACGGTTTCATAAGGCATTAGATGAAAAGAGGAAGAAACCTGCAAATATAACTGATGAAGAGTGGGAAGAACTAGATGTTAGAGCACTTAGAAAAAATTGGTTATTTCTTTTAGATAAGGTAATGTTTAATGTTATCAAAGTAACAACAACATGCTTATATAACAAGATGGAAATCCTTTATATGACAAAGTATTTGAAAAATAAGATCTACTTGAAGAGGCAATTGTACAATCCAAAAATGAATGGAGGTGTGAAAATTGCAGATCATTTGAATGTATTTAAGACTCTTATATGTCAATTGAATAGTATGTATGCTAAACTTGATGATGAATACAAGGAAGTTAAATTTCCGTGCTCATTGCTTAAATCATGGGATCAATTGGTCACTTCTATTAGATATATTATAACTTAGACTCTTGAATTTGATTATGTTGACGGAGCATTGTTATATAAGGAGGTGCATAGGAAATTGAGTATTCCAACCTGCACATAAGAAACAATGTTTTCTAGACGTTGACATAGATAAAAATGAGAAAATTCAATAGGTACATCAAGATCAAAGTTGAAAGGCAAGAATAGAAAACTTAAATGTTGGCACAATAAAAATTTAAGGCGTGTCAAGAAGGATTGTTGGAAGACATATAAGTCCAAGGAAGACTCCAAAAAGGAGGATTTTTTTGTTGAATTAGGTACAAGTGTGATCAATAAAGCTTTGTGTATTTGTATTATTACTCAACATTATGAATATTGGTTTCGATGTTCTAGTGGTTCTCATCATGTGTTCATATACAAATTTATTTTCTTCATATGAAGTTATTGATGGTAGAATTGTTATTATAAGAAATAACATTTCTATTAATATTGTTACATTTGGAAGTGTCAAAATTAAAATGTTTGATGACCTATTATAAGGAATTAAAAAATGTTAGAAATGTACCAAAAATAAATAAGAAAATGACTTCTTTCAGATCTTTGGATTTTAGAGGTCATAAATCTATAGGTCCATATGAAGAATTGAAGGTGTCCATGCACAATTTAGTGATTATGAAGGATATAGACATAGGAAAGCTTTACAAGTTGGATGGGAGTACCCAGATCAATTAAGTAGTAGCGTTATCTGAGGAGGCAACTGAATCTACTCAATTATGGCATCAACGAATGTATCTAATGAGTTAGAAAGGACATAGATATTGATAAATTAAAAATTACTTCCAAATTTTAAATCTATCAATTCAAATTTATGTAAATATTATATATTTGGAAAGCAACATAGATAGAAGTTTAAAGCATGAAGTCATATTGGTAAACATGTTCTAATTATATCCATTCAGATGTCTCGAGTACATACCATAATTTTTTTTTTTTTTAGGATCGTCATATTTTGTAATATTTGTAGATGAATTCTTTAAAAATGTGTGGGATTGTGTCTTGAAAATAAAACATGATGTTATAATACATTTAAACAATTTAGAATTATGGTAGAAATTAAAACGGGTAGAACAAACAAATGATTAAGAATATATAATGGAGGAGAGTTCACTTCTTTAGAATTAGAGAAATATTACAAAGATGTTGGGACCATCGGATTTTAAAAAGTATATATACCTCCTAGTAAAATGGAATAACAGAGGACACGAACAAGACACTTCTTGAAAGAGTAAGGAGCATTCTCAAGAATCCCAATTTACAGTAAGAGTTGTTCGCAAAAAGTACTATTTTTTTGTTCTTATGCTTACGCTCTTATTCATAGGAATAAATGTTCTAAGTTTGACCCCCAATCGAAGAAATATGTCTTTGGTGGTTATGATAATTTAACTAACAGATACATATTGTGGGATCCCACTTGCCAAAAAATCATTATTATTATATATACAGTATGTGATGAATCTTTTATCATTAGATGAAATAGTGTAAAATTTGATTTGAAAAAAGAACATTTATACTTAAATCAACAAATTTGGTTGGAGACTCATTCATATATAGAAACAAGAAACAAAAATAATCTTCTAATTATAATTAGGTGATAGATGTTGAATATAGTAAGGAAAATATGGAAATTCTACAACCAACACTAAGACGAAATACACGAAAGAGATATCCTCCTAAACTATATACCATTTTTATTTCATGTATTCCTTTGGTTTCTAATCATGGGGAACCTTCTTACTATCAATAATCAATATATGGTATCAATAATTCCAAATCAAATATATAAATCATGGCAGAATTAGATTCCTTAGAGAAAAACAAAACTTGGGCCTAGTAGAAATTCTTAATAATAGAAATGTTACTAGATGTGTCTGAGTATACAAACTGAAGAAAGGTGTTGTCGATATTTTTGAAGTGTATATATCCAGGCCAGTCATAAAGGGATCCTATCAGATAAAATGTATATATTTCCATGATTTTTTTTTTCAAATTGTTAGGCTTGTACATGTTTGTATTATGTTGGAAATAGTTGTTTTTCTTGATTTGAAGTTATAACAATTAGATGTTAAACTAATATTTCTACATGTATATTTGGATGAAGAGATATACATGGACTATCCAGTATGCTTTTTGCAACATCACAAAAAGCAATTAGTAGCAAGCTCAAAAAATAATTATACAACCTAAAGTGGTCTCTTAGGTAATGGTACAAGAGGTTTGATTCCTTCATGATGAGCTAGAATTGATATAGAATTATACTATACGTGATTTTGGCTGTTTTGTTTACTTTAAAAGTTTGAATGGTATAATCATTACCTTCATGTTATATGTTGATGATATGCTTGTTACAAGCAAAATCATGGATGGGATCAAATGCTTGAAGGCTTAGATGGCTAACACCTTTGATATGAAATATCTATGAGAAAAAAACAAATATTGGTCATTGAAATAGAAAGCAATAGAAAAATTGGTAAGATTAGGTTTTCACATAATAAGATGTTCATGGGTTGTGAAATTATGCTTTCTTCTACGAAATTACCCTATGATATTTATCAAACCACCCATTTCCACCTTAATTTATCCTAAAACCATGTACATATACATTCTAAGTAGCTCAGGTTATGATTTATTATTAACTAGTTATCTTATTATCATTTTTAGAATAGAAAAAAAGGATTCTTTAAGAGTCGTGTATAACCCAAATTATTGAATAAATACAACCATTTATTACCAAGCATCTATTTTGAATCAAGGGATCAATATTTTGGTGGTATCTTAGGGAAGAAACGGGTGGCATTTGGAGAATTCATAGGCATGCCACAGGAGGATAAGAAATTTCGAATTTAGAATCTATGAGAAGCACAATATACATCATTGTATCCACTTTCATACCATTGTGAGAAATTTTATGTACATATCTATTTCCACTCGATTAGTTATGGGTAAATTTGATCTTATTCTAAGGAAAACACTACATTTTTTTATGGAATGTTATGCCACAGACCTATGTGTATTCAAGATTACTCAATGTGTAAGAATTGTTACATTGATGAGAGTAGAATCATTATTATTAATCAGAATTAATTTGTTAAGCCACCTCTTTATTTAGACACTTGATGTTACACATGATAAAACTAAACTAGCTAATTTAGTTAGCATCACCAAAATGTGAACAGTCTCTTAAACCATTTTCAGGGCTCAAATTCCCATTTTTCTTATATAAATATGTACTTTGAAGATATGATGATAAACAATAGACAACGTGTGAATTTTTATGTAATTTTTATTTCCTATAATATAAGAATATCGTACTCGTGGATGTTTCAAATTACATGTTGAAGTTGTGTTGGTGAATTTACATGTCTTCAGGTCTAGGTTGAACCTCGAGTTGGTCCCACTCGAGGTAAATCATCGTGTTTCATTCATTTCCTGCTCGTTTAGTATATTTTAGTTTATATTTTGTTTACTTGCAAAGGAAATAGTAACAATCATGTTTAATTTATGAAGTTTCTATGTGTGTGTGTGTGTGTGTCTATGTGTGTATGTTAATTTCATTTCTTATGGTGTGTTGGATTTAAATTTGAATAGTTTGTTGAATTTCCTTTTATGCATTTATTTATGCCATTCTTTTATTCTAAATTTGTAAGGTAATGATTTTGTAACTATACTATGAAATCCAGTTGTTGTGAAATCAGTGGTAGTTACTATGAAACCATAGCCTTGAAAAATTGCTTAACTTTAGTAGGAACAATGACACTTAGCTAAGTATTTAGTTATGATATCAATATGTAAGGCACCATGTAACTAAACTGAAGTATTGAGTCAGGACTTAAACTATGTATCATGAATATGTTTTCCTTCATTTTAGTTTGTCACCTATAGAAGTGGTAGTTGGAACCCTGATGTTTGTGCATATAACAACGAGAGCCTCACAAGCGATTAGAACCTAGGTTGAAAATTTAAAATCTAATTGAATACCAAGATCTCATCATATATGAATCAAGTATTCATACTATCATTTATGGCTTTGTTGTTGAGGAGGATGTTAGGTCCCTATAATACTAATGTACCCCCTTATTGTTAATGTTAGTGTAGCCCCCTTATTGTTATTTTTGTGCCCACGTAGTTGGAATATTGTTATTATTGTGCATCATAAAAGACCACTATTGTTATGCATGTGCCCTTACATTATTATTGTTATATTGACTCTAAGTATATTTTGACCCCTTAGACTCCTATATATAGAAATTATGTTTTTTTATTTGAATTATCAAGCAATTATTCATTTATGTAATTTAAAGGAGGTTTCCCCATCGAAGAGGACAATTTTAAGTTGTTGATCTATATTTTCTTGTATTTGGTGAGTTGGTTGCATAACATTTGGTATTATAGCTTTGCATTCTAGGGTTTCACTTCTTCAAACATGACATTGTGGAATTTTCACTATAACGATTTTTCTACGAGGCTTCAGAATTTGAAATTTTGACCACATAGAGAATAAATCTGGGTGAGCTTCTTGTAAAAATTTTAGATCTTGGTTCTCTAAAGTTTCAAATATATGATCTGGGAATTTAGGGCTTTTGGAGGCTCCAAAATTCAGTCTCAAACATGAGACCTAGGGAAAAAATTCATAACTTCGTTTCATGCATCATATTTGAATTTTATAAAAAATGGATGATATTTTACCGACTTTAGTTTGTTGTGTCATAATTTCAGGGCCGAAGGTAGAAATAAGGACACATGGAACTCTGTACAAGTTTTCTCTACTGAACCAATCTATAATTTGGTCATCATAGGAGCTCAGGCATAACGCTTTCTTGAAGACTCAATTCTCGATGTAACTTGTGGGGTTGGAAATAAGACTCATAGGGAGACTAGAGGAAGAAAATTTTAGACCTTAGAGAGCTGAATTTACAGAGTTACAACCGTTTCAAGATCGAGCTCCTAAAATCAAGAAAAAAGGTGTCTATCTTTAAAAAACAATTGCTTAACTTTTGTTTGAAAAATCAGTTTGAAGTGATTCCAAGGGCATATTGAAGCATAAATATCAATATCGGGTTCTAAAATGCCTCCAATATATATATATATATATATATATACACACCCATTAATCCCTCAGAAACCTTGACTATGACGCATGAAAAGGAATAATTAAAACATGCTATATCAAAATTAAGGGACTAAGTGAAACAAATTTCGCTCTCACAAAGAGAAAAAAAAGATGAAACTAAAGGGAAGATGGACAGTTTAAAGGAAGAATTAAAATGTGACATGAATGGTTTAAAAGAATACATGGAAGGGTTAAAGGAAGGGTTGAAAAATTTTCTACAAGAAAGGCTTCCTAATGGAAAAAAGGTATTACATGAAACTCATGATGAGAACAAAAGCAATGTTAATCATGATTTCATAAACTATAACATTGTATTGAAGACCCACCATATTCCAAAGATCAATATGAGGAAGTTTGATTGAAAGGATCCAGTGACATGGATACTATAGATGGAGAAATATTTTTATCTCCATAATGTGCAACACACACAAAAGGTATGCATTGCAACTTTATATTTAGAACCCAATCAGTTTGTATGGTATCAATGGCTTTGTTCTCATAAACCACTTTTCACTTGGTCAATTTTTATAGAGGAAATGATAGCATATGATGAGGGTATAAATAGAAACACCTTCCTTAGCCAGTTGATGAATCTCAAACAAAAGGGTTCAATGGTGGAGCACATTGAAGACTTCCAAAAATTGAATATAAGAGTAAATGATATTCCATAGGAGAAACAGATTGATGTCTTCATAGGGACTTTAAAGGATAACATCCAACATGAGGTTCACCTTTGGGAACCTGATTCATTAGATAATTCATTCAGGTTGGCAAGAAAATTTGAAAGAAAAATTATAGCAATAAGGAAGCCTACCACTCACAACTATAAAAATGGAAGTGTTGCTACTCCTAGCCTTCCACAAACTACAAGGTTGACACCACAACAATTGGAAAAAAAGAGAGCAAAAGGACATTGTTATAGTTGTGATATAAAATACACTAAAGGTCATACGTGTGCTAAGAAGAAATTATTTTACATATATTTCGAAGAGGATGAAGAATAGGAACAAGAAACTTCAAAAGAAGAGGATATATTGAGGAACCAGCCATAGATAAAGAAGAAATGAATCTGACCATATCTTGTAATGCATTTGCGAGAATTACCACTCAAACTCTCAAGATAGAAGTTCATATAAAGAAGAAAAAGGTCATATTTTTTATTGATTTAGGTAGTACCGATAATTTTATTCATTGTAAGATAACCAAGGAATTTAATTGCTTCCTATAGTCAGCACCAGAGTGTCAATGGTTGCAATTGGAGGAACTATAAATTGCTCTGGAAAGTGTCATAATATCAAGCTAAATATGGAGGAATATGTATTGAATATTCTAATGCTTTCCATTCCAATGTGTGGTGTTGATGTTGTACTAGGAGTCCAATGGTTACAATCTTTGGATACGATAACTTTTAATTTTCAAGAATTTTTCTTGATTTTTTTTTGGGAAGGAAAGGAAGTTGAATTAAGGGTTATCTCAGGGAAACTAGGAAATATAATAAGCTCTAATGACATGACAAAGCTTCTAAATAAAGAACAATGGGGTGTAATTTCATAATTATTCTCACTAGAGGTTGAAACATAGAAATCATTGATTTCTCCATATCTCTAAAATGTATTGGACACTCATTCCATGGTATTTGAGACTCCCAAATTCCCCCCACCTATTGATGATCATTATCATGCTATTCATTTGATTCCAGGAAGTGTTCCTCCAAACATCAAGCCTTACAAATATCCCTATGCCCAAAAGAGTGAAATTAAACGTATGGTTGCAAGAATGCTATAGGTTGGTATAATTCAACCTAATCAAAGTTCTTTCTCTACTCTAGTAGTATTGGTGCATAAGAAGGATGGATCATGGAACATGTGTCCAGATTTTAGGGAGATCAACAAGCTCACTATGAGAGATAAATTTCCCATTCCTATCATTGATGAATTATTGGATGAGTTACATGGACAAATTTACTTCACCAAGTTAGATCTTCGTTCAGTATATCATCAAATTAGAATGAATATTTAAGACATTCGGAAAATAGTGTTTAAAACTAATGATGGTCATTAGGATTTTTAGGTCATGCCTTTTGGCCTTACTAATGCAGCTTCTACATTTCAAGGTTTGATTAATTCCATTTTCAACCCTTCCTTAGAAAATGTATGTTAGTATTTTTTGATGATATAATAATCTACATAAAGTCTTTGAAGGATCGTGTTCAACATGTTGACATGGTGCTCAAATTATTGGAGGAGAAACAATTATATGAGAAAACCTCCAATTTTTCCTTTGGAGTACAGGAGGTGGAATATCTGGGTCATATTCTATCTCGAGATGGTGTTAAGGGAGACCCTAAAAGAATTAAAGCCATTAAGGAATGAAACGTACCCACAACCATAAAGAATATTCAAGTATTTCTCGGGTTGAAAGGGTATTTTTGCAAGTATTTTTGATGATATACTAATCTACAATAGGTAATGGAAGGATCATTTTCAACATATTGAGAGGGTGATAAAACTATTGGAGGAGAAACAATTATATGCAAAAACATCCAAATGTTTCTTTTGAGTACAAGAGGCATAATATTTGGGTCATATTGTATCTCACAAGGGTGCTAAGGTACACCCTAAAAAAATTAAATCCATTAAGGAATGAAAAGTCCCCACAACCATAAAGAAGTTGCGAGGAATTCTTGGTTTAACATGGTATTATCACAAGTTTGTTAAGAATTATGGGAGAATAGAAGCACCTCTAACAACATTACTAAATAAAGATGCATTTTGTAGGACTCCAAAAGAAACTAAGGCCTTTGAACACCTCAAAGAAGCAATGTGCCAAGCATCTGTCTTAGCTTTTCCAGACTTCAAAAACACCATTATTTTGGAATGTGATGCCTGAGGAAATGGAACTAGTATTTTTTTAATGAAAGAAGGAAGACCCATTGACTTTTAAAGTCGTCCAATCATGGGAAATTATTTACACAAGCTTATTTATGAGAAATAAATGTTAGAAATACTACATGCAATAAAGAAATGGTGACATTGCCTAATGGGAAGACATTTCAAGGTAAAAACATATTATGATAGACTTAAATAAGTTTTGGAACAAATATTATAGTCAAAAGAGCAACAAAAATGAGTCACAAAGATGTTGGGCTATGACTTGGAAATCATCTACAAAAAAGGGAAGAGAAATGTTGTTGCAAATGCATTCTTAAGAAAGGATGAGGATGTGGAAGCATTGCTTTGTGCCATTTCTATTATCCAACCAGATTTGATAACCAAAGCAAGGGATGAATGTAAGAATGATCAAGATGTATGGACACTCATTCAAAAGTTTCAGCAATATCCCAGTACATATAATACATTTAGCTAGAAAATTGATTCATTATGGTTAAATATCACTTTAATGTTTGTAAGAATTCCCAACCCAAACAAAATATTATTTTGGAATTTCACACCTCTCCCTACAAACGGCACTCGAGATTTTTAAAAACTTACCATGGGGTCAAGAAGGTATTTTTTGGGAAGGCCTTAAATATGATATTAAAAAGTTTGTGGCGGAACGTTTAGTTTGCCAACAAAATAAAGTTGAGATAATTAATACCCTGGGTTTTTTACAAACATTATACATTCAAAGTATATGTTTGGAGGAAGTTTCAATGGATTTTATCACAGGTTTACCCAATTCCAAAGGAAAGGGTGTCATCATGGTAGTAGTTGATAGAATTACCAACTATGCACACTTTTGTGCATTATCCCATCCACTTAAAGCTAATACAATTGCTATTGCATTTATGGAAACAATTCAAAAGATACATGGAAACACAAAAATTATTGTAAGTGACAAAGATCCCATTTTCACTAGAAAATTTTGGACAAAATTATTTTGTTATCTGGAAACTCAATTAGGTCATAAATCATCTTATCACCCTCAATATGATGATAAAATTGATATAATGAACAAATGTTTGGAAGTATATCTTCGTTTATTTGTATTTGATTGTTAGGTCCCTATATTAATAGTATAGTCCCTTATTGTTGTTAGTGTAACCCCCTTATTGTTATTATTGTACCCTTGTAACCCATATATTGTTATTATTGTGCCCTTAAATTATTATTTTTAGGTCGACTAGGATTACATTGTGGCTCCACTAGGATTACATTATGGCCCCATGGACTCCTTTATATAGAAAGGAGGTTTTGTAATTTGTATCATCCAAGAATTTTTCATTCATGTAATGTATTGGAGGTTGTGCCCTTGAAGTGGCTTATTTATAAGGCGTTGATATCTCTTTTCTTCTATTTTTGGAGCGGGTTTCACAACATTTGGTATCATAGCTTTGGATTCTATGGTTTTTCGCTACTCCAAACCGGTTGTGGAATTTTCACTATAATGCTTTTTCTGTGAAGGATCAGAAGCTGAAATTTTTAGAGTGAGAAGTTGAAATCATGAGGAACATCATTGCAAAATTTTAGAGCTTGGTTCGCAAGATTTTTGGGGATATGATCTGTGGAAGTTAGGGCTTTCTACAGGCTCCTGAATTTAACTTAAATAGGTCATCGCGGAATTTTCACTATACATTTTTTTCTACAAATTTTCAGAAGTGGAAATGTTTAGAGAGAAAATCCGAGATCCTGAGGAACATTGTCGAAAAATTTCAGATCTTGGTTCCCAATATTTTTGGAGACATGATCTGTGGAAGTTAGGTCTTTTGTAGGATCCCGAATTTCATCCCAAAGAGGTTATCGTGGGAAAATATTCATAACTCTCTCTTTGAGCATTGGATTGGAATGATGTAAAAAGTGGCCACAATTACTCGGACTGTAGATTCTTACCTATCAATTTTAGAGGCAAAGGAGGAAACAGTGACACGTGGAAAGTCGTACAAATTCACTCTTCTGAACCAATCCATAATTTGGTCATTGTGGGAGATTGGAAATAAATTTGCCTTGAAGAATCCAAATCAGGTCAGACCTATGTCATTTGAAAGAAGCTTATGAGGGCTACTACAAGGCCAAATTTTGGATATTGAGGATCTGCAATTACAGAGATAATTCGATTTCAATATAGAGCTCCTCAAAAGAAAATAAAAGGTGTGCATTTTTTTCCTGAATTGCATAAGTCTTGTTTGAAGAATCAAGTTGAATTGATTCCAAGGGCATATTATAGAATATATATCAATATTAGATTCTAAAATGGCCCCTAAAAATAATTCAACACCCATTAATCCTTTAGAAGGCTCTACTACGACTCATGAAGATGAAGAATGGAAACATGACATATCAAATTTATAAGAGCAAGTGCAACAAATTTCACTCTCGCAAAGAGCAACAAAAAATGACATGGAAGTTTTGAATAAATGCATGGAAACTAATATGGATGGTTTGAAGAATAGCATGGAAGCTAAGATAGATGGCATGGAATCTAAGCTGGATGACATGGAAGCTAATATCGATGTAAAAATGGAAAACATGAAGAATGATCTAAAATAATACATGGAAGGTTTGACAAAGTTGATACAATAAATGTTTCCTAATGGTGAAACGATAGTAGAGGAAACTCATGATGAGAACAAAATAAATGTTAAAAGTGATTTCATAAACTCTAATGTTGGGGGGGAGAACCACCATATTCCAAAAATGGATATGAGGAAGTTTGATGGAAAGGATCCTGTAACATGGATACTACAGATGGAGCAATATTTAGATCTCAATAATGTTCAAAACACACAAAAGGTATGCATTGCAACTTTACATTTAGAAAAAAATACATTTGGATGGTATCGATGGCTTTTCTCCCATAAAAAAATTGTCACTTGGTCAATTTTTACGGAGGAAATGATAGCGCATTATGAGGATACAAAGAGAAACACCTTCTTTAGCCAATTGATAAATCTCAAACGAAAGGGTTTAGTGGGGGAGCACATTGAGGACTTCCAAAAATTGGATATAAGGGTAACTGATATTCTAGAGGAACACAGGATTGATCTCTTCATAGTTACTTTAAAGGATGACATCCAACATGAATTTCACATTTTGGAACCTGATTCATTGGAAAAGGCTTTCAGGTTGGCAAGAAAAATTGAATGTAAAATTATGGCGATAAGGAAGCCTACCGCTCACTTCTATAAAGAGGGAAGTGTTGCTACTCCTGTATTTCCACAACCTACAAGGTTGACAACACAAAAATTGGAAGAAAAAAGAGAAAAAGGGCTTTTCTATAGTTGTGATACCAAATACACTAAAGGTCATAAGTGTGCTGAGAAGAAATTATTTTACATAGATTGTGAAGAGGAAGAAGAAAATGAACAAGAAGAGAATATACACCAGGAACCAACCCTAGAAGAGGAAGAAATGAGTCTGACCATATCGTGTAATGCATTGGAAGGAATTACCACTCCTTAAACTCTCAAGATAGAAAGAAATATCAAGAAGAAAAAGGTAATAGTGTTGATTGATTCAGGTAGTACCCATAATTTTATTCATTGTAAGGTAGCCAAGGAATTGAATTGTTTCCTATACACAGCACCAGAATGTCAAGTGATGGTTGCAAATGGAGGAACTATAAATTGATCTGGAAAATGCCATAATATAAAGCTAACCATAGGGGAATATCTATTGAATAGTCCAATTCTTTCCATTCCTATGGGAGGTGCTGATGTGGTACTAGGAGTACAATGGTTACAATATTTGGGGACTATTGCTTTTAATTTTCAATAACTTCTCTTGAAATTTTGTTCAGAAGGGAAGGAAGTCAAATTACAGGGTATTGCAAGGAAGCCGAGAAAGATAATAATCTCTAATGTCATGAAAAATCTTCTAAAGAAAGAAAAACAAGGCATAATTTCACATTTATGCTCACTAGAAGTTCCAACATCAAAATCATCTATTTCTGTAGATCTCCAAAAAGTCTTGGACAATCATTCCAAGGTTTTTGAAACTTCCAAAGGACTCCCACCTATTCATGATCATGATCATACTATTCATTTGATTCCAGGAAGTGATCCTCCAAACATCAGGCCTTATAGATATTATCTATGTCCAAAGGAGAAAAATTGAACGTATGATTGCAGAAATGTTAGAGGCAGGTATAATTCAACCTAGTCAAAGTTCTTTCTCTACTCCTGTAGTATTGGTACACAATAAGGATGGATCATGGTGCATGTGTCCAGATTATAGGGAGCTCAATAAGCTCACCATTAAAGATAAATTTCCCATTCCTGTGATTGATGAATTATTGGATGAATTACCTGGAGAAAATTATTTTACCAAGTTGGATCATCATTCAGGATATCATCAAATTAGAATGAACACTGAAGATATTCCAAAAATAGCATTTCGAATTCATGAGGGTCATTATGAATTTTTGGTCATGCCTTTTGGCCTTACTAATGCACCTTCTACATTTCAAGGCTTGATGAATTCCATTTTCAAACCCTTCCTTATAAAATGTGTGCTAGTATTTTTTGATGATATACTAATCTACAGCAGCTCTTGGAAGGATCATGTTCAACATGTTGACAAGGTGCTCAAACTATTGCAGGAGAAACAATTATATGAAAAAACATCCAAATGTTTTTTTGGAGTACCAGAGGTGGAATATTTGGGTCATATTGTATCTCATGAGGGTGTTAAGGTATACCCTAACAAGATTAAAGCCATTAAGGAATGGAAAGTCCCCACAACCATAAAGAAATTTTGAGGATTTCTTGGGTTAACAGGGTATTATCACAAGGTTTTTAATAATTATGGGAGAATAGTAGCACCTCTAACAACATTATTGAATAAATATGCATTTTCAAGGACTCCTAAAGCAACTAAGGCCTTTGAACATCTTAAAGAGGCAATGTTCCTAGCACCTGACTTAGCTATGCCAGACTTCACAAAAACCTTCGTTGTGGAATGTGATGCCTCAGGAAATGGAATTGGTGTTGTTTTAATGCAAGACGGAAGACCCATTTCTTTTGAAATTCATCCAATCGAAGGAAAGTATTTACAGAAACCTATTTATGAGAAGGAAATGTTAGCAATACTACATGCACTAAAGAAGTGGATAACTTACCTAATGGAAAGACACTTCAAGGTAAAAACTGATCATGATAGTCTTAAACACTTTTTGGAACAAAGATTATCTTTAGAAGAGCAGCAAAAATGGGTCACAAAGATGTTGGGTTATGACTTTAAAATAATTTACAAAAAAGGGAAGCTAAATGTTGTTGCAAATGCACTCTCAAGAAAGAACGAAGAGGTGGAAGCATTTCTTTGTGCAATTTCTATTATCCAACCAGATTGGATAACTGAAGCAAGAGATGAATGGAAGAAGGACGAAGAAGTGTGGACACTCATTCAAAATTTGCAGCAAGATCCTAGTACCTCTAATGCATTTAGTTGGAAAAATTATTCCTTATGGTACAAAGATCGCTTATATCTTTGTAATAATTCCCAACTGAAACAAAATATTCTTTTGGAATAACACACTTCTCCTTTAGGAGGACACTCGGGATTTTTAAAAACTTACCACAGGGTGAAGAAGGATTTTTTTTGGGATGGCCTTAAATCTGATATTCAAACGTTTGTGGCGGAATTTTTGGTTTGCCAAAAGAATAACGTTGAGACAATTATGACCCCGGGTCTTCTACAACCTTTATCCATTCCAAGTCCACGTTGGGAGGAGACTTCAATGGATTTTATCACAAGTTTACCTAATTCCGAAGAAAAGAGTGTCATCATGGTGGTAGTTGATAGACTTAACAAGTATGCACACTTTTTTGCGTTATCTCATCCATTTAAAGAAAGTACAGTTGCTACTACATTTATGGACACAATTCGAAAGCTACATGGAAACCCAAGGGTTATTGTGAGTGACAAAGATCCCATTTTTACTGGAAATTTTTGGACGGAGTTATTTTCTTGTTTGGGTACTCAATTAGCTCATAGCTCATCGTATCATCCTCAATCCGATGGTCAAACTGAGATAGTAAATAAATGTTTGGAAGGATATCTTCGTTGTTTTGTATCAAATAAACAAACACAATGGTTCAAGTGATTACCTCTCACTGAATGGTGGTATAACACTTCCTTCCATACTGCAGCAAAAATGACCTCATTTATGGCACTTTATGGATATCATCCACCATCCATCACATCATATTTAAGAGAAAATTTGAAGCTTCAAGCAGTGGAAGATCACATCGAGCATCAACAAGAAGTTCTCCAACTCTTAAAGGACAACCTGAATTTGGCACAAAATTGAATGAAACAACAGGGAGATCAACATTATAGCGAGAGAAGTTTTTATGTAGAAGACTGGGTATTTTTATGGCTACAACCATACAAACAAATGTCCCTCAAGAAATATAAGAAGGATAAAAAATTATCGACAAAGTACTATGGTCCTTACAAGGTGTTGAAAGAGATTGGTACTATGGCATACAAATTGGAGCTTCCTGCTTCTTCACGAGTGCATCCAATTTCCCATGTTTCATGCTTCAAAAAAGGTCATAGGTGAAAATCTTCCAGTTCAAACAATATTACCAGAACTTAATGAGGAAGGAAAAATCATATCGAAACCTGAAGCGTTACGGAAACAAGAACTTTACAGCTACAGAATCGATCAATTTCAGAGTATATCATCAAGTGGAAGAACTTACCCACTGAAGATTCTACATGGGAGGATGAGAATTTTATACAAAAGCACCCAGAGCTACTCAAGCATTGAGGACAACACTTTTTTTAAGGAGAGGGGCATGTTAGGTCCCTATATTACTACTATAGTCCCTTATTGTTGTTACTGTAGCCCCCTTATTTTTATTATTGCACCCTTGTAACCCCCATATTGTCATTATTGTGCCCTTAAATTATTATTGTTAGGTCGGCTAGGATTACATTGTGGCCCCATGGACTCCTATATATAGAAATTGTTCACTCATGTAATGTATTGGAGGTTTTCCCCTCGAAGTGGCTTATTTCTAAGGCATTGATATCTCTTTTCTTCTATTTTTGGAGCTAGATTCACAACACTGATAAAAAAAAAACAATGGTTCAAGTGGTTACCTCTGGCTAAATGGTGGTATAACACTTCCTTCAATACTGCAGCAAAAATGACCCCATTTATGGAACTTTATGGATATCATCCATTATCCATCACATCATATTTAAGAGAAAATTATAAGTTTAAAGTAGTGTAAGATCACATCGGTCATCAAAAACATGTTCTCCAACTTTTAAAGTATAACCTCACTTTGGCACAAAATCAAATGACACAAAATGAAGAACACCATCACAGTGAAATAAGTTTTGATGTAGGGGACTCGATATTTTTACAGCTACAACCATACAAACAAATTTCCCTCAAGAAAGCTAATAAGGATAATAAATTATCACTAAATAATTATGTTCCTTACAAGGTGTTGCAAAATATTGGTACTATGGCATACAAATTGGAGTTTCCTACATCATCCTAAGTGTACCCAGTTTTCCATGTTCCATGCTTAAAGAAGGTTATAGGTGAAAAGCTTCCAGTTCAAAAAATATTTCTAGAACTTCACGAGGAAGGGAAAATAATATTTGAACTTGAAACAATCATGGAAAAAAGAACTTGGAAACTACGAAATCGATCGATTTCAAAGTATCTCATCAACTGGAAGAAATTACCCGCTGAATATTCCACATGGGATGATGATAATTTTATACAGAAGCATCCATAATTACTCAAGCGTTGAGGACAACACTATTTTAAAGGAGAGGGGCATGTTAGGTCCCTATGATACTAGTGTAGCCCCTTATTGTTATTGTTAGTGTAGCCCCCTTATTGTTATTGTTAGGTCCATGTAGTCTCGAGACTGTTATTATTGTGCCCCATAGAGGCTCACTATTGTTATTTTTTTTCCCTTACATTATTTTTTTTATGTCAGATCCAATGATGTTGTGACCCCTTAGACTCTTATATATAGAAAGGAGGTTTCAACATTGGAATCATCAAAGAATTGTTCAATTATGTAATGTAAAGGAGGTTTCCCCCTCGAAAAGGATAATTTTTAAGTCTTTGATCTAACGGTTCTTCTATTTTGTGACAGGTTGCATAGCATAGGAACTCAAGAGTATTAGGTTTCCTAATTTATGTCAAATAGGAATCATACTAGGAGTAGAAGAAACCAAATGGAAATTGTTATTAGTTATTCCCTTTCAATAACCTACATCATTTCCAACATTTAGAACATGATAGTTTCACTATAACACCATATCTAGAAAGAAGAAAACTATGTTAAGAAAACAACACATGGTGTGGTTAGAACCACCAAAAATGACATTGTAGCAATTGAAAATGGAAAGGATAATCCTTTAAATGTCACCTTAGTTAAAAATGATACATTAGGGCAACCACCAAAGCGAGAAACATCAAGGAGGGATGAAATTACATTGGATAAGGAATTAGAAATTTTGGAAAGTTATAATAAGGTTCAGAACCCTAAGCCTTCAAGAAAATAAAATATGGGGGAAGAAGAAGTAAATGGACCTAGGTAATAAGGATCCATCACTTTTCAATTCCCCATATAAGATCGAAATGTGGTGGTATAAATGAAAAACATTCATCTTTCCTCCCTTCCAAATTTCCATGGCCATTCAAACGAGCACTTGGACAGTTTTCTGTTCGAGTTTGACGTCCCATATTTTAGCTATGATTACTCTACGAATGCTCAAAAATTAAAATTATTTCCGACAACTTTGAATAATGTGGCCCTATGTTGGTTCATGGGACCCAGATGAAACTCCATATGAACTTGGGATGATATGAAGAAAACATTTTTGAATAAGCATCAGGACTATTTTAAGGTTTGAGATATTAAAGAAGAAATATTCAAAACATCCCAAGGAGAAAATGAAATTTGAGATGATTACATGGAGAGGTTCTAGTATGATCTATAATGAACAAAAAAAAATACTTTGGACCGAGAAACTTTGTGTATCCTTTCTCTTAAAGGTATATAAGATAAATTCCTTGAATTAAGCCTTACAGGAGCATAATATGTTTCTCTATTATCATGTGAGGAGATTTGTATCCCGTGCAAGAAATATTCTAGAGGGAGCTCAAAATATGGAAAGAGTTCATATGATGTGGTCTCTAGAATTGCTAGGTCAAGTGAAACAAGGGGTGACTAAAGTTTAATTGTGGAACTTATTATATAATATCAAAATTGGTATCCTTAGCACACTCATATCTCAATTAGATACTATGCAAACTAAAACGAATAAGGAGGAGGTTGAACTATCCTTAGCCATATTCTACTCCAAATGTTGAAAAAACATCCTCCTCGAGAATTTCCTTTAAACAACATTTAGGGATGAAATATTTGTGAGAAAAAAATTCCACCCATGATTTTCCTTCTATAGCAAGGCTTAAAGTAATGTTTCAAGATGCTAATGAAGATACTGAAAAAACATTGCCCCCTCGATCACTAGATCCACGTCATCTAAACCTTCGTGTTACTTTACTCCAACTTTGAGATGATACCCTCTTATTTCAAGCCCACATTGATCCCCTAATATGAAAAATAAAGGTTTGGCCCGAGGATAGAGAGGTCTTTCCCCCTTTGGAAATATGGCACCACTAGCTTTGGCTCAACCACATCTGCAACAAATTCAACTAAATTCCAATCAACATTCCCAAAATTATCATAAACCCCAATTACATGCCCATTCCATACCTAATTTGAAGAAAAAACTAGCAAATCCCACCTACAACATTGAACTACCTCTTTTCCTTACTTATATCATTTGATCAATGTATTAAAAAAATATCTATCTGCATTTTGAAAAAGTAATTTTAATTCAAAACCTCCCATAATTCTAGAATAATATGATGGCTCTCCGAAATGAGACTTTCTTTCCTCAAAATATCAACATACTGAAACAAAAGAATCTTATGAAAATCAGTTGGATTTTGCTCCTTATCGAAAAAGTTTGTCTTGAAAAAACCCCTCTGCAACCAAAGTTTGAGTTTTTGGGAGAACCAGGAAATGAATGTGTGAATATTCCATTGTTTCAAGCCATTAACAATGTCCATATTAATGCAAAATAATTTAGGGACCTTTTTTTCAAAAATATAGGTAGGAGAAAGAAATATCCCAAGATATTTCATGTGATTGGGAAATTATGGAGAAGCTCAAATTACCTAGTCTAAGGCCAACCCCCACTATCATTTATTTCATTCATTGGTCTACCATAAAACTAGAGGGAATGGTGGAGGATATTTTCTTTCCATATATTCATGGGAATATCCACCCGACTTCATGGTTCTTCAGCCTAAAGCTAATCTTAGAGCCTAACCATTAATTATAGGTAGGCCTTAGTTGACCATAACATATGCTTATACTAACTATAGGTCTGGGGATATGACTATTTCCCATGGAAATTCTATGGAAAAATCTCTCTTTATCCTCTTGCTAAACATTGTCTCGAGCATGAAAACTCTCTCTAGTTTAAAAACATTGATGAAAAATCTACCCAACATCTCTTAATCCCATCGACCAAGCCTCAAATTTTAAAGAAAATACTAAGAATGAGATGATTTGTACCTTTATATATAGCATCCCCAAACAAACTATAATTCACCACTCAATCAATTTTTAGGCAAATAATCCCAGGAAACATGTTCACCCACTGAACTAGCACAACAACTCGACACAAAATCCCCACCTAATACTATTATAGGAAATGAAACTAAGGCTATTGAATTTATCCTAGAAAATCTCTTAATGTTAATGTCAACTAGAACCTTATAGAAAAAGAAACTTATCGATATGATTAAGAAAAATAGTAGTTCTTTTTCATGGGATTATATTGACATGAAGGTGATCTCTCCTATTCTATATACCCCCCATATTTATATAAAGGAATATGCTCGACCTATTAGGAATCCTTGGAGAAGGATAAATCCAACATTGGAAGAAATTGTTAAGGAGGAATTACAAAAGTTGTTTAATGAAAATTTCATGTACCCTATCTTCGATAGAAAGTGGGTCTCTCCCCTGATAATTGTTCCTAAAAGGAATGGTAAACGGAAAGTGTGTTTTAATTATCACAAACTAAATAAGGTTACTTCAAAAGATTATTTTCCCTTTCCTTTCATTGATCAAGTCTTGGATACCGTAACATAAAAGAAACAATTTTTTTTTCTTAATATATTTAGCAACTACGAATAGATCCAAGTAACCCATAAAGATCAACAAAATACAACCTTTACCTGTCCATGGGGAACTTATGCATACCAAGAACTTCTGTTTGGATTATGTAATGATATGGAATCCTTTTAGAAAGATATTTTTTGACTTTACCAATGATTGTGTCCAAATATATATGGATGATTTTACCATGTATGGGGAAAATTTTGAAGAAGCCTTAAAGAATCTTGAAAAGGTGATGATGTGTTGTCGAGAGAAAAACCTTTCTCTTAGTAACATAAAATTTCAAATGCTCCTCACTAAGGGAATTGCGTTAGGACAACATATCTCTCCCGAAAGGATTAGGGGGGATCTTGCTAAAGTAGAAATAATTATTAAGCTATCAACCCTAAATACACAAAATTATGTATACAACATTCTAGTATATACGAGTTCATATCAAATATTTATAGAAAATTTTGGATTTCGAAGGAAAAAAGGCCATCCAAGTATCTAGTGGTTTAGGGGTGCATGGTTTTCACACCATCAATGAGTGAAATAGATCCAAATTTATCTTAAGCAAAGTATTATCTAGATGTGCATAGAGTATAGGAATCATCCAACCATCCATCTTTGTAGTGATTTACTCCAACAAAGGAAGTTATGACAAGATCCATAGATAACTAGATTCAGGAACCAACATAGAGATGCTATTTTTCCATCTAACATGGTGGTGGTATCACTGTGTTGTGAAGAGACGTGGATGTTGAATCCACATAATAGTGCTTAGTATTTGGTGGCAAGGTGGGCCATTTAGCCAAATGATTGTGCAGCATTGTTGGGAAGAGAAGTGTAATGATCCTCATATTCATCCAAATGTGAGAATATTTGTGCCTAGGGCATATCCAAGAGCATGTTACCCAATTTGGAATTAAAAGGGTAGGAATTAAAATTATGAAGAACTTTCGTTTTAATGAAAATTTGAAAAATTGCATATGTTGTGCCACTAAGAACTCTTGAGCTTAAGATCTATGTCCTAGCATGTGGTCATATGCTCATTAGTGGCTGAGGCTTAAGGGACACACCTGAGAATTTGGCCTTTAATCTATCCAACTATAGGTATTTTCCAATGGATATGCTAGTGTAAAATTGAAATCAAATGACCTAAATATGAAGCATCTCATGTTCCCATGATTTAGAATATGAAAATACTTCAGAAGGAAAATGGAATCATGGTATTTTGTGAGAGGTTTAAAATATATATACAACATATATAAAATGAGTTCCTAATTGGGTAGATGGTTGATGAAAAGAGAGACAAAGAGATACAATGTGCATGATAAGACTAGGAAAAAGTTGAAACTATTGAATGTCATAAAGTTTAAGAAGATAAGAGAAAGAGTGTGTAGAGAATAGCTGAGTAGGGGTTGTGAATGGATATTGGGTGATATATAAATTTTCTTTGTATAACAAAATTGTAGAAAATAAAATATAAAGAGGGTACTACAAGACAAAATCAGTGAATATGGGTATAAATAATATTAAATATGTCTATATATGGATTAAATTCATGAAGTTTCTTGAAAACATCAACAGGTCAGTTCCTGAAAATGGTGGGAGTTGGTGCTTCCAGCAAGTAGGAGGTTCATGCTAAGACATTATTTTCTAAGGCTTCGCACTATTAAATAACCCAAAATATTTCTATGGTTTTGGAGTCTTGAGGAAAAAATGGCATCGACACGTCCTATGGTCTATAGGTGCATGGTGTACACACCCTCAACGACTGAATTGTCTCTATATTTTTGTTAAGAAAATGGTTATTTGGATGTGTGTATAGTAAATGAATCATCTATCCATCTGACTTCATGATTTTTAGTCCAACACAAAGGGAATTTAGGACCATATCGTCAAATATTAGGATAAAGGACCTAACATAGAGACATTTTATAGCCATTTGGCATGATTTTGGCGTTATTTTGTTAAGAAGAGAAGTGGATGTTGAATCCAAGGGATATGGTTTAGCATATGGTGGGAAGGCAGGTCATTCGACTCAGTTACTATGCAATATTTTTTCAAAAATAACTGTGATTAGATCCTATATTTATATGTATGCAAGAACATATGGGCCCATAGCTTATCTAGGAACATGCTACCCTTCATGGAGTTGAATAGGTAGGATATCATATTATGAATCATTTTTTTTATATTGTAAAACTACATAATCACACAAATTACACGGCTAAGAACCCTTGAGTCAAAGCTGCAGGTGCTATCATGCTCATTGGTGGTTTAATTTTGATGGCCATGCTTGAGAAATGTGGTTTTTTGGGTTCCCAAAAATAGGTTTGTTCCAATTTATTTACTAGTATAAAATTGAAATGAAATTACCTAAATCATAAGTGTCTCGTGTTTCCATGATTTAGAAGATGAAAATACTACAAAAGAAAAATGATATAGTGGTAGCTTGTGAGAGAGAGAAAAGTTGTAGAAAAAATATATAAACTAAGTTCCTAATTAGGAAGATGATTGACGAAAAGAGAGAATGAGCTACAATGTGCATGAGACGACTAGGAAATTTTGAAGCTACTGAACATCATAAATTTGAAGAAAATAAGAGATAGAGTGTACAAATAAATGATGAATAGAGGTTATAAGTGAGATTGGGTGAGATTTAAAGCTAATTTGTGTAGGAAAATTATACAGAATCAGAGTCAAAGAGAGTGATACAAAGAGAATAAAATTGAATTTATGTAGAACTAATATTAAATTTGTCTATCAGGGGATTAAATTCATGCAGGTTGGTTCTTGTAAATAGTGTGATTTGATGCTTCCAACAAGTAGGTTCTTGCAAAAAAAAGGGGTTTGGATCCTCCTATAGGTTGGTACCTACATAATTTGATGTAAATTGAAGTTGGTGGTTGCATTTACACTAAAATTAAAATACTATTTGTGGTTTTCTCCCTTTATGGTTTCCACAAATATTTGTGTCCCCTGTTATGTGTGTGTGTGTGTCTATGTGTGTGTCTTATATATATTTTTGTTGTGTGATTTATTATTAATAATTTACAACATCTGAAATATTTTTTAAAATTTTATAATGTTGAGTCATCCCTCCTCTTATCATTGCCATTTTTTCTAACACCTTTTGTCTCTAGGAGATCATGGTATTCAGAAAAACCAATGCAACTTGTTCACAATGATATTCTCTATATAAATAAGCCTTAATTGATAGAATAAAGGTATTTTTTTTCTTTATTGATGATTTTACATGATTTTCTTGGGAATAGTTGAATATTTGCAACCATGTCTTGGAAATATTCAAATAATGTTTCACATTGGTCAAAAAGTGATGTGGCTAACCCATTAAATTCATGTGATTAGATAATGGCAGAGAATATGTAAATTTCCAATTGAATATTACTTTACACAGTTAGGTATCTCTTGGTAGCGGTTATTTCCTCATATTGAATATAATTATGTGGTTGAGTGAAAGAATCAAACCATAACCGAAATAGCCCGATGCCTTTTACAAGAAAAAAAATTACTGATAAATTTTTGGACTAAAGTTGTTTACTACCCTAATTATCTTTTGAGTCATTTTTCAACTAGAGCAATCAATTATAAGATCCTAATTGAATTTTGGTGTGGTAAGAAAACTCAATCAGTCACCTTTTAGTTTTTGGATCTATTTCTTGGGCACATATTGATGATGATCATAGAAATAAATTAGGAGTCTAATGGTTGTGTTCAATTACGAATATTTAGTCATTATAAGAAGTGTTTCTTGCTTCCAATTCTAAAAATTTCTACATAATATTCTCTAATAACCATTTTAACATTTTTTCAATGTAATATTATTTATATAATAGTGAACTCCATAAGAGAAAAAAAAGTATAAAGTGAATGCACCGACATAATTATTGGATACCTATCTCGATAAAATCTCCATGTCACAAAGATTGTGTGTACCCTCTTTTCCATAAACCTTTTTTTGTGGACCCACTTACCCAAATTATTGGTGACATATATCATTAGACTCATTTTGTTGCATTTGTTATAGTGGTATGCCTATTGAAAAATATTTCTTATGTGGATTCACTCACACTATTATTGGCTACCTATCTCAAAACCTCCATAGAGCTACACTAAACACATTCATACCACTCTTGACTAACTCCTTCTGTGTGGACCCGATAATACCATTCCACCACATTATTATCCCTAGCCCCACCCTAAAATAATTTTTTCCACATGCACCCCATCCAAATGGAAACTCGAAACAAATATTTTGGCAACTTCATCATTAACTTGGAAAAGTTATGTGATGAACTGTAATGAAAATTAAGACAAGATCAAGCTATATTCAATTGAAAATTTTCTATATTCAATGACCAACTTTTTATTATCAATCCCAAGCTTACCGAACTAGAGAAACCATATAAGGAAATTTTGAACATGCGTACTTTATTATTAGTCAGTAATCCCCCATAATAACATATCCACCAAGAGGGAGTTGAATTATAAATTTCCATAGGGTTTCACTCTAACCCCTTCGTTCATGATCTACAACTTCCTAAAGCGCTTGTGATTAAATTTGATGGCTCTAACCGAATGTTGAGTAATTTAATTGATGGTTAAGTTACTTCATTGATTTCCAACCAAGATTTGTGAACTTATGAAGTGCATGTGCACAATATATTCTAGGAGTTATATTTTTTAATATAAAAGATAAAATTGAAGCAAAGATGAATAGGACTAGATTAACTCAAAACATTCCTACGTACATGTTATTTCCATCACATTTACTCTTTTGAAATCAAATAAAACTTCAAGGTGAAACAAATCGAAAATTCTTACTTATCAAACTGAATATAAATTGAATCTATTGCACAACAAGAATTAAAAGTTACTCTACTACAACTGAATTGAAATTTAATCTATGGCAACAGGAATTGAAACTTATTCTACTTTAACTTAATTGAAAAATATATTTTAATGGAATAATTGAAATTCTAACTCTACTTGCAAGAAATTGAAATATTCTAAATATTCTTGTAGATTGAAATTCTATCCTACTCAACATAAGAATTAATCTAAATAGAGCTATTTAAACAAAATAACAAGAGCTAAGATGTAACTCAGACGAACCAGTAGTGTACTCAGTTATGATTTAAAATTTCTTGTTCCATTACTCACGAAATAATAATGCAAACAACTGAATGAAATAAACTTTGAAAAGGAATTTTTTTTGTCTTTTTATGAGCACTCGACCTATTCAAAATAATAAAAATTAAACTAGAAATATATGGACAAAATTCTAAAAAAAAATGTCAACTAATTGCAGTGAAGAAAGGAATATTCATCTAATGAATTGAAATTAACATAACCAGAAACAAATATAGTCTTACATCTCTCTATGAGGCCCTCATGTTGATTGCAAGCATGAAATTGAATATAAAATTACCTAGCTACACATTGGCCACCAATTAACAAATTATCTGTATTAAATGTGGAATTATTCAACTATAAAGTGATTAAAAATTTAATAAACGTAACGATATTTATTACTTCAGCTCATCGTCTTTTATATTCCTATATTAAACAATTGTTTTAGGAGTCATAAGCCAAGAGGCATGTTTCTTCTTTGAAAACTAATAAATTAAATTTAAATTGGAGTCTTTCTTCTCATGATTTCCTACTGAAAGAGAAAATCATGAGAATATTTTGATTTGACATATCTATTCCAAACTCTTCTCTTCCAATTCCATGCACGCTTGATAATGCCATGAACCACCTTCAAATCCTGTGCGTCAATGGAGTGTTATAACTAGAGTTGAATTATGGTTTTCCCATGAGACCTCTTAAACTGGGTGGCTTTCCAAATTTATATGATAGGTGGATGTCCATGTGTCGAGCATTTCCATCTACTTGTGTGCTTTATTCCTTCAAAAATGCACCAGAACCTATCTAACCATGTATGTGGCTACAGAATATTTAGTTAGTTGTAGAATAAGTGAAATTTCGTAGCTATAGGAATGTTTTTATTAAATTTCATAAAGAAACAGTAAATGATAAACCATGAATGATAGATACCTTTTATGATGTTTGAGCATAAATGAGATGACCTTTCAACTTGGAAATGTAGAAAACTATCATTAAAAGGATGAAAAATGAAATAAAAAAGAGTAGTAAAAAAGAAGACAATTTTGGACTTAAACATTCCCCCACATTGAGGGTTTTGGATGTCCTCATGCATCAAAACTTCAAAATTTTCCCAATATTTCATTCACTATACTATCGTTGAAGCTTAGATAAAGACATCCAAGCTAGTGCCTTCTTTTTTATTGTTAACGCTGAATGCTACTCTTAGTTTCTTCATTAAAATATTTCTTTGTAATCCTCTGACTATTTTTCTAAGGAACTTGTTGTTAGCCTTGAGTTTCTTGTTATTGATATACCAATGGCAAAAATGCAATAGTATGTTATCACTTTGAGTCCTTGGGATTTCATTATGTACTTGTATTTCCTCATTCTCTTGTTTGAGATGCTTAAACAATACTTCTAACTCATATATATATTGTTTTAAAACATCTTCTAACTTGTATTATTTTTTAGGAATATAATTAGTTAATGGAACTTCTTCATTGAAATCATCTTGATATTCATTTTGAATAGGGGAATTTACCTTTTGTTCTGCTCTCTCTCTAGTGACTCCACATAATCATAGGTTTTTTTGTTGGATTGGATCGATTCCATGTGTTTTCCTAGTTAGACTTGGAGTTTGATAAATTGGTGATGTTGTGGCTTCTTGACTTATGTGATACCCTTCCTCCTCGAGGTCAACTATCTCTAGTGATTGTATACTGAAACACTTAAAATGTGTTTTCTCCTTCTCAATTTCACTTCTGACTCCTCTTTGTTTTGGATGCTTTTTCTTTTTTCTTTTTTTTCTTTGTTCCCTATCCTTCGGTTCTACTTCTTCTTTATATTTACATTGCTTGACACTTTTTCTTCCTTTCTTCCTTCTCACACATTATTTTTCATTTTTTCTATCTAATCGTTTCCAAGAATTGACAAAGAGAAGTGTCATCTTCTATGCCTTCTGATGATATTTTCATTTTCTTTCCTTCATCAACAGTCGAATTTTATTCTTCATTAATGGGTTCAAGGTTAGGGTTTGAGGTTATTCTTTTTTAGATTCTTCTATTTTTTGTAACCATTTGTTCCTCCTAAATTTCTATAAAATGGTTTTGGGCAAAAAACAAATTCCAATTGTCTATCGTGTCCCTCAGATGTTATTTAATGAGGCTTTTAACTGATCCCTGGTGATATATGGAACTGCCAAGTGTTTTCAAATCTCTTTTTACTTTAGAATCCATTTTCTTGAGACTATAAATTATGAAGTATGGTAAATTTTATTCATTTCCATCAATGAAATGTAGTAAGAGTTGAACATGGTAGAAAAACATGGTGCCATATCTCCCTTCACAAGTTAAACCTTTTTAAATTACTAGCAGCAAATTTTTCCACTTAGTTTTTAATACAGTCACTCATATCCCTTTTATGAAAATAGAAGTGTCCATACCCAGCTCTCGGCGGAATACCATCCACTCTTTTTCCTTGATTTTCCTATTTTTAACCATATTTCTCCATTCGTGGGTAATTTTTCTTCTTATTCCACTATGGCTTATGTAAGCATGAGCTTGATATCACCAATTTTTGCCTCTAATCCATCAAAATATTGTGAAAAATATTTTTTGTCCTATGTCTCATGCTCATCAAATTTCTCAATGAAATTGAGCCATCCCACCTTTTGCAATTGATCCCTCACCCAAGGATACACCTGAAGGAATTTCAGTTTGTTGGGTTTTTTTCTAACAATATGTTATGAAACCGACTCCAAAAATAAAATAAACCAGAGATCAATGCCTTAGAAATAATCCACTCCAAGGGGGAAACCTCCTTTACATTACATAAATGAACAATTTTTGGATGATCAAATGAAAAAATCTCATTTCTATATATAGAAGTCCATGGGGTCACAATATAATCCTAGCCAACCTAAGAATAATAATGTAAGGGCACAATAATAATAATAATATGGGGGTTACAAGGGTACAACAATAACAATAAGGGGTCTACGCTGACAACAATAAGGGACTACACTAGTAATATAGGGACCTAACATGCCCCTCTCCTTCAAAAAGGTGTTGTCCTCAATGCTTGAGTAGCTCTGGATGCTTCTGTATAAAATTATCATCATCCCATGTATAATATTCAATAGTTAAGTTCTTCCACTTAATGAGATACTCTGAAATTGATCGATTTTGTAGTTGTCAAGTTCTTTTTTCCATGACTACTTCAGGTTCCAATATGATTTTTCCTTCCTCATCAAGTTCTGGCAATATTTTTTGTATAGGACGTTTGTCACCTATAACCTTGTTTAAGCATGAAAGATGGAAAACTGGATGCACTCGAGAAGAAGCATGAAGCTCCAATTTGTATGCCATAGCACAAATATTTTGTAACACCTTGCAAGGACCTGTTGAAGCCCCAAAAATCGGGTCTACAACAAGGGGGATACCCACCCAGTCCGGACCTTGGTTAGCAACTCCTTTTCCGTTTGGTGTAGTGGGTCCAAATGGGGATAATGGGACCAGTTTCCCAATATGTGTGTGTGTGTTGAAAATAGATATTTCCTCTCTAAAAAGGTTCCTAGGTGAAATTTTTTTATTCTATTTCTAATCTAATTATATGCAAATAGTATTCTAATTTAAACATAAATATCTAATTCTAAACTAAACCCAGGATGTAATCTTGTTTATGCGATCTAAAATAATTTTGAATAACAACTGATAATAAATATTGTTCAACTGTTATAAGAAAAAAATTCAATAAAGATAAACCATTTCATATAAAAAGTTAGATGAAACAGTTATGAAAAACATATCGCATAATAAGCTATTCATACACTAAGCATAAATAAATATTTATCACAGTACAAAAGTGCTAAATGATAACTTAAGCATTCAAGCATAAATATATAAACAACTGAAAATAAATATTACTTTAACACAGAAGAAGAAATAGTTAAGAGATAAAAGTACCATTTATAACTAGTTCTACTCATGAGCTAGAAGCAATAATGATTTATCTCTTCTTAATCCAACATCTACTAAGAGAACAGAAATGCAACATCAGTAGCAGATATTAGACACAGATATCAATAAATCTCGTTCCATTCATTCATCAAAACCTCCTCTGAGGGTGTAGAAGTGCATGTTCTGAGGACAAGTTTTTGACAAATTTCAGGACCCTTCTCTAAATGCATGAGAAGGGTTTAAATACTACTAACTAAATCTAATTATAGTTTATTAAAAAAAATTAGGATTCGGTTTAAATGATCGTCCTTTTTCTATGAAAAAATAAAGTAAAACTAAAACTAAATCTAAAATTAAAAACTATTAACTAACTACTTATGAATCTAGTCTTTGAATTTGCAAGCATCCATCATTGATTTGAGAAGAGGAGGCTGGCCGACTTCAGATTTTAATTGTCCTGAAAAGACGGAATCAGCAAGTGTTGGCGCGATCTTCTCAGCAGAATTAATGATGCAATTAAGAGCACTGCATTGAATCTGTGGTTTTACCAGATATGTCCAGTAAGAATCCCAATTTAACTTTGTCAATCCTTGAATTGATTTTTTCTTTTCCTCGGTTTTCTGTTTCCACTGTGTTTGCAATTGTTGGGCTTGTGGTAGGTATCCTGGAATAGTTTCTGAAATCAAATTAACTTTGTGCAACTTTTCATTTACACAATCAGTCATGTTACTTGCAGCTGTAGCTGCTTCCTCTGCTGCTTTTTCTACCTCTCTGATCTGTGCATCCCAATTATTGAAGAGTATTTCTTTATGACCGTCATTGATAATTGGTGCTCCTACTCTTTTTCCTTCCTCTTTCTTTTTCCGTGCCAAATAATTAGTAACTCTTTCATTAGTTAAATCATAATCATGTCGTAATTCTACAACATGATTAGTGATTTTATCACTTTCTTGACAAAAAGAGTTCCATTGCGAGATTTTCTAGCATAATATATCTTGTTGTTGCAGTAGTTGATTATTCAAGGAAATAGATTCTGAGATAAACTCTGTAAGCTTGGGGTTGTATTTATACATCTCTTGCATAATCTGTATTTTTTTCTCTTTTTCAGCCAGGATTTTCTGATATCTTATCTGCATTTGCTGAAACTCTTGCTGTAATTTTTCAAATTATATCTGTGCTTCATTGTTGGCATGTGCTTGTTGCAATTTTTGTTGCAGAACTTGTATTTGATCCTCTTTTTCATCTAATAACAGTCGTACCTCATATTCTTTGTCAATAGTTGCGGAGGCATAAGCTCCTGTAATCTGAGATAATTTAGTAATATTTTCAGTGGGATCCGTAGTAGGATATTTCCATAAAACATCCAATTGTTCTGCATCAGTGGAGAGCATGCTTTCTAATTTCCTCTTCTTTCTTTGCTTCCTTACTACTTCTTTATGTTGTGAGCTATAGAATATATCCAGAGGAGGAATTTCCTCTATTTTAAGTACAAGCTCAGAGGAAGGAGTAATGGGTATATGTTCCGTTTCTGTGACATTGCCTCTTATTTCTGTAATCAAACCTTTTGATGTCTGTATAGGAGTGTGTATGTTCTGTCCTTCAACATTAATCAAATCATTAAATGATTCACATTCATTATCTAACTGAGTGCTGATGGATGGTTGTTGTACATTAAGAGGTGGAAGATTCAACTGTGGAGTGGTTAAGGTCTGTTGTTGTGAAAGCTCTTTTGATTGAGTTGTATCCTTGACTGAGCCTTCACTTTTATCATTATCAGATTTTTTAGAATGTTCAGAAGTTTCTTTGCCAGACTTTGATTTAGACCTTTCTGTATCTGAGCTGCCACTGAGACTGACACTAGGAGTTGGTTCCCTTGCGGGTTCCAAACGCAAATTATCCAAAGGAATAGTAGTCAATATTCTTTCTCTGTATACTTTAAACTCTTGAAATTCTTCTGGGGAGAACCGTGTTTGAGCTAAATGCAAAATTTCTTTAAATGAACATTTTTCTTGAAACATATCATCAAAAAGATCTTCTCCAGAAAATACTCTTACTTTGACTACAGTGGTGAAATCCTTGACAATACCATATGGATCAAATAGCCTTCTCGAAAACTTAAACAATTTTAAACATGTAACATTGTTTACTTCCTTAAACGCATGACCAACATCAAATAATGAAAATGCTCCGCAGGACACAAGAAATTGTGGCCAGATGGCTTTATTTTTATCCTTTAATTCTTTTGTCGAACCTCTTTCTCCACAGGTTTGATATGCAATTTCCCGAGCTATGAGAATATATGGAACATACTTTGGCAAAACATGAGGAGAAGCAAAGCTTCCAAAAACCCTCACATAAGTAAACAATTCTTCTCCAAACCATCTTGCGACAGGGAGAATGTCTACTTCTGCTTCAGGGGATAACCTTGGAGCATCCTTATTATACAATACTCTGTACAAAGGCAACATTATGCCATGGAAAATTTTTTAAAAATGAGGAATGAATTTTGAATCCCACAATTCTTTGTGATAAACATGGATGGGTAGGGGATCCTAAATTTTCCATTGCCAACCCATTAAAGGGAACTTAGAAACAAAGCATATTGAATCCTTAACATAGGCATATAGATAAAAAGGAGGATAAATCCTCTGAGAGACAATCTGTTTAGACCGGTAATTGAAAATAGCCGTGGCTAAATTATCAGACAATATTTTAGCCCAGTCCACGATGGCAGTGTTAATAGCAGCATTCAATAAGGGAAACCATCCAGGCAAAAACTTATTAATGTCAAGCTTTCCAAAAAGCCTACATAGCATAGCAGCAGCAAAACAATATGGAGAAGTGAGTGAGCCAGTACTGTACATACCGTGTTTATCTTTTTTCAATGGTTCATCTCTTCTAGACCATTCCTTAGTGCATTCCACCAAATTTGCATTTTCCTTGGCAAATTTCTCCATAAATTGTTTGTTGTAAGTTGCCTGAGGCTCCGGCAAATGATACATAAGCCTCAAATCTTCTGGAGTGAATGACCTGATGAGCTCTTGACCTTGAGTTTTGAACTGTCTTTCCGTAATATCAGTGCTATACAGCACCCATTTTACCATGTCTGTATATGGAAGAATTCTTGGTCTTGCTGCTACCGGATGTAAAAATGAAAAAGCCAGCTCTATAAGAGATGCTTCAGAAGAATTACTTGAGCTTGCGGTAGCCGCAACATCCATTACCCTTGGGTTCTCTTCTTCAAGCAAATTAAACGTACCCTCCCAAGTGGTGATACCAGCGTCCTTGTTGCAAGCAATGTCTGTGTACAAGGATGCCATCTCTTTACTTTCAGAACTCGAAGCTTTCTCTTTCTTTCCAGAACTTAGAGCTTTCTCTTTCTTTCCCATAATACTCTGAATATTGCTTTGTATAGTCTCTTGTTCTTCGCGCCTGTGGTTTTATGAATTAAGTGAGAATAATGATATGAGAAAGGTGAGGGGATAGTTTTAAATGCTGAAGGCGTATGAAATACATTATTTTAACGTGAAATAACCTTTCAATCAAAAAAAAATCCTTTTCATTAATAATTGACAATCCATTCATTAATTTGACATCAAAGCACATAACGGATATTGATTTATGGAAAGATTTTCTTCGTACAACGAGCTTTAAGAATGTGCAATCCTGCAATCTGCGATTTTCTTTGTAAAATCGAAAAATCGCAATATCGCAAATCACAATATCGCAAATCAGAAAATCCGTGTTATCGCCATATCACAAATCGCAATTTTCATAAATCGCAATCTCGTAACATCACGAAATCGTAATATCGCAAAATGTATCATGTGAAAAATATTTGTTAATATATTTTCTGCGATATGCGATTTGCGATGAATAATTTAATGCGTATTTTTTGGATCACGCGATCGCAATTTAGAAGATTATGCTTTGCACAAGATATATTCTACTTTTTTGCGATGAATGCGATATTTTCTTCAAAGAAAGATTTTATTCTAGTCTATCATAAACTTAAGTTTATTTAAATATTTTCCAAAGAATTTTCTTAAGTTAATGATAGTAAGTTTTATTAAAAATGAAAACAAACATCAATTAATTTTTTGGATTTTTAAGCTAAGGGTCCCCACTTATTTAGTATTATTACTAATACCAAATAATAAGGGGGGTTGTTGTTGGCCACAACAATTGGCGATTCACTTGGAAGAACCAGTTATCTCTGCTTTTCTTTTGGATTTTCTTAACTTTTTCAAAACAGAAAATTTTCCAGAAAATCAAACTTTATTATAAAAAGACAAAGTACATTATGTTTTAATCTATAAATGATATTTCATTTCTTCTATGTTCAACTTTGACTATTCACTTCCTCAAGCTAGTCCTTGTATCTATATCAGTCATTACTTGGTTTAAAAAGATAAAAACAAAAGGCTTCTCTGTAAATCAGTTTTTAAATATGCTCATTTATCGTATGTAGAGCCACTGCTGCCAGCAAGCGTCTATAGCCTCGACAGGGTTACCTATTACCCAGCAATGATCTTGTGTCCCACTTAGAGAAATAAACAATTTTCAAATATAAATCCATATTCACACTTATTTCTTTTTTATTTTATTTTTTACCCTTAAAGAACAATGTCTTGGTTTGGTAGCCAATTTATGACAGTGCCATTCACTTGATATATAACTTTGCTGAACAAGCTGGCTCGTTATGAGACCCCTTGCCTTTTGATTGCAGTAGTCTTGAGTCATTGCCCTGTTGTGGTATGCATTATTGGAAAAGTCAGCAAGCTATAATATCTATGATCATGATAAGTCAGCTCGTGATGAGACCTCTTACTCTTTAAGTTAAAGTGTATCATTGGATTATTCCCTGAACATTGTAATTTTCTAAGTGGGGAGGAAGTCACTGTTTCCTTAAGATAGTTCTGGACGACAATGATAGAGTTTTTTGAAGAGAAATTTTCTACAGAGAATCTTCATTTTGTTATAGATACCTTTCATTGAACTGATATAAAACATCTTCCTGCTAGAAGTTTATTTTCATCAAAATTTTCAAAGTTGAAACTAGTATCATTTCTAGACTAAAGCTTTTAACTGTATATTTGAATAATAATGATCAATATTCTAAAAAGAATTCTATTTATATAAGTGAAGAAATAAAATCTAAAACAGAGAATTTGTATCTTTTTCATGAATTCCAAATGTAACCGTTAACAACTAGTTTTATTTAAAAATAAAGAAAACTAATATACAAAATAGAAGAATAATTTCCTATGGAAAATATTTTTTGAGGATCTGTCCATTAACAGGTAAAGAATCTCTCTTTCCTGTTAAATCTTGTAACATAAAAGTAGATGGAACTAAGATCTCTGCAATTTGGAAAGGACAAAGCCACATTCATTGAAATTTTGTATGTTTTCCTTTTTCTTCATGAGCCTTGTCCCATTTTAAAACTAGATCTCCTATCTGAAAATCCTTTCTGGTTATCATGTTTGAATCAAAAGAAGCTTTATAGTGAGCTTATTGAGCTCCCTATAATCTGAACACATGTGCCATGATCCATCCTTTTTGTCCACCAATACTACTGGAGCAGAGAAATAAATTTGACTCGGTTGAATTATACCAGCCTAACATTTCTACAATCATACGTTCCATTTCGCTCTTTTGGACATGAGGATATTTGTAAGGCCTGATGTTTGGAAGAACACTTACTGGAATCAAATGAATAGCATTATCATGATCACGAATAGCTGGGAGTCCTTTTGGTGTTTCAAACACCTTGGAATTATTGTCCAAGACTTTTTGAAGATCTAGAGAAGTAGATCATTTGATGTTGGAACTTCTAGTGAACATAATTGTGCAATTACGCCTTGATTTTATTTCCTTAGAAGATTTATCATGACATTAGATCTTAGTATTATTTTGGATTCCCTGTGATACCCCGTAATTCAAATTCCTTTCCTTTCAAAAAAAAATTCAGGAAAAGATCTTTAAAATTAAAAGCTACCGTCCCCAAAGATTTTAACCATTATACTCCTAGTACAACATCAACACCTCCCATTAGAATGGAAATGATTGGACTATTCAATACATATTCCCCCATGGTTAGCTTGATATTATGGCATTTTCCAGAGAAATTTATAGTTCCTCCATTTGCAACCATCACTTAACATTTTTGTGCCAGGTATAGGAATCATTTCAATTCCTTGGCTACCTTACAATGAATAAAATTATGGTTACTACCCTAGTCAATCAACACTATTACATTTTTCTTCTTGATATTTCCTTCTATCTTGAGAGTTTGAGGAGTGGTAATTCCTACCAATGCATTACATGATATGGTCGGACTCATTTCTTCTTTCTCTAGGGTTGCTTCTTGGTGTATATCCTCTTCTTTTCAAGTTTCTTGTTCATTTTCTTCATCCTCTTCACAATCTATGTAAATGATTTCTTCTCAGCACACTTATGACCTTTAGTGTATTTTCTATCACAACTATAGAAAATCCCTTCTGATCTTTTTTCTTCCAATTGTTGTTGTGTCAACCTTGTCGGTTGTGGAAGTCCGGGAGTAGCAACACTTCCATCTTTATAGATGTGAGTGGTAGGATTCCTTTTCGCCATAATTTTACTTTCAATTTTTATTGCCAACCTGAATGTCTTCTCCAATGAATCAGGTTCCCAAAGGAAAAGCTCATGTTGGATTTTATAATTTAAAGTCCCTATGAAGACATCAATCATGTGTTCCTCCGGAATATCAATTATCCCTATTCATCTTTTGGAATTCCTCAATGTGCTGCACCATTGTACACTTTTATTTGAGATTTATCAATTGGGTAAAGACGGCGTTGCTCTTTGTATCCTCATAATGTGCTATCGTTTCCTCCGTAAAAATTGACCAAGCGACAATTTTCTTATGGTAACAAAGCCATCGATACCATAAAAATATATCTGTTCTAAATTTAAAGGTTCAATGCATACCTTTTTTTGTTTTGCACATTATGGAGATCAAAATATTATTCCATCTGTAGTATCCATGTTACGGGATCCTTGCCATAAAACTCCATCATATCCATCTTTGGAATATGGTGGGTCTTACATCCAACATCAGAGTTTATGAAATCTTGATTAACATTTGTTTTGTTCTCATCATGAGTTTCATGTACTTCCTTTTCGCCATTAGCAAACATTTCTTGTATCAACATTGTCAAACCTTCCTTCAAACCTTCCATGTCTTCTTTTATATCATTCTTCATGTCTTCCATGTTAGCTTCCATGTCATCCATCTTTGCTTCCATGCCATTCTTCAAACCATCCATCTTAGCTTCCACGCCTTTCTTCAAGCTATCCATATTAGCTTCCATGCCTTTCTTCAAACCATTCATATTAGCTTCCATGTCTTTCTTCAAACCATCCATCTTATCTTCCATGCATTTGTTCAAAACTTCCATTTAATTTTTTTTTCTCTTTGCGAGAGCGAAATTTGATGCCCTTGCTCTTGTAATTTTAATATATCATCTTGCACTTCTTCCTCTTCATGAGTCATAGTAGAGCCTTCTAAGGGATTAATTGGTGTTGAATTATTTTTAGGGGTCATTTTAGAACCCAATAATGATATCTATGCTTCAATATTCCCTTGGAATCACTTCAAACAAGACTTGAGAAATTTGAAAAAATAATACACACCTTTTTCTTGCTTTTCACGAGATCGATATTGAAACTGAATTATCTTTTTGCTTTTAGATCTGAAATATTTGAAATTTGGTCTTGTGGTAGCTCTCTGAATATTCTTTCCAATGCCACAAGTCTGACCTAATTTGGATTCCTTAAAGCAAATCTATACCCAATCTCCCCCAGTGACCTAAATATGTACAGTGTTTAGTAGAGCAAACTTGTACGATGTGCCATATGTAATTGTTTCCTCCTGTGGCTCTGAAATATAATACACAAGAAACTAAATTCCATGTAATTTTGGCCACCTCTTATAGAATTCCAATCTAATTCCCAGACAGAGTGTTATGACAACTATCCCAAGGTCACCTCTTTTAGATGAAATTCGGGAGCCTGCAAAAACCCTAATTTTCACATATCATATCTCCAAAAATATTGTGAACAAAGATCTGAAAATTTTACACAAAGTTCATCATTTTTTATTCGAAATGGGTTTTTTTTTTTAGCATATGAACCTTCATAGAAACAAATTTATAGCAAAAATTCCATGATGACCTGTTTGAAACAGTGAAACCCTAGAATCCAAATCTCTAAAACCAAATGTTATGAAACCATCTCCAAAAATAGAATGAAAGAGAGATCAATAAGCCACTTCGAGGGGGAAACCTAATTTAAATTACATAAATGGAAAATTCTTGGATGAACAAATAATAAAACCTCCTTTCTATATATTAGTGTCCATAGAGTCATAATACAATCCTAGCCGACCAAACAATAATAATGTAAGGGCGCAATAATAGCAATATGGGGGTTAAAAGGGTACAAAAATAACAATAAGGGGGCTACACTAACATCAACAAGGGACTGCGCTAATAATATATGGACCTAACACAATAACACCCATCGTGTAGGAGGAGTTTAGAGCCTAGATTGTCTCTCTTTTAATAAGGGTGGAAAAGGCAAATGTAAATATCATCAATAAGGCTGGATAGTGTTATGATGTCAAGTGAGAATGAAATATGTTGCTTGTAGTAATGTTTGATTCATAATTAAACTCTATTTTTTTGTTAATGATTGTCATTACCTTTAGATCCAATTTTATAAGATCTTTAAAATTTAGGCAATTTTTTGGATATTTTGATATGACAACTTGGGATATGATGATATTAAAGGGTTGTAATGGGTATGATTATAGAGGTATATTGGTAGGGGTTGTTATAATGTCTATTATTTACCCAATTTTTATATGTATCATGATCATTCAATGAGTTTAAAAACCTAACACTATTATATTAAAAATAATCCAACATCTTACTTACATACCTTAGCACATACTTCTTTGAAATTTGATATATTTTCCTCTGGTGTAGGTTTTGGAAACTTATTTCTATGTAGATTAATCTGATTTGTAGAATTTGAAATTAATTGCAGAGTTTAAGTTTGGTTGCAAATTATCGTTGATTCAGTAGTTGGTACTTTTAAGAATTGTGTTATTTTTATGAGAATGAAATCTTATTGTTGTTACTCCTTGAAGAAAATCAGGCCTCAAAAGTGTTGCTTTAGACTTGAAAATTTATTAGAAGAAAATGGGGGTAACAAGAAAATGGGAAACAGATAAGCGGTGTGAAAATATAAACCACAAAGAATTATTTGTTTTCAATTGAGATTTTATGTATAGATATACCAAAAATGTTGGTTTTCATATCCATACTTATTTTATATTTTCCTCTTTATTTTTTTTTTAATTTGAGACAATAAAATTACAATTTGGTTGCAGGATCAGAAGAAGAATCTCCTTTCTCAACGAGCTTGAAATCATAAATATTTTATAAATATTTTTACAAATTCTTCTTTTCTTATTGGTTTATGATATAACCTTAATCTATGACCATTAACAAGGAAGGTATTTTTTTCTTCATCAATGGTTTTGATTTTGACTACTCCATTATCAAAGATATTATCTATCTTATAAAGACCAAGCCATTGAGTTTGAAATTTTCCTTGAAAATATTTGAATTTAGAGTGAAAAAGAATAGCCCAATCACCTGGCTTGAAACTTTTATATTTGATGAACTTTTCATTCCATCTTGATCTTTACTATTGAACCATGATGGTTTTTTGGATAGAATCTTGTTGAAAATCATATAGGTCATTCAATTGTGCTAACCTTTGTTTGAGCGTCAAATATATTAAGGCCAAATTTTGTTGTTGTTATAAAAGTCTCCACTTGGAACTCAATTGGAAGAAAAAAATTATTCCCATAGATAAGCTCATAAGGAGTATGTCGAGTTGTATTTCTCCATGTAGTACAATATGCCCATAGTGCCTCTAGAAGCCTTTATTCCCAATCTCTTCTATGAAAAGACACAGTCTTGGTTAAAATTACTTCAAGTTCCTTATTAGTGGATTCCACTTGAACATTGGCTTACAGATGATACGGAGTAAACTTCTAATGTTTGATTTTGTATTTCTCCATTATTTTATGCACCAACTTGGATGTGAATTGAGTACCTTGATCTGTCACAATTTACCTTGGGACACGAAAACGTGTAAAAATATTATAAAAAAAAAAATTTAATTATAGCATTTTCAGTAGCAAAAGGAAGTGGTTTAGCTTCTACCCATTTTGTGCCATAATATATGCAAACAAATATATACCTTTTCTATCTATATGGAGGATTGATTGGACCAAAAACATCTAGTGCCCATTTTTCAAAAGGGTTTACAAGTACCTATGGTTATAGAGGCATCTCGTTTGATGGAATGGGTTTTCTCATTATTTGCAAGCTATCACATCTCTTGACATATTCGTTGGAATATTTAGAAAGAGAAGGCCAATAATATCCCAAAAGAATGAACTTTTAAGAAGTTCTTCTATCAACAAAGTTTCCTCGACATGGTCCATCATGACAAGATTTCAATATTGTTGGTACTTAATCCTATCGAACACATCTTCAGATAATTAATTTAGGTCCAATTATGTATAATTCTCCATCTATACAAGAATAAGGTGCAGTGGATTTCATGACTTTCCTCTTCTCTTTGGCTAATAATTGTGGGGGTATATTCCTTGTGGCCAAATAGTTAGCAATATCTATGAACCAAATAATTTTAATCGATACTCCAAAAATATATTCGTTAGGAAAATTATCTTTCACAAGAAAATAATTATTATCATTTTTCATTGTAGAAAGGAAATCAACAATTGTGTTTACTTTTCCTGGTCTATCAAGATTAGTAATAATGAATTCTTGCAACAATAACAACCAGCTTGTGATTCTCCCATTATTAATTGGTTTGTTCACTAAATATCTAATAGTAGAATGATATGTATGAATGAAAGTTTCATAACTAGTGATCTAATGTCGAAACCTGTTAATTGCATGCACAACAACTAAAGACTCCTTTTTTTTCAATATAATTTAACTCTGTAAGAGTCAAAAAAATTCTCGTGTAATAAATAACATAATGAGTTAAATATTTTTGCCCCAACACAACTCCTGAAGTTGTATCTGAAGCATCAATTGAAATTTAAAAAGGAAGAGACTAATGAGGTCCCCTTAAAATTGGTGCTTCAATGATTTTTTGCTTCAATGTCTGAAATGATTTCTACAAATCATAATTCCAAACAAATTAACAATATTTTGTAAGAATTTTAAAAAGTGGAGAGGTTATTTTCGTGAATCTTTATATGAATCTTCTATAATAACTAGTAAAACCAAGAAAACTTCTAACATCTCTTTGATAAGCATGAATTGAAATTTTATAAATTAATTCTATTTTAGATGTATCCACCTTAATCCCATCTCCCAAAACAAAAACAAAAAAACAAAAACAAAAAAATCTTCATTAAACATCATAAACATTTTTCATGACTTAACGAAATATTTTCTTCTTTACACCTAACGAGAAAATTTTATAATTTTTCAAGTGCTTCTTCAAAATTATTTCCATAGACAATAAAATAATCCATGTAAACTTCCACACAATCATGAACTAGATCATAAAAGATACCCAAAACTGCTCTTTGAAATTTTGTAGGTGCATTACATAACTCGGAAGGAAGTAATATATAGGCGTATGTACCACATGGGAATGAAAAGGTTGTTTTGTCTTAATATTCCAGTTCCAGTTATATTTGGTCATATCCACTAAAACCATCAAGAGATTAAAATTGTGTCTCCCGTGCTAAGGTATATAGTACTTGGTCTATAAAAGGTTGTGGAAAATGATCTTTCAAAGTAGCTTTATTCAATTCCCTATTATCAATGCACACTCTCCATTTTCCATTATTCTTTAGAATAATCACTAAAGGTGAAACCCATTGAATATCCGATATCAGATAAATGAAATTCACATTAAGTAACTTTATTAATTTCTCCTTAACAATTTCTCTAGGATTAGGGTTCATTCTTCTCTGAGGTTGTCTAACTCGTTTGGAATTTTCTTGAATACAAATATGATGCATACATGTTTTACGATCAATTCCTTTCATGTCATTATATTCCCCTGCATAATCAGAGCAATGTTTATGTGTCATTTTTATCAACTTTCTCTTTTTAAACTCTTCCAAGTTATTATATATGTTTAATGCTTTACCTAGAAATAAGTCTACTTAATAATTTCCAAACTTTTCCATATAATGAAAATCCATTTGATGAGATGATAAATATTAAATATCTAATTGTTCTTGAAAACTTTGATCTTGTTCGCAATATGAAGAGTAAGCATTAGTGTTCATAAAATTTATTAATTGATCTTCCTGTTATATTTCTAAAGAGGTAAATATTGGTTGAATATCATCAAAGTCTTCATTATCATCATATATCCAAACTTCACTTTTTTACTTCAGTTATTTTTGCAGGTGGATACAATGTGAATTTATTAGTAGATTTACCATCATACATATACATATCACCACATATACAACTTATGAATGCATTGGATGTAACTAGCCAGGGTCTACCATGGATCAATGGATGACCTCCTAAATTATTATTGGGAGTTAAAATCATAAAATAAACAAGATACTCCCATGAATCCAAAGAGACAGACATGTCTTCTAATATCTAAACTAGTTTGATAACAAATCTATCTGTTAATTGTAATAATGTTGGGGTATACTGAATATTGGGAAGTTTCAATTGATCCATAGTTTGCTTGCTCATAATATTGATGGTTGCTCCTAAATCAATTGCGTTGTTTGGAATTTCAATACAATTAATGTGATTTTTTACAATAGGGCTACCTAGCTCTAGATTTTTTTGAACTATTGGTTTCCCCGTCATAATATTGACAATTTTTCCTACCAATTGAATTTTCTTGATATATATATATTTTTTTTTCCTGGTTTTTTAAAGCACAAATCCTTAATTATTTTTACAAATATTTGCATTTCCTTTATAGATTGATGTGAAGTAATTTTGATGAAAATATTTTTCAATTCATCTAGCATATCATATTTTGGTAAAAAAATTCTTTCTATTCCTTATCAATTTTAAGCCTCTCAGGAAAAGGTGGACCTTGTAGGGAAATAAAAGGTTGTTCTACAAGAGGAATTATAGAAGTTGGGTTTATTTGGTTATCATATAATTGTGTGGTAAAATTTCCCTTTGGAGGAGTCTTATCTTGATCAATAAGTGTTTCTTTTTCAAGAACCTCTTCCTCTTTATATTTTTGGATGATAACTGGTGGTGACTTATTTTGAAAAAATCTACCAAATTTAAGTTGGACATCATTTAGACATAATAAGGCTATCATACAAGCTTGAAAATTTTTACCTTATAAATTGTAGATAAGTTGTTGATTTTTATTTTTTGGGTTTTGGAGTGGTTGGGTAGGCAGTTCAATTGGTTTTTTAGGAAATGGATTTGATGGTAATGAAAGTGATTGATTCGGTGGTTAGGACTGGAATTGAGGTTGATGAGTTTGGTCTGGTTAAGGTGGGTAGTATTGAGGTGGGTAAGGGGAATAAGTTTGTTGACATTGAGGATATTAAGGATTTCTTCCATCAGAATTTTTCTAACCTTGTGCCCAAGATGGGTTTTGGGGTTGGTGTGGCCAAGGTTGCCAAAGCATAGGTATATTACAACTATTTTTTGGTTGTGAATATGGTTGGTATTGAGAGTTAAAACCTTGTGTCATGTTTGGATGTTAGGATTGCCATGGGTTTTTAGCAATAAAACAAAGTGATTCATCTTGGATTTTTATAGATTCATATTGAAAGATAATTTTAAGCCTGTGTATTGAAGGACATTCCCTTGTATCATGATGTTCATCACGTATGACATAAATTTATAAACTATCAAGAGGACATTCTCACAGAGCATGTTTTTTCCTACACCTAGGATAGAAGATAGATAATGCATCATTCTCATACTTTTGCTTATTTTTTTATTTTGAGAGTATCTAGTTGTTCACTAAGATTCCCAAGGAGATATGTTTTGAAGTTATCAATAAAATTTCCTAATTATACTCTACTCATTGTTCTAGTTGCATATTTACTAACTCTCGACATGCCCGGATCTCTTCGGTTCTTACCAAATCTATCCTTACCTCTTGAAATATGTTTACACAAATCCTAGATTTCATCAAATGAAATTTGGGAAACATATCCTTTTCCCATTAAGCTAATGAGGTCAATCCACTCATCTCTTATATCTTTTAGAAAAATATATTTAAATGTTTCCTCATCTAAATCATGAAACCTAACCCTTCTAACATTATAGAAAAATATTTCAACCAAGTATTCAAGGCTTTCATCCTACTTTTGCATTATCCTAAAGAATTCATCCTTAATTTTATGGGGCATACAATAATCTTTATATTTTTCTAGGAACACCCTTTTCAACTCCTCCCATTTTATGATACTATGTTTTACTTGACCCATAAATATTCAGTAATAGTGTTGTGGTATACTGAATATTTGGGTATCCTATTACTATTTTAGAGTAACTGGAAATAGTTTCAACTTTTAGTGTCAATTGAATAGTAATAGGATCTACATAATACTTCAAAATAAAAAATAAATGTCTCTGGATCCTCAGTTCTTAAACCATGAAAATTTAGAAGAATAAAAGGTGATAATGTTTTTCATTGTGGTTTTGGTGTCTTCATAAAAGATAGGAAATCCATAAGGATATGGTTCTCCTCTACCTCCTCTATTTCATCCCCTAGCTCTTCCACCTCAAATCCTAATTTCATCATTTACATTGTGTACTTCTCATTCCCCTTCTCCTGCCATGGTAGACTCTTTAGAGATAATATAAGGTTCAACAATATGATTGTCTAACTCTTCCTCTAGTTCTTCTACTAATGGTATTTAAGAATAAATATCTTCCACTTCTTCACTAGGAACTTCTAATTCTTGTCCTAATAGTTGTTCTCTTGTTGAAGAGATAAATATAACTCTTTCAATATGGGATGTGGGTTTTTCAACTAAAGCTTTACTGGAAGATATTGGTGAGTACCTAGGTTTTATTTCAGATGTATGGACCTTAGGAATTCTATGTCTACTTGCTATGGATGGAATGAAAGTGTGAGTGGATGGTGTGGCACTATGTGGTCTAGTGGAGGTGAGTGGTGATGTTGGTATTGAACTATTTCCTCTACCTATACTTACAAATATACCCCTAAAATCATGTTCTTTATTCATGCATTCTAAATTATCTTTATCATGCTTTAATTATGCATCTATAAGATTCAATGAATCTAAAATGATATAAAAAAAAAAAACAAAGTCCTATATACACTTCACTGGCAACGATGTCAAAATGTTGGGTAATTTAATTGATGGTTAAATTACTTCATTAATTTTCAACCAAGTCTTCGTGTACTTATGAAGTGCATGTGCACAATATGTGCTAGGATATTTATCTTTTATTTTAAAAGATGAAAGTGAACCAAATATGAATAGGACTATATTAACTCAAAGCATTTCTACGAACATGTTGTTTCCATAAAAAATAGTCTTTTGAAAGAAAATCAAACTTCAAGGTGAAATAAATTGAAAATTATAAATTATGAAATTGACTCACAATTGAATCTATTTCAACAAGAATTAAAAGTTACTCTACTAGGACTGAATTGAAATTTAATCTATGGAAGAAGGAATTGAAAATTATTCTATTTGAACTGAATTGAAAAATCTATGCTAATGGCAGAAATGAAATTATAACTCTACTTGTAGGAAATTGAAATATTATAAATATTCTTGTAGATCAAATTTTTTTCCTAATCAATAGAATAATAAATCTAAATCTAACTATTTCAACGAAATAACAAGATCTAATATGTAACCCATAAGGAGTACTAGTGTGCGTGGTTATGATTTAAAATTTCTTTGTCCATTACTTAGAAAATATAAATGAAAACAACTAAATTAAATAAACTGTGAAAATGAAATGTATTTTTTATTTTTATTTTTATGAGTACTTGGTTTATTCAAAATACTGAAAATTAAACTAGAAATCGATGGACAGAATAATAATAAGAAACATCAACAAATTGCAGTGAATAAAGGACTATTCATTTAATAAATTGAAATTAACATAAATAGAAACTAATATAGTCTTACAATCTCAAGTGGGACCCTCCAGTTGAGTGCAAGCATGAAATTTAATAGCAAATTACTTATCCAAGCATTGGCTTCCAAAGAACAAAGTATTTGTATTAAATGTCGAAGTCTTCAATTAACATGTGATTACAAATTTAACAAAAGTAATGGTGTTTATTACTTCGCCTCATGGACTTTTATAATCCTATATTAAACAATTGTTTTAAGAGTTATAAGCCCGGTAACATTTTTCTACTTTGACAACAATGAAATTAAATCAAAATTGGGGTCTTTATTCTCATGATTTTCTACCGAAAGAGAAAATCATGAGAATATTTTTATCGGACATATCTACTCCAAAATATTATCGTTCAATACCATACTCGCTTGATAATTCCATGAGCCACCTTCAAATCATGTGCACTGTTGAAGTGTTATAACGAGAGTTGACTTCTAGTTTGACCATCAAATCTCTTTAACCGGGTGACTTTCCAGATTGTTATGATAGGTGGATGTCCATGTGTCAATAATTTTCCATCTACCTACATCCTTTATTCCTTCTCCAACATATCGGAACCTATATAGGAATGGATGTGGTTGCAGAATCTTTGGTTAGTTGTTGATTGAGTGAAATTTAGTATATATAGGAATTTTTTGATTAAATTTTATAGGAAAGGTATCAATCATATAGGAATACTCAAATAGGAATTTCGGTAGCTATATGAATGATTGATACCTTTTATGATGTTTGATCATAATTGAGGTGACATTTCAAGTTTGAAATGTAGCTGTTAGGGTCCTATAATAATAGGCATCATAATTTTGAATTGACTATGTTAAAGTCTTGTAATATTGTACATACCTTTGCTTTCTGCAAATGTTTTCCCATATTAAAAAATGAAAAGAGGGTAAGTCCTAAAATAAAATTCAAAGGACTAAAAGAAAGAAAAATATCAAAAAAGAATATAAAATATGAACCCCACAAAAAAGAGATAAAAATAGATCCTGAAAGTGTTGCACATTTAAATGCCACTACTCTTAGTTTACTTTATGCAAATAAAAAATTGTGTGCAGCTTGTCAAAAATGCCACAATCCATGATGATCAAATAGTTTAATCTTGATTCATTCATGCTTTCAATTTTCAAGTAGTGATAGTGAATCAAGATCTTACCAAACCATTTAATCTTGGTAGATCAGTAATTAGCTAGAGAATAAAAATGAGCTCATCAATTTAATCTAAGCCATTGGAATTTATAAGGTTAGAAGTAGGTTAGTTAGCTTATCAAAGAAAAATAAAAGGGTCAGCAAGCTCAAATGCACCCAATAAATGAAGAAAAAATGTTATGTTAAATAAAGGGTAGGTAAATTACTTTCACAATTAATGGAAAGAATGAGTTGGTTCATCTCATATCACTAATATCCCCCAAAATCCCCTTCCCCTTTCTTAAAACCCTATCACCACTCTTAATAGGCATTTTCCCTTGTAAAATATCCTTTTCCCTTCATTATAAACCTTTTCCCTTTATTTCACCCCTTTTCCCTTCCCAAAACCCCTTTCCCTAGTTAAAAACACATTTTCCTTTGAAAAAAAGTAACTTCCCTTTACTAATTCCCCTTTTCCATTAAAAAAAACATGAAAAACCCATTATCTCAAGTTTTGAATAATTAAAATGTGTCAGGCCCCACTACAAAAACCCTTCCCCGACATCATTTTAAATTATCCCTAACATATTTTTAACATCCCACATATATTTTATATATTAATTCCCACATACATATTTCATTAACCACCAATTCATTTTAACTCATTTTCTTTAATATGATGCCGGGTCTCTTATCATATTAACCCCCTTTATATTAATTTAAACCTATATTTTATATATATCCTAGTCCCACTTTACTATAAACCCACACATATTATTCCTCGCTGAAGTATTAATCCCTACATATAAACCCTTTCACTTTAAATATTTCCTGACCCCACCTATCAAAGCATCTCACATCATCCAACCGTTCGATTGGCGATACCTATAATCCAACCATTCATGAAAAATTTCACAACTTCAACTATATAATATTTGAAGCTGAGGGGTGGTTACGAAATGGGTGGTTTCACACCCCCACTCCCCTACCATGCATCAATCCCATATCATATCGCATCCCTCATCCTAAAACTACCAACCCATCTTCTGTGTTGTACACCGAAACCACTTGTCGTTTGAAAGTTCAAACCCGCGCCATATGATTAAAGAAAGTACAAAAGTCAAAATAGAAGCCTTTAGGGTATTATATTGGCTTGAAGAAAAGGTCTAGACCATCCCTCAAGTAATCCTGACCCCTATGTGTAGCCTAGCTTTCAATATGCTACGCCTTAAGGTTATCCCGCTCGCTTTAGGGAAAGGAATAACCAGGGATTTTTTGAGGGCAACTATGTACGATCTATACTGCCTACCTACATTTTGTCACTATAGATTGTACAAAAACAATAAATCCCGCCCTTATATAGTTTTTCACCATTTCTATTGAAGTTTGCTCAAAAGAACGATTGCTGGCCTATTTTGATGCCAATCTTGACTAGAATTCAAGCCTTTTGCTACCAAAACGTTGTCGACTCGGATTTAAAGTTTTGCAGATGAAATTTAAAACCTGTTGCTACCAGAACCCATTTTTTAGACCGAATTACACCTTTTCCAGGTAATCCTAAGCTTCTCGAAGCCATTACTTAAGCAAAGAAAAATTGATAATTTAAAAAGTTAAAAATGGCCTCCCAGAGCATAATCTCTATTAATCCTCTCCAACCTCCTATAGTTGATGTTTAAAACACTCCCCTAGTAGACGAAGACTGTAAAATCAGTGATACAGTCACTGATTTCAACCTTCTTGATCTCCACTGTTGGAGCCATCATAAATTCATAGACCAGGCTAATGATATCCACCTTTGGGATTCAAACCTACCGAGGTACATCTTCCCATAGTCTTTTCGGTTTCCAGAAATCATCAAAATCTGTCATATTAATTACATGCCCAATGAAAGAGCCCTATTAACCCCAAGCTAAGAGATTTTGTTCACAATCACTGCAGAATCCATAAATCAAATGTTACATATCCAACCCAAGCCTGATGAAGCCCCATTATCAATTGAAATCCTCATTGAATTATATCTGAAGATGGACTTTCCCAAGAGGTTCCAAATATTCCAAAACTTTCTTCCTCCATAAGTAGAAACCCCAAAGAGCAACCCTCCTTACTCAGCTTCCATTTTTTTAAGACAACCAGATATATTGTCACAATGTTGTCTTGTATTTTAGGTTACTTTACTAATGAATATGTAGATGCTTCAATCTTAGGTTTTCTATCCATATTCTGTCCTGGAGAGCTTCCAGCTTCAACATTTAACTTTTCTCAATATCTATCAGATTTCATCCATGAGAAATCAGTTAAATTACCAGAGGAAGGAGTGTTTAAATATTCATCAGTTTTGTTTCATTTATTCTTGTACTTCCAATTAGAAAGGTTTGTAGTTAGCCTACAAAAACTGGACACAGAGGGTAACCCCCAATTTTTAGTCTTCTGGGCATCCTTGATCAGAAAGGATTCCACAGAATTCAGCTACAAAGACTTCATTGATCCATTTTTTTATCCAGTTATCAACATGCTAAGCAGTAGCATTCAACCACGAGTCAGTGAAGAGATATAGAAGGTCTTACAATTTTCAGAACAAAGTAGAATAGGAGACTGATACTTATACCAAAACCACACTGAAATTAGGGTGTATGGATTCCAGCTTGTTCCATACAAGCTCCCTAAATACCTCCCAATGAGGTATTTTCACTTGAATATATCAAACAGATCCTAAACTTAGATCAAGTTAATTTCCTATCAGCAAAGAAGAAAACTTAGTTTAAAATTAAGAACCAACTTCGTCCTTTAATTTTCAATAGTAGGAATGTTGGTAAACAAATAGATAAATGTTTACAATATTTCAAGTTTATTAATAGTTTCAAATGGTAGTATGATCCTTTGGGAGTCATCATTAAACTAAGAGTCAAATTCAAATTAACTTCTTTTGTCCATGAGACAAAACCAAAGAATGAAAATTATTCCAATCAGTCAGAGTGGTTGGAAAATAATTTACAAGAGGTGGCGAAACATGCTAATACTAGTTCCATCCTGCATACTCCAGCCCCACAAGATAGAAACTCAAAAAGAGCAAAATAAGAAGGTTCATATTTTGCAGAGACTACTTCAGACACCAAATTCAATTTAATGTATAGGAAAAAGGCCAAACTGAATCCAGTGATTGAACAAGAAGAAATAATTGACACAGTTGAGATTATTCATACATATATAATTGTCAGGGATAATGCACCTCACATAGTTTATTAGGAAACACGTCCACCATTAACCTCTAGTGCTCATATCATTCAGAAAAAACATAGTGTTGAGGTTTCTTCATCAAGAAAACCAGTGGATAAAGAGAATGATATAATGGAGAAGTATAAAGAAATCAAACTCAGGAATTAAACATTGAAAGTTCTAACCTATGCTCAGTATTGGAAGCAAACTCCTAGTGACCAAAACAGATTACGTTCAGCCTTTGACTATAAAACCAGGAAGATGCAAATGACATTTTTGCAGCCGACGGTGTAGGCTCCAAAATCATCAGTATATTACAATAAAACAAACTTTGAAGTTCAAGCTAAATATATGCATCCCATAGATCAAATTTATTTTCATATGCAAGCCGGAGAAACGATCTACTCTACTATGAAAAAAAAGGCTTTGAGTGTTCAAAAACTTCAAAATTCTCTAGAGAATATAAAAGCACAGCTAAAACTAGAGAAGTCTTCCCCACAAGACAAATATAATAGAATAAAATCACTTGAACAATTGGTCATGGAGGTTGGAAATTATCCAAAGAACATCAAAGCAGCTGAAGAGCTCATCAAGAAGAAGAATGCAGACATTGTTGCATTGAAAAAATAGCTAAAATTACCTCCCACGAAGCATCTGTTGTGAAACCAGCTCCAAAAATATCAGCTATGAGCTAATTGAGTACCCAAACAAGAAAATAACTCCGTCCAAAAATTTCCAGTAAAAATGGGATCTCTGTCACTCACAATAACCCTTGGGTTTCCATGTAGCTTTTGAATTGTGTCCATAAATGTAGTAGCAACTGTACTTGCTTTAAATGGATGAGATCATGCACAAAAGTGTGCATACTTGGTAAGTCTATCAACTAACACCATGATGACACTCTTTCCTTCAGACTTAGGTAAACCTGTCATAAAATCCGCTGAAATCTCCTTCCAACATTGACTTGGAATGGATAAAGGTTGTAGAAGACCTGAGGTCTTAATTGTCTCAACTTCATTCTGCTAGCAAACTAAACATTCTGCCACAAACTTTTGAATATCAAGTTTAAGGCCATCCCAAAAAAAATCTTTCTTCACCCTGTGGTAAGTTTTTAAAAATTCTAAGTGTCCTCCTAAAGGAGAAGTGTGCAATTCCAAAATGATCTTTTGTTTTACTTGGGAATTCTTACAAAGATATAAGTGATCTCTGTACCATAAGGAATCATTTTTCCGACTAAATGTATCATATGTACTAGGATCTTTCTGCAACTTTTGAATGAGTGTCCACACTTCTTCATCCTTCTTTTATTTATCTCTTTCTTCAGTTATCCAATCTGGTTGGATAATAGAAATGGAACAAAGCAATGCTTCCACCTCTTCATTATTTCTTGAGAGTGCATCTGTAACAACATTTAGATTCCCTTTTTTGTAGATTATTTCAAATTCATAACCCAACATCTTTGTGACCCATTTTTGTTGCTCTTCTGAAGATAGTCTTTGTTCCAAAAAGTGTTTAAAACTATCATGATCAATTTTTACCTTGAAGTTTTTTTCCCATTAGGTAAGTTCGCCATTTCTTTAGTGCATGCAGTATTTCTAAAATTTCTTTCTCATAAATAGGTTTCTGTAAATAATTTCCTTTTATTGGACAACTTCAAAAAGCAATGGGTCTTCCTTCTTGCATTAAAACAGCACCAATTCCATTTCTTGAGGCATCACATTCCACAATAAAGGTTTTTTTGAAGTCTGGCATAGATAAGACCAGTGTTAGGCACATTGCCTCTTTAAGGTGTTCAAAGGCCTTAGTTGCTTCAGGATTCCATGAAAATGCATATTTCTTCAATAATGTTGTTAGAAGTGCTACTATTCTCCCATAATTCTTAACAAACTTGCGATAATACCATGTTAACCCGAGAAATCCTCGCAACTTCTTTATGGTTGTGGGGACTTTCCATTCCTTAATGGCTTTAATTTTGTTAGGGTATAGCTTAACACCCTCGTGAGATACAATATGACCCAGATATTCCACCTCTTGTACTCCAAAGAAACATTTGGATGTTTTTTCATATAATTGTTTCTCCTGCAATAGTTTGAGCACCCTGTCAACATGTTGAACATGATCCTTCCAAGACCTACTATAGATTAGTATATCATCAAAAAATACTAGCAGAAATTTTCTAAGGGTTTGAAAATGGAATTCATCAACCCTTGAAATGTAGAAGGTGCACTGGTAAGGCCAGAAGGCATGACCAAAAATTCATAATGACCCTCATGAGTTAGAAATTATGTTTTCGAAATATCTTCAGTCTTCATTCTAATTTGATGATATCCTAAACGAAGATCCAAATTGGTAAAATAAATTGCGCCATGTAATTCATCCAATAATTCACCAATCAATAATTTATCAATCACTAGGTTTAATTATACCCGCATCTAACATTTCTGCAATCATGCATTCAATTTCGCTCTTTTGGACATAAGGATATCTATAAGGCATAATGTTTGGAGGAAAAATTCCCAGAATCCAATGAATAGCATGATCATTATCATGAATATGTGGGAGTCCTTTGGGAGTTTCAAACACCTTGGAATGATAGTCCAAGACATTTTGGAGATCTGCAGAAATAGATTATTTTGATGTTGGATATTCTAGTGACAATAATTGTACAATTACGCCTCATTGTTCTTTCTTTAGAAGCTTGTTCATGACATTAGAGCTTATTATCTTTCCTGGCTTCCCTGCAATACCCCGTAATTCGACTTCCTTTCCTTCTAAAAAAAATTTCAAGAAAATTTCTTGAAAATTAAAAGCTACAGTCCCCAAATATTGTAACCATTGTAATCCTAGTACAACATCAGCACCTCCCATAGGAATGGAAAGCATTGGACTATTCAATACATATTCCCCCATGGTTAGCTTGATATTATGGCATTTTCTAGAGAAATTTATAGTTCCTCCATTTGTAACCATCACATGACATTCTGGTGCTGGGTATAGGAAACAATTCAATTACTTGGCCACCTTACAATGAATAAAATTATGGGTACTACCTGAATCAATCAACACTATTACCTTTTTCTTCCTAATATGTCCTTCTATCTTGAGAATTTTCAGAGTGGTAATTCCTGCAAATGCATTACACGATATGGTCAGACTCAGTTCTTCCTCTTCTAGGGATGGTTCCTGGTGTATATCCTTTTCTTTTGAATATTCTTGTTCATTTTCTTCTTCCTCTTCATTATCTATGTAAAATAATTTATTCTCAGCACATTTATGACCTTTAGTGCATTTTCTATCACAACTGTAGAAAATCCCTTTTGCTCTTTTTTCTTCCAATTTTTGTGGTGTAAACCTTGTAGGTTGTGGAAATCTAGTAGTAGCAACACTTCCATATTTATATAAGAGAGTGGTAGGCTTCCTTGTCACCATAATTTTACATTCAATTTTTCTTACCAACCTGAATGCCTTCTCCAATGAATCAGGTTCCAAAACGTGAACTTCATGTTGGATGTTATCCTTTAAAGTACTTATGAAGAGATCAATCATTTGTTCCTTTGGAATATCAGTTACCCTTATACTCAATTTTTGGAAGTCATCAATGTGCTCCCCCACTGAACAATTTTGTTTGAGATTTATCAATTGGCTAAAGAAAGTGTTTCTCTTTGTATCCTCATAATGTGCTATCATTTCCTCTGTAAAATTGACCAAGTGAAAATTTTTTTAGGGGAGCAAAGCCATCGAAACCATACAAATGTATTTTGTTCTAAATTTAAAGTTGCAATGCATACCTTTTGTTTGTTTTTCACATTATTAAGATCAAAATATTTCTCCATCTATAGTATCCATGTTACAAGATCCTTTCCTTCAAACTTCCTCATATCCATTTTTGAAATATGGTGGTTCTTCCCTCCAACATTAGAGTTTATGAAATAACGATTAACATTTATTTTTTTCTCATCATGAGTTTCGTCTACTATCTTTCCACCATTAGGAAACATTTTTTGTATCAACTTTGTTAAACCTTCCATGTATGCTTTTAGATCATTCTTCATGTTTCCCATCTTAGCTTTCATGTCATCCATCTTAGATTCCATGCTAGCTTCCATGCCATCCATCTTAGCTTCCATGCCATTCTTCAAACCATCCATCTTAGACTCCATGCCTTTCTCCAAAACTTCCATGTCATTTTTTTTGCTCTTTGCGAGAGCGAAATTTGTTGCACTTGCTCTTGTAATTTTGATATGTCATGTTGCCATTATTCATCTTCATCAGTCATAGTAGAGCCTTCTAAAGTCTTAATGGCTGTTGAATTATTTTTAGGGGCCATTTTAGAATCCAATACTGATATCTATTCTACAATATTCCCTTGGAATCAATTCAACTTGATTCTTCAAACAAGACTTATGCAATTTGGAAAAAAAAAATACACACCTTTTACTTGCTTTTGAGGAGCTCAATATTAAAATTAACTTATCTCTATACTTGCAGATCCTCAATATTCAAATTTTGGCCCTGTATTATTCCTTTGAATCTTCTTTCAAATGCCATAGGTCTGACTTGATTTGGATTCTTCAAGACAAAGTTATGTCCAATCTCCCACAATGACCTCATTATGGACTAGTTCAGTAGAGCGAAATTGTACGACTTGCCACGTGTCACTTTTTGTTCCTTTGGCTCTGAAATTTATAGACAGTAAATTACATTTTATTTAATTCTAAAACTTCTTACATAATTCCAATCCGATGCTCAAAGAGACAGTTATGAAGATTTTCCCACGACCTAAAAAATACCTAACTTCCACAGATCATATCTCCGAAAATATTGTGAAACAAGCCGTGAAATTTTGCGATGATCTTCCTCAAGATTTTAGCTTCGTGCTCTAATAATTTAAGCTTCTGAAGCTTCGTAGAAAAAAATTTATAGCGAAAATTTTGCGATGACCTTTTTGAGTGAAATTCAAGAGCCTGCAAAAATCCCTAACTTCCATAGATCATATCTCTAAAAAATATTGTGGTCCAAGATCTGAAATATTTTGATGATGTTCCTCAGGCATTCGGCATCACACTCTAAAAGTTTCAACTTTTGAACCTTCATAGAAAAAAAATTATAACGAAAATGCCACGATGACCTATTTGGAGTAGCAAAACCCTAGAATCCAAAGCTCTGATACCAAATGTTGTGAAACCAGCTCCAAAAATAGAAGAAAAGAGATACCAACGCCTTAGAAATAAGCCACTTCGAGGGGGAAAACTCCAATACATTACATGAATAAACAATTATTGGATGATAAAAATTACAAAACCTCCTTTATATATATAGGGGTCCATGGGGCCACAATGTAATCCTAGCTGACCTAAAAATAATAATTTAAGGGTACAATAATAACAATATGGGGGTTATAGAGGTACAATAATAATAATGAGGGGGTTACACTAACAACAATAAGGGACTATACTAGTAATATAGGGAACTAACAACATCCATGGACTAAAGAAGTTTTGGAGAAAGAAAGTAAGAAAGTTGAAATGATGAATATCATCATTCAGTTAACAGCTCAAATGAAAGAGATGGAGAATGAAATGGAAAAATTAGTGCAGGAAAAGAAGGTGAGCATGGAATCAGTTACTGTTAATGCCATTCCCATAGCTTCAACTTCAGCTTCAGTGGCCACAACAGCTCCATCATCTACTGCAGTTCCAGTTACTACAACAATTCCAGTGACAACAAAAGTTTCAGCAACACTTGCTACTACACCAGCTATAGCAGCATCTCGTCCTAATTATGAAGCAAGTAAAATGATTAAATCTATGCAAGACATGCCAATCCAAACAACTGAGATTAATAGACTTAAAGAATAAGTAAAAATCCTTGAAGATGAAAATAAATTAGCTCAAATCATGTATAAACCTAAAACATAGAAATCCAACAGGTTGAGTGATAGAATACAGAAGTTAGAAAAAGAATTAACATTGAAAGAACCACTAGCCCAAGAAAAAAAAAATTGTGGGCCAATATCATTAAATTTATTAATGATATTTGGCCATATGTCCAAGTTATATTCTAGCAGAAATATTTATAAAAGAAGCAAGTGAAGCTATTTAGAAATTCAAAGAAGAACTTGGGAAGAAACCAAAGGAGGCCATTGAGATAATTAAGTTTCTCGATTCTAAGAACAAGCATGAATTAGAAGAAATCGGGACAAGTGATAGAACAAAAACAATATTAGAGGTAAAAAGGGTAATTTCAAAGAGAAACTTGATGACACAACTTGAAGATAAGTGTCAAACCATGGAGCTTGCAGTAAATAGGTTCATGATCATATTCGATGTCTTGAGGCAAAAAGATCTACTTAATCCCTTGGTGATCAATGACAAACTAATAACGCATGAACATTATGACAAGAAGATCAGAGAAGTGGCTAAAGAACATTCCAACAATTCCTCTATGAAAGGAATTCCTACATTCAAAGTACTTTATCAGACATTTGAAAATCTCTTTTACCTCTAGAACGACGTAAATCATCTCTTTATAAAAAGGCCTACATTTACCAAGTACACTGAAGAAGATGATATTTATAGGAGAATGGTAAAAATTAAACTTCCAGATGAAGATGATTGGGAAAATTTTTATGATTTACTATGAAAGTTAAAAGTAAAACAGGTAAAAGAGAGACAGGTTAAAGGTGAAAACATAACAAGCTGATAAAGAAGTAAGATAAAAGAAGAATTCACGGTGACAACAAAGATAGTTTAAATATGATAGATAGAGTTAAAGAGAATTAGATTATAAACAGCATAAAAGACACTCAACAAAGAAAAGGAAACAAGCGTGAAAGCAATAGTTAAAGAGATAATAGAGGAAAAGATCAAAGAAGAAACAGAAAAGAATAAAAGAGGGACAACTTGTATTTAGTTACATAGGTGTCTCTATCTTCTTGCATGAAGATATTTTATTTTCCTTGAATAATTTCTAAATTAGTTTTAGGATATTTTGTATTAAGTTTTGTATAAATACTTCATAATTCGAAGTATTGAGTGTGGATTCCTAAACATTTCTATAGTTGTAATTGATCTAAATACCTGAGGGTTTATTGTACCATTTTCAAGTCAACAAACATGAAAAGTAATAAAGGCATTGCATTATAGGTTTCATGTGTTGAGTCACTTCATTGAAGTACTTTCAATTGTTCATTGTTATTTTCTTAAGTATTCCATAAACTTGTATGTTTTATAAACCTAAATGTTGTAACGGGAATTTTATCTCATAATTTGTTAAAATACACTTAATTTTGAACTTTTATTCATTTATATGTTTTCTTCTTATATCTGAACTAGAGAATCCTTAATTTCTCTCCAATCTCGATTGAAATCCTTCACCTTCACTCATTATCTATTTTAAGGAATCCTTAACTACTCCTTAATCCCAATTGAAAACCATTTCACCAATCAGCCTTTAAAGATCTGATATTGTTCAACTACCTTGCCCTGCAACACTTACTTTAGAACTTGGATCTGTTTTGTTTTCTTGATATATTGACTCCATAGTCCAATGGGAAATAGAAAAGAACCTATCCATCTAAATCAATAATTTCACCAAAAAATCAAAATTAAACCAAATAAAGCATACACAACTAGCCTAAAATCAATTAAAACGAAAAAGTTAAATCATTTAGAGAGAGCCCTCTCTAAGCATTAGGAAGGCTAGATACTAATCTTAAAAGTGGTTTATAGTTACCTATGTTATTTATTTTAACACAAACATAACAACCCTAGGGAAATTTCGGAGTGATAATAGTAGAAAACTATCATGAAAAGGATGAAAAGGGAACACAAAAAGGGTTGTAAAAAACAAGACAATTTTGGACTTTAACGTCCCAATAATTAGGTCACTTAGATGGAATAATATTTCTCACTGCATGGACACATCATCAATGACTTAATGAAATTAATTGCTAGTTTATTATATTTATACCCCAAGTGATTGAAGTGGTCGAAATGGTGTATGAATTCCCACAAATTTCATGATATTTGTTACACTTAATTTTTCACTCCTCTTTTTGAACATTTTGACATTGATTCTCATCATCAAGTCTTCTCAAATAGCCTTAGAATATTAGGTACAATGTGTAATATTCCTAAATTAGCATGCATCTAATTGGAATATTTTATTTTTCTCTAAACACATAGTTAGATGAATAAATGGGTAGGGAGGCCCATAAATATTTTTAGCAGCAATAAAATCCCTCTTAATGGGGAAAGGGATCATATTCATAGCTAGATAAAGCACCTTCATGTGTGAACAAAGGCTAATGCATGTGGACAAGGTCAAGTTTGACCAAGTCAACAAATCTAGTATGGAGGAAGTGGAACATTAATGAAGATAACCCAGTGGGAATATGGATCTGTTTAGATAGTTAGAATAAAGCCACCTTGTGTGTGGAAGAAGACATTACATGAATATCCAATCAAGGTTGACCAAATCCAACAACGTTGTTATGGAGGAGTGGTATTGATGATGGGACAACGCAGTTTTGGAGGGAGATTCAATACATGAAGATGGAAACCCTGATGAATGGGACCCAAGGTGAGAAGGCTCACATTGTTTATAATGAAGAGGATGGTATCCATATGGGTTTAGCTTATGATTATGATTATATGGTTATATGGTTTTTTTAGACATATACTTTCTCTTGCCGTTTAGCTGATATTGAATGTTGTTTAGCATTGGGTGTTCCTGATCGAGAATCCCACCTCTTCCATTGAGTAGCTCTTGGAGGAGTCTTGCACCATATTGTCCACTATCTGGCTTAAGGCCAAGATTCACCTTTCATTGACAGTGTAGATCATGTTGAGGGTTTGGTTGTTTCAGTAAGCTACAGCAAGTGGAGACTAGATCTTCAGATCTAGGGCATTTTAGTTCTCATTTTCAGTGGAGGAGGGTTCAATTCCATTGGGAGGAAAATATTGAAGGCATTGATATTTTTTTCAAGATATTGGCATCAAGACAACGATATTTTGATCCCTACAACACAGAAGAGATCCATATCTGCGTAATTTCTGAAGGAGTAGTTGGAGGGTGGTTCAGCACACCATTTGGAGAGTTGATTTTCTAAGTGTTGGGAATCTGCCCTTCACTTTGGAGATATATTGGAGGAGGTAATTCTATTGTTAATATCAGATCATATCCACTTTCTAGATCCATAATTTTCAGTAGATCTGTAGTCTTAGATCTCAGATCTACACTTTGTACTTGGTGTTTTCTTGAAAACCCCAAGGGGGTTCTATAGAGGAGCTTGTATAGTACATGGATCTGATATAGATCTAATGTTTTATGCACATAGAAGCTCTAGATCTCATGTTAAACCTATTTTTGTTGCAAGAGAAATAAAATAACACTATCATGGTTTTCCAGCTTCAATTCATGGTTTCAGCCCCTCTTTTTGCATGATTTTTGCACTATTATGGCTTGGGAGGCTTGTTTAACTAATCTACCATGATTTGTTGCATATATCCTTTCGTATTTGGCTGTTATAATGTATACATGAATGGATTCATGGGCTGAATTTAACTGTTATTACATATATTTTTGAAAATTTTGTTTCATTGCATGTATTGTTGCATTTACCCATTTAGGGGATACTACAGTGGTATCAGAGCATAATCTTGGCTCAGCCTGTGAATTTTTAGCCAATATGCTATAAGAAGAAGAAGAGAAGGAGAAAGAGATAATAATTATGGGAGGAATGAGTTTCATCTCATACCTTTTCATATCTAAGAAGGACCTCACCAAGGAGGTCAAGCAAACAAAAATGGAAAGAAGAAATGAAACCACTTTAGGGTTTCAAGATGAGGAAGGTCCATGTACTTTCTAACAGCAAAAAGAAGATACGACATTGCATAGAGCTCCAAATAAAAATACCATGGCCTTTTATTTTGAAGACAAGAGGCATAGAGATGGATAACACTTGGATCATGAGATTCTAAGTGAGTATCTTGTAGAATATAAGTCTCAACCTAGAGATTTCAAGGAGTATCGAACTCTCCCTCAAATAATAAAGGAGACCTTGCAGCAATAGAAGGAAAAATGGCAATAGATTGATATTTTCTACCTTTTATGGGTTATCCTCATGCACAACAAGAGCTTTGGGAATGAGGTTGTATGCATTTTTCCTACTACATCCAATAGGAGAGAAAGAAGCTATTGAGATTTCAGCGCTGCACCTTGAGGGTGAAGCAAACATTTGGTGGTTCATCCATTTGAGTCATGCAAGAGTGACTGCATTGGCATATTTTACTCAAAGGTTGATCAAGAAGTTTGAAAAGAAGAAATCAAAGGAGAAGAAGCCTTTGCCACCACTCACTGCAGTAGCACTTTCATCAGGAGAAGGAACACTTGCATCTTTTCAAAGTGGTCTTGATCTCTTGACATCTAGAGTCCCCTACACTATTCTGGAGGTGCATGAGGAGGAGGAGACTTATACCAGCGCTGATGAAGCCATAGAGGAGTAGCCATCATCATCAATAGTTGGGGAAGCCATCACACCGGAAGAAGTAACCCTTGTAATAATACAAGATCTAACCAAGATTTACCAAGGTATGTACATGTTTCCATTTCCTATTATTTCAACACATTGTATGGAGGATTATGGGAATGTACCATTTCATGACCTAAGGTTAGAGTACATTGGTGATTTGGAGCAACAGACTATTACTATGCTGAGCAGCTTTGATTTGTTCAAGGATGAGATATACAATCATCCTAGTGTACCCTTGTTGAGCTGCACACAACTATTGGGGTTAGAGTGTAGATTTTTGGAGGATGGGATGAGTATTGTTCTGAACCATGGCATGCAAAACTATGTGTTTAGAATAGAGTATGACTTGAAGATAGAAGATGCACCATCATGGAGATAAGCAGCACTTCCATTGAGCAGTAGTGATTATTTGGGGGCCCAACCATTGTTGGAACGTTCCAATTACCTTCCCATATGTATGACAGAGGATGGGCAGATAGTTGTTGGGCCGGGACATCTTATGATGGATAACATCTCTCATGGTTGTGATGGATATTTCTTGATGAAAATTTCACATCATGATGGGAGGTTTTTTCCTACCACCTATTCGGATCCTTATGGGATCAACTTGGTCATTGAGGAGATTGCATTTCAACATCCCATGAAATGCAAAGACAAAAATTTGATTTGGGAGGATGGTATTCTCCATGGGAGGAATTCCACTTTTGGAAATGATGATAGACACTCACCATGGGTTGGATGGGTGATGTTTATGAGAAATATTTTGGGAAAACACTTGCATATTTTTGACACCAGGTAGGAGGAGGCAAGACTGCATTGGCTACTCTTGAAAGAGTTTGTCCATCATGTAACATATCATTCTTCAAGGGGTATGTTGGTGGATGGACTTTGGCATGACACTTACATCATTGGCAGCAAGGAGTTTTGATGTATTGGGGTGGTGTGATATCTTTCATATCAACTATTATGTTGTTGCTCCATGATTTATATGATGGTGGTGTGGGGAGGAAACAAGATTTTTTGTTGCTTTGGTTGTTATTGAGAGAGTATGGGCTGATCTTCTCCCATAATTTTCATGATGTTGCAGGGAGTAGGAGGTGGCACTATCATGGTGCAAGGGGGCTACTCCTTAGCCTTGGAGGATCAAGAGGTACTTCCACTTGGGAAGGAATCTCTCATATATAGAAGCATTGTGATTGATGGCTTTCACATGTGGAATGTGTTATTGCCCAAATCCACCTCAGGCTAAAGGAAGGTGAGTTCAGGGTAACATCATACCACGCTCAGTCTGGTAGCTAGCCCTACCAGAACAGGAGAGGGCTCTCTCCGGGTCAATCTCAATGAAAAGTATTAAATGGGGCCTGAGATGACTAAAATGAATGCTAATTTTAGGCTAGGTATATGAATAAAGGAGTTTGATTTGATTTTTAGGGTTTTTGCTGGAAAAAGGGAAAAGCAATTTTTGGGCTTGGGGATGAGGCCAAATTCTTGCAGATTTCAAGTTGGGGCAGGGAAGGCAATGAATTTGATGTCTTAGATCAAATGAATGGATTGAAAATACTGCTGAGGAGCTGAAGAGGGAAAGAGAGTGCAAGGATCGTCTTCAAACTGACGAGAAACATGTAAAATTAAACAAAATTTTAAGGCAGAGCACCAGCAAACTAATGAATTCTACCTCAATTACTCATTTGTTTAATTTAGAAGCAAAGAGAAGGGAAATGGCATACATATAACATTAATGAAACTTACAATAACATGGAGAAAAACATCATCAAAACTCAGAAGCCACAAGGATCCCAACAAGTGATGCAAAACTCTGGTCTTTCCTTTGCCAAAAACTGAAAATGGATATACAATGAGGTGCCAAACTTTTCCCAAGAGTCCAACCCTGAAAATGTCTCAGAAAATACAATATATAGACCATCCTAACCCCTTCCCATGCCTCTATGGGTCGATCTCATCCTTCTAGGATCTGTTTCAACCAATTCTAAATATGGAACTAAAATCTAGGCAGCCAAAACAACTTGCCTCTATATGCTAGGAAACTGATCCATTCACTTAATTTTCAATTTTTAGTGAATGAATCCTCTATAACAAGTAAAAGCATGCCAAATTTACATCATAGTTACAAAATTACAACAAGATAGATCAATAATTACATCCAAAAGTGAAACTAGTCAAACTGGTCGAATTTCTGAGCTGAAAAGTGAAAATTGGGCAAAATTCCTCTATGCGTCGCGCCAGAAAACTCAATGTGCCGCGCCACTTTGGATCTGAGTTTGAGGCATTTCCTGAAGTCAAAATTGAGGTCATGATATCTCGTTGGAAAGCCCTGGATGTTTTCTATCCAACCCAAGTGGAATTTTTCAATTTGGAGTTCATTTTCCCATCCAAAACTGCAATCGCCCGAGACTGGTTTCTGCTGGTGCAAAAAGTGGCAGAAAGGCCATTTTTGGAGTGTTTTTGACCTTTAAGACCATCCAGAACTTGATGAAATCTCTCAACCATTCCTGAGCATGCATAATTTACCATAAAAAACCCAAAAATATCAAATTTTCCTCTAGAATATGTCCCAATCATAAGTGCACGTCGGGTGGCGCGACGCATCGGGTAGAAAAACCTGTTTTGCAACCAAAATTTTCAAAATGACAAAATTTTCTTAAAATCCCTTGAAATTTGGATGGAAGGTCCATAATCAAGTACCATTCTCAGCCAAAGAAACTCTGGCCAAGATTCGGAGTGGGTCAGGCCTTTTGCGCCTCCTCAATGTCCTCCTGGTGCATGCAGTTCAGTGGCGGAATCACTGTCTTGTTCATTGGATGTGTCGGTGTCCATCATGGTGTTGCAATGTGTATGTCAGGTGTATGTTTGGTTTGTTGAAAATGAAAAATGAGACCTTGGTGTCTTTGTCTCCAACCTCCAAAACATGTGTCACATGGGAAGGGACTGTGATAACTAAGGCAGTGTAGACAGTGGACTGCAACCAAGTGAAATTTGCCCCATTAAAACTTCTGATTTTGACAATGTAGAGACAATGGGACAGCTACTTGGATTTTTTGAATTTAGGGAATTTTATAAGTGATAAGAGGAAAGGGATAATGATAGGGCATGAAAGGATTTGAGGGATAGAGACAAATGGGCATAAGTGATATGAGTGGTTTTATTAGAGAATAGGGAAGTGATGATATAATGTGAGGGAATAAGGGATTGATAATGATAATAGGATTATAGTGAAAGGAAAGGAATCACAAGTAGGAAATGGAGTATTTTGGCACCAAGATCGAACTTTAAGACTCAAATTTCAAACCCTATAAGAGCCATTTTAACAAGAGAGAGTAGGGTTTATGCTTTTCAACATTCGAACTCTTACAACCAATCTTCAAACAACTCCAAACACTGGCCAAAGGTAATAGAAAGATGATTTACACTTACACAGAGAAAATAATGTCGAGACAATTTTATTTTTGTGAAGCAAAGGTGAAATTTTGCCTTGTCGGCCCTGTGCGCTGCGCCCCAACCCAATGCGCCGCGCACAAACCCAATGCATCGCGTCCACTTTTCTATGCACCGCGCCATTTTGCAGCAGGATTTTGGAGGCCTTTTCGATGTCCAAATTGGGTTTGTAATAGCTATCTAGAAATAAATTTGAGTCTACTTTCCAACCCAACTGGAATTTTTCAATTTGGAGTTCATTTTCCTTGTCAAAAATTAAATCTCCCAAGACTGGTCAAAATGAGCAAAATGAGACTGCCTCAAGGCAGAGTGTTGTTGCAGTCAACTTTTGAAGGTCTTCCTCAACTCCAAATTGAGATCATGATAGCTCATTGGAAATCTCTTTGTGTGTAGTTATCATTGGACTCATCAAGTAAGTCATTTGGGCAACCAAGCTAGGAGAAAGCTTGATTTTCCCAAGGTCACTTCAGAGGTGCATCAATTCTCCTGAGGCAACTGTATTTTTTACATTTCTCCAACACCATGACACATGTGTAAAAAGTGAGGAGATTTTTCTTCCTTGGCATGTTTTGGACAAAATACTCTCTCATTTTTCCAAAATTCATCTTTTATTTCTCTGAAACATCATTTTAGTGAAACCTATCTCGATGTGTGAAACAAGGGATTTGTCGAAATGAAGCAAAATGAAGGGGATAAGGGGCTTCAAAATTATTGGGGAAATTTTGGGAAGTAGGTAGGGATGTTAGGAAGCAGGGGAAAGTGGAATCTCAGAAATGGAGTGAGGGGAAGGGGTCCAAAAGGGCAAAACACAGGCCTAGCCTAGAAAATTTCCAAGTTGTAGCAAGAAACTAGGGTTTGTGCAAAAATGAGGAATTTGGGGGATCTCAGTGATGGAAAGTGTTTAATAAGGTACATTAAGGATAGGGGAAGGTGTATGAACATCAGGATACAGGTTTTTCTGATGAGTTGACCATCCAAGAGAAATTACCTTCAAAACCCTAGGAGAGGGAAATGAACCTTACCTAGGCACAACTGAAGCATGAACAAGGTGTAAAATGACTGAGTGGAACTTGAAATGATGATGATAGCCCTCTGAATGATGGTACACTCAGCTGAATGGTGACATGGACCGACATTTGGACAACTTTGACAAGAGTGAAAAAAAACCCTAGACCTAATGCCTAGTGACCAAATTTTGCTTGAAGACTCACTGAAATGACAAAATTTGACCTTGACACCTTAACATAACTTTGTAAGAGCATGTTTGATCACTGGGGGAAAGCTACAAAGGCTGACACTAACAGAATGTCAAAGAATGGAGCTATGAGATGACAGGAGCCTTATTACAAAGGCCAATAGTGATGTCACTTAGGAGATTGGGTTTATTCATGGAGTGTACCCAGGATCACTTCGCCTATGATGCACTTGATGGGAAATAAGGAGATGAGAGTGATGGAGTAGTGGGTGGAGACATCTATTACCATGATATGATCTTCTTGACTTGGATTTCCAAGCATAAGAGGAAAGATCTACATGTAGAACATAGTTCATTCCTCTTCATGGGATTATATCATGCCACTATGGAGAGCTCACTTACGGATCCTATTATCATATTGCACTCAATATATGGTAAGAATTATGTTTATGCAAATTTTGACTAGCTAACATAGTATTTGCATTCTCTTACCATCCTTATACAATGCATTGCTCCACAAGAGGGCAAGCTTCTATTTGAGCTTCATGGTCATTTTGGGACCAACATCTATGATGGAGAGAGCCATTACTTGTATGGATTTGGGAAAGTGTTGTACTATTTTCTGTATGTTGAGTTGATATACCATGCCATTTAATATTCACTAGTAAGTGTGATGACATGCACAACTAGCAAACTATTTGAAGACAACTTGTCATATCATGTTTAGAAACTGGAGTTGGTAAAACTGCATTGTGACTACTTGAGAAACTATTGGTACTCTCCAGCACTATGTAAAACCTTTATGACTTTTGTTATTTGGTTTCCATATGATGATAATAATGTCATATTCATTTTTTATGGAATGATTTGGGCAAGAACCAAAGGGTGGATCTTTGAGGACCCTATTTCCTTTTTGCTCCATGAAGGAAAGATTATTGTAGCCCATATTTAGTAGTAGCTCTACACTTATCATAAGTGGAGAGAGAGACAGTGTGGGATGGACATTTTGATCCCACATATTCAGATATGCAACCCACCTTCTTTATAGGAGCCTAAGGTGGAGGAGATGTTTCAGGAGTTACCATGTTGGAGGGTGACTCACTTTTTGAGGATGATAGCTTGGGGATGAAGGCTTCACATGGGGATGATGATTCCCAATATATTTCAGATTCCATGCCTCAAGAAGGCCTCTAGACCACATATAGTTGTTTCCATGGATATCCCACTTTTTCATGATGAGAGCCATTTGGATTTTTCACGAAAGGCATAATTTTACATATGGGAGGAACAACTTAAGAACACATTGATGAGAAGGCATCTTGTTCTTTGGAGGAACTTGTCACTTGACGATGCTATAGGAGGAACATGAGAGGCTCTTTAGTTCTATCCTTGCAATTTCTTGAGGAAAAGAAACATTTTTGGGGGGAGGACTGTAATATTCCTAAATTAGCATGCAGCTAATTGGATTATTATTTTTGCTCTAAACACATAGTTAGATGAATAAATGGGTAGGGAGGCCCATAAATATTTTTAGCAGCAATAAAATCCCTTTTAATGGGGAAAGGGATCATATTCATAGCTGGATAAAACACCTTCATGTGTGAACAAAGGCTAATGCATGTGGACAAGGTCAAGTTTGACCAAGTCAACAAAGCTAGAATGGAGGAAGTGGAACATTAATGAAGATAACCTAGTGGGAATATGGATCAATTTATATAGTTAGAATAAAGCCACCTTGTGTGTGGAAGAAGACATTGCATGAAGATCCAGTCAAGGTTGACCAAATCCAACAACGTTGTTATGGAGGAGTGGTATTGATGATGGGATAGCGCAGTTTTGGAGGGAGATTCACTGAATGAAGATGGAAACCCTAATGAGTGGGTCCCAAGGTGAGAAGGATCACATTTTTTATAAGGAAGAAGATGGCAGCCATATGAGGTTAGCTTATGAGTATGATTTTTTGATTATATGGTCTATTTAGAAATATACTTTCTCTTACTGTTTAACTGAGATCGAATGTTGTTTAGCATTGGGTGTTCTTGATTGGGAATCCCACCTCTTCCATTGAGTAGCTCTTGGAGGAATCTTGCACCATATCATCCACTATCTGGCTTAAGGCCAAGTTTACCTTTCTTTGACAACGCAGATCTTATTGAGGGTTTGGTTGTTTCAGTAAGCTGCAGCAAGTGGAGACTAGATCTTCAGATCTAGGCCATTTTAGTGCTCATTTTCAGTGGAGGAGGGTTCTACTCCATTGGGAGGACAATATTGAAGGAATTGAGCTTCATTTATAGATCTTGGTATCAGGCCAACTATATTTTGATCCCTAGAGCGCAGAAGAGATCCAGATCTGCATAATTTCTGAAGGAGCAGTTGCAGGGTGGTTCAGCACACCATTTGGAGAGTTGATTTTCTAAGTGTTGGGGATCTGCCCTTCACTTTGAAGATATGTTGGTGGAGGTCATTCTATTGTTCATATCAGATTATATCCACTTTCCAGATCTGCAATTTTTAGTAGATCTACAATCTTAGATCTTAGATCTACACATTGTACTAGGTGTTTTGCTGAAAACCCCTAGGGGGTTCTATAGACGAGCTTGTATAGTACATGGATCTGATATAGATCTAAATTTTTATGCACATAGAAGCTCTAGATATGATGTACAACCTACTGTTATTGCAAAAGAAATAAAATAACGCTGTCAAGGTTTTCCAGCTTCAGTTCATGGTTGCAACCCCTCTTTTTCCATGATTTTTGCACTATTATGGCTGGGGAGGCTTGTTTAAATAAGCTACCATGATTTGTTTCAGATATCCTTTTGTATTTGGTTGTTATAATTTATAAATGAATGGATCCATGGGCTGCATTTAATTTTTATTGCATATATTTTTGAAAAATGTGTTTTTAATGCATGTATTGTTGCATTTCCCCATTTAGGAAATAATACACAATGGAAGAATACATTTCTACTTTTGAGAAAATTTCTTTCTACACTGAAGGCATGTTTGGTACCTGGATCTCAGATTACAATATAGTGGTTTAAAGGAGTATTTCCCTACCACTTTTCTCAAATCCACTCAAAAAGATCAGGAATCCAAATAGATTGTCCATTCTTACAGAAAAAAAATATCTTTTCTTCCCGCCCATCACCATCCCACTAATCCCTCTCTTACATATCCTCCTCTGAAGATCCACAAGTTCACCCACGTTGAAATGGTAGAACATCAACTTTAAATCCTTTACTAAAATTTTTATGAAAAAATATTATGGGCATAAATGTAAGAAGCCTAAATTTTTAATGCCCATCTAAGAGAAAAATAAAATATGATTATGTTTATTCACTCTAGAACCTCAACCTTATCCCAATGATGACCTCCATTTATTTCATTAACCATATTTGCAACCACAAATCTCCCTACATGCCTTGTCAATTGTTTCATCTCCTCAAATCCTCAAATTAATTGGCTACGTTAAACATCATAAACTCATTATCCCCATTAATAGTGGTAGCGCCAATAAATTTAATCACTACTATGTCACTCAAAGAATGCATTTCTATATACCTATAGGGAACAACTTCCAAAAGTATGGACACTTTTTTTCTACCTCATTTACTTTATTAAGAAAATTGATTTCTATTAGAATGCAATAGTATATCACACCTCCTAGGAATTGAAGGATGCTCTGTGCACAATAGTAGTATTGGATTTCTTGAATTCACTAAGAATTTTTCTTTCAAATGAGATACCTTGATAAAAAATGTATTGGTACCATTCTCATGAAAGAAGGAAAACCCTTGGCTTTTACTAGCAATCAACTTTGTAAGTGACACTGTAACAACCCCTGTTAAAAATTCATGTAAAAACAATAATAAAAATGTCATAGGACACATATTCCAAGATGAATTTTGGTCTAAACATCCTATTGGGGGTGTTCATTTCATTTATTATGGATAAAGGAAATCGGAAAAGGCAATGAAAAAGGATTTGGTAAGTTAAGAGGCATTAATTGGAATTTTCTTTATGAAAATAAAGGAAATTAGTAGAAAATGAAGGTGAAAGGTCACAGGTTGCATGTGAGGAGGAAAATGAAGGAAAATAATGAAAAATAAAGAAAATAGAGGCCTAATCAATAAAAAAAACTTCTCAGGATCAGTTGGGAATCTTTTGTTCTGTGTAAGTTTTTACTCATTTCAGTTTTGGAGATCTTATTCTGTTCTCTCTCTCTCATACTCTTCGAAACTTATATTTTTCTTGGAGCACTCTTGGAGGAGTGTGGCATACATGGGATTTGGAGCAAGAATGCAAAGGAAAATTAGGAAAGTGTAAGAGGATAGCGAGATCAACAACTAAAACAGATTTTCTTTGTAGGTGTCTAGTTTCATGTATGATTTCCTTGCTAGTTTTGGCATGGATGGCACATGCATGTGATTTATTGGTTGTGATCTATCATTGGCACAGAGGATTTCTTGGATTGATAGTGGTTTTTCCTAGCATTTCCATTTCTTAGATAGCCATGGTGTTGTGGGTCTAATTTTTTTTTTTGTCATGTTCCTTATGGATGTGGGTTGAGTTACTAGTTCTCCAAAGCCTAGGTTGGAAAAACGCTCTGGATGCCCTGTAACAGCTTGGGTTGATTTACTAGTCGTGGAATCCTTGGTTGGACAAATCCTCTAAAATCCCTTGATTGGTTGAGTTACTAGTCCTAGAAGCCCTGGTTGGACAAACGCTCTCGAAGCCCAAAAACATATGTGGGTTTAGTTATTACACCTAGAATCCCTCTTTGGAAAAAACGCTCTAGAGCCCTGGAAAACTTGGGTAGAGATCGATCTGGTAATGGTTAGTGATGTTTGACCCTGAGGTGGAATCATTGGTTAATGTTTGAGGTGGTTTGGCCTCTAGATTCCCTTACTTTTTTTTCTTGGTTCATTCAATTAGATCCCACATTCATTCTTGGAATATGGAATAGGGGAGATTCGTCGAAAGAAAAACTTGTGTAATATCAAAAAATTGGGAATGCAGCAATGTATGAACACAATAGCAGTATAAGTTAGCTCATAAGGTGTGAAAGGAACACCTAGCCATCAAATTAATGTTCAACAGCAAGAATATGTCCCATTAACTCATTCCAAAGTGAGGAAATGCAACAATATAGAGAATAAAAACATTATTTATAGAGAATTATGCTATAAATATGAGAAATGGGACTTGAATCCCTTATTTCATACTATATACATCTCATATGCAAAATTGAAGCAAAAACAAATCTCTCTAGCCATGCTAAATAGATCTCCCCAAGTCAATACAACTCAAAAATTCCCAAACCCCATGACTTATGACATGAAGAATTCCTGGAGCATGTGACAGTGCTATTTTAATGAAGGTTTATGGAGGAAATTACAAGAAACAATAGATCTATAGATTGCAATCATCCAATCGCTAAGAAAAAAGGAGATCTCTTCCTTTTTATACAATATAAGAATGACCCAACAAGGGCTCCATGAAAGTACAAGTATTAAATACTAGATCTATAGATCTAGATATGAAACAATGTAGTTATACTGCAGCTCTGTATAAATATAGATGATTAATACAAGAGTATAAGAATATTCTTATACAATCCTTTCGGGAGAAGGGTTAGCCCTTTCCCCAAGGAACAAGCTCAAAATCAAGGGTCTTGACCCTGAAACTATAATACTTAGAAAAATGACACAATTCCTACAAGGGACTGTGCTATAGGAGATGCAGAATTCTTTGGCCAAGTGCCAAGATGTAAAATATGCACAGAAATCTCCCTCACTGATCTCCCAAATAAAGGAATGCTCCCTCCTCTAAAAATCAAGCTCTTGAAGTGGTGTTGTGGACCTTCCACTCCAACACCCTGCAACACAACGTTATACTCTGCAGAAATAATGTTGTAGCTGAAGGAGGATGCTTGGCCTCAAGCCTAAATGTGGAAAACTGAAGTAAAATACTCGTCCAAGAGGCCTCTCAAGGTAGGAGATGGAATTCCTAAACAGGAATGCCTTGTGTTAAACTGCACTACAACTCTACTAAATAGCAAGAGATTGCAAAAAAATCATGCAGACCATCAAATCTCTAATCATCCAGCTAACCTCAAATGGTTGCCATCCTCTTCCTTATAAGCTATGTGAGCCTCCTCACCTTGGGTCCCACCCATTAGGGTTTCCACCCTCATATGATCAATCTCCCTCCAAAACTGCATTATATCTCCATCAAGACCACTCCTCCATAATTATGATGTTTGATTTGGTCAAATTTGACCTTTTCAACCCTCTTGACCCCTTTTCACACTCAAGTGTCTTCAAGCTAGCTCTCATATGTTTGTTTAAACTGATCCTTGTTCATATTGAGCTATTTGCATTGATGATCCACTCTTCTTCATGAATGTTGTTGACTTGGTAAAACTTGACTTTGTCCACATCCAATTGCCCTTGTTCACACATGATGGTGTCAAATCCAGTTACTAGAATGATCCTCTTTCACACCAAAAGTATTGTTATGCTAATTCAAGTTAATTATGGGTCTCTTCCCCCATTTATTCATCTACTAGGTGCAAAATTCAAAAAATCAATATTTCTATTAGCTACATGCTAATGTAGGAATATTACAGTCCTCCCCTCCCAAATGTTGCTTGTCCTCAAGCAACTGCAAGGATAGAACTAAAGAGTTCCCTCTCCTCCTCCTATAGAATCCTCATATGATGAACTCCTCCAAGGAATATGATGTTGTCTCAACAATGAATCTCCATAGTGCCCCTCCCAAGCATGCAAGTTAGCATTTGGTCAGCATCCCAAATAGCCATCATCATGAAAAGGTGAAATACTCAAGGAGGAAACTATGTGTTGTCTACAGGTCATCCCAAGGCATGGAGACTGAAATGTGTTGGGAACTATCATTCCCATGTAAAAACTCCATCCCCAAGCTATCATCCATGCAAGATGAGTCACCCTCCAACATGGCAACTCATGAATGATCTCCTCCACCTTTGGCTCCTGCAATGTAGGTGGGTGGAATAACTGAACATGGTAGACAAAATGGCCTACCCCACGTTGTCTTCCTCTCCACTTATGATAAGTGTAGAGCACATGTTGATCTTGGGCTGCAATAAGGTTTCCCTCAAGTGGCAAGAAGAAGATTAGATCTCCAAAGGTCATTTCCCCCATGTCATGAATCATGCTGGCCCAAATCATCCCATTCAAAATGAATGGAACATCATCACCATTTGGCATCCAAATCAGAAAAATTTTGAAGGTTATGTGTAAGTTTGGATGATACCAACGGTGTATCAAGTGGATACAGCATAGTCTTCCCAACTGCTGCTTTAGATCATCATGTGGCAAGTGGTATTTCAACAAAATGACAGTTGTGCATGTTTTCACATCTACCATGAGGTGGTAAATAGCATTCTATATCAGCTGAGTACAATGAGAATGATAACACACTTGTCCAAAGTCATGTAGAGAAGGGTTATCTCCATCATAGAGGCGGGTTCTAGCATGACCATGAAGCACATAAATAATCTTGCCATCTTGTGGATCAATGCACTCTATATACATGGTGAGAAAATGTACATACTCGATGAAATAATCAATAAGTACATAAATATATTTCTTACCATGCATAATGAGTAGGCTAAAAGTGAGGTCCATGGGTGATTCCTCCCACGAGAATATTCTCATAAAAATCTACAACAAGAGAGGATGCATGCTCCCCTTGGAACACTCCATCCATAGAAACATACTCCCAAGTGACAGCACTGTTGGCCCTAGTCATAAGCCTTTTTTCACTCCATGATCCCCTTCCTTGACATTTCACATGTCAAAGTCATCCACTATCATGTTTCTATGTGGGGAAATATTCTTCCTATGTGGAATCCCCTCCTTATCCTTCAATGTTGAAGGGTAGCCTCTTTTCACCTTGAATGTGCCATACATTCCTTCTGAAATATCATGATGAGTATGGAGAAATTTTTTCCCATACTCTCCCAATAGTAACCATAGCAACAAGGACTCTTGCTGCCTTTTGCATTATCATGATGTAAATCATGGAGCAGCAATACAACAATGGACATGTGAGATGTCTCATCAACATAATACAAACAAGCTCCCTTATGCCAAATCATGTGAGAGTGATCCTTCCTCCCAAACCCAAGTACATACATGAGATACATCCCAAACAGAAATATATGTAAATACATGAGACATACCTCAAACCAAAGTAGATACATGGACATAAGATTTGACATGTGATGTCCAAAATCTCTTCTTAACAACCAAAGAAACCATGCCTTCTTATTATGCATTCTATCATTGAGACATAAGGCATGAGACAAGGAAATATGAATCTTTGGGTAGTAACCATACTCACCCAAGAGTAGCCAGTGCAGCCATGCTTTTTGCTGGCATGTATCATAGATCTGCAAGTGGTTTGGTAACCCCTTGCTCCATACTATCATCCACTCATCCCAATGTGGGTGATGGATCTCATTCTAAAAATACTTGGTATCCTCCCATTATAGGACACCAACCTCCTCAAACCTTTGAAGAAATTTTCACTTCATGAAATTTTGAAGTGCACCTCCAATGGGATCTCTTAATGAGACCTTCTCCTCATGCATGGCCTTCCAAAACCAATGGGGTATTGGATCTGCTGTAGGTAGAAGTCTCTCTTTGAGCTGTAGCATGCTCATTAAGAAAGTGTCGTCTAGAGAGGAGAAAATGTTTCTCATCTCAAGATGTCTACCCTTTGTCATTTCTTCCTCCATTTCTTCCTGAATTAAGCTGCCAATTGTATTCTCCCATGAGGAATTGGTCCTCCTTTCTTCACTTCTACTCTTGGACTGTTGGCAATATGATGCAGAGTGTTGTCCTTGATTGCAACCCACTGAATGAAGATGAAGACATGCGACTGTTGACATGTGTTGTCCTTGATGGCAAACCACCTAATGAAGTTGTTATCGACCTGATGGACTTGGTAGATGATGTAAATCTGATATGAAATGATGTTTGTTAAGTAATCTGATGCTGAATGTTGTCCTTGAATGACAACCCACTTGATGAAGATGATGGCAACTTACTTGATGAAGTTGTGCTTGATAGAATATGTCTTGATGAACTAAATATGATATATCTACAGTGTGTATAGAAGACAATGGAGAAAGGAATTCAACATGTGAAAAAGAGTATGTCTCTAGGCATACGCGGATTGGCCTAGGGGGAGTCGCGTATGCACGCGGAAAAGAACGTTCCAAGTCGCGTATGGGCAAAAGCGCTCAAAAAGTGAAAAACCAGGGGTAACCACCGTGGTATTGACCCATTGTATTGGGTAATGATTCACCTAATTGACCCCATCTAGGAATACCATCGGATGTAATATGGTTTTGGCTCATGGTATTGAAAAAGGGTAAACCTATATAAGGAGAAGAAATTCATTGTGCATATCATGAATGTGGGTGCAAGATGTCTGAGCTTGAATGAATACTTCTCTGAGAAGTATATCTGAATGGAAAGGGTTACAGTTGAATGATATATCTGATTGCATGATGCACCAATGATGAAGAAGGGATTCTATATCTGGAATGTATTTGTATCTGCTAGATCTGTTTTATGGAAGGATTAGATCTGAGATGAGGCGAACATCTGTCTGAAGTAAAAGGGTAAATCTGAACTGAATGTCTGATCTAAAGAAGTATGCTGCTCTGTAATGGTTGAAGATCTATACGCTAGTTCGCCGTAGAGGAAGCGCGTATATACGCAGCTTCGCTGAAGGAAAAGCGCATATGCACAGTGAATTTTATGTGCAAATGTATACGCAGGTTTATGTGGACGGAAGCGCGTATATACGCGACATCAGTGAAAGAAAAGCGCGTATGCAAACTAGGGTTTGCTAAAGTTTGGGGTATGAAATGTCTGATCTGTTCTGATGTGTTTCTGCTATCTGATCTGTGTTGATAAGTATCTGTTGGTGATGTATGTTTGTGCTTAAAAGTATGGAAAGGGTCCAGTCTGAAAATATGATGAAACGTGGCCTGCAAGTAGTGTCCTAAAGGAAGCTTTGGATCCAGTGTGAAAATTTATGAAACGTGGTCCATAGAGGTGCTGAGGGTTGTAGCCTTCAGTCAGGGGGTTGTAGCTCCCTTCCAGGTGAGGCTGGTAAACGAGATCAGGGGGTCGTAGCTCCCTTCCAGGAGAGGCTGGTAAACGAGTCAGGGGGTTGGAGCTCCCTTCCAGGAGAGGCTGGTAAACGAGCGCAGGTGGGTGCCTGCGTGCTGGTAGAGTCTGCATCAGCACATATGTTGTAAGATGTTTTCTCTATAATAAAATATTGAAGGCTGAGCAACTGCAGCGGTGGTTTTCTCCCGACTTGGGTTTCCACCTAAAAATCCTGGTGTTCATGTGTGATGCTTTGTGTGATGGTTTACTTTGTTCTTACTGCACATGTTTACTGTTTATTAAACATCTGATGAATGAATGATGGAATGATTTAAGTGAAGAACTAATGACATAATTAGATATCTGTGTATACGCGAGTTTCATAAAGGGTATCCGCGTATATACGCGAGTCTGTTTCAGGAAAGTAGCGTATGGGTTTTAGAAGAAAGAAAAAGTAAAAGTTTTGTATATGCAGTAAATACTGATTCACCCCCCCTCTCAGTATTTTTCCCAACACTGGCATCGAGAGCAGTCCTTCGGCGAAGCTAACGCGATGAGGACCCGTTGTAATGGGGTTAAGAAGGAGTAATGTCTTATAAAGCCACCTCATTCAATGGAAGGAATCATATTCTTGAAGGTATGAGGCAGCGAGCAGAGCCCAAAGTCTTGTGCGTATGTATGGCTAATTGTGGGTTGTTATCAATACCTCAAATAAGTATCTCTTACCGATGCTCGCCGAAAGAAAGAAGCATGGAAATCAATGCCAAAGCAGTGAATGTCTTATTAGGAAGCATGTCTGAATCAGAATTTGCTAAAGTGATGCAGCTACATTCAGCAAAAGAGATATGGGACAAAATCATTCTGAGCTATGAAGGAGATACAAAGGTAAAAAATGCTAAACTCCAAACTCTTAGAATCGAATATGAAAATTTGAAGATGCATAGTGATGAAAGTGTTGCCAGTTTCTTTCTTCGTCTAGATGATATTGTAAATCGGATGAGAAATTTGGGTGAAACCATAACCGATACTACTCTGGTGGAAAAAGTCTTAAAATCCTTGATTTCAAAATTTGACTCTAAAGTTTCAGCTATTGAAGAAAGGCAAGATCTGCAAACTCTTACTATTGTTCAATTACATGGTATTCTGACTGCTTTTGAAATGAGGCAAGGAGGCCCTTCTCAAATCAAAGAAGCTGTTTTTAAGGCATATACAAAAGGAAAATAAAAGGAAGTTTTCAAAGAATCCAGCTATATATCTGAAGAAGAAGAAGAAGCAAATTTTGTGAGAAGACTTCAACTAGGTATCGGAAAGTTCAAAGGTAAGCTTCCTTTCAAATTTTTCAATTGTGGAAGAGTTGGTCATTATGCTGCAAAGTGTCCTTATAAAGAAACTTTGGCTAAAGGAAAAGAAGTAGCAAGAAGGAATAAGAATCGATCTAGCACAAGAAAAGGTTATTATACTAATGAAGACAGTGATGGATCATCTAATAGTGAGGAAGAATGTGAAGAAGACTTTAGACTTCTGATGGCTTTTGAACAAAGAGAAGAAAAGGATACTTTTGTGGATGCTCTAGAAGACAATGATTTTCTTGAAGAAAACAATCAACTCAAAGTAAGCCTAGAAGAAAAGAACATAATCATAGAGACTCTTGAAAATCAGCTTGAAGCAAAGGAAAAACACATTGAGAAATTGGAGTGTGAAGTAGTAAGCCTAAGGAAAGATAATGAGAAAGTGAAGACTCTCAATCTTAGATTTTCTAAAGGTTCAGAAACCTTAGATGAGATTATCAAGACACAACGGTCTCCTCTTATAAAAAAAGGTCTTGGATATACTGGGGAATCTTCCCAGACTTCAGCTCCAAATTATCTGAAAGCAGTCACAACTGGTTCTCTTCATTCAGCCACTCAGCAAGGGAACAAAGGATCTTTACGAATCAAAACATGATCATCTCAAATCCAAGGATCACTAACAGGTAAATTCAAATAGAATATTTCATGATCGCAGAAATTTCTCCTTCAATGGACAATGTTTCTCATGTCACAATTTTGGTCATAAAGTTGTTCAATGTGTTGCATATAAAACCATCATGACAAGAGAAGCAAGAAAGAAAAGGATGAATATTGAACCAAATAAGAACACCTATAACAACTTTTCTCCTCTTCAAAATGAAGTTGAATGTACTTATTGCAATAACTTTGGTCATGAAGAATCTGAATGCAGGAGCAAGGTCCAGCCAAAAGAACATGTTCCCTCAAGCTCTAAAGTATGGAAAAAGAAAGAAATACAAGTTGAAAATTGTGGGATAGCATTATTTGCGGAAAACGAAGAAAATCAATGGCACATTGATAGTGGGTGCTCAAGACACATGACAGGTGACAAAAGCAAACTCCTTACATATAATGCTCTAGAAAAGGAAAAGAAAGTTACATTTGGAAATGATACTCCTGCTGTAATTAAAGGAAAAGGGTCAGTATTTCTAAAAGAAAAGGTGAAGGATAATGATGTCATGTATGTGGATGGATTAAGACATAACTTGTTAAGTGTAAGTCAAATGTGTGATCAAGGAACAGAAGTGGTCTTTACTTCAAAATAATGTGTGGTTTGTGATCTTGATACAGGTAAAATCATTATAAAAGGAAAAAGAAATCCTAGCAACCTTTATGTACTGAACGGCATAGATCAATGTTACTTGAGCAAGTCTTCAGAAAATTGGCTATGGCATAGAAGGCTGGGGCATCTGAGCTTCTCTCAAATCAACAAAGCAAGTAGACTTCAAGCTGTTCGTGGTCTTCCCAATATTAATCTACCAAAAAGTATCATATGCAAATCTTGTCAATTTGGTAAGCAGACCAGAGTACGATTTAATGCCAAAGAAGGATCATCAAGTGAGCCTCTTGAACTCATTCATACTGACATATGTGGACCTATGAGGAAAAAGTCACCACGTGGGGAAGAATACTATATCTTATTTATTGATGATTACTCTATAATGTGTTGGATCGGGCTCATTAAACACAAAGATGAAGCATTTGAAAAATTTCAGATCTTCAAAGCATTAGTTGAAAATGAATTAGATCTAAAAATCAAGTGTCTTAGATCTGATCGAGGAGGAGAATACACATCAAATGAATTCTTTGAATTTTGTGAACAACATGGCATAAAAAGGCAATTCTCTGTAGCAGGTACTCCACAACAAAATGGCGTAGCAGAAAGAATGAATAGAACAATTCAACAAATGGCTAGAGCTATGCTCGATGATTCTGGAACTCCTGACATGTTCTGGGGAGAAGTAGCACATACAGCAGCTAACATTCTCAACAAAGCTCATGTTCGGGTAGATAGTGATAAAACTCCACATGAACTCTGGTATGGTAATTCTCCTTCTGTGAAGCATTTTAGAGTTTTTGGAAGTAAATGCTTTATCAAAAATAATGATGAAAAGCTTGGCAAGTTTGAACCTAGATCAGATGAAGGGATATTTCTTGGTTACTCATCTTCAAGAAAAGCATACAAATGTTACAATAAAAGGCTTCGAAAGATTGTTGAATGTATTTATGTTGTTATCGATGAGTCTTCTGCAGCTCCTAAAGAAGAAAAACAAACAACAAAAGAAGATGATGGTGACCTATGTCCTTCTACATCAAATAGAAATGATATAGACAGTGGATCCAATGAAGAACCTGAAGATGATCTATCTGAAAAAGCTCCATCCAGATATGTTCAAAAGAATCATCCTGAATCTCAAATTTTGGGTGACAAGGAATCAAGTGTACGAACAAGGAGAACTCTTATGGGATCTTCTAATAATCTGGCACTTATATCCACAATTGAACCACACAATGTCAATCAAGCTAGCAAAGATGAATGTTGGAAGCAAGCCATGAATGAAGAGCTTGATCAAATTGAAAAAAATGACACTTGGGAATTGGTACCAAGACCACATGATAAAAATGTCATTGGAACTAAATGGATTTTCAAGAACAAGTTAAATGAGAATGGGGATATTGTAAGAAACAAAGCTAGATTGGTTTGCAAAGGGTATACTCAACAAGAAGGTATAGACTTTGAAGAAACTTTTGCTCCTGTAGCTAGACTTGAAGCCATAAGAATTTTTCTTGCTTTTTCAAGTTATCAACAAATCAAAGTTTATCAAATGGATGTTAAATCTTCTTTTCTTAATGGTGATCTAGAAGAAGAAGTATATATAGAACAACCGAAAGGATTCATTTTGGGAAATGATGAAAATCTTGTTTGTAGACTTAAAAAGGCTCTATATAGTCTCAAACAAGCTCCAAGGGCTTGGTATTATCGTCTTGACAAATATCTTCATCAACAAGGATTTTCAAAGGGGTCTGCTGATAGCAACTTATACACAAAAGTTGAAAATGATAAACTATTGATTGTGGTTGTATATGTTGATGATATCATTTTTGGGAGTAACAAAGAATCTTTGAGTCAAAAATTTGCTTCTGTCATGCAGCAAGAATTTGAAATGTCCTTACTTGGGGAACTAACATTCTTTCTTGGCTTACAAGTGCATCAAACTGCAGATGGTATATTCCTATCACAAGCGAAATATCTTAAGCAAATTCTGAAGAAGTATGGCATGGAAGAATGCAAACCTGTAAGTACACCAATGATAACCGGATGCAATCTCAGTTCTCATGATGATTCTTCCACGGTGAATCAACCAGAATACAGATCAATGATAGGAAGTCTACTTTATCTCACTGGGACTAGAACAGACATTATGCATGCAGTTGGGATTGTTGGACGATTCCAAGCTAATCCAAAAGAGTCTCACCTTCAGGCTGTTAAAAGAATTTTCAAATATCTTCAAGGAACTCAAGACCTTGGTCTATGGTATCCAAAGAATGCTGATATTACTCTTCATGCTTACACTGATGCAGATTGGGCTGGAAGTGTTGATAATCGGAAAAGCACTAGTGGTGGTGCATTCTATATGGGACCATGGTTAGTATCTTGGTTCAGCAAGAAGCGAAATTCTATTGCCTTATCTACAGCAGAAGCAGAATATGTGGCTGCCGCATCTTGTTGCACTCAACTCCTTTGGATGATGCAAAACTTACAAGATTTTCAAATCAAATGTACACCTCCTGTCCCCATTAAGTGTGACAATACAAGTGCCATCAGTATTTCAAAGAATCCTGTTATGCATTCGAAGACCAAGCACATTCCCATCAAGTATCACTTCTTACATGAACAAGTGCTTGAGAAAAAGGTGAAGTTGGAGTATGTTCCCTCCAAAGAACAAGTTGCTGATATCTTTACCAAACCTCTGCCCAGGGAAGCGTTCGAGTATCTAAGACAGAAGCTGGGAGTGTTCTCTGCCAGTCAAAAGCACAAATCTTCATAAATTTCGAAGATGGCATTGGATACGTGGATTTCCTGAAACACAGTCGTGTATATACGCGAGTTCCTGCACAGAAAACCGTGTATGTCTGATTGCTGACATCTTTCTGTTTGGAGTCAGCTCTTTTCAGCACAGCTGCAGTGCTGATTGGTATCTCTGATACTATTTGGTATCTCTGGTGGTGTTCCAGTTCTCATAATTCTTTTTCTAATGTTTTGATAAAGATGCCTTGATGATTTGTTGGTAAAAGTGTTCAGGATGCACAAACTAAGGGGGAGCCTTAGTCATATGAAAAGGATGCTTGGATGCACAGGTTCAGGGGGAGCAGTAGCTTTGCTGAGTATAATGCATTGTTGGAATTATGATGGTTCTGAAATATGTTCTTTTTCTTGAAGTCTTTCTGGTGTTGGTCATATCTGTAATTTGATGAAAAGGTCTTGTTGAGACCCATGATGTAGAAATTGTAATATTCAGTCATGTAAGGACTTGTCATTTTTTGTAAACCCACTTGGTTGGGTAGCTGAGTCAAATATTGTAAACCCACTTGATTGGGTAGCTGAGTCAAATTTGTAATCCCACTTGGTTGGGTAGTTGAGTCTCTTATGTAAATCCACTTGGATGGATCTTTGATGTAAGTATGAGTCATTGGTGATAGGAACTTCATAGAGTCATGTACTTCATTGAAAAATATGTTTAAAGATTCAGCATGAACTCAGGGGGAGCTTGGTCACTTCAGTATATATCAGATCTGCCGAATGCTTCTTCCACATGAGGAGAAAAGGGGGAGAGTATGTTGGTTTTTGATCCGCCCTTTGCCCTTGATGTCAAAGGGGGAGAGTGATATGGTGTTTGAATGGTGTCAAAAATGGAGAGAGTGACCAAACACCATCGTGGTAATCTGTTGTGGTAACCAAACACCATCATGGTTGCCATCAAGTCCAAAGGGGGAGATTGTTGGCAATATGATGCAGAGTGTTGTCCTTGATGGCAACCCACTGAATGAAGATGAAGACATGCGACTATTGACATGTGTTGTCCTTGATGGAAAACCACCTGATGAAGTTGTTATCAACCTGATGGAATTGGTAGATGATGTAAATCTGATATGAAATGATGTTTGTTAAGTAATCTGATGCTAAATGTTGTCCTTGAATGACAACCCACTTGATGAAGATGATGGCAACTTACTTGATGAAGTTGTGCTTGATAGAATATGTCTTGATGAACTAAATATGATGTATCTACAGTGTGTACAGAAGACAATGGAGAAAGGAATTCAACATGTGAAAAAGAGTATGTCTCTAGGCATACGCGGATTGGCCTAGGGGGAGTCGTGTATGCACGCGGAAAAGAACGTTCCAAGTCGCGTATGGGCAAAAGCGCTCAAAAAGTGAAAAACCAGGGGTAACCACCATGGTATTGACCCATTGTATTGGGTAATGATTCACCTAATTGACCCCATCCAGGAATACCATCGGATGTAATATGGTTTTGGCTCATGGTATTGAAAAAGGGTAAACCTATATAAGGAGAAGAAATTCATTGTGCATATCATGAATGTGGGTGCAAGATGTCTGAGCTTGAATGAATACTTCTTTGAGAAGTATATCTGAATGGAAATGGTTACAGTTGAATGATATATCTGATTGCATGATGCACCAATGATGAAGAAGGTATTCTAGATCTAGAATGTATTTGTATCTGCTAGATCTGTTTTATGGAAGGATTAGATCTGAGATGAGGCGAACATCTGTCTGAAGTAAAAGGGTAAATCTGAACTGAATATCTGATCTAAAGAAGTATGCTGCTCTGTAATGGTTGAAGATCTATACGCTAGTTTGCCGCAGAGGAAGCGCGTATATACGCAGCTTCGCTGAAGGAAAAGCGCGTATGCGCAATGAAGTTTATGTGTAGATGTATACGCAGGTTTATGTGGACGGAAGCACGTATATACGCGACATCAGTGAAAGAAAAGCGCGTATGCAAACTAGGGTTTGCTGAAGTTTGGGGTATGAAATGTCTGATCTGTTCTGCTGTGTTTCTGCTATCTGATCTATGTTGATAAGTATCTATTGGTGATGTATGTTTGTGCTTAAAAGTATGGAAAGGGTCCAGTCTGAAAATATGATGAAACGTGGCCTGCAAGTAGTGTCTTAAAGGAAGCTTTGGATCCAGTGTGAAAATTTATGAAACGTGGTCCATAGAGGTGCTAAGGGTTGTAGCCTTCAGTCAGGGGGTCGTAGCTCCCTTCCAGGTGAGGCTGGTAAACGATATCGGGGGGTCGTAGCTCCCTTCCAAGAGAGGCTGGTAAACGAGTCAGGGGGTTGGAGCTCCCTTCCAGGAGAGGCTGGTAAACGAGCACAGGTGGGTGCCTGCGTGCTGGTAGGAGTCTGCACCAGCACATATGTTGTAAGATGTTTTCTATATAATAAAATATTGAAGGCTGAGCAACGGCAGCGGTGGTTTTCTCCCGACTTGGGTTTCCACCTAAAAATCCTGGTGTTCATGTGTGATGCTTCGTGTGATGGTTTACTCTGTTCTTACTGTTCATGTTTACTGTTTATTAAACATCTGATGAATGAATGATGGAATGATTTAAGTGAAGATATGATGACATAATTAGATATCTGTGTATACGCGAGTTTCATAAAGGGTATCCGCGTATATACGCGAGTCTGTTTCAGGAAAGTAGCTTATGGGTTTTAGAAGCAAGAAAAAGTAAATTTTTTGAATATGCAGTAAATACTGATTCACACCCCCCCCCCCCCCTTCTCAGTATTTTTCCCAACATGGACAACACAATGCAATTTAGTTGCTCTAAATTAGCATTTTGTGCTGATTCTTGGTCATGCCAAGGCATATTTCCATAATCCTCTAAAATATTTGCTACAATAATAGAAAGTGGAAATTCAATCATACCTTGATGGGCTTTGGGAACACCTTGTATGGCTGCAAGATTTCCTTCTTCTATTGTGTTGGCTCCCACAACTGCTGATGATGAAGGTTGCTCCTCCAAGGTTGTGACAGCACTGGTACAAGTCTTCTTAAGTGGTAGTGAGGGCTCCTCCCTCTCTGATTTCTCTTCATAAAATCTCTTAATCACCCTCTGAGTGAAGTCCACAAAAGTAGATACTCTTGCATGACTTATGTGACTGAACCACCAAGTGCTTGCCTTACCCTCCATGTGCAGTGCTGCAATATCTACTTCCTCTCTCTCTACCACTAGATGTAGTAGGAATAATGCATTAGGTATTCTTTCCCAAGCCATTGCTACAGATGTCCCATCAAAAGTGGACAATAGAAACCTATTGCCCATGATTTCCCCTTAGCTGTAAGGTCTCCTTTCTTCCTCCAGTTGAATGAATTGTGGGAAGGCTAGAGTCTCCTTGAAGGCTCTAGGTTGAGATTTGTACTCAACAAGGTGTTCACTTAGAATCTGATGATCCAAGTGTCCTCCATGCTTATTTTCTTCTTCTCTATGAGAGTAGGAAGTGCATGGTCCTTCCTCTTCTTGAAACCCTCTAGGAGTTTCACTGCACCTCTTGTTTGTTATCTGCTTAACCTCCTTGGAGAGGTTCTTCCTAGATCTAAAAAATGATGAGATAAGGCTCATCCTCTCCATCATTCTGATCTTTATCCTTCTCTTTGTCTTCTGATAGCTGTAACTCATAGGCTGAGCCAAGATTATGCTCTGATACCACTTGTAATATCCCAAAATTGGGAATGCAGAAATGTATGAATATAATAGTAGTATAATTCATCACATAAGGTGTGAAAGGAACACCTATCCATCAAATGAATGTTCAGAAGCAAGAATATATCCCATTAAGTCATTCCAAAGTGAGGAAATGAAAAAATATAGGGAAAAAAAATGTTATTTACAAATAATTATGTTATAAATATGAGAAATGGAACTTATATCCCTTAGATCATACTATATACATCTCATATGCATAATTGGAGAAAAAAAAAATCTCTCTAGCCATGCTAAGCAGATCTCCCCAAGTCAATACAACTCAAAAATTCCCAAACCCCATGACTTATGACATGCAGAATTCCTGGAGCATGTGACAGCATTATTTTAATGAGGTTTTATGCAAAAAATTACAAGAAATAATCAATATAGAGATTGCAATCATCTAATGGATGAGAAAAATGGAGATCTCTTCCTTTTTATATAGTATAAGAATGATCCAGCAAGGGCTCCATGAAAGTACAAGTATAAAATGCCAAATCTGCAGATATAGATCTGAATCAACACAGTTATACTGTAGATCTATATAAATATAGCTGATTAATACAAGGAATAGAAGAAGATGCTTATACAATCCTTGTGGGAGAAGGGTTGGCCCTTTCCCCAAGGAACAAGCTCAAAATCAAGGGTCTTGACCTGAAACTGTAATACTCAGAAAAATGACACAGTTCCTGCAAGGGAATGCACTATAGGAGATGGAGAATGCTTTGGAAAAGTGCCAAGATGTAAAATATGCTTAGAAATCTCCCTCATTGATCTCCCAAAGAAAGGAATGCTCCCTCCTCTGAAAATCAAGCTCTGCAAGTGGTGTTGTGGACCTTCCACTACAACACCCTACAACACAATGTTATACTCTACAGAAATAATGTTGTAGCTGAAGGAGGATGCTTGGCCTCAAGCTTTAGTGCAGAAAAATGAAGTATAATACTCCTCCAAGAGGCCTCTCAAGGTAGGAGAAGGAATTCCTAAATAGGAATGCCTTGTGCTAAACAACGCTGCAACTCTGCTAAACAAAAAGAGAATGCAAAACATTCATGCAGACCATCAAATCACTAATCATCCAGCTAACCTTAAACGACTGCCATCCTCTTCCTTATAAGTTATGTGAGCCTCCTGACCTTGGGTCCTACCCATTAGGGTTTCCACCCTCATATGATCAATCTCCCTCCAAAACTGCATTGTATCTCCATCAAGGCCACTCCTCCATAATCATGCTGTTTGATTTGGTCAAAGTTGACCTCTTCAACCTGCTTCACCCCTTTTCACATCCAAGTGTCTTCAAGCTCGCTCTCATATGTTTTTTTAAACTGATCCTTGTTCATATCGAGCTATTTGCATTGATGGTCCACTCTTCTTCATGAATGTTGTTGACTTGGTCAAACTTGACTTTGTCCAGATCCAATTACCCTCGTTCACACATGATGGTGTCAAATCCAGCTACTAGAATGATCTGATTTCACACGAAAAGGGTTTTTATGCTAATTCAAGTTAATTATGGGTCTCTTCCCCCATTTATTCATCTACTAGGTGCAAAATTCAAAAAATCAATATTCCTATTAGTTGCATGCTAATGTTGGAATATTACAACTTGGTTCAACCCAAACTATGATTGGGTAGTACATGGAAGTCCTAGACCTTGCTGAATTTTACATATGTCAATAAGAGATATTTTCCTCTTGTATTTGATGGGTAAATGTACTTATTATTATGAGATATTATGGTTGTTTTATCATTCTTATTCTTATGGTTATATGTTGGTTATGATCATGGTTTATGACAAACTTGAGTCATGTGGCTTATTATCTTTTGGTTATTTTATGAATTATTAATGAATGAATGACCTAATAGATAAAATTCAATCTATTAAGAGTATATATTGGTCCTATTTATGACTCTTAGATAAGTATGATATCTATATGCTTACGTCTGTTGTTATGACTTGTAGATTACATATTTGTGATATGTTTGACGAAATTTCTGTCATGGCTAGTAGGAGTATAGTCCATTCATTGATCAAATTTTTGCATTAGGTGCTTGATTCCATGGCTATTTATCATTTCAAAAAGTTTCATGAAGTTATTGGCAGTGTCTTGAGACCTATCCCTAGAAAAGTGGCTCAAAATCTCAGGTCTATAGCTCAGAACTACCTAAAAATGTCCACAGTAATTGGAATTCCTTGTTGTAGGAGTGGTTGGAAGGCCTTAGTTGCATGCATGGCTTATCATGAGAGAGGATGAGGGTCCATATCAGTAAAATAATAAGTTGTTCCAGGGGTTAAGCACCTAGAAGGGTTGGTTTCCTCCTAAAGGTATTGTAGCATTTGTGAAAGGTCAAGTTGGTTTCGTTATGTCAGTTCCACTTCCTTAATTATAAATGGGAAGTTGAGTCACATCATAGTAGCCTATTTTTACATGTTCACCCCAACAGACCAGTTATATTGGGTAAATGTGGGAGGTAGGTGTTACAAACACTTGGGAAAATACATCGATGAGAAGGAATTGTTGTCCATTATGCTTATTGTGGATATATGTAGTCCCTACTTGATTGGGAAGAGTTTATAAATTAAAACTAATCATCACAACCTTAAATACTTTTTCAAACAAAGGATTTCATCCTTTAAACAACATAAATATGTTAACAAGATGTTTAAATATGAGTATGTGATAATCTATAAGGAAAGGAGGATGTCGTAGTTGATGTTGTCCTCAAAAATATGAAGAGGAAGGGTCCTTATTTTCACCCTCATTCATTTTAGTTGATTATATGAATAAATTTCATAATGAGTAGTTCATCGATCCCAATATTTCCATCTTGATTCAACAAATTTAACATGATTCTAATGCATCTGCAACATACACTTAAGAGAATGATGAGCTTCATTATAAATGGAACTTGTATTTTCTCAATTAGTCACATTTAATATCAATATTTATCCCTAAATTTCATGCATCACAAATAATATGTCATTATGGCTTTCATAAACTATATGAATCAAATGCACATTCTTCTAGGAAGGCGAGAAGAAGGAAATATGGACTTCTATGGAAGAATGAAACATTTTCAAAAGAAATAAATAAGTATGAATTGGCAAAAAATATAGGTGCAATACAACCTATACCTATTCCACATGTTGTATGGAATGACATTTTCATGTACTTCATTGTTGGGTTACATAAATCCCGTAATAAATGTGTCATTATGGTTTTGGTTGATCACTTTTTCAAATATTTTCAATTTTATTCCATCCAACAACCTTTCGAAGCTTTTACATTGACAAAAGTATTCATGGAAAAAATATTCAAATTACATGTATTCCATATTCAATTAACATAGATCATGATCTCACCTTCCCTAGCAACTTCTAATAAGAATTGTTCAACATCTGAGGCACTCAATTAAATTTTAGAATTTTCTATCACCCCCAAATTAACAATAAAAATAATATTATTATCAATTCTTTGGGACTATATATGAGGCTATTTAACTCATAATGATAATCAAAATGAGTTTAATATTTATGCCTAATAGAATGGTGAAATAATATGACTTATTGTGGTACCACTTCGCACCTGCATGACCCTATTTGAGGTGGTTTATGGCCAAAATTCCCCATCATTATTATCTTACTTTCCATGTGTCTCCTGATGGGCCTCATTAATAGGTATATAACAAGTCCCACATTTCCATACTTCAACATATATTTACCTCTTTCCTCACATTTGATATCCTTTTGACTATAATGTGTTTATTAGGAAGACTAAAGGATGTTTATCATATCTCATGGCCTAATATGATTAATGTATAGGAAAAGAGCGCATTTACTATGTAGAGATATGTTGGAGGTAGTTAGAGAAGATGTAGGAGTCTTATACCCTACATTTACTGACCTACAACTCGAATTGCTCCATTTATTTATTCACCCACAATTTGAGGATCTACTAACAAATGATGAACTTAATAACTGCAAGGATCTGGGGGAGAAGTTAAGGACTACAAGGATATCGAGGAACTAAATCCACCTTTTTATGGATTTTGGAGGGGAGAAACCATATTTCCAAGGAGGCCTCCCCTCAGTGATTTTTGTATAAATAAGCAATCCTAAGGTCTCAATAGGATTCAAACTTTTGGAGAAGACACAAACTACTAGGACATAGACACTTATATTTGTCATTTTCATTCCTTTTATCATGTAATTGAGTAGTGTTTTACATCAATGAGAAGATTTTTTTTATCTTCAATATGATTTTTCTTTAGAGCCATGAGTCCCCTTGGGTTAGTACCAAACCCAAAGGCTCTTTTCTCTCTATTCTATGTAATTTATTCATGCATTTCTTTCCTAACACTATTTTCTTTCCTTTCTAGCAGAACCTGTTTATGAGAAAATTTCTTGTGTAGGTTTTTCAATCACCTCCCTTGTGGGAACTGTTATTATGGATATTATGTTGGAAATAAAAAAATATAGAGTTAATTTCTTTCTACAGTAGTTATATCTGTGAGTAGCCTTCTTTTTCATCTCTGTTTTCTACAAATTGGTTGTTGGTTTAGTAGTTTTATTTAAGAATGGGAAGCATAACTTCTTTTGGTTGTAGGTCTTTCACATAGTACAAGCTAGATTACCTTTTAATGCAATAGTCATATTTTGAATAAAATTAAAATCATCATGTTTTTGTTATTTCGATTTTGTATAAAAAAAATCTAACATGCTCTAGATGTTTGGAAAGATTGAGTAACTATTGTGGTGTGAAAGTACTACTGTTGGATTGTAGTGTTATCACTCCCATTTATCCTCCTCACTATACCTCCATCTGCTTTATTACTCCCACAAAATCTCCTCCAATATAGTTTTCACCGAGAGTTCATTTTTGGCTTGTTGAAGGCCACCATTTGCATTGTTCCTTGTGCAAGATGGGCCTCTAAACAGTACTAAGCTTCGAAAGGGCCTCATAAAACCTTCTTATACCTTACAATACCCTTTCCCTCCTTCATGTCACCTTCTTGGCCCTCATAATTCTCACTTTTTCAAACCCCTATAAAATAGGGAAATCTTATAGCAATCTTGTAGCATCATGTAAAAGCCCTCCAAACTTGACTAGAATTTTCCTTAAAGATTTATTTTTTCCTCCTAAACCTTAATAATGTCTCTAAGTATCTAAAACAATAATTTAGGAATACGAAAGACTACTTAATAATTTTCTTTCACCACGGAAATTCATTTCTGCAATTAGGGTTAGCAAACAAGTTCATGAATTGGATGGCATAGTGATGATTCACATTATTATTTGATGAAGCATTTAATGAAATATGTTACTAGGATATCATTTATTTTGATTCCAGCACGATTGAATATTGATTACATTTTATTCACCTTATGTAAGTTATATTAGGTTTTATTTCCTTTTTTATGCTCCTTAAGCTAGAGTTTTCATTTCAAGCATTGTTATTTCTTATGCTTATACTAGGTTTCCATTTGATGCAACATTTACATTTTGCAAGTAGATTAATTCTTTTATTTATGAAAATAGGTTAGTATTTACATTCTTGCAAAGTAGAATATAATTTCCATTTCTAAAAATAGATTGACATTTCCATTTCTGCAAGTATATTAGAACTTTCCAAATTTTATGCAATCTCCTTTTCTTTAAAATCTATATTTAGTTGATAAAGTGGTATTTGTATGCCCTAGTTTGGTCCATTTACTCGGAGTAACTTGAGTATAACCTAGCCTAATATTCATATATCACCACCACCTCTTAATTTTGTACGAACCCCTACTTGATAATTAAATTTGGTAGCCTTGGGAGTTGCAACACTCTTTTTGCAATACTGGGGATCATCAATTTTTGCGTCATTGGCTAGGAGGTGTCCAAGTAGGTGTTGTTTCTCCTGATATTTTCTTTATTTACATTTTACTTTCACTTTGGATCAGTCTCTCTTATCTTCAAAAAATTCATAAAACAAACAAAAAACACAAAAACAACACATATTTATTTCATGCCTCGTAGGATCTAGGGAAATTTCTACCAAAAAACCCCACCCCTTCAAGAAGTCAAACATCGCTCTTCTTTGGTGGCTATGAACCTCCTACTATGACCACAAAGAGGTTGGAATATTTTTTTAGGTGAGTAGCCATAAATATTTGAAGAACCCATAGTGGACAAATAACCCACATCACCTATCCCAAACATGGTTGAGAACAGACATATTGAGCTCTTTCCTATCAAATAAACCAATGGGGAAGCATGAATGAAGAGCATAAGCCCCACTTCTTTCCCACACTTCCATGGAATAGCTTTGGAAGACACTGATACATTAATGCTCGAGTTTTTTTCTGGTTTGTAGAACCTATGATTACACATCTAATGAGCAGAAGCTAAAGTTGTTCCCTTCTACCCTCGAGGATTCAGCCTTATGTTGGTTCATGAGCTTTGAAGGAGGAAACATCAACACCTGGTATCAAATGCATTAAGACTTCAATCATAAATATAAGAACTATTGTAGATCAAGGGAAACAAAAGAGGAGATGTTCAAGATGACCCTAGGACCAGATGAATTGTTGAAGGATTATCAAGAAATATTCCAACTCAACTACAGAAGATTTAATTGTAACCTTGACCCAAAATCCTTGAAGCTTCTACTTCTCCCATAAATTAGGTATAATTTGATGGAGATCCTTAATATGCTATCTAGTTGATACATTTACGAACTAAATTATGAAGACATCAAGACAATATTCAAGAATCATTCTAGGGTTGCAAGGAAGAGAGGTAGGTCCATTCAAGACCTTATCAACTCTTCTCCCTCTACATCAACCATAAAACATGAAATAGGAAGAATGTTATAAGACTTTAAGAGTTATATGTTGCACAACTTTTCCTTGAATGGATAATTTTCAAAGAAAAAATAAGCAAAAGGTGGTAGAATGGGAACTAGCTATCTTTTTCCCTATATGCTCTAACAAGCACCCCAAAATTGAATGCCATTGAATGTCATAGAGTTCTTCTCTGTTTGTGAGGAAAACCATGCAACTGATAAATTTGCCTTTCTTTTAGGGCTGAATATTATGTATCAAGGGGAAGAGACTAGATTGGATTAGCTTTCCTTCATCAACTAGAGATGAACACAAGGTCCTCAGCCATATCAACAAGGAATGAAATGTGCACATTATCCTTCTTTCAATCCAAATCAAAGTGTACCCTTTCAGCCTTCCTATCCTCTAACTCACTCATCTTGGTCCATACCATCTCCTTGGCCCTATTCTCCTTAGTATCCTCCTTAGCCTTCCAATCCACCCATATATCCATATCAACCTCGACCTCCTCAATGGGGAAACCCTTCATAAGGATGGAGGCCTCAAGAAGCTCAAACTCCTACCCTAATGTTACCATTATGGCTAATGTGTTGTACTTAATGAAAACCTACTTGATAAATATTTCAATATTGTGACAATATGATGGTTATGCAGATGCTACAATTTGATACAAATTCTACAGCTGGTATGGACATAGAAATAATAGTTCAGAGACAAATGGATGATAAAGTTAATTTTTAAGAAAGTATACATGGGTCCTGAGAACCAAGGTCACGTACATACGCATGTATTGTGAATACAAGCTACATAGATAATCCACACCATGTTAATATGGATACCAGGGGTCTTTACCATGGCATTGGCCCATAGTAATGGAGCGACAACGATTATTTGATCCTATTAAAGAATACTAACGACATTACCAAGGGATTCACCTAAGTTATTTATTAATGAAAAGGCTATATAAGGAGATCGAAATCAAGGTGTTAAGTGTGAAAGTAATAGATTATACATGTTTGATATCATTTGTAATACGTGTGCACCAGGGAGAATGGAAAAGACTCAGATTTGAAGGATCTGAAGATATGTTGACATATATGCTTGATTGATTTATTTTTTGAAAATGTCTAAGTATCTAAAAATGATATATCTGTGATGACAACGATACTCTAATATGAATATATGATAGTGAAGTTTCGAAATCTGTGTTGTCGGTGCATCAAAAGTATGTTTCAGTAATTTTAGATCTGTACGATATCTTGTTGTTAAAAGGTCATGTACATACGTGAACAATCTTCTGGGTATTCATGTATATATTCCTACAAAATGTTTCCATTATTTTCTGATCTCTACGCAGGTGTTTTGAATCATAAACACATGCGTACATGGATATGTCTTATAGAAGTAGCGTATACAACTAGGGTTTGAACTTATGCTTGATGTTTTACAGTTGATGAAGTCTAGTTTATTTTTTGTTGTCTTTTGATGAATTCTTGATCATGCTAATCTTAGTTTGGAAGTGTCGATTGGGTTGAATATTATGCTAAAATTTGGTGATCTTTGATTGGTTCAATGATATGAGAATAATTGAGTACTTGATTCAGTGGTTACTTCAGTATCACAATGATTCATGATGAGGTAGCCAGTGATTTAAGATATGTACACAGGTGTTATGTGGAGGAAATGTGTATATATACAGGTGTTCTTTAGAACAATAGATTATACATTATGATGTATGTATGATTAGGGTTTGCAGAAACAACACTATTCTTAGTGATGGTAAATAATTTATGGTTTTTTATATTGATGAATGGTTTTGAATTGGTATGATATGATGGTTTATATCAATTAAGATCTAGTTGAAATAGTTGATTGAGATTTAGTGATTGGTTGGATGATGTTACCTTGATTTTGCTGGTTCAAGTGATTGTCTTTCAAATTCATTATTTAGTTTAGTATTGTGCTTAAATATGGGTCTGGATGCGTTTTGAAAATATGATGAAATGCGACCTACAAGTTTGATGATTTGACTCACGTGGATCTAGCATGAAATATTATAAAACATGGTCATCAGAGGTGAGGGTTGGAGTCTTCAGCAATGGAGTCGAATCTTCTTTCCAGTGGTATATGGTAAATTTTCTCATGGGATAGGATCACTCTTCTAGTAGGAGTTGGTAAATGAGATTAAAGGGTTATAGCTCCCTTCCAATGGATGTTGTAGAAATAGAGAAGGTTGTAGCCTTTTATAGGTGGGTTCCTTCATATTGGTAAGAGTTTGCACAAGTACAATATTGTAAGAAGATTCTCTTTATATAATAAGAAAGAAGATGGAGACGACGACAACGACGGTTTTCTCCCACATTGGGTTTCCACCTAAAAATCCTGGTATTCTTATGTGTGGTTGTGTTGTTTATGTGTGATGTTTCCTTCTGCTCTTTAGTACATACTACATATATGATGAAATTAATAATGCATTGGTTAATGATAAATATATGATGGAACTTATGACTATTGTTCCTTCTTCCCAAAATTCCTGTAATCAGTTTATATGCTTGGGTTGCATGGATTCCATAAGGAGGATATTTATCTGTTACTTGAGTTTCACTTAGTGATGTTGTTATTCTTACTTGATTCACTTGATGAAGAGGATGTGTATGCTATGGTTGGTATTAGATGATGATGAATTTATGATTCACTCATTGATTGTTGACATTAATATGTTATCAATATGTCATCATTGATGCATTGGTTTCATGCAATAAAGATATGGATGAAACCTATATATTGCATAAGTTTGGTAAAGTCATTGTTATGTATACTGAAAACAATGTAAACTTTGAAACGGGAACTATACTCAGTATCTGGTTTTTTGAGGTAGCAACAAAATATCATATTTTAAAAATTGTTGATTTAGAATACACATTTTTTTTTAGCATATTTTTAACACTTTAAATTTTCTTATGTATCAAGTGAGAACATTTTTGTGAAAATGTTAGTGATTTTCATGTTGATTTTGAAAAGTGTTGATGCAACATCAATGCCTTTTTTTAGAGGGCTTATTTTTTACACTTCAAATTTTCTAATGTATTAAGTGTGGATATTTATTTTTAAATGTTGGTGATTTTCATCTGGATTTTGAAAAGCATCAACATTCTTTTTAAAGACATTTTTGGCACTTTAAATTTTCTTATGTCCCAAGTATACACCATTTTTTTTAAATGTTGATTATTTAACAAGTTTTCAAGTTGTCTTATTTCTCTTCTTGTTTTTCGTCCTAAGATATTAGTTTTTTAAGGGTTTTCCAAACATCTGTTTTTTGTTTTACTTTGCAATGTTTTTTTATAATGAAATTATAAATATTTTGTAAAATAAAAGTAATAATAATGATAACATTAAAAATATAAAAAAGACAAAAAAAAAACATAAAAAAGTCTATAAAAAAAACAAAATTAACTTCTAAAATATAAAAAATAAATAAAAAAAAATAAGTTTTAAAAACTAAAAAAAAAAATACAAAAAAATATTTCAAAACGAACATGATTTAAAAAAATAAAATAAAAGATTAACCCAAAAACAGAAAAAATGCAAACAATTTTAGATAATTTAAAAACAAAAATTAAAACAAACAAAAATAAATAAATTAAAAAACATTAAAAAGAATTTGTAATAAAAATAAAAAACATAAAGAATAAAAAACAATTTGAAAAAATTAAAAATTAAAATTAAAAACATTAAAAATAAAACATTTAGAAACATTAAAATAAAAATAAAAAATTTAAAAGCTCGAGGCCCCACTCGCCCATCTCAACAGCCCTAGGCTTGGTAGGATGATAACGAAAATCAGTCTGCCAAGCCCATGGCTACTGGGCTGAGTGGTGGTGGTAGTTGGGCGACACTAGGCTTGGTAGGTCGATTCTCAGAATCGACCTACCAAGACCAGGGCTGTTGGGTTGTTGGGTTGGGCATCCGTGGCCTCGATTTTTTTTTTTTTTATGTTTTTTTAAATTTTATTTTTTTTGTTTTTTATTAATTATCTAAAATTGTTTTTGTTTTTCTGTTTTTTCTGGGTTAATCTTCTAATTTTTTTTTTTCATTATGATTATTTAGAAATATTTTTTTCATTATGATTATTTAGAAATACTTTTTTGTATTTTTATTTATTTCTTTCTTTGTATTATTTTAGTTTTTAATTTTAATTTTTTATTTTTTTTTATCTTTTTTAAGTTAATTTTGTTCTTTTTGTACACTTTTTTATTTTTGATTTATTTTTTTTTTGTCTCTTTTTATATATGTTTTTATATTTGTGTTTATATATATATATATATTTCTTGTTTTGAAATTTTTTTATTGTTGTAATATATATTATTATTTACTTGTTATTATTTCTTTAAATCTTTTGTGTGTGTTTTTTTTTTTTACTCATTGTTTTTTTTTTTTACATGCTTTTCTATTTTTTATGTTTTAATATATATTCTTATTTACATATTATTATTCTTTAAAATTTAGTGTTTTTTTTATGTTTTAATTTTAGTTTTACTTTTTGTTTTTTCATTTTTATTTATTTATATATTTATTTATTATTTTGTTTTAAGTAATATCCCAAAAAAGGGATTTTCTACAACAAATAAAATATCTTAAGATATTCTAAAGTTGGAGCTTCAGCAAATCATGAGCATGGAAACGTATATCATCTCATTAGATGTAAAATAACATCTCACCAGCATATGAAAGAGCCTCGACAAGAATATGGTCTATATCTTCCTTCCCAAGTGGGGAAATGCAGCAATATAGGGCATAAAATAGTTGTCTTCAGAAAATAATGCTATAACTGTGAGGAATGGGACCTGGATCCCTTAGAATACATCATATACAACTCACATGCATAATTAGAGATGAAAAAGATCACTCTAGCCAACATAAAAAAATCTCCCCAAGTCAATATGTCTCAAATAATCCCAAACCCCATAGCTTAACTCATGCAGAAAGAACTGAAGCAAGTACAATGTTATTTTTATCAGGGTTTATGCAGCAAATAATGAGGAACAATACATCTGGAGATTACAATCATCCAATGGCTAGGAGAATGGAGATACCTCCCTCTTTATACAAAATAAGATCAACCTGGAATGGGTTTCATGAGAGACAAATGTACAAAGAGTAGATCTGTAGATATGGATCTGAAAAACACAATTATACTATAGCACTAAATAAATATGACTGAAATATAAAAATTACAGAAAAATAATGAAGTATAGAGCTTTTCGGGAGGAGGGATGGCCCTTTCTCCAAGGAACAAGGTCACAAGCAAGGGTTCAAACCCTGCTACTGTAGCACTCTAGAAAATGGCATAGTTTCTTTAGTAAAATACACTATAGTGGATGGGAGCAGATTTTTCCACATGCCAGAATGGAAAATATGCCCTGAAATCTCTTGTACAGATCTTGCAAAGAAAGGGGAGCTCCCTCCTCTAAAAGATAAGCTCGGGAGCTAGTGTTGTGAGTCCCCCACTGCAACACCCTGGAACACAACGTCTCCTGCTATAGGAATAACGTTGTGGCTGAAGGAGTATGCTTGGCCACAAGCCCGGATGTGGGAAAATGAAGAACAAAATTCCTCCAAGAGATCACTCAATGAAGGAGAACGAATCCCTAAGGAGGAATGACTTGTGTTGAACAACACTGCATACTTAGCTCAACAGCTAAAGAATGCTCAATAGTTTAAGCAGACCAAAATAAATAATCCATAAGCTAACCTAAAATGTATGCTATCTTCCTCCTTATAAATTTTGTGAGCCTCCTCACCTTGGGTCCCACCTATTACGGTTTCCAACACCATGTGAATAATTTCCCTCCAAAACTACGTTGTATCTCTATCAAGACTGCTCCTCCATGCTGCACTGTTGACTTGGTCAACTTGACTTAATCAACATGATTCCTGTCCTGTTCACACATGGGAAGTGCAAAATCCAGCCACTAAGTTATCCCCTTTTCACACCAAGAGGGATTTTATGCCAACACAAGACAAGTATGAGTGTCTTTCACCCATTTATTCACCTACTAAGTGCAAGAAGAAAAATTTAATATTCCCATTAGTTGCATGCTAATTTTAGGAATATTACAGTCCTCCCCTCCCAAATGTTGCTTGTCCTCAAGCAACTGCAAGGATAGAACTAGAAAATATCCTTCCCTCCTCCTGTATCATCCTCATATGATGAACTCCCCAAAGAATAAGATGTTGTTTCAACAATGAAACTCCATAGTGCCTCTCCCAAGAAAACAAATCAACATTTGGTGCACATCCCAAATGGCTATCATCATGCAAAAGTAACATACTCAAGGAGACAACTATGTGTTTTCTAGAGGTCCTCTTAAGGCATGGAGTTTGAAGTGCATGGGAAACTCTCATTACCAAGTGAAACCTCCACCCCCATGCTATCATCCATATAAAATGAGTTACCCTCCAACATGGCAACTCATGCACAACTCCCTCCACCTTTGGCTCCTAAAGTGTAGGTGGGATGAATAATTGAACATGATAGGCAAGAGGGCCTATCCCATGCTGTCCATCTATCCACTTGTGATAAGTGTAGAGGGCATGTTGATCTTGGCCTGAAACATGGTTTCCCTCAAGTGGCAAGAATATGATTGAATCTCCAAAGATCCTCTCTCCAAAGTCATTGATCCTGCTAGCCCAAATCATCCCATTAAAAATGAATGGCACATCATCACCATATGGCATCCAAATCAGAAAATGGCTAAAGGTTATGTGCAATTTTGGATGATACACATGGTATCTCTGGTGGATACAGCGCAGTCTTTTCGACTTCTGATTCAGAGCATCAAATGACAAGTTGCCCTCCAAGGAATTTTCAGCTATGCATGTTCGCTCATCTACTATGAAGTAGTAAGCAGTAATATATATTAGTTGTATACAATCAAAAAAATAAAAAAATTGCCCAAATTCATGTATATATGGGCTATCATCATCACAAAATTTGGCCCTAAAGTGACCATGAGACCCATAAATAATCTTGCTCTCTCGTGGAGCAATGCATTGTTTACATATGGTGAGAAAATAAAAATAATCAATAGAGTAATCAACAAGCACATAAATGTATTTCCTACCATGCATCATGTGTGAGCTGAAGGTGAGGTCCATGAGTGAGTCCTCCCATGAGAATATTATCATAAAAATCTACAAGAAGAGAGGGTGCATACTCCCTTTGGAACACTCCATCAATAGAAACATGCTCTCAAATGACAGCACTGTAGGCCTTAGTAACAAGGCTCTTGTCACTCCATCACCTATCCCTTTGACATTCCACATGCCAAAGCCATCCACCATCATTCTGCTATGTGAGAATATATTCTTCCGACATGGAAGCCTCTCATAATCCTCCAATGCTGAAGGGTACCCTCCTTGCACCTTGAATGTGCGTTCCTTCTCTCTGGAAATATCTTGAAAAGTATGAGAAAAATTATGCCCATACTCTCCCAATTGTAACCATAGCAACAACAACTCTTTCTTCTCCCTCATCTCTCCCTCATACAAGCCATGGAGTAAGATCATGATGGTTGTCTTGTATGACGACCCATACAAAAAAAAATTGTGTTGTTCTATCATATGGGTGTCATGCCATGCCTCCATCCACCACATACCTTTTGACAAAGGGTATGATTCAAGCTGGACAAACTCTCTCAAGAGTAGCCAATGTAGCTTTTCTTCTTGCTGCCCTGTGTCATAAATCTGCAAGTGGCTCACCAGCCTCTTGCTATCCATCCACCTCCATTCATCCAATTGTGGATGCCCCCAATCATTCTCTCCTTTGGTATCTTCCCAATGAAGACTACCAATCTACCAAAAAAGATTTCTCCCCTTACACCTCATGGGAAGTTGAGATGTAACCCCTTGGAGATATTTTAGGAAATACCTCTCATCGATGATCCTCTTGAATCCCATAGAATCCAAGTCTGCTGAAAGTAAAACACCATGAGGAAGTGGCACAACACTAATGAGGCCCTCCAAAATCTCACACCCTAAATCCTCATCCTGAATGCACCTCAATAAGGGTGCAATGGAATGAATGTTCATCCCTTATTTGTTTAAACCAAGATCACACAGCATAGTGCAAGCTTGTTTCTCCACCCCAACAGTGTTTTGATCCTTGACCAAATGAGGACAAATTCCCAAGGTTTTCCATAAGATTTTATGAAATGATAGGAAATGGAAATACATGCATACCTTGGTGAGTCTTGGGGACATCTTGTATGGTTGAAATAGTTCCTCTCTTCAGTGTGTTGGCTGATCCAACTACTAATATGGATGGCTGCTCCCTCAAAAATGTGATAGTGTTGATAAAGGTATCCTCAAATGGGGATGAGGTCTCTTTCTTCTCTGATCTCTCACTATCAAACCTTCTGATCACCCTTTGAGTGAAATCAGAAAAATTAGATACTCTTGCATGACTCACATGGCTGAACCACCAAGATCTTACCTTGCCCTCCAAGTGTAGCGCTGAGATCTCCACAACCTCTTTTTCCACTACTGGATGTAGTAGGAAAAATGCTTCTAACTTCGTCACCCAAGATTCTGATGTATGTAAGGGTGATCCATCAAAGGTAGATAATAATAACCTATTTCCCCTTATCATCCTGCTACTACATGGCCTTATTTCTTCTCTCAGTTGGATAAACTGAGGGAGATCTAGGGTCTCTTTGATAGCCCTAGGTTGGCACTTGTAATCTGCCAAATACCCACTTAGGATCTCATGCTCTAAGTGGTCTTGTTGCTCTTCACTTCCTGTATGTGAATAAGAAGTGCATGGGTCTTATTCTTCCTCTTCAAACCTTCTAGAGGTCTCATTGTTACTTTCTCCTTCTTGAAACCCTCTTGGAGTTTCATTGCATCTTTCTTCTTTTCTCTTAGATCTGAAAATTGATGAGAGTAATCTCATCCTCTCCATAATTTTGTTCTCCTCTTCTTCTTATCTTCTGATTGGATCTGAAATCCACAGACTGAGCCAATATGGCAGCTTTGATACCACTGTAATATCCCAAAACAGGGATTTTCAACAACATATAAAATATCTTAAGATATTCTAAAGTTGGAGCTTTAGAAAATCATGAGCATGGAAATTTATATCAGCTCATTAGATGTAAAATAACATCTCACTAGCAGATAAAAGAACCTTAGCAACAATATGGCCTATATCCTCCTTCCCAAGTGGGGAAATGCAGCAATATATGGCATAAAAGAGTTGTCTTTAGAAAATAACACTATACCTGTTAGGAATGGGACTTGGATCCCTTAGAATACATCATATAAAACTCACATGCATAATTATAGATGAAACAAATCACTCTAGCCAACATAAACAGATCTCCCCAAGTCAATATGTCTCAAATAAGCCCAAACCCCATAGCTTAACTCATGCAGAAAGAAATGAAGAAAGTACAACATTATTTTTATGAAGTTTTATGTAGCCAATAATGAGGAACAATAGATCTGGATATTACAATCATCCAATGGCTGAGAAAATGGAGATCCCTCCCTCTTTATACAAAATAAGATCAACCCGACAAGGGTTTCATGAGAGACAAATGTACAAAGAAAAGATCTGCAGATCTGTATCTGAAAAACACAGTTATACTATAGCACCAAATAAATATGACTGAAATATATAAATTAAAGAAGAAGAATGAAGTATAGAGCTTTCCGGGAGGAGGGTTGGCCCTTTCTCCAAGGAACAAGCTCACAAGCAAGGGTTCAAACCTTGCTACTGCAGAACTCTGTAAATGACACAGTTTCTTTAGTAAACTATGCTGTAGTGGATGGGAACTGATTTGGCCACATGCTAGAATGTAAATTATTCCCTGGAATCTTATGTACAGATCTCGCAAAGCAAGGGGAGCTCCCTCCTCTGAAAGATAAGCTCAGGAACTGGTGTTGTGAGTCTCCCACTACAACACCCTGCAAAACAACATTCCTTGCTACAGGAATAATGCTGTGGCTGAAGGGAGATGCTTGGCCACAAGCCTGGATGTGGGAAAATGAAGAAAAAAACTTCTCCAAGGGATCACTCAATTAAGGAGAAGGAATCCCTAAGCAGGAATGCCTTATGCTGAACAGCACTGCATACTCAGCTCAACAGATGACGAATGCGCAATAATATAAGCAGACCAAAATCAATAATCCATAAGCTAACCTCAAATTTCTGTTATCTTCCTCTATATAAATTTTGTGAGCCTCCTCACCTTGGGCCCCATCTATTAGGGTTTCCAACACCATGTGAATACTTTCCCTGCAAAACTATGTTGTATATCTATCAAGACTGCTCCTCCATGGTGCATTGTTGAACTGGTCAACTTGACTGAATCAACATGATTCTTTTCCTGTTCACACATGGGAAGTGCAAAATTTAGCCACTAAGTTATCCCCTTTTCACACCAAGAGGGCTTTTATTCCAACAAAAGACAATTATGGGTTTCTTTCACCAATTTATTCACCTACTAAGTGCAAGAAACAAAATTTAATATTCCCATTAGCTGCATGCTAATTTTAGGAATATTACTATCCTCCCCTCCCAAATGTTGCTTGTCCTCAAGCAACTGCAAGGATAGAACTGGAAATTCTCCTTCCCTCCTCCTCTAGCATCCTCATATGATGAGCTCCCCCAAAGAATAAGATTTTGTTTCAACAATGAAACTCCATAGTGCCTCTCCCAAGCAAACAAATCAGCATTTGGTGCACATCCCAAATGGCTATCATCATGCAAAAGTAACATACTCGAGGAGACAACTATGTGTTGTCTAGAGGTCCTCTCAAGGCATGGATTTTGAAGTGCATAGGAAACTCTCATTCCCAAGTGAAACCTCCACCCCCAAGCTATCATCCATATAAAATGAGTTACCCTCCAACATCGCAACTCATGCACAACTCCCTCCACCTTTGGCTCCTGAAGTGTAGGTGGGCTGAAAATTTGAACATGATAGGCAAGAGGGCCTATCCCACACTGTCCATCTCTCCACTTGTGATAAGTGTAGATGGAATGTTGTTCTTGTCCTACAACATGGTTGCCCTCAAGTGGTAAGGAGAAGATTGAATCTCCAAAGATCCTCTCTCCAAAGTCATTGATCCTGCTGGCCCAAATCATCCCATTCAAAATGAATGGCACATCATCACCATATGGAATCCAAATCAGAAAATGTTTGAAGTTTGTGTGCAAGTTTGGATGATACACATGGTATCTCCAGTGGATATAGTGCAGTCTTTTCAACTGTTGATTCAAAGCATCAAATGGCAAGTTGTCCCCCAAGGAATTTTCAGCTATGCATGTCAGCTCATCGACTATGAAGTAGTAAGAAGCAATATATAACAGTTGTATACAATCAAAACAATAAAACACTTTCCCAAATTCATGTAGAGATGGGTTATCATCATAACAAAATTTGGCCCTAAAGTGACCATGAGACCCATAAATAATCTTTCTCTCTCGTGGAGAAATGCACTATTTACATATGGTGAGCAAATACAAATACTCAATAGAGTAATCAAAAAGCACATAAATGTATTTCTTACCATGCATCATGTGTGAGCTAAAGGAGAGGTCCATGAGTGAGTCCTCCCATGAGAATCTTCTCATAAAAATCTTCAAGAAGAGAGGGTGCATACTCTCTTTGGAACACTCCATCAATAGAAATGTGCTCTCAAGTGACAGCGTTGTAGGCCTTAGTAATAAGGCTCTTGTCACTCCATGACTTCTCCCTTTGACATTCCACATGCCAAAGCCATCCACCATCATGCTGCTATGTGAGAATATCTTCTTCCGACATGGAAGCCTCTCATAATCCTCCAATGTTGAAGGATAGCCTCCTTGCACCTTTAATGTGCCTTCCTTCTCTCTAGAAATATCATGAAAAGTATGAGAAATTTTTTTGCCATACTCTCCCAAGTGTAACCACAACAACAACAACTCTTGCTGCTCCCTCCTCTCTCCCTCATATAAGCCATGGAGTAATATCATGATGGTTGTCTTGTATGATGCCCCATACAAACAAGTTTTGTGTTGTTTTATCATATGGGTGCCATGCATGCCTCCATCCACCACATACCTTTTGATAAAGGGTATGATTCATGTTGGCAAAAATCTCTCAAGAGTAGCCAAAGCAGCTTTGCTTCTTGCTGCCCTATGTCATAAATCTACAAGTGGCTCACCAACCTCTTTCTCTCCATCCACCTCCATTCATCCAATTGTGGATGCCCCCAATAATTCTCTCCTTTGGTATCTTCCCAATGAATTCTACCAATCTCCCAAAACATATTTCTCCCATTACACCTCATGGGAAGTTGATATGTAACCCCTTGGAGATATTTTAAGAAATACCTCTCATCAATGATCCTCCTGAATCCCATAGAATCCAAGTGTCCTGAAAGTAAAACACCATGAGGAAGTGGCACAACACTCATGAGGCCCTCAAAAATCTCACACCCTAACTCCTCATGCTACATGCAACTCAATAAGGGTGAAATGGAATGCATTTTCATCCCTTCTTTGTTTAAACCAAGATCACACAGCGCAGTGCAAGCTTGTTGCTCCACCCCAGCAGTGTGTTTTGATCCTTGACCAAATGAGGACAAATTCCCAAGGTTTTCCATAAGATTTTCTGAAATGATAGGAAATGGAAATACATGCATACCTTGCTGAGTCTTGGGAACATCCTGTATGGCTGTAAGAGTTCCTCTCTTCAGTGTGTTGGCTAATCCAACTACTGATATGGATGGCTACTCCCTCATGAATGTGATAGTGGTGATAAAGGTCTCCTCAAATGGGGATGCGGTCTCTTTCCTCTCTGATCTCTCACTGTCAAATATTCTGATCACCCTTTGAGTGAAATCAGAAAAATTATATACTCTTGCATGAATCACATGGATGAACCACCAAGATCTTTCCTTTCCCTCCAAGTGCAGCGCTGAGATCTCCATAGCCTCTTTTTCCACTACTGGAAGTAGTAGGAAAAATGCTTCTAAATTCATCACCCAAGATTCTGTTGTACATAAGGGTGATCCATCAAATGTAGACAATAGTAACCTACTGCCCCTTATCATCCTACTACTGCATGGCCTTCTTTCTTCTCTTAGTTGGATAAACTGAGGGAGATCTAGGGTCTCTTTGACAGGCCTAGGTTGGCACTTGTAATTTTCCAAATACCCACTCAGGATCTCATGCTCTAAGTGGTATTATTTCTCTTCACTTCCTCTATGTGAATAGGAGGTGCATGGGTCTTCTTCTTTCTCCTAAAACCTTCAATAGGTCTCACTATAGCTTTCTCCTTATTGAAACCCTCATGGAGTTTCATTGCATCTTTCTTCTTTTCTCTTAGATCTGAAAACTGATGAGAGTAATCTCATCCTCTTTATAATTTTTTTCTCCTCTTCTTCTTATCTTCTGATTGGATATTAAATTCATAGGCTAAGCCAAGGTGGTAGCTCTGATACCACTGTAATATCCCAAAATGGGGATTTTCTACAACAAATAGAATATCTTAAGATATTCTAAAGTTGGAGCTTTAGAAAATCATGAGCATGGCAATGTAGATCAGCTCATTAGAAGTAAAATAACATCTCACTAGTATATGAAAGAACCTCAGCAAGAATATGGTCTATATCCTCCTTCCCAAGTGTGGAAAGGCAGCAATATAGGGCATAAAACAACTGTCTTCAGAAAATAATGCTATACCTACGAGGAATGGGACTTGGATCCCTTAGACTATATCATATACAACTCAATGCAGAATTAGAGATGAAACAAATCACTCTAGCCAACATAAACAGATCTCCCCAAGTCAATATGTCTCAAATAAGCCCAAACCCCATAGCTTAACTCATGCAAAAAGAACTAAAGCAAGTACAACGTTATTTTTATGAGGGTTTATGCAAAAAATAATGAGGAAAAATAGATCTAGATATTACAATCATCCAATGGATGAGAAAATGGAGATCCCTCCCTCTTTATACAAAATAAGATCAACTCGGCAAGGGTTTCATGAGAGACAAATGTACAAAGAGAAAATCTGCAGATCTGGATCTGAAAAACATAGTTATACTACAACACTAAATAAATATGACTGAAATATACAAATGATAGAGGAAGAATTAATTATAGAGCTTTCCGGGAGGAGGGTTGATCATTTCTCCAAGGAACAAGCTCACAAGAAAGGGTTCAAACCTTGCTACTACAGCACTATGGAAAATGACGCAGTTTCTTCAGTAAACTATGTTGTACTAGATTGGAACTGATTTGGCCAGATGCCAAAATGTAAAATATTCCTTGGAATCTCTTGTACAGATCTTGCAAGGCAAGGGGAGCTCCCTCCTCTGAAATATAAGCTCAGGAGCTGGTGTTGTGAGTCTCCCACTACAACACCCTGCAACACAACGTCCCCTACTACAGGAATAATGTTGTGGCTAAAGGAGGATGCTTGGCCACAAGCCCGGATGTGGGAAAATGAAGAACATAACTCCTCCAAGAGATCGCTCAATGAAGGATAAGGAATCCATAAGCAAGAATGCCTTGTGCTGAACAACACTGCATACTCAGCTCAATAGCTGAATAATGCTTAATAGTCTAAGCAGAACAAAATCAATAATCCATAAGCTAACCTCAAATGTTTGTTATCTTCCTCCTTATAAATTTTGTGAGCCTCCTCACCTTTGGTCCCACCTATTAGGGTTTCCAACACCATGTGAATACTTTCCCTCCAAAACTGCGTTATATCTCTATCAAGACTACTCTTCCATGCTGCGTTGTTGACTTGGTGAACTTGACTGAATCAACATGATTCTTTTTGTGTTCTCACATGGGAAGTGAAAAATCCAGCCATTAAGTTATCCCCTTTTCACACCAAGAGGGATTTTATGCCAACACAAGAAAAGTATGGGTTTCTTTCACCCATTTATTCACCTACTAAGTGCAAGAAGCAAAATTTAATATTCCCATTAGCTACATGCTAATTTTAGGAATATTACATTTTATTTTATTTTCTCCAGCAGGGTCGGTGTTGACCCTTGACTAGCAACCTCATCTCATTATGTGTCAATTTGATTGTTGATTTTAAATTTGTTGTTATAAAGGATCAAATATGTCCTCACAATATGTCAATTTTATGGTTGGTATTTAATTTTTCGTTACAGTGGGTCAGGTTTACCTACATTATGTGCGAATTTGATGGTTGACTTTTAAATTTTTGTTGCAATGTGTCAAGTTGTCTTAGGCTAATATTTGAAAGTCGTCATATTTTTAGCATTAAGAAAAGAAATTACTCTTAGTATAATGACTCTTTCATTGAGGTGTTCATTTTTAAAGTTTTGTTAGTCATAACATTTTTCCATAATGTCATGGTTGAAGAATTGTCAAAATTTTAAGGTTTTGGAGCATTCCAGTATTCTTGCATCAACATTTTGGGGGTTTTTGGCTAGAGTTCTAATTTTGAGTTTACATTTCCCATTTCAAAGTTTACATTGTTTGAAGATGTGATTGAACAGTTCTATTACTTATAGTGTTGGAGGTACATTTGGTTTGCACATACATGTTCATGCTTCCTTTGGTGCCTGATATTGTTGCTTGAGAATTGTGGCTCTTCTTATGTGTGAAGAGAACATGGTGATCTTGAAGATATGGGATAAAGGAGATGAGTTAATAATAGAGCTTGATTCCATAACCTTATGCTATGATTGGTTAATGATGATACATTCATGATTTACTCGTTGTTGGCATCTCTCATTGATGATAAGATATATACATATTGTTATCTCTATGTCGTGGGTTATAATTGGTAGATAAATTGCAGATAGTGATTTTATGGATGATTACCTGAGTTTCATTTTGGTGAACTAGTTTATGGTGTGATAATTCTACTTGATACTATTAATGAAGTATATGTTATGGTAATTATTGATGTTGAAGGTTCTCCTTTTATTTGACGGATGCAAGGAGATAATATGATGCCATTGTGGTTCAATATATTGATAATGTTTCCTATATAAGGAAATATCATGCTAACCTTGATGGCAGTGAGGTCAAGGCGACGTGTTGCTGAGAAAGATTTAATGCATTATCTTCTTCTTCTACTACAATTTCTTGGCAATGATTGGAGGCATTTCATATTTTGCAACATTTTGATGATGTTAGAAAGATTGATGCTAGATCACCTTATCTTACATAGCTTCTTGATGATGAAGATGCTCATGTTTCTTCTATGCTGATGAGATCAGATGTTCATGTTGTGGGTTCCTATATGGTGTATGGTGGTTTCTAATGACTATCATGATCTTTCTACTTCATTTTTGAGGTCTTTGGTTTTGGTTATAAATATCATATATTTTTCTTGATGTGAAGATCATGAAAATACCCATAGTGTAAATAATTGTATAATTATGTAATGTATCGGCTAGTAGGATCAAGTCATGTTGTTGGGACATTGATGTAAAATTTGGATCAAATATGTAACCCCACTATTGGGTGATTGATGTAATCGTGAGTCAATGGTCATAGGAAAGGACATTTGGTTAATTCATCAAGTCTTGTACTCTATTGAATACCTTCTGCAAATTCATCATATGCTCAGGGGGACAATGGTCAGTATGTAGTTATCATATTTACCAGATCATGCCTTCAACTATCCTCTCTACTATAACACATCCTTTCCCACATCTACCCAAGTAATCATCCATCCAGGGTAAACATGCGATGAGAGGCTAATAATATGAGATTAAACCTCCTAGATGACCTTAAGGAAGTAGGGCCGACAAAAAATAATACAAAAGTGTCCTCAGACATGTAATTTTATTGATAATGGAAAATAAATTACATAAAATATTGCAAGAGTTTACAAACGTAAACTTCCACTAATTTGCAATTAGGAAACTAACCTATTTATAGGCTATATGTCCTAACCTAATTTATTTATGGACCACTCGAAAAAACAACAAGTGTCCATTTACAATAAATGATCTTCTATCCAATCTACTAACTTTATTCCTATTTTGGAGCCTAAGATACGACTCTATTCTAGAGTCCTATGTTTGCTAAAAATATTATATTTCTAAGTGTCTCTAATATTTATTAAATATTCTAATTTAATAAATATTTTATCCTAACTTTACATTATGATATTTGAATCATCTAACATTCCCCCCTATGATCCAAATATACATGAAAACATATACCAAGTTCATCCCTGAACTTAGTAAATTTTATTCTGCCAAGAGGTTTGGTGAAGATGTCGGAGATCCGATCTTCTGAAGGACAATAAATCATCTTGATGACATCCTTTGCAATGAGTGATCTGATATGATGATACTTGGTGTCCACATGCTTTGTCTTTGAATGAAAAAATGGATTCTTGGCAAGCTTTATTGCTGATTGGTTGTCGATGAATAACGAAGTAGCTTCTACTGGAGGAATACCCAAGTCCTCTAAAACTATATGTAACCAAACAATCTCACATTCTACTTCCCATGCTGATATGTATTCTACTTCTACTAAAGAAGTGGCCACTGTAGCTTTCTTCTTGCAACTCCAGGATACTGCAGCTGACCCCATGTTCATTAAATAACCTATTTTTGATGCCCTATCATCAATATTGCCAGCAAAGTCGGCATCTAAAAATCCACCAAGTACAAAGTTTTTAGTATTTTTGTAAAGAAGAACAAAAATTTTTGTTCCTTGGATATAACGAAGAACTTTTTTGGTTGCATTCCATTGGTTGTCTCATGGTTCCTGCATAAAGCAGGAAATAATACTGACGGCATAAGAAATATTTGGTCGAGTAGTTGTCAGATAAATCAGGCTACCAATCAATTGTCGATAAGTAGTGCTATCCACCATTCCCCCCCCTTCAAATTTTGAAAGTTTAAATTTTTGTTCCATAGGGGTAAGAACAGGCTTGCAATCCTGCATTCCAAATCATTGAATAATTTATGCTGCATACTTACTCTGTGAAATGAAGTTATGATCTGGACGTTGGAATAATTTAACTCCAATATAGTAGTGAAGTAGTCCCAAATCTGTCATCATAAAACCTGCATGTAACTCCTTTTTCACCTGTGTCATATGATCATCATTGTTTCCAGTGAAAATCGAATCATCTACATACATAACCAGAATCACCATATTTTTACTTTTTTGGCATACATACAAGGTATCATCAGATTCACTTTGTTGAAAACCAACTTTTCGAATGTATTCATCCATTTTCGCATGCCAAGCTCGGGGAGCTTGTTTTAACCCATATAAAGCCTTTATCAGTTTGTAGACTTTATGTTCCTGTCCTTCAATTTCAAAACTTGGTGGTTGTGTCATGTACACTTCTTCCTATAAATCACCACTGAGGAAAGAACTTTTTACATCCATTTGATGAAATTTCCATCTTTTTTGACCTGCTAAGGCAAGTGTGAGTCAGATGGTATTCCATTTAGCTGTAGGAGCAAACGTTTCTTCATAATCTATCCCTTCCTGATGTGAAAAAACCTTAGCAACAAGTCTTGCTTTATACTTGTCGATATCACCATTTAGCTGTGAAAAACCCTTCCCATTTAGCTGTAGGAGAAAACGTTTCTTCATAATCTATCCCTTCCTTATGTGAAAAACCCTTAGCAACAAGTCTTGCTTTATACTTGTCGATATCACCATTTTTCTTGTACTTAATTCAGTAAACCCATTTTCATCCAATGGGTTTAACATTCTAAGGACAATCAACAAGTTTCCAAGTTTTGCTATCGAGAACTACCTGATATTCATTAACCATAGCCTGTTTCCATTCTTTATGGTTTACTGCCTCTTGATAAGTAGAAGGTTCAGTAAAATCATTTTCTATAAAGGAAAATTTTCCTTCATTTCTTTGTGCTCCCCTTGTTCTTGTTTTATTCTATTCATTAGGCCTTACATATTTAAAAAGTTGAACTGCCCATTTTGGAAATTTATGTTCACTAGTCTGAAATTGTGAAAAATACCATCATTGTAAAGAGGATTGATGTAAACTAGTGTTTATTGATCAACCGCAGGTTCCAGGGGAGGAGAGTCATTGTCAGAAGAACTATTGCTACTAGGAGAGTTGGATGAACTGCTAGAAGACCCAGATGGCGCTGATGAAGAAGACGAACTGGATGAATCATTTTCAAATGAAGAAAACTCAAGTTCATACCAATTTTGTAAATTTGGTTGACTTTGTAGATTTTTATTTCTTTTATCGCTTATTGTTTCTAAATTTTGAAGAAGACTTTAAACTTCTTCAGCACTCTTACTCTCATTTTCATCAAAATTCACATCTCTTCTTACAATAAATTTTCCATTCGAAAAAATTCGGTACCCTTTCTTCTCAGCAAAATACCCAATCATTGTGCACTTCAAGCTTCGTGAGCCAAGCTTAGTTCGTTTTTCCTTCAGAACTAAGGCATAACATACTGATCCAAAAACTCTGAGATGTTTAACCCGAGGTTTGAAGCCAAACCATGCTTCATAAGGTGTGATCTAGTCTAAAGAAGCAATGGGAGATCTATTTCTTAAGTAGAAAGTGGTATGAATTTCTTCGGCCCAATATAAAGGACTTAACTTTTTGAAAGTTAACATAGATCTTGCCATTCCTAACAAGGTACGGTTCATTCTTTCTACTACTCCATTTTGCTGCAGAGTGTAGACATTGGTAAGATGTCGTTTTATGCCATTATCCATGCAATACATTTTGAATTCATTTGAAGTAAATTCTCCACCATTTTTAGTTCTAAGGCACCAATCTTCTCCTTTACTTCATTTTCAATAAGCTGACGAAAAGTTTTCAACTTTTCAAATGCTTCTTAATTTTTCTTCAAAAAATATACCCAAGTCATCCTACTAAAATCATCAACAAAGAGTAAGAAATATTTTCATCCTCCGAACGAAGTTGGTAAGGGTCCACAAATATAATTTTGAACCAACTGAAAATTCCTGTTTGCGCACCATGAACTTGTAGGAAAAGTCTCTCGATGTAGTTTTCCAAAAAAGCAAGATTCACACTTTGTATTTCCCCTTTTGAATGTTGGAAGTCCCTTAACCATTCCCTATTTTGTAACTGAGAGAGACTTTCGAAGTTGATATGGCCATATCTTACATGCCACAATCTAATCGGTGAAATTTTTGTACTTGTTGCTCCTGCCAAGTCAGAATTTCTTGGACTAACTGTCCCTTTCATCCTTAACAATTTTCCATCTTCATAACCTGTCATTACTATTTTCATGTTCTTTTTTACTGAGTTTATTTTAACTAAGCCATCTTCCATAATCACCATATGTCATTCTTGTTGAATCATGACTAAAGATAACAAATTTTACTTAAATGTTGGGACATACCCTAAATTTGAAATCATTCTTTCTCCAATGCTAGGTAAAAAAAAATTAACTACACCTTTGCCTGAAGGAGTATGTTTTTTTTTAATCAACAAGATAAATTGAATTTAGAAGGCATTGTTGAAAAATCCAAAAGAAATCTCGTCGAAAATTCATGTGTTGAGTTGTGCCTATATCCATAATCCATGCATATTCATAATCACTTTTAAGAAAGGTTGAAACCTGTAAAGCTGTTGATTCTGCATTGGTGAAGACATATTCGGAACCATCAGGATCATCTTTATCATTTGAAAATTGTGCAGAGTTTGGATGAAACTTGGGAATTTTCTCAATAGAAGTTCTACAATCTTCTGCATAATGGCCAACTTTGTTACATCTCCTGCAAATAATTTGACTGAAATCTCTAACTCTACCTTGAGACTGTCCTCTGCCTTGATACTTTCCTCTGCCTTAATACTGTCCTCTACCTCTACTTTGACCTCTGTTTTGAGTTTGTCCTCTGCCTTGATTATATCCTCTTCTTTGATTTTTGCCTCTTCCTTGAAAATTTCTCCTGCCGAAATTGTAGCCTTTGTTGAAATTGTTTCCTCTGATTTTACTACGACCACGACCTTGGGCCTCTTGACTTTGATTGAAATTTCCTCTTCCTCAATTTCTTGAACTATCAGCTGAGGAGGTACTTGAGCTATCTTCGGTGAAGAAGACATCTTCCCCAATTTGTTTCTTCTTCCCAAATTTTTTATCATGTTGGGCTAACATGTCACTCAATTCATCAAACATTATCTTCTCTAACTTTCCAGTGACTTAAAAAGTTTCCAAAAAATGTGTGTAAGATGATGGAAATATAGTAATTAAAATTGGAGTCAAGAAACTTTCATCGATGGCTTGAAAACAATCATTTATTATTTCTTGCTTGATGTTTTTAAGCAATGAAATATACTCAAGGACATCACCACCTTCAGTTAATTTATGTTGAAGCAATTTTAATTGAAGAACAACCTTATTTGATTTAGGTTGTGTATCAAAGAGATATTTGAATTTACATAATGCAGTCTATGCATCTGAGGAATTTTCAATATGTATGTACATTTCGTTATTAACTGAAGCCTTTATAAGAGCTAATGCCTTGGAATTTTTTACTACCCATTTTGCAAGTGAAGTTGCATCTATTGGTTTATTAGGCTTATTGTTGCCATCACAAATTTCATGCCACAATTCATCATATATGAGAGTTATTTCAATTAGATGTTTCCATGTCTTATAAGATTTCACCCCTTCTAGCTTATCAGATTCAGAGAACAGATTAATTAACTTTGACATTGTAGTGTTGAAGTAGTGCACCAAAAGAATCAAGCACAAGTAAAAATGGGCAACTCGTCACACGAAACATGCTATGCAAAAACAACACATGCCACGCAAAGAGAAAATTATCTATTGGGGCTTTCCCTTGAGCCTTGTGTAGTTGTTCAAAAAAAAGGAGAAAAATGACTGAGCTTTGCTCTTGGCTCTAGTCAATTTCTTGTTAGAGTGTTTACAATGAAATCTTTGCAAAATTTGATTACTTGGCAATGCCCATACAAATTTCTTTAAAAAAAAAACCCTCAAAGTAAAAGTTACTTTGAATTACACATAATAACCCTTATTTCTCCAAAATAAAAATTACAACTAATGACCCTTATTCCTCCCAAAAAAAAAAAAAAATCAATTTTCTCTCTTATAACTCCAATTACAAAACTTATAACTGCACAAAAAAAATGATCCCACTTACATTAAAAATATATTTTTTATTTTTATTTATAAAAAAAAAGGTCAAGTTGCTCTCTCAATCATGTAAAAAATGATTCAATGATCCTTGTTGCGCACTTCCTTTTGATTTGTGTTCTTCTATATTTGTCTCTGCATTGGGAGGTACATAATCAGTTCCAGTACTCTTCATATTTTTTTATTCTAGTTTTGGGGATTTTGCTTTGGATGCAAGCACCAACAACTATAATATATTCAATTTAATTTTTCACCTCTAAACTTCTATTTCTCTACACAATCTCATCTCAGCAGCAACACACAGATAGTGCGTTCTTAGAAAATTGCAATTTCAATGACAGATAATTTAGAAATTGGATAGTTTCATAATAGTGCAATGTCACTGACAAGCTAGAGCAGCATTGAGATGGCCTGGCAGCGTTAAGATATAAAACATTAAGATGGCCTGGCAGCGTTAAGCAGATTCAATTTCTCATTTTACTTGTGTCTAAACTCGGCAACGTTAAGAAGATTCCAATCATATTATGGTCCAATTATATATTTTGTTGGTGAAAATGGATATGGATTCCTAAGTTGTACGTATATTTGCTGGAGAGGCAACTGGCTTCATCCTTGAGACAATAAATTCAAGGGATTTGAATGGACATGATCATTTAGATTCCAACTTTCTAGATCAAGAAAACAACAATTCTGTAGGATCTTTATCTACTCTTGACAAGTTGCAATTGAGAGTCATCGAACAGATGAAAGCACTCTCTAGAGAGGCTGGTGGCAATGAGTCTTCAAAGAAATATCTCCATAACCAACGGAATTCTTTCTGTGACTTTATAGCATTTATTGAGGGTAGCGAGGAATAATACAGATTAAATTTCTAAGAAATTTTCTTGGAGGTGGCTTTCAGAAGCACATGTAGGAAAATTCGTTGCTTCATGTATTAATACATCTCTGGTTTTTTAAATAAAATTACATCCCCAAAATTTTTTTCTTCATGTATTAATACATCTAGGCAGTTTCTTCATGTATTAAAACATCTAGGCAGTTGCTTCATGTATTATTACATCTCTGATTTTTTAAATAAAATTACTCTCAGCCAAAGAAAAGAGAATGTTCAAGTCACTGAATTCTGTAATCAGTAAAGTATGAACTAATCTTACAATCGAAAGTCAACACAAATGGTTGAGGTTATAAGGGGATAGAGAACATTAGCAGGGTAGACAAAGGAGTAGGGTGTATGTAGGCTAAATTTACACAGCGTAGGATAAAAATAATGAATCTTAACAGGATGATATTCAGATTTGAAAATCCAGAAATAAATCATAATTAAATTTCTCTTCCCCTAAAAAAAACTAAATAGATTGCATAACAATTATCTGTTTGGTATAATTTTCTAAAAGATTGCATAGCTGAAATATCCATCTTCACGTAATATACATTACTGTAGCTCTGATACCACATTAATACAGAAGTGTCCTCAGACACGTAATTTTATTGATAATGGAAAAGAAATTACATAAAAAATTGCAAGAGTTTGCAAATGTAAACTTCCACTAATTTGCAATTAGGAAACTAACCTATTTATAATATATATGTCCTAACTTAATTTAGTTATGGACCACTTGAAAAAACAACAAGTTTCCATTTACAATAAATGATATTGTATCCAATCTACTAAATTTATTCCTATTTTAGAGCCTAAGATACGACTCTATTCTAGAGTCCTATCTTTGCTAACAATATTCTATTTCTAACTGTCTCTAATATTTATAAAATATTCTAATTTAATAAATATTTTATCCTAACTTTACATTATGATATTTGGATCATCTAACAAAAACAAGACAAACAAACCTTGCACATCATCAAAAACATCCTCAAGAAGAAACCCAACCTTCTAGGCCCCTGAACCCTGAGGGAGATTGACTTTTTGACCAATTTGAGCCTTATCCGCGAGAATTCCAAGGAGAGTTAGTGGCTAAAAGCCTATAGCCACGAGCATGCTAAGGCAAGGTAGTGGCCAGGGCCTGGTTTTGTCAGTTTTTTGCCTGAAACTCCAGGATTTGTGCCAACGTTTTAGCCCCAGAGCCCAGGTCACTACCCACAACTTCATGAAACTGTATGAGATGATAAATAACATTAAAAAAAAGGTTAATAATCAATCAAATCATCATCAACTCATCCAGACCCCTCCTAGCCATGAAAGGAATTTCGTCAAACATGTCACAAACATTGCATCTACAAGTTTAAACAATAGATTTAGGCATAGGGGTCTCTTACTTATTTGATAATTGCTAAGAAGCATTGATCCCCTACATCATAAGATACAATAAAATCTATTTGACCATAGATACATTATGTATTCATTTACAGGTGAAAATTTGATTTGATCCATACATCATCATTGATCGAATACATTCTTATAACCAGCACAATAATAACATAAATACAATGGACACAACAACAATAAAATCCATACATAAACCAGTACATTTGCATATTGAATACCTGAGGAATGAGATATTTATCAATGAATGTAAAAGCCAGCCAGATATGGGACTTCCATGTTCCACTTGACTATATATTGGCTTAGCTAAGTCTCACTTTAGTCAATCACCCCCATGCCATATTCCGAGCATGAATGTGGGATCTCATAAAAAATATCATTCACAATCAATCTAAGGATTTCAGAGGCAAAACTACCTCAACCCTCAACTAGTGATTCCACCTCACAGTCATACATCACAACTATCATAGATTGGTCTCTATCCAAGATGCTCCAAGGCTCCACAGTGTTTACTCCAACCAAGGCTCTATGAATAGTAGCTCAACCCAAGTTGTTCCCGAGCTCCAGTGTTTTTCCAACCAAGGCTCCAGGACTAGTAACTCAACCCAATAGTTTTCCATAGGGATCTGGACCATTTTTTGAACCAAGGCTACAGGAAATAATAATTCAACCCAACAGCTAAAGGAATCATGAGAATCAACTAGAAAAAATCAATGGAAATAAACCCACAATACCATGGCTATCCAGAAAATGGGAAGGCTATGAAAATCCACGTGCATACACCATGAATGCCAAAAATAGTGAGGAAAACATACATGCAAATTGGTACCTACACTCATAGAGTATTTTGGATTTTTTTACAGGTCAAAATACCTCCTTATCAGCTCATAGGAGAAGATAAATATGGAAGGAATACACATACCTAAACTAAACCTATTTCTGCCAAGGTAACACCTCACTATAACAACACAAGAGTGTTATAACGCACCTAATCAGTTAATAGGCTATGTTAGTGGCTAGGGAAACACTCTGTTTACACTAGAGGGAAGCGTTACCCGTGTTTTAAGTTTGGAACGAGAAAACCCCGCGGAGAATTATTTGAATTCCTAGCTTTTTCTCACAAGAGAGTCAGTACAAAAAGGAAACTGCAAAGCACTAATCTCTTATTGGACCTTGCCATAAACAACTAAACTCTCAAGGAAGGAAAAAACATGGAAGTTTAGGAAACATATTGGTTTTTTCTATTCAGAACTAGTGGAAAGAGAAGGGCAATGATTTCTCTCTCCATCTCCTATAAAATGGAGTTGAAAGCTCTTGGTTCAAAGTCGAAGGATTGTCAAAGTTTTTGAATACTTGTGAAGTAGAGATTATCGTTGTAGTGAAGGTCAAGAGTCAAAGAGGTTCACTGAGAACTTGTTGATCAAGACATCACCACTTTGAGAGATAGAGAGATTGGAAGGCTGAGGAGGGCTTGGTAAAACCAACGGTTGTAATCCTCCTTTTATAAATCAATAGAACTATATCTATTTTGTCCATTCTATGCGTTGATATTGTCATTGTTATTTAATCACTTATATAGCATGAGATGAATGGATTAGATGTGCATAGTTTAAATTTTTATTATATATTGACTTAATTGATAGGAAATGTATGTTATGGTAGAGATTACAAGGGTGCTTTAATTGATTACAGGGTCAAGATTTGGAGCTGGTGAAGGTGAACTCCTGCTTCGTTGTTCAGTGCTCTCCAAAAGACTTCAAGATCATTAAATAGGTAATCTTCCATCTTATTCCATCAAGTTGTTTTAAGTTAATATGAACATGTATGTGCCTTCTTTGTGAACTATACAACTAATCTTACTGTCTGCCTCGGGCACCGGAAAGCCCTGAGAGGGATATTCGATAACCAACAACCCAATAATTTTACCCTATAGCAGAATTGGTGACTCCACTAGGGATTTACCCATAGTTTCCAGACTATTTATTTCCTCCTTTATTCTTTCCTCTGTTCACAGACCCTTCTGACCAGTATTTATGCCCAGTAGACATTTCAAAAGCTCACAGAGTTCAATCCTGTTTCTGTTTAACCAATTGAAGAACTTTACCCTAGCTAACGCTACCTCTATTGGTGTTCCAGTGTGTTATAACGTGAGATCTGCTTAAATACAATGCGTTATTCTCTGGATTAACACTGTCTTTACTCAGAGACAGTGCGTTACTCAGCGAAATTCTATTCTTCACCCCTATGATTATGTTTTGGTTGCAGAGTTTTTGGCCATCAGTATCTCTCCTTGACTGAATCCCTGTGCTTGTTTACTAAGCTGGAATTTATGTTTGTTTGCTATTGTTTGAAAATTTAGTGTCAAAAGCATTTACTTTTTAGAGAAGAATTTTTTTTTTTAGTTTTTTTGCATCTAGCTGAGTTAATTCTGAAAATTTTAGTTCATAGACTGTTAAGAAGAGGTAGATAGAAGTCTGAATCTTTAATGTTGAACTGTGCTATTTGAATGTTAGTGCGTGGATGTTGAAAAGAAACCTCCCCTAGTAGAAATACTCTTCATCAAATTAAATATTTAGAGCATATTTTGTCATGGTTTCTTGAGTCAGAGTCTCATTACATTTCATACGTCCACTCCCCCTCCGCAAGACTAATAATCAAGTACACTAAGAATAAAGCGATAATAAAATCAATCACATTACTCTTTTTGAGCTCACACCAATAGTAGTTTAGGCTAGGATCTTGGGTTAGGAAAAGTGATAAAATCACCCAAAATCTCAAAACTTGAAACTAGAGTCATTAACGAGCGAAATCCTACTGCACTCATATTATCAAGACCGTTTCTTTACCGGAGCTCAGCGAGACAACACTTGGGTGCACAAGAAGGTAGCCCGCCTTTGACTGCATCCAGTGGGTGTGTTATATATTGGGGTTCCCTTAGGGGATGTCAAAACTAGATCAAGGACTTTATAATGCATCACAATTTATTAAAATTTGTTAAAACTAAATAGGTCACCATGGCATCGTCTGACCCACGCCATCTGTCTCGACGACAGAAAGGTATACCTCCTCTAACTCTTGAGAAACAATTGAACCTTGGTGAACCCGTGCCTTCTACGGAAGAGCAGTCTCCATTGACGAACCCTGATTTACACATAGCCTCATATCATACGGAATTTCGGGAGGACCCTTTCACGGAAGGTGTCGTACCTCATTACAATCCTCCACTCACTGATCCGTTGGGGTCTGTGATATTTCAGATTCCACCACGCCAAGACATTGCTTTGACCGCACAAACATCCATTTCACAACTGGCATCCACAGGGTCGATGCCAATGGCAACCATCCCAGGTTCGCCACCATCCTCCCCGCCGGTTGTCAGTTCTATGCCATCACTTGGTAACCCTAGTAGTCAACATATACCTAATCCCAACCTTATGGTCATCACAACTATAAGTAGCTCGTCGAGTCCTTCAGGATCTACTCCCACCGTGACCACGTTGGGACCCACGGTTGCTCCTCCCAGGAGTGTGACTACTTTGGTTCCTTTTAGCAACCCTTTCAGTTGGAACCCTTTGCTGAGTTCAAACCCCTTGGCCACTATACCAGGGGGAAATGTCACCAGCATGCAGGTAGCAGGGAACATTTCACTTCCCCTGCAATCCTTAGGACAAACGGGACAACCTACTATTAATACTATTTTCTTAAGTGGTTTAAATATAGGTGTAGGGTCTATGTCGTTGCCGAACTATGCAGGTAGTAGCATGCCTCCATGAAACTCTATTGCATCCATATGGACTAACCCACCCCAACCTCCATCTGGAATGGGAGGGCACTTTTATAGTGGGGGCAACCAATCGTTCGCCCCGCAATACAATATGCCCTATGGACAACAACCATATGTCCCTACCCCTCCACCTATAGAAAATTTTTATCAAAGTCCTACTTATCCTCCTGGTAACACATTGATGGGTGGACCCTATGGTCCAAATAGTCAGCCCATACTTCCTTGGTTAGATTCGGGGGAAAATACACAATTGCTATTTTTGGCAGCTCTGGACATCCCCGACATCCATAAACTAACTAATGACCCCATCAATCACAACCCACTCTAGCCTCCAGTACCGCACAAGATTCCTTTCGACATCCCAAAGTTCGATGGGAAACAAGGGGACGACCCAACCGCACACATCACTACCTTTCATCTATGGTCTATATCTAATTCCATGGTGGATGATAGTTTTCGGCTTCGAATGTTTCCCCGCACCCTTATAGGCAATGCCGCAAAGTGGTATATTGAATTTCCACGTGTTTCCATAAACACTTTTGGTGCTTTAGCGACAGAGTTTCTAAAGAACTTCCAATTACCAATCAGATTTGAAACTAGAACGAAACTGTTAACCTCGATATGCCAAGACACCTCCACCCACATCTCCGATCACATTCATGAATGGAGACGTAGGAGGAGGCTAGTCAAAGTGCCAATCCCGGATCATCTCTTAGCTAATTTGTTTTGTAAGTCTCTCTTACCCCACATCTCTAAAGACATTAGCCTTTCCGGTGCGGTTACAGAAGATCAATGCGTTCATCGTGCCCAACATTTTGATTTTATCTATTCACAATCTAGCACGCTATATGATTTACTCCCCAATGCCCCTAGTAACCCAAATCCTCTAGCTACTCAGAAAATTGGAGCTCATGCTGACGGTCTCATTGGCACAATCTTTGGTGTAGCCACAAAACAGTCTCGGGGGCAAGCCTCCCAGCCATCCTCAGCTGCCACCACCCATAACCAAGTGACTACTCTTCCTACTGCTGAGGCAAATCCTGTGCAAACTTTACAAAAACCCAGTGGAAAGAATAAGAAGAATAAGAAAAAGACATCTTCTTCAGAAGAGCAGTCGGAAAATCAGAATAACCCTAATCAGAAAAACGCTGCCAAAAATGACAAAGGGAAGGATAAACCCATGAAATTTCCTTACAAGATCTGTGTGGAGGACCACTTGACATACAAATTTCCTCGGCTGTAGGAATGCACCGATTTTATCGCAAACAAGGATTCTGAGCGAACACCTGTCGTTCTTCATAATCCTTTCCCTAATCAATAGCAGAAACATCAACACATGGTTGACAACCCGCCACAACCCTGGCAACGGGGCAATGGTGGTTCACATCCTTCCAGTGAAGGATCATCCGCCATTTATGGCATTGAAATTGTTGAACTTCAAACCCGAGCCAAGCTTTATGGAAATCCTACCATAGATGCTCAAGAACCTGGTACTAGTTCAAATCCACCATTGCCTAACGATTTGCATATCGAACGGCCTACTGCTTACCCCGTGATTCGTCCCCCCAAAGGGACACTTCGACGCACGACTCATAACACCTCTACACGTTTAGCCCAAAACTACAACATTGTAGAATATTTGGCACAGGTACCGTCAGCTATGTCTGCTCTCGAAGTATTGCAAACTTGTCTAGCACAAAGGAAAGCCTTGCTTTCGGCCATTGGTGGAATAGACCCCCGGGATTCCATGCTAGCTATCTTTGATATGGAAAAATCTAAAACTCGCCTCTCACACCAACTCGCAATGCAGGTGTAGGTTGTGTTGAAAGGGAGACCAATCCATCGCACTGTCATAGACGAAGGTGCTTCGACCTGCGTTATTTCACAAGCTTGTTGGCTCAATTTAGGTTCTCCTTTCTTAACACCGCCGTCGAATTCCCTCAATGCTTTTGATGGCCACATGTTCCTCCCAAAAGGATACCTTGCTAGCTTTCCCATCACTCTGAGTGGGAAAATGGTAACCGTGGACGTTGAAGTCATAGATTGCCATCTCGACTATAATCTATTGCTTGGTCGCAGTTGGTCTTATTCCATGACCACCATTGTCTCTTCGATTTTCCGACTCATCCTATTTCCATTGGATGGGAAAATAGTCACAGTGGATCAGTTATCCTTCTACACCCTTGATTATACCACGTTTCCAAGTCACACTATACCCCTAATAGGAGGCTTTCATAACTCTTACGTCAGTATCAGTACGGGTCTTCTGAAGGAATCTTCCCTACTGGGTTATTTTCCTCTCCCGCTGCCAAAGATTCCAAACACGGTTGCAATTATATCCACCACTTTGGATGGCTCTATCGACCCATGGATCCTTCTGGTGCCTTTAGACATTGATTCCTACGGAGATCAGATGTCGTTCTCACCAGCCGAGTTGGCCTACCAACCCATCCAAATTACATCTGAACCCTCCACTGCTATGGTTTCAACAAAAGGTACAAACCTCCCACCCATCACAGTTATTTCTAAGGATCTCCTCAATGAAGTCTTGCCTACAGACGAAGCTATTCGAGAGATCATGTCTCTAGAAGAATGACCTTGGGGAGAGTTTCACCATAGCGCTTTGACGATCAACTCAGACATGATAAAAACTAAAATCCCATCCTTTGACCCACCTGCAATGATTCCCTCCGCTTACACCATTGTTCAAACTATCGATTCAGAAGGGAACATGGGTAATATTTCTAAGACAATGCTCATTGATATCTCGGTCAAAATGGGTATCGTGGAAAATATTCAGATTGAAGTCGATTGCAATCTTGAGTAAATTGCATGCTTCACATCCCTTTTCAAGGAATTCCGCAATGTGTTTGCTTGGTCTTATGACGAAATGCCCGGCATAGATCCATCTATAGTCGAGCACGAAATCAAGATTTATGACAATGCCAAACCAATTCGGCAGCGACTCAAACCCATCCACCCGCGCAAAGCATCCACCATCAAAATTGAGGTAGAAAAAATTTTAAACGCTGGTTTCATCTATCCTATTCCTTTGATTGAATGGATTTCAAATTCGTTCCCCGTCAATAAAAAACAAGGCACCATTTGAGTTTGTGTTGACTATCATGATCTGAATGACGCAAGTCCCAAATATAATTATCCTGCACCATTCATAGATCAGATTCTCGATGATTGTGCTGGATGTGAATCTTTTTCCTTCATGGATGGATTCTCGGGCTATAACCAGATTTCAATTAAAAAAGAAGACCAGCATAAAACTGCCTTCATCGGTCATTGGGGCACATTTTCGTATCGTAAACTCTCATTCGGTCTGAAGAATGCTGGAGCAACTTTTCAGTGGGCTATGGACTACGCTTTTCATGACATTAGACATATTGTATAGGCTTACTTGGATGACCTTCTGGCCCATTCCAAGAAATGACCTGATCATCTCGCTCATCTGAAAGAAATTTTTGCTAGGTGTAAATTCTACAATATGCGTCTAAATCCTCATCAGTGCATATTTATGGTAGAGTCCAGGTGTCTGTTAGGTTTCGTTGTCTCCAAGCACAGGATTAGGGTTGATCCCGATAAGGTTAAGGCGATTGTTGAATTTCCGGCACCACAATCCATCCTTCAACTCCAACTTTTGCAAGGGAAGGAAAACTTTTTACGTCGATTCATCGTTAAATATGCCGATATGATGAAATGATTTATGTGATTATTGAAGAAAGGAACATTATACTTGTGGGATGACCAAGCTCAACGGTCATTTGATGCTTTAAAACATGCACTTTTTTCATCCCCACTCCTTAATGCCCCCGACTACTCACGCGACTTTCTCCTCTACCTGGCAGCCTCACCATCCTCACTTGGAATGGTTCTGGTTCAAGTTCATAGTGATGACAGTGAACATGTGATATACTACTTGTCAAAATGTTTGATTGGACCCAAACTACGTTATTCACATGTGGAGAAACTTTCTCTGGCAGTATTTTTCGCCGTCACCCCACTCCGACACTATATATTGCTGCGACAGACTACAGTTATTGCTTTGGAGAACCCCATGCGACACATCCTGTCTCGAAAAATTATTGGAGGAAAATATTCCAAATGGATCATAATCCTCCAACAATTTGATTTGGTCTTCATAGCTTCCAAAGCAAAGAAATCCCTCGTATTCACCGAATTATTATCGAACCTTCCCAGAATCGACCCAGGAGAAGTAGCTCATGATCCATTTCATGATGAATCTGTATACTTGGTTGATTCTTCGGACCCATGGTATGGAGACATTTTGGTCTACCTACAAACCCAACACTTCTGCCTAACTCTCACGTCCTGTTGGGGTTCCCATGTTTTGGCAAGGTTGGCAATACCAAAATATGAGACAACATCAAACCACTTTCAGACCTCAGGATCTAGCCCTCCTAGGTCTAGAGAGGGATCTCTCTATATGAGCAAAGGTTTTATGTCTTTGAAGCTCAAATTTAAGATGTTAGGCTATTTATGGGCACGGGTTTTGTTTGTTTGATTGTATGTTTGGTTGTTGGAAATCAGGAAATAAAGGTTCAGTCTAAGACAAGGATGAACAAAGAGGATTTTAGGCAAAGGAGAGATACTCCAGGGAACATTCAAGACCATTGGGCAATGGAGTCAGGAAAGGGTTTACTTGCTAGTCAATATGCAGGCTTTCAATTGGGCTAGTCATCTAAAACTTTGGATCTTAATGATGATTGTGTGGCATGGAATGGTAAGATAGAAGAAAAACAATAAAGGTTTAGAACACAAAGTTAAAGACCTGAGATCAGAGAGAGACTTTGAACTCTCAATGCTTCGGCATCCAGCTTGAGGGATCTTAGAAAGGCCTAATTAATTGAAAAGGATCCTAGTGAGACAGAGACATAGTTCTAGACCTCCTAGTGTTCCCAATTCATTCAATTAAATCCTAACAAGAACATCTAAGAACAGATTCATTAATTCATACATCAGCTAGTAGGCAATAACATCCACTACACTGGTTAAATTAATTGAAATCAAACCTTAGATAACACATATAGCAGAAAACATTGAAGGCAAGGAGAGCAGAAACATAGGGTACCTAACAAGGGTAAATCCTATGCCAAATTTCTGATGCGAGCCAGTAGAAATGTAATGAAGTGAAATAAAACACAGAGATAGAAAAACATCACCGCTGCTTTAGATCAGGATCCAAGGAAATCTGCTTGTCATATTAAAAAGCAATACCAGTCAAGTACAACATTTCCAATAGCTAGATATTCAGTCTAAAAACATCTTCCTCAGCCTATCTTACAAATTTACACAGAGACTATGTCTCAAAATAAACAGCTTGTAATTCTCTGATAACTGATCAAAAACCTTTACAATGAGTTTCTTCATGAGTTTATAGCTCCAGTGGAGTAGAGAAGGTAGGTGAAAAACTAAATGCAGCATTAAAACTCAGGAAAGGAAGAGGGCCGAGGCCCATTCTATTTAAATTCTGTGCATTTATCCATGGCACTCTTTGGGTGAAAGAGTGGTCTTCTCCAGGCTTCCATTTACTCCGGGCATGTCTCTGATGTACTCTGCTACAACATTCTATAGTACTTCTGCTGAATAAACAAAAGGTAAATAACTGATGCTAGGGTCTTCCATACTGTGAATCAAATGCTCTGGTAGCATAGGACTGTTGCCAGGGCTGGAAAATCTCTCTAGAACACGGCACAGGATGAGAACTGTATGGGCGCATCGTCCTTTATGGAAAAAACCTTTTGCTGATGTGAAAACCCTGATATACATAAATTTCTGTGCGTTGTACCCTCTGTGTGCTCCATGATGTCTTTGATCTGGTGCTTTGATGGCTCTAGGAAGGTTTCACAAAGTTTAACCCTGCTCTTTAAATGGGGATCATATCAATCACCTTCCTAGGCTTTGCTTCGTTACTTCGAACTCTGCACATGGTCCTTTCTAGATTTTTTGGCCGCTGTAATAAAGGTTGTGTAATAATGGCGGCTTTCACCACCCGATAGCCCTAAAAAACACAAAAACCTATTAAGAAAACAATGCTGGGGACACTTTGATGGCCTGCGGGGTGGTGATGCAACTGTGGACGAATGGCGAGAAATGATGTGGCAGACTTGCAGTGTGGTGGAAACAGCGGGAAATACAGTTGGAAGGTGGCGTAGATGGAAAATAAAATGAAAAAACCTTAAATATCGACCTTGGAATGGAATATGTATGAAGGGACGGGAAAATACATGATGGAAACAGGTGGAAAGATGACGTGGCGGTATGGGGTCAACGGCGGGGCGTGTAGTTAAATCTAGACCGTCTGATCTCAGGAGGAGATCAAAAATGGAGGACGTGTTGGAGGGCAGCGGATAGTGGGCCAAGGGTATGATTGCCTCAGATTAACTTTCATGCAACTTCGTGGCGCGCTGACCATCGGATGACCCGCCCCAGATCGGATGGTGTATAACGATATCACGTCGGATCTTTGGACGAACGATAACACATGATGGAGGGCAGTTTATGAATAGTGCGTGGAGCCATGCATCATTTGATTAGTGGAATCACTGTGAAATCGGGAAAACCTCCAGCCCTTCAAAAGTGGTGCGATGGAAACCGACGGTTTCTGAATAGAGCGCAGATGGGGACCACTGGGACGAGTGTGCTGTGAGCCGTCAGATCAATGGTTAAATGGATGGTGGATCTGCGATCGGGGTGGCGAACGAGTAGAATGGTGGACGTTGTGGGACCGCGACGACCGTCTGATCTGTACAAATCGACGGTTTTAACCGCTCCCAATATACATTTGCAATAAGTGTCTTTCGCCTTGGTGCCTGGTCTCGGCACTGTGTCACGTGGAGGGAAACGTTAAGGGGGCTAGCCTAAAAGGGGCTAAGACTCATATATGTCAAAATGTCAGTTTTTTAACCTTTATCAATGCAATTTGAGGCCATCAAGGGTAACAGTAGAGGGAATGAGGGGTTTTTGAGACCGAACAAGGGTGTGGTTATGGTTTGAAAGAGATTTTGGGATGATTAAAATGATTAGGGGAGGGATTTTGGGGTGGAAAGGAGGCCTAGAAAACTTTAGGAAAGGGATGAAATGGAAAATCTTGCAGGGGTACAAGGGGCAAATGTAGACATTTTGGAGCACAGCGTTGCAATTAGTGAGACCTTATAAAGGGAGTCAGCAGAGGGAAATTAATCAAAGGAAAAGGCACAGGAGACTTCAAGGATGATGTGTCTTCAGGGGATATGCATTCCATGAAGGATCAAAAACAATTTAGCCCCCTAATTTTCTTGTCAAAAAATTTATAGGGGGCTAACACGTCCGATGACCGTCGTCGTATATGCCACCAGGAAAAGCACTACCTTGTGCTAAACGATACACTATATTGTCGTGGTGTCGATAGTATTCTCCGACGTTGTCTCACTTTTGATGAATCAGAACGCATTTTGAATGACTACCATGCAGGGGCATGTGGTGGTCATATTTTGAGCATAGCTACTACCCAAAAAATCTTATGCGCAGGTTACTATTGGCCCACTTTGTTTAAAGACTGCATTGCAACGGTCGAGAAGTGCCATCCATGTCAATTTTTCACAAAGAAAATGCATGCTCATCCTGCCCCCCTTCATCCGATTATCTCCATTGGTCCTTTCACTAAATGGGGAATTGACTTTGTCACCTGCAATCCCACTTCGGAAAATGGACACAACTACATTGTGGTTGCGGTCGACTATTTTACGAAATGGGAAAAATCCATTCCCACTTTTAACGCCAATGGCAAAATCGCCACTCTCTTCCTGTTCAATCAGGTAATCTGTTGGTTTAGTGTACCCCTATCTATTGTCACAGATCATGGATCCCACTTTCAGAATCATATGATGACCGAATTAACATCCATGCTAGGTTTTCATCAAGATCAATTTTCGTCTTATTATCCTCAAGCTAATGGTCAAGTCGAAGCCGTAAATGGTGTCCTCAAAACCATGATTTGTCGATTAGTCAGAAATCATAAAACCACATGGCATTGGAAGTTGTATTCCACGTTATGGGCATACCGAACGTCAGTCAAAATTTCCACAGGCTTCACACCATTTCAACTTGCATTCGGCCTAGAGGCAGTACTTCCAGTCGAGTGTGAAATTCCATCACTCAAAATCACCATTGAACTCCTGCCTGGCACCAACGCCATAGAAGATCGCTTGCTCTCACTCGATCATTTGGATGAAACTCGTCGAGATGCTACACTAGCACTCGAAGCTCACCAGCGTCGAGTCAAAGCTCAATACGAAAAATCTGTCAAGCCTCGTTCTTTCCAATAAGGCGATCTTGTTCTACTCTATGATCAAAAAAATGACCTCTTGGGGGCAGGAACACTCCAAACATTATGGCTTGGTCCTTACATTGTCACTAAATTCCTCTCAAAAGGGGCATACTAACTTCAGGACTGTAATGGAATTCCACTCGCGGAGCCCCGCAACGGGCTCTATCTCAAGAAGTATTTTTCCTAGTTTCGCACTAGGTGTATGCTTTGTAATTTTCTGTATATAATTTTTTCCTATTGTTTTGATGTATCTGGATATTTTTTGGTTTTTCAGGTGTTTTTCTCATGTACACTCTTTTTTTCACATAGATGTCGTCATCCTCCTTATCATACGTCGGATATACGGATGGTGCTAGTCATCACACTAGACACATTGCCTCAGCTGCTTGAGTTATCTACACTCTTGAGTCAGAAATTCTTAGTTCTGGGGGAATTTTCCTAGGAAGAGCCACCAATAACATTGTCGAGTACCTGTCAGTGACCCAACTCCTCATGGAAGCGGCATCTCGCGACATCTCCAATTTAGGGGTCAGGTTATATTCCCAACTCATCATTATGCAGTTAAACAATCATTACCGTGTCCGTCATCCAGTCTTGTTACGTTATTTTTTAAGGTTGCGACTTTTAGAACGTCAATTTCAAACAATCACATTTGAGCACGTTCCTAGAGAATTTAATGCATTAGCCGATTCTATGGCAAACTATGTGTTAGATTGGCATTTGTCACATTTATTATAAAATATTTATACATGAGTATATATATTTTCATCCCATTGAAAAATACATAAAAAATCAAAAAACACAAAATCACCAAAAAGTATGTATATATATATGTCGTGTCCAGTACAATAGTTACATCAAAAAATCTTCCAAAACTTGGGTGTTTTACAAAAATTTGGCTATACTAAGCCACGCTCTGACACTAATACATCCACTCTGCCAGCTAGGCCTGATGATCATGGTAACATACAACTGCTTTGACTATCCTCCTAAGAGGCACGAGGTATCTCTCTGGCACACCTACGGTATGCCGCTGCAAACGAACTGGAACCTCCCGCATAGGAAGGGGTGGTATACCCATACTCAAACCCTCCAGGTTTCTTGAGAGTTCATGTCAAACCTATGCATCATCATCCTCGGCGGCTTCCACATCCTCTGCTGGTGCGCCAGCCTCGGGTAGTTGCAGTCCTTGCCGTGCATAGCGAGGGGCCCCAACTGGGAGGACAGGTGCCACATCTGTGTGAAGAAAACAACGCTTCATGTCAAAACATAATTTTCACCCTATTTCAACAAAAAAATTGCATAAACATTCAAAATACAAAAACAAAGTACTTCCTACAGTACACTGATCATTTCCTTCTTACCATCGAGTCCCCACTGGGTGCCAGGGGGCAACGCTAACTCCGGATCGCCTATGAAGTTCATCCCTACATAGGGATAATCCTCGATCATAATAATCTGGGAGTTAAGCTAATCAAAAAATCCATCATCAAAATAGTGGTAGATAGGACCCTCTCCAGTCCGCGAAAGCAAAGCTGCCCATCGAGCCTGCCTTGGCTCGCATGGGCCCAATGGTGTTGTAATGATCCTGGGCCTCATCAATGGTACCCACTCTATTAAGAAAGAAACGATTGGTGTACCATACCCAAACTCTCTCTGGGTATGGGTCTTGCATGCAGTAAGCTCTGCTCGGACCCTATGGACAACTCCGTCACACTAGTCAAACACCTGAGGCTACATACAGTCCAAGGCTAGTAGCATCTAGGCCTTGGTGGCCACATGCTGACTCTTGGCACCTGCGAAGCAAACAATCATCCATAATATAGACCTCAGTGGTCTCAAAGTCACCCGTGCGATCGATACTCGGTTGCTCACAGCTTGTGTGTCGCGTATTCAATGCTCAAGAATAAGATCAGCAGTGGAACGCGGGTCAGATCTAGACCCCGTCAAGTTGGGCCTCGGTCCACACCATGATAGGCTGGTCAAAAATAACACATCATCCTTCTCGATTGAGAGCTCATTGCCCCCAATCCGAAAGACATGGTGCCGCTCATCCCATTGCTGAATTAGCCACCTTAGGAGGTCCTCTTGACCCCTCATCAATTCTAAACGTGCATATTTTAGCAAACCGCATCTGCGGAGAGCCATCAAGTTTGCAGCATCAGTAATCATTTCCCTTTCTTCCCATTCATGTTCTCGCTCTCGCCAGATACTCATTATTAACAGCTGAACACCTACAAATACAACATTTTCAACCGATTAGAAATTGTCTGGGCCACTTCAAAACGTTGATAAATGAGTTGCTAAAAAACGCATTGTGCCTGACGCTGGCTATAGTGTAAAAAAGAGCACGCTAACGTGGCATCACTTCACAGGAGGTGCGCTTAACGTAGCTATAACACTACTGGCCCATGTTAGCCGCAAACATTTTTTAAGGCCTCACAAATTTCCCATTTTGAACCAGCAAAACTTCATAAAAATATAATTAAATGATAGCAAGAGGTTCTAGCTCTTACCTGGATCTCGCGGGAAGGAAAACCGTTGCCCAAATTGACGACAATTGTCAGCTAAATATTTCACCCTTTTTCACCCCAAAGCTCCTTCACAGCACTCAAAACAACGAAAATGAAGGTCTTTTCACCTTCTTATAGCCAATTCTAGGGCATGACTCTCTTAAGCTAGTCGGAAAAAGTCGTGAATTCTTGCTGCATATGTGTCACAACTATTGATATTTGTTACTGATGTTTTGATGAGTGATCAAGATTCATATGCATACATACACATATTTTGTCGAGCATTCTTTTTGCGATATTTTTCTTTCTTGTCAATCCGAAAAACCTCGAGTTCCCTTCTTCAGACTCGTTAAACTTATACGAAGTTGATATCAAGCGTTGTTTTTATGGTCTTTTTCTTGCTTTTAATCTGAAAAACCTAGAGTTCTCTTCTTCAGACTCGTTAAAACTGATATGAAGAAGCACTGAGCTTTTTTTTTATGGACCTTTTTCTTGCTCATAAAACGGAAAAAACCTCCAGTTGATTTTTTCGGGCTCGCTAAACTACCACAACATAGAATCAGGAGCCATTATTTTCCTCTTTTTCAAAGCTCTTTAAACCGAAAAAGTAACCGAGTTTTCTCTGCGTGACACGTTAAAATTTCATGAAGGGCACCGAGTTTTTCTTTGTCGGCCTTGTTAAAATTTCACAAAGAGTATTGAGTTTAATCCGTCTCCTCATACTCATAACAAAATGAGGTAGACATCCATCGAACATAGATTTCTCACTTTTTCGGCTTCGATGGACTAACTCACGGAAAATGAACTATTTCGGGCTTACTATTCTCCCTTTGTTGTGCCCAGTTATCAAAACATCACAAAGGTACCCCAATGGAGTTGTCTTTTACGACATTTTTTAGACTCTCTAAATATGAAAAATTCACCGAGTTTACTCGTCTGGACTCGTTAAACCTAATCAGACGGTGAACAAAGTTGTCTTTTACAACATTTTTCAGACTCTCTAAATATGAAAAATTCACCGAGTTTACTCATCTGGACTCGTTAAACTTAATTAGATGGGGAAAAATTTGGACAAAATGGATACTACCTCTGTTACATTTTAGAAAGGTCGATTTTGCAGCAAAAATCTTGAACACGGCACTTCCCAGAAAACTCTTTCGCAGTTAGCCGAACCCTACCATCTATGAGTATTAGCCTTCATCTCCCAGTGTCCCTACACTGGTAAAATCCTAACACATTATTTGGTGTTCATTAAGCCTCCGCTGCCTAGTACCCTCTTATAGTGCCTTCTATTGTTCAAGCAAATCTCGCTATCTACTGCTCCTCTTATCAACCAAACTACTCATTATGCTAGAAATTATTTGTCGTCGGAAATCCCCATTTACTCTTCATTATCTCCATCACAAACAAAATAATTTGGTTTCTATTTCATGTTGACTGATGTAAGACACGTCAGCGCCTACCTTTCAACAGATCTCTTCCTATCGACTTCAGCATCTTATCTAGGAAGTTGATCCAGAAACCCATCAAAACCCGGATACTTGCAGACATCATTGGAAGGTAGTCTTATGTTTGATTAGGAGTCTTCATCATTGGCTCCTATTTTAATGATTCTATGAGTGTTTAACTTCAGCTCTTTTTATTCACACTCGCTAGATTATACTGTGCATCTTAGGGACCATGATCATTATCAGTGGCCACCCTTGCATCTGTTAACAACTTTCATTATCGACTGGTAATCAGATGATTTCTCACATGTTCGAAGACAAATCCTTCATTCACATGTTGAGAAATATGCAGTTTAAGTGAATCAGCGGTCAAGACCTTGGGGCAAAGGTTACATCATTAAAGTTGTGTTCCCTTCCCCAAGTTGTGATATTATTTATGGACACAAATTCTTCAGCCTGATCCTTTTATGATAGATACTTCCACATGCTCATTGGTGGACATATTCTTCATATCTCTATTATAGAGAAATCATGTTGTTTAAGCTGCTGAGCATGGGAATGCCAAACTCAAGGTAGATACTATATTTTCTGACATATGTTGTTGTTTCAGGCTTTCCTCAGTCTTTCAATCTCTTTATCTCTACTGCACACATTATAAAGTATTTCTACCATCATCTTCATCTCTGACCTCACAGTTTAGGGGGCATCCGTTACAGGTCAAAATACCTCCTCATCAGCTTAGAGGAGAAGATAAATATGGAATGAATACAAATACCTAAACTAAACCTATTTCTGCCAAGGTAACGCCTCACTATAACAACACAAGAGTGTTATAACGCACCTGATCAGTGAATAGGCCGCGTTAGTGGCTACCGCAACGCTCTGTTTACACTAGAGGGAAGCGTTACCCATGTTTTAAGTTTGGAACGGGAAAAACCTGTGGAGAATGATTTTAATTCCCATCTTTTTCTCACAGGAGAGTCAGTACAAAAAATAAACTGCAAAGCACTAATCTCTTATTGGTCCTTGCCATAAACAACTGAACTCTCAAGGAAGGTAAAAGCATGGAATTTGAGGAAACATCTTGGTTTTTTCTATTCAGAACTGGTGGAAAGAGAAGGGCAATGATTGCTCTCTCCATCTCCTATAAAATGGAGTTGAAAGCTCTTGGTTCAAGGTCGAAGGATTGTCAAATTTTTTGAATACTTGTGAAGTAGAGATTATTATTATATTGTGAAGGTCAAGAGTCAAAGAGGTTCATTGAGACATTTTTGATCAAGACATCACAACTTTGAGAGATAGAGAGATTGAGAGGATGAGGAGGGCTTGGTACAACTGACGGTTGTAATCCTCCTTTTTATAAATCAATAGAACTGTATCTGTTTTGTCCATTCTATGCGTTTATATTGTCATTGTTATTTAATCACTTATATATCATGAGATGAATGGATTAGATGTGCATAGTTTAAATGTTTATTATATATTGACTTAATTGATAGGAAATGTATGTTATGGTAGAGATTACACAGGTGCTTTAATTGATTGCAGGGTCAATATTTGGAGCTGGTGAAGGAGAACTCCTACTTCGCTATTCAGTGCTCTCCAAAAGACTTCAAGATCATTAAAGAGGTAATCTTCCATCTTATTACATCAAGTTGTTTTATGTTAATATGAACATGTATGTGCCTTCTTTGTGAACTATACAACTAATATTAATGTCTGCCTCGAGCACCAGAAATCCCTGAGAGGGATATTTGATAACCAACAACCCAGAATTTTACCCTATAGCAGATGTTGATATCGATGTCCTCTTGCACTTTCCTCCTATTCCTTCACCTTCTTGCTCCAATTCACCAAGTATCCACACTCTCCAAGAGTGCTCCAATTAAAATCTAAGTATCCAAGAGTATGAGAGAGAGAGAGATAATAATGAGAGAGCTCCAAAATGAACTAACCAAAATATTTGAGCCAAAATATTACCAATTGATCCTCGGAAGCATTTTTATTGAAGGGGCCTCTATTTTCTTCATTATCCATTATTTTACTTCATTTTCCTCCTCGCATGAAGCATGTAACCTTTCAACTTCCTATTATTTTCATAAATAAAACTCCAATTAGTTCCTCATGCCTTTCCAAATCCTTTTCCAATTTCCTTTAGCCATAATAACCAAAATGAACACCTACTAAGATGTTCTACCCACCATTCAGCTTGGAATACGTGTCCCAACAACCATAATCTTATATATTTTTTTACATGAATTTTTACCAAGGATGTTACAGAACCATCCCCATTGGGAGAACACCATCATCAGCGTTCAATGACACCTACAAAACATTAAACTGGTAAAACAAAACATACTACATATGGAGCTTTATAACACAACTCGTTGCAGTATTTAGAATGAATAACCTTTTCAAAATAAAAAACCAGCATGACAATCATACCGCGTACTGGAGCTTTATAACATAGCTTATTATGGTATTTACCATAAAAACCACATATATACTCATACATATTTTCTTCAACCAAAAAATAACCATACTTTTTATGGAGATTTATAAATCTAGCTCAATACAATATTTACAATAATATACACATAAAAACATTTTCTCAACCACAAAATAGAAGGATATGATGCCCATATCAACAACAAGGGGATCTAGAGGCTCACACCTCTACCATAAAAGTAATAATATGATTCACCTCCTTTCCGAGAAGTCCAGAATACACTACTAAAGTCAAAGTTTCATCCCATGCCTAACGCTACAATATTGTGCCCCTTTTCCTCTTAGTGAATAGTTACCGACTCATTGTTCGAGGGCACACATATGCATCATATTCCATATGGAAGTGCTAATGACCAAAACAAATACATCCCTGACCTTCCCTTCTCTTCTACACAGTCCCTCAGGAAATCCTATCACCCCTTTCTTTGCAGTCACACACCTTCCAAGTTCCATTGACATCACCATATCAAGCAATCCATCCCTTGGAAAGGCTTCCTCGCATCCAAAGATACAAAAACAAAGGAATTTCCCTGCCTCAAAACCATCATACCATTCATATCATGCTCATGGAAATAAATGGACACTATTGAGTACCAGTGTCCCATAATGGCCTTTCTCCTCAAATTATTTACCATCATATTGCTGCATGTTCCAATTCCTTTTGCTCACATTGCTAATTCCTGGAATAAGTTCCAATAATCCCAAACTGGGAATTACATGCTTTCCTATACCAAGCACATAACTTCCATTAGATTCAAAATAACTTGAAATAATTCACATCATACCTCATTGGTCGCTCATCAATAAGGTACACTTCCAATCCTGTTCACTTCTTGTCACAACAAGGCAAACTAGTTGTTTGATCAATCATCGTGTATAAACATATCACATTTGGTTAGCTCAAAACAGAAAAATAAGATTAAAAATCATATTTTACATGTAACCATCATAAACCATAATCATAAATCACATGTAACCATCATAAGTCAAAATCACAGATCACACACATAACAAGGCTGCAAAAAAATATCGATACTTATCCTTCATTGGTCCATACTTCTTTCTTTTCTGTTTTTGTACATACACTAGATCATTTTCCACATTCAACAACCACCCACTGCCCTTGCTTCAGTTTACTCACATATGCATACACACAGTGTACATCATAGCGCATACATCCACACAAGGCGTACAACACAAGATAATACATACACTTATGCCTACACCAACATACAACATGTACATCTACACCCATTGTTTTATAAAACACAATACATATGCCTACACTGACATACAACACATACACCTACACCCAATGCACAATACAACCCAAGAAATATACATATAAAAAGTACAACACAATGAATACATATGTCACAATACCATGAATACACCATGCACATACATAATACTGCATGCCTGCAACACAACATGTACGACATGCACACAATACCACATATATTCCAGTGCCATATGCACAACATGCACATAGTACCACTTGTACACGACACTACTTGTAAAACATGTGCACAACATCATGTGTACATGGCACCACCTGAACAATGCCAATTGTACATCTTACCACCAGTAAAATGTGTACACAATACGAAATGTACACAACACTACATGCATGATATGTATACAACGCCACATGTACACAGAACCACTTGCATAACACCATATGTACATAGCACCATATTTACAACACACACACAACGTCATATGTACATAGCACTGCATATTCAACAGGTACATAGCACCATACGTACACAACATCGCATATCCAACATGTGCATAGCACCATATGCACACAATACCAAATATCGAGCACATGCATAGTATGATATGTACAGAACACTTTATATCCAACACGTACATAGCACCATCTATACCTAGCACTGCTTATACAATATATACAGCACACCATATATATACATCATATGTACACAACACTACATATGTTACATGTACATATCACCATAGGTACAATCACTGAATATACAACATGCACAACATATACACAACAATATTACTTTACATCCATAGACCAGGCACTGACCCGACAAGAAAAATTCCTTCTAGTGTCTTTCCATTATCCATGCTTATCCTAGCATGCTACAAGTCTCACTACCTTCACTTCATTGATGTACCCCTCAACATTACATATCCATAACATTAACATAGGCATAGTACAAGAATATAATATCAATTAATCTCCACATGATATTTACCTTATAAATCTATCATAGTTACTCTTCCCACTTGATTCCTCATATGAAAAAGAACCTCTTCATGTCATTCTCCTACATAAGAAATCATTCCTTCACAAGAATGATCCATGAAAATCCTATCATACAATGACACAAACACATACATACATACATATATACATATAAACCATCAAGATCCATGACGACCTTGTCAATAAATGACATACATACATACATACATATATACATATATAAACATCAACATAAAACCATCAAGATCCATGGAGACCTTATCAATCAATTACATACATACATGCATACATATATACATTAGGGGAATTTTGAGGTCTAAAATGGGCCTCCTAAGGAGATTATAAAATTATAGTGGAAATAATAAGATAATGTTTGATTACATCATCAAATTTTAGAGGGGGAAAGGAAGAAAACTACTTTTTAAACTCATATTTTCAACTTATTTCCCAAATTTTGTACTCAATTTTTGAGTGGGAGTACTCGTTGGATGAAAAATTTAATTCCTCATCCAATGAGTACCCATGTTGCATACTTTCAATGGGTCCTACTATACGAAAAATTAGAAATACATGAAAAACGTGATTACAATCACGTTTTTTATGTATTTTTCATTTTTTATGTAGCAGGGTCCATCAAAATTATGCAACATGGGTATTGCTTGAATGAGGAATTAAATTTTTCATCCAACGAGTACTCTCGCTCGAAATTTGAGTAAACACTTTGGGAGATAAGTTGAAATTACGAGTTGAAAATGTAGTTTTATTATTTTATTATTTTTTAATATTTTTACCCTTTTACTTAAGAAATGGTGAATCATGCCCCATGGTTAACATCATCATCTTGAATCCTATTGGTTATTATAAATATTTATGTCATAAATTTTTCTTAGGAGGCCCATTTTAGACCTCAAAATTCCCTAATGACACATATATATACATTATCATGGTTATGATAACAACATGATTACCAGATATCATAAGGTCTAGGTTGAGATAAATTCCTTTATTCATGCACAATATGCTCAATATTGAGAACAACAGTTCCCAACATATCCAAGGCATCTAATATCTCAGACCCTTTTACTTTACCTTTCTCATGGTTGTCCTACCACCATCCATTTACCATAATGGACTCAACCAATCCATATGGTTGTCATATTATTACCTTTCATTGTGCTTACTCAAATGAAATGAGCTCCATTTGGTCTATACATTACCTATCAGATTTCATTTAGCTCTTCCCAAGCTCCATAACTTTCCTCTTTCCCAAACCAATTCCCAAGTCTCTCCAAAACACAAAAGGAAATAAAAATAGAAAGTAAGAAGAATACCATGAAAACCATAATCAATACAACACCTCAAAAAAGTGGCACAACCTTGCAGCAGACATAAACAAATATGAAAATCAAGCGCAAACAAATAATAAAATAATGAAAGCACAAGACTAGCAATAGACACCGTGACCCAATCCTCCACGGGTTCCAAAATATTTCAAGTGAAATATCAACCCGATTCTTTTCAAATATTTCATGGCAGTCTCTTTTGCCATGCAATTCCGTACATTATACTGCCATAAACACATAATTGTAAGTGCATAAATAAACATAACAACAAGATATTTATCTTATCTTGTTGTGCCAATCACGCTGTCGTGTAAATAAACACAGACATGTTAGCCATATATATCAACATCAAGAAAATATATCTATCAATTGGAAATAAACATTTACAAATACTAGAAGGAATGTCATAACCAACAATCAACTTGCATTCATCAGTCATAATATATAATGTTACAACTATAATTTTCTTACTCTATATTACATATAAGTTGTCTCAACACATATGTGTTAGTACAACCATCTCAAAACAATATATTTCCTTCATGAAATCTTATAGATACAAAATCATATCATGAAACTAATCAAACATTCAAACAATCATCTACATAATAGACACCAAACACTTAAACACCACATAGAATACATAATAAAACATTCAAGAACCAAGTAAATGATATAAGAAAGCTCATACGTTAATGTATATAAGGGGAGGTTATCTTGTTTTAAAAATAAATCTATATTAACATGATATAGCTTCAAAAATTATCAACCCAATCATAAATAAGGTCATGATAGCCATATCAATATCTAGATAACATGTTCATATCATAAACTCATAAAAAAATTTCATTCATGCCTAACAATCACATATGCATAGTCAATCTAGACATAATACATCACACTATAATAATTAGGTCGACTCATTCCCGAATGTCATAACCCTAACCATCAAGTCACTAGCATGTAACAACAACAAGTTATATATCATGCTCATCAACAACATGTAACCTAATAATCGAGCTAACTATCATACAAAAACAAGAAGTTAAGCCACAACATACTCATCAACAACATATAAGTTATCTAACATAAAACAACAATAGCAATGCATGTCACCATAGGTTTCTATCACTCATCACTATCCAACACATGTACATATAACCACACTAATAGACTAGAATATAATGTATGTAACCATAACATAAATAGAATGAAAGGAATACTCATAACCATAATGCATATTACAATCCTTAACTTACACACCTGCATTCCCAACAACAAAACCTATATGATGACATGCTCTTGCCTCGAGGTCCAATGCTACAACTTCACTTTAATGATCTACATCTCCTGCTCTATCCTAGCCAACACATTAGCATCAAAACACACCAATATCATCATGCTGACCTAATTTCATATAGTGACCTTATGCACAACAACCTTCACCAAACCAATGAAAACTTGACCATATGCACCCACTTGACATGTATAATCAATCATGAGCGACCAATGCATGTTCAACATATGACATCACACAAGAAATCATACATGGAAAACACACAATCGTGACCAATATGTGACCTGGCATAAACAAGCAATGCATACCACCACATGTATAAATATGTAAGCCAGTTTGCACGAAAAACACATAACCAATCATACACTCATGACAAAATGTTGAAAACAAAACCATCAACCGTTCCATTGCAACACCACTACCACCATGGAAAACACAACACATATGCAACAAGCACAAATAGGCCACTAGCATACTAAACACATAAGATCAACATAAATTCATGATCAAAAACTACCCATCTAGTCGGAGGGTTGAACCATGATCTGTTACCACTCTATAACGCCCCCTTCCACATCTACCCAAGTAACTAACCAACCAGGGTAAACATGCGACAAAAGGATACTAATATGAGATTCAACCTCCTATATTACCTTAAGGAAGTGGAACCGACATAAACAAGATAAACACACCTTGCACAGCATCAAAATCATCCTCATGAGGTAACCCAACGTTCGAGGCCCGTGCACCCCGAGGGAGACTGACTTTTTAACCAATTTTAGCCTTATCCATAGGCATGCTAAGGCAAGGTATCAGCTACAAGCATATAGCTACAGGCATGCCAAGGCTACGTAGAGTTAAGGGCCCAGTTTGGTCAGTTCTGTGGATGCAACTTCGGGATATGTACCACCCTTTTAGCCCCATAGCCCAGGTCACTGCCCAAATCCCAGGTCGCTTCCAAAAACTTCATGAAACTCTAGGAGATGATAAATAAAATTAAAATAAAGGCATAAAAGAAATCACATCATCAAGAACTCGTCCAAGCCCCTCCTAGCCATGACAAGAATTTCGTTAAACATGCCAGACACATTGCATATACAGGTTTAAACAATAGATTTAATCATATGGATATCTTACTTATCTAAGAATCATTAAAAATGATTGCTCCCCTACATCAGAAGCTGCAATACAATCTATTTGACCATAGATACATTGTGTATTCATTTAAAGGTAAAAAAATTATTAGAGCCATACATCATCATTGATCGAATACATGCTTATAGAAAACACAATAACAACAGAAACATAATTGATACAACAATAATAAAATCATTATATAAACCAATACATTTGAATACCAAATACTAGAGGAATGAGCTCTTCATTTCTGAATGAAAAACCAACCGGAGATGGGACTTCCATGTTCCACCTAACCATAGATTTCCTGAGCCAAGTCTCACTTCAGCCAATCAATATTGTGCCATATTTTAAGCATGAATGTGGGATCTCATCAAACACATCAATCACAACCAACCCAGGGCTTCTAGATGCCAAACTCCCTCAACCCTCAGCTAGTGATTCCACCTCATGGTCGAACATCACAACCACCATGAATTCATCTCTATCCAACCTTCTTTAGGGCTCCAGAGTGTTTATTCCAACCAAGGCTCTAGGACTAGTAACTCAACCCCACTTGTTCATGGGCTCCATATCGTTTGTCCAACCAAGGCTCCAGGACTACTAACTCAACCCACCTAGGGCTCCAAATCATTTTTCCAACCAAGGCTCTAGGAATAGTAGCTCAACCAAATAGTTGTATGTCAGGCTCTAGAGATTTTTTCCAACCAAGTCTCCAAGAACTAATAACTCAACCCAACAGTTAAAGTAATCATGAGAACCAACTAGAAACAATCAATGGAAATAAACCCACAACACCATGGCTATCTAGGAAATGGTAAGGCTATGGAAATCCACATGCATACACCATGCATGCCAAAAATAGCGAGAAAAACATAAATGCAACTCAATACCTGATTTGAGAACCCACTGTAGATGATGATCTTGGTGTCTTGTTGTGATTTCCTTCTTTTCCTTCACCTTCTTGCTCCAATTCACCAAGTATCAACACTAATCTCCAAGAGTGCTCCAATTAAACTCTAACTATCCGACAGTATCGGAGAGAGACAAAGAGAATAATGATAGAGCCCCAAAATGATCTAGCCAAAATATTTGAGGAAAAATCTTACCAACTAATCCTCAAAAGCCTTTTTATTGAAGAGGCCTCTATTTTCTTTATTTTCCATTATTTTCCTCCCTTTTCCTCCTCACATGCAACTTGTGATCTTTCACCTTCCTTTTCTCCTAATTTCCATTATTTTCATAAATAAAATGGAAATTAATGTCTCATGTCTTTCCAAGGCCTTCTCCATTTCCTTTGCCAATTTCCTTTAGCCTTAATAACTGAAATGAGCACTCGTTGGGATGTTCTTCCCACCATTCATCTTGGAATACATGTCCCATCATCCATAGTCTTAGATATGTTTTTACATGGTGTTGTACAAGGTACCCCTCGATGAAAGATTTTGAGAAATACTCCACAGATCGAGGAGTAAAGTGTGCATCGTGAAGCTATGTTAGAGTCTTAGGGACTTTCGGGTGGGTCAAAGCCCCTAATTTTGTAAAAGAATGAGAATATTTTGTATATGTTGAATATTTTGTATTTTTGGGCATATTGTAATTGTAAAGACTATATAAGGAGTCTAGGATAGACTTGATTATATATCATACTTGATAGATAGATCATAGAATGAATTTGGATGTAAGTCTATTTTGAGTTTGTATTCTTTGGGTTGGGTTAGAGAAAAGGCTCTTGTAGCTGAGTGCACAGAGACCTTAGGAAGTCTACAACTGAGTGTGCAAACCCCTGTAGTTGAGTGCGCAGAGTGGAAATGATTGTATTGGGAAGATCTTAGCATTAATGAAATACTTTTGAAGACAACTCTGTGTTTTGGGTTATGTGTTTTCTTACTTGTGTTTTATTTCATCTGTGCTAAGTAAGGGATCTAATCTATGATTTCTTCACGAAGTCCTATTTATGGTTATTTATGTTTTTTAATGCTTGATAATGTAATATCATGCAATTTGCAAGTCAGTTCAAAGAAGTGTTGAACCACGACTGTATAATTAGTAGATATGTTATACGAAGCTACATCAAGTCTTGAAGGCAAGAGAATCCCTAAAGCCACATTTTGTTGTCTCGTTGGATGTATAAACCTCATTCTAGAACCCCTCTATATTTCCTTGGGTGAGACTTCAGTCTGCGCAACAGATCGTTGCTAAAACGTCCGGTAATGGTGGGTTTTGTTGGTTCACGCAACTGTTTTTGAACATGCGTCTAGGCCCCATTAGGGCAATGAATAGTTCTGTTGCCAGGACTGGGATCTAACTGATGGTTATGTGGATGTGACATTCATCTCAGAAATAGATTAAATATTGGGTAGATATAAAATAATGTAAATTTGTAGTGCAAGAAAACATAAATGTGTGCCTCTCTACTGAAAAGTAGTTGTAGTTGTATATCTACATAGATCAGCACAAGATATTTTTCTCATCATTTTATAGTGACCCATATGACTGGTTATCAAGATTAACTGAGCAAAAAACCTATTTCAAGAACTATAACTCTACTATGTGGACTCCAAAGTTGATCAAGCAACTAAGGAAAATTGATAACAAGACTGCAAGGGTTGTTGATTATTGGATTGATAGTATCCTAGGAGGATGTATTGCTGAGTTCGCGATCGTTACATCTGTATCCTATAGTGAAGATGAGTGAAAATTTTTCAAAATCCCACGAGGTAAGTATTTGAACTCATTGAATATTTTCATTAAGATTCTATTGTGTGAAAAGGTTGTACTACATATGCAATCATATTGATGTTCGGAGGAAAGAAAATTGGAACTACATGACGAGGTAAGAGATTTAGGGTAGATCATAATAATTATGTTGAGTATGAGTAAATTCCATTTTTTGGGTTTGAAAGCAAAGAATGATAAATCCACCCTGCTACCCCTAGAAGCACGTCAGTAAAATTTTAATATCATCAGGGCACTTATGGAATTCCCCAACCTTGCACTCCCATCACAACCCATCCCTATATTGTTCCTCCACCTCCACAACCCCCATTTACCATGGCTTACTCACCTAATATGCCTATTTTCAAAGGATCAGATCATCTCAAGTAGTTTTATTTTGCTGCAGAAGCAATATGTAGATCACAGAACATTACTGGTGAGAATATGAAGAAACCACAGTTGGTCACAACACTGCAGGATATATAATTATCCTAGTATATGAAGTACTCTTTGATGAACCAAAATGATACATTGGCCCAGACAAAGGCTGCACTAAATGTTGAGTTTAAGAAACCAAATTCGTAGTCCCATTGTATTACGGAGATCAAAGAGATCAAGAAATTGGTCACTTAAACTGTGTGAGAAGTAGACCATAGATTTAAGACATTCCTAAGCCAAATAATCTTTGAGATCCTTGATGAGCAGCATAAGGAATGGTTTATCATTGCATTTTTTCCCCATCTTATATTTCCATTATCACAGTAGAAGGTCGCAACACAAGCTGAAGCATTGGAGATTGCGATGAAACTTGAAGCTTCGTTGGTAGTAGAGACTAACATAAGGGTTCTCCAGATCCAAACCCAATTGGGAATATTACATATGGAACTCTAATATTTGAAGAAGGGAAAAGAGGTCAAATATAACATGCACGCAAAAGTTTGGTGCATAAATTTAAAAGCAAAGGGCCACCTAAAGATCAATGTCCTATTTTTAGAGATTACTTGGGCACTTGGATGCCAAGTTCATTGAAGCCTGGGCCAAGTACTGGACCAAGTGTGTGTTAGGTCCCTATATTACTAGTATAGTCCCTTATTATTGTTAGTGCAACCCCCTTATTGTTATTGGAACTATCTCTCTGGGTAGTGGATTTGAGTGCCGTAAAAAGTGGTCGCAAGCACACGAACTTTAGTTTCTTGGCTATCAATTTCAGAGACAAAGGATGAAACAGTGACACGTGGCAAGTCCTACAAGTTTGCTCTACGGAACCAGTCCAAAATTAGGTCATTGTGGGAGATTGGACACAACTTTGCCTTGGGGAATCCAAATTAGATCAGACCTGTGGCATTTGAACGAAGCTTCAGAGGGCTACTACAGAGCTGAATTTCAGATATTAAAGATTTTCAATTACATAGATAATTCAATTTCAATATCAAGCTCCTCAAAGCAAGTAAAAGGTGTGTATTTTTTTTTCCGAATTGCATAAGTCTTGTTTGAAGAATCAAGTTGAATTGATTCCAAGGGAATATTGTAGAATAGGTATCAATATTGGATTCTAAAATGGCGTCTAAAAAGAATTCAACACCCATTAAGCCTTCAGAAGGCTCTACCATGACTCATGAAGATGAAGAATTGCAACATGATCTATCAAAATTACAAGAGCAAGTGCAAAAACTTTCACTCTCGCAAAGAGCAACAAAAAATGAAATGGAAGTTTTGAAGAAAGGCGTGGAAGTGAAGATGGACGGTTTGAAAAAAGGCATGGAAGCTAAGATGGATGGCGTGGAAGTGAAGATGGACGGTTTGAAGAAAGGCATGGAAGCTAAGATGGATGGCGTGGAAACTAAGATGGATGGCATGGAAGCTAAGATGGATGGCGTGGAAGCTAAGATGGATGGAATGGAAGCTGGCATGGAAGCTAAGATGGATGATCTAAAATCAAACATCGAAGATTTGACAAAGTTGATACAAGAAAGGTTTCCTAATGGTGAAAAGATAGTAGAATAACCTCATGATGAGAACAAAATAAATGTTAATCGTGACTTCATAAACTCTAATGTTGGCGGGAAGAACCACCATATTCCAAAAATGGATATGAGGAAGTTTAATGGAAAGTATCCTGTAACATGGATACTACAGATGGAGCAATATTTTGATCTCCATAATGTGCAAAACACACAAAAGGTATGCATTTCAACTTTACATTTAGAACAAAATACATTTGTATGGTATCGATGGCTTTGCTCCCGTAAAAAAATTGTCACTTGGTCAATTTTTACTGAGGAAATGATAGCACATTATGAGGATACAAAGAGCAACACCTTCTTTACCCAATTGATAAATCTCAAACAAAAGGGTTTAGTGGGGCAGCACATTGAGGACTTCCAAAAATTGAATATATGGGTAACTGATCTTACAGAGGAACACAGGATTGATCTCTTCCTAGGCACTTTAAAGGATAACATCCAACATGAAGTTCGCGTTTTGGAACCTGATTCATCGGAGAAGGCATTCAGGTTGGCAAGAAAAGTTGAATGTAAAATTATGGCGACAAGGAAGCCTACCACTCAATTCTATAAAGAAGGAAGTGTTGCTACGCCTAGATTTCCACAACCTACAAGGTTGACACCACAAAAATTGGAAGAAAAAAAGAGCAAAAGGGCTTTGCTACAGTTGTGATAGCAAATACACTAAAGGTCATAAGTGTGCTGAGAAGAAATTATTTTACATAGATTGTGAAGAGGAAGAAGAAAATGAACAAGAAAAGGATATACACCAGGAACCAGCCCTAGAAGAGGAAGAAATGAATCCGGCCATATCGTGTAATGCACTGGCAGGAATTACCACTCCTCAAACTCTCAAGATAAAAGGATAAATCAAGAAGAAAAAGGTAATAGTGTTGATTGATTCAGGTAGCACCCATAATTTTATTCATTGTAAGGTAGCCAAGGAATTAAATTGCTTACTATACCCAGCACTGGAATGTCAAGTGATGGTTGCAAATGGAGGAACTATAAATTTCTCTGGAAAATGCCATAATATAAAGCTAACCATGGGGGAATATGTGTTGACTATTCCAATTCTTTCCATTCCTATGGGAGGTGTTGATGTTGTATTAGGAGTACAATGGTTACAATCTTTGGGGACGGTAGCTTTTAATTTTCAAGAACTTTTCTTGAAATTTTTTTCAGAAGGAAAGGAAGTCGAATTACGGGGCATTGAAGGGAAGCCAGGAAGGATAATAAGCTCTAATGTCATGACAAAGCTTCTAAAGAAAGAACAACGAGGCGTAATTGCACAATTATGCTCACTAGAAGTTTCGACATCAAAATCATCTATTTCTGCAGATCTCCAACAAGTCTTGGACAATCATTCCAAGGTGTTTGAAACTCCCAAACGACTCCCACCTATTCGTGATCATGATCATGCTATTCATTTGATTCCAGGAAGTGTTCCTCCAAACATCAGGCCTTATAGATATCCTTACTTCCAAAAGAGTGAAATTGAACATATGATTGCAAAAATGTTAGAGGCGGGTATAATTCAACCTAGTCAAAGTTCTTTCTCTGCTCCTGTAGTATTGGTACACAAGAAGGATGGATCATGGTGAATGTGTCCGGATTATAGGGAGCTAAATAAGCTCACCATTAAAGACAAATTTCCCATTCCTGTGATTGATGAATTATTGGATGAATTACATGGAGCAATTTATTTTACCAAGTTGGATCTTCGTTCAGGATATCATCAAATTAGAATGAAGACTAAATATATTCCGAAAACAGAATTTTGAACTCATGAGGGTCATTATCAATTTTTGGTCATGCCTTTTGGCCTTACCAATGCACCTTCTACATTTCAAGGGTTGATGAATTCCATTTTCAAACCCTTCCTTAGAAAATTGGTGCTAGTATTTTTTGATGATATACTAATCTACAGCAGGTTGGAAGGATCATGTTGAACATGTTGACAGGGTGCTCAAACTATTGCAGGAGAAACAATTATATGCAAAAACATCTAAATGTTTCTTTGGAGTACAAGAGGTGGAATATATGGGTCATATTATATCTCACGAGGGTGTGAAAGTAGACCCTAAAAAAATTAAAGCCATTAAGGAATGGAAAGTCCCCAAGACAATAAAGCAGTTGCGAGGATTTCTCAGGTTAACAGGCTATTATCGCAAGTTTGTTAAGAATTATGGGAGAATAGCAGCACCTCTAACAACATTGTTGAAGAAAGATGCATTTTCATGGACTCCTGAAGAAACTAAGGCCTTTGAACATCTTAAAGAGGCAATGTGCCTAGCACCGGTCTTAGCTACGCCAGACTTCACAAAAACCTTTATTGTGGAATGTGATGCCTCAGGAAATGGAATTGGTGCAGCTTTAATGCAGGAAGGAAGACCCATTGCTTTTGAAAGTCGTCCAATCAAAGGAAAGTATTTACAGAAACCTATTTATGAGAAGGAAATGTTAGCAATACTGCATGCACTAAAGAAATGGCGAACTTACCTAATGGGAAGACACTTCAAGGTAAAAACTGATCATGATAGTCTTGAACACTTTTTGGAACAAAGAATATCTTCAAAATAGCAGCAAAAATGGGTCACAAAGATGTTGGGTTATGACTTTGAAATAATATACAAAAAAAGAAAGCTTAATGTTGTTGCAGATGCACTCTCAAGAAAGAATGAAGAGGTGGAAGCATTTCTTTGTGCCATTTCTATTATCCAACCAGATTGGATAACCGAAGCAAGAGATGAATGGAAGAAGGACAAAGATGTATGGACACTCATTCAAAAGTTGCAGCAAGATCCTAGTACATCCGATACATTTAGTTGGAAAAATGATTCCTTATGGTACAAAGATCGCTTATATCTTTGTAAGAATTCCCAACTAAAACAAAAGATTCTTCGGGAATTGCACACTTCTCCTTTAGGAGGACACTCAGGATTTTTAAAAACTTACCACAGGGTGAAGAAAGAATTTTTTTGGGATGGCCTTAAATCCGATATTCAAAAGTTTGTGGCGGAATGTTTGGTTTGCCAGCAGAATAAAGTGGAGACAATTAAGACCCCGGGACTTCTACAACCTTTATCCATTCCAAGTCAACGTTGGGAGGAGATTTCAATGGATTTTATCACAGGTTTACCGAAGTCTGAAGGAAAGAATGTCATCATGGTGGTAGTTGATAGACTTACCAAGTATGCACACTTTTGTGCATTATCTCATCCATTTAAAGCAAGTACAATTTCTACTACATTTGTGGATAGAATTCAAAAGCTACATGGAAGCCCAAGGGTTATTGTGAGCGACAGAGATCCCATTTTTACGGGAAATTTTTGGACGGAGTTATTTTCTTGTTTGGGTACTCAATTAGCTCATAGCTCATCTTATCATCCTCAATCTGATGGTCAAACAGAGATAGTAAATAAATGTTTGAAAGGATATCTTCGTTGTTTTGTATCTGATAAACAAACACAATGGGTCAAGTGGTTACCTCTCGCTGAATGGTGGTATAACACTTCCTTCCATACCGCAGAAAAAATGACCCCATTTATGGCACTTTATGGATATCATCCACCATCGATCACATCATCTTTAAGGGAAAATTCGAAGGTTCAAGCAGTGGAAGATCACATCGAGCATCAGCAAGAAGTTCTCCAACTCTTAAAGGATAACCCGAATTTGGCACAAAATCGAATGAAACAACAGGCAGATCAACATCGCAGCGAGAGAAGTTTTGATGTAGGAGATTGGGTATTTTTACGGCTACAACCATACAAACAAATGTCCCTCAAGCAAGCTAAGAAGGATAATAAATTATCACCAAAGTACTATGGTCCCTACAAGGTGTTGCAAAAGATTGGTTCTATGGCATACAAATTGGAGCTTCCTGCTTCTTCGCGAGTACATCCAGTTTTCCATGTTTCATGCTTAAAGAAGGCTATAGGTGAAAATATTCCAGTTCAAACAATATTGCCAGAACTTGATGAGGAAGGAAAAATCATATTGGAACCTGAAGCGGTCATGGAAACAAGAACTCGACAGCTACGGAATCGATCAATTTCAGAGTATCTCATCAAGTGGAAGAACTTACCCACCGAAGATTCTACATGGGAGGATGAGAATTTTATACAGAAGCACCCGGAGCTACTCAAGTGTTGAGGACAACACTTTTTTGAAGGAGAGGGGCATGTTAGGTCCCTATATCACTAGTATAGCCCCTTATTATTGTTAGTGTAAACCCCTTATTGTTATTATTGTACCCTTGTAACCCCCATTTTGTTATAATTGTGCCCTTAAATTATTATTGTTAGGTCGGCTAGGATTACATTGTGGCCCACTAGGATTACATTATGGCCCCATGGACTCCTATATATAGAAATGAGGTTTGTAAATTGTATCATCCAAGAATTGTTCATTTATGTAATGTATTGGAGGTTGCCCCCTCGAAGTGGCTTATTTCTAAGGCGTTGATATCTTTTTTCTTCTATTTTTGGAGCTGGTTACTCAACAGTGTGCGACCAAATGTATGGTGTAGGTTATGTTAAGTTGCAGTCCAATGCTCCACCGATTATTTTCATCTCCTAAAAAAGTATATTCGATCCCTAAAGAAATTATTCTGTAATTACTACAGTTCAGTGGTACATGATGACAAGCACTGTCGAAGCTATGATATAATGATGTAGAGTCTTGGATTATATCGAGTGCAAGCCGAAGGTCGCAAAGATACAGTATCACCAATAACACATGGAGGTTTCCAAGGCTGAGGGTGTGGCCGAGGAGGAGGCATTGGACAAGGTCACAGACCAATCATATGTTATAATTGTGGTCAGCCTTGACATTTTGCTAGGGATTGTCAAAATAATTTTGTCGTATCTTGTAGGTATTGTCGTGCATTTTATCACAAAATAGAGGATTTTCCTACATTATTTGATTGAATGTAAGAAAAGTGCGATAAAAATCCTACCCCAAACATATAGATGATGAGGGTTGAACCACGCGAGTAAGATACAAGTGTCAGCATAGTGGCATGTAGCAGTGTAAATACTGGGGAAGACCACGCGGAAGGAAAGTGACCTATGGAGGATACCTAGTTTTGGAAAGCTAGAGACAAGAATGTTGGGTTCAATGTATGATATGAAAGAGATACTTTCATAGAAGAAAAGAAGAATTTTATGGATTATGGATCTTCGACATCAAAGGTGTAGTTACAAATAGTTCCATAGAATACCAAGCCCAAGGATATTAATGAAACAAAGGAAGTTGATCCATTCATTCTAAATTCCTTCTTGTATACATGTATGAAGTTTGTAAGGGATCAAAAGGTTGTGGAATGGTTTCAGGAGCTAATAGATAATTGCGCTAGAAAATAAGAGACATGATTTGAACAATGCACAGTAGATAAGGTCTACAAAAAGAAGAAGACAACTAGTAGAGTGACTCAGGATGAGTCACATTTTTATGTTGGGGAGCTGTTGGACAGGGTACCCCTTGATGAAATATTTTAAGAAAGACTCCACAGATCAAGTATTTGTGTGTGCAACATGGAGCTATACTAGAGTCTTAGGGGCTTTGGCGTGGGTCAAATCCCATCATTTTTAAAAGAATGTGAACATTTCATATACATTGAGCTTCCCCCATGGTTTTCAGGCCATGGTATTGTAAATGTAAAGAATATATAAGGAGTCTAGAATAGTCTTGATGATATATTATACTTGATATATAGATCATAGAATGCATTTGGATGTAAGTCTATTTTGATTCTGTATTATGTGGGTTGGGTTATAGAAAAGGCTCTTATAGCTGAGTGTGCGGAGACCTTAAGAAGTCTGTAGCTCAGTGTGCATACCCCTGCAGCTGAGTGTGCAGGGTGGATTTGATTTTATTGGGAAGATCTTAGCATTAATGAAATAATTTTGAATACATATGTTTCTTGGGTTTATGTATTTTATTTACTTGTATTTTATGTTATCTATGCTAACTAAGGGTTCTAATCTATCATTTCTTCGTGAAGTCCTATTTATGGTTATTTATGTTGTTTAATTCTTGTTAAAGTAAGATCTCACAGTCTGCAATTCGATTCAATAGAAGTGTTGAACTGTGACTATATAATTAGTATATATGTTTTACGAAGCTCTGACAAGTATTGAAGGGAAGAGAAGCCCTAAAGCCACACTCCATTGTCCCTCTAGATGCAAAAACCTACTTCTAGCATCCCCCTATATTGCCTCAGGTGAGACTTTGGTCCACGTAGCAGATCATTGCTGAAAGGGCGGCAACAGTGGGTTTTGTTGGTTAGCACAACCATATCTATACATGTCTCTAGGACCCATCAACCCAACACATGCATTTTTACTAGGGTTGTTACATCTATAAAGGGAGAGAAGCCTTCATTTCGCATTGGTTTGTCTTTTTCCTTTTATGTCAAAAGGGGAGAGAAGTTTGGTGTTTGTGGAAGAATGCTTGGAAAAGCTTGGTATATCAAGGTGTGTTTTGAGGGAATTACAAGTGGTGACCAAACACCAAAGTGGTTTCCATCATGTCCAAAGGGGGATATTATTGGCATTATGGATAATGTGTTGTCCTTGATGGAAAACTATTTGATAAAGTTGTCAACATTGTGACAACATGATGGTTATGTGAATGTTATAGATTGATAAAGAGGCTACAACTAGTATGAATAGAGAAATCGAAGTTCAGAGATAGATGCATGGTAAAGGTAATGTTTGAGAAAGTATATGTGAGTCATGAGAAGTAATTTCATGTACATACATAGGTATTATGAATAAAATTCACGTAAAAAATCTGTGCCATCGTAATATGGATACCAGGGGTATTTATGAGGGTATTGGCCCATATTAATGGAGCGAAAATAGTTATTTGGTCTCATCAAAGAACAATAAAAAAATTACCAAGGGATTTACCTAAGTTATTTATTAAGGAAAAAGATATATAAGGAGATGGATATCAAGGTGTTAAATGTGCAAGTAATGGATTATACATGTGTGATCTGATTTGGAATAGGTGTACACCAACGATCATGGAGAAGACTTAGATCTAAAAGATCTAAAGATATGTTTACATATATTCTTGATTGATTTAGTTTTTGAAAATTTCTAAGTATATAACAATGATAGATATGTGATGATACTAATACTCTGATATGAATATTTTCAATATGTGTTTTGGGTCCAACGAAAGTATGTTTCAGTAATTTCATATATGTATGCTAACTTGCTGTTGAAAGGTTTCGTACATACATGGATCATAATTTTGGTAATCGTGTATATATTTTGTGAAACGTTGTCAGTATATTCAGATATGTACATGGTTGTTGTGTATCGTAAGCACATACATACACAGATATGTATTTTGGAAGTAACGTATACAACTAGGGTTTGAATTGATGCTTGATGTTTTACATTTGATGAAGTCTGGTTTATTTCTTGTTTTCTGTTGATGAAGTCTTGATCATGCTAATATTTGTTTGATAGTGTTGATTAGGTTGAATATTTTTCTACAGTTGGGTTGATTACTTGATTCAGTGGTTACTTCAGTATTGCAGTGATTCATGATGCAGTAGTTAGTGATTTGAGATATGTACGTGGGTCTTATCCAAAGGAAACAGATATATATGTGGGTGTTCTTCAAAATAGTAGTGTATACAGTTTGATGTATGTTTGATCAAGGTTTGTAGGAACAACACTTTGTTCTATGGTAGTGAAAAATTCATGATTTAGTATATTAATGAAAGGTTTTGCATTGCTATGGTCTAATGGTTTATATCTACTATGATCTAGTTGAAATGGTTGATTTAGATTCAGTGATTGGCTGGATGATGTTACTATGATTTATTTGGTTAAAGTGATTTTCTTACAGATTCAATATTCATTTTAGTATTGTTGTAATATTCATTTTTCAGGATTGCTCATAAATCATGTATCAAAAATGCATTTCCAGCAACAAATGCAATAAAAAAGTAAAATGGACTCTTGGATCCCATATATTATTCCACATATATTCTAAATCCAAGAATAGATCTGAAAAAAATCAAACTAGGTGGGCTAAATAGACCTCCCACACTAGTTTAGCTGAAAATGGTGAAAAACTATTGTTGTTAGGGCTATTAGTTATGCGTAGCTAAAGTGGTTCTTTTTCGTACGCTTCGACAAAGAATTCATACTAACAAACCCCAAGACTACAAAATGTCGGAGCAACTGCTCAAGGGACTGCGTAGTCTAAGAGAGGGTTCACATATAAAATTATGGGAGAAAAATATATCTACTTAGATATATATATATATATATATATATAATGATAAATAACAGAGATCTAGTCTCCTTATACAAAATACAAAGAAACCGACAAGGGTTTCTTATCAAACACTCTGCATACAAAATGGGATATTCAGTAATTTACTGAATCACCACTGCAACACTGAAGCATATGAGTGTACAAAGCTGAAAATATGTCGGATCTGATTTATAACTCTCAAGGGCTTCCTCCCATCAAAGGATTAACCTCTCAATCACAAGGAAACTGAGCAACGGAGCCACCAAACCATGCAATAAACATTGCCTCCTGAAAAACGCACTCCCTAGCAGAAAAAATCCTGGGAGGGTAAGACAAATGTGTGGTCTGATACCATAGATCTGAAATATTCTCTGGAGCTCTCCAACCATATCTCTCAAGTGAAGGAAACCTTCCTCCAATGAGAAACTAGCTTAGAAGCCAGGATTCCAATCCCTTCCACTGTTGCACCCAGCAACACTGCACAATCTCTGGAAAAGTTGTGCTGATGTAGATGGATGAAGATTGGCCTAAAAACCTGATATTTAATGATGAATACAAACTCTCCTAGTGAGCTTCTCAAAGGAAAGAGGTGGTATTCCTGCCCGGGAACACCCAATGCTAAACAAAATTACAACTTGCTAAGCAGCAAGAAGTAACAATTCTTGGCAGCCAAGAATGATAATAATCTACAACATGATGAATAATTCTTTCATCATCTTCCTTATACAAGACATGAGTTTCCTGACCCTTGGCCCCACTCAACTAGGTTACTTCTAACCCAACTTACATCTCCCTCCAAAATTGCGTTATTCATTCTTGGATTCTTCCTCTACTAAAACTGCGTTGTTGACTTAGTCAAATCAGCTTCATTTTAACCCTGTTCACACATGGAGGTGTATTATTAGGCTTGAAAGAGTGTTCCCTTTCACAATTGGAGTATTTTATTCCTCCTTATGAGACTTATAGGCTTTTCTACCCATTTATTTACCGGCTACAGCTGTTGCTAACTCTAATGTTCCATTTAGCTTGGAGGCTAAAATTTTGGAACATTACAGTCCTCCCCTCCAAAATATTTGCTTGTCCTCAAGAAAATGCATAAGGAGAAAAAAACTTCTCCCCTCTTCCACATGTGGCCCCCATCAATAGCCTCCATCACTGCATCAAGAGAATCTGCAAATAAACTGTCATCCAATGCTTCCTCCCAGGTGTACAAAACGAATATGTCTGCATCAATCCAAGGTGGAAAGTGTGAATGGAATCCTGCTAGCTGTCTCATGGCCTCCACAAAGTAGGATTGATGATTAACATGGTGATTGAGTGCCTCCCTCACCCATTCGATCATCCAAATGAAGTGAGTTACCCTCCAACATGGTAACTCATGGAAAGTCTCCTCCACCTTGTGCTCCTGAAATGAAGGTAGGCTGAATGAATGTACATGATAGGCAAGAGGGCCTATCCCACACTGTCCTCCTCTCCACTCATGATAAGTGTAGAGGGCAAGATGATCTTGGGCTGAAACATGATTTCCCTCCAATGGAAGAAGAAGATTGAGCCTCCAAGGACTCTTCCTCCAAAATCATGAGTCATGCCAACCCAAACCATTCCATTCAAGAGGAATGGCACATCATCACCACATGGCATCCAAATCATAAAATGGCTGAAGGTTATGTGCAAGTTTGGATGATACACATGGTCTCTCTGGTGGATACAGCGTAGTTCTTCCAACTGATGTTGTAGAGCATCAAGTAGCAAGTTGTCCTCCCAATAATTTGCAGCTATGCATGTTAGCTCATCTACTATGAAGTAGTAATCTAAAATATACACCATCTGTGCACAATCAAATAAATACAACTCTTTCCCAAAGTCATGTAAAAATGGGTCATCAACATCACAAGATTTGGCCCTAAAGTGACCATGAAACCCATAGATAATCTTGCTCTCATGTGGAGCAATGCACTGTTTACATATGGTGAGAAAGTATAAATACTCAATAGAGTAATCAACAAGCACATCAATACCTTTCTTACCATACATCATGTGGGAGCTGAAAGTGAGGTCCATGTATAAGTTCCCCTATGTGGATCTTCTTATAAAAATGAGCAAGAAGAAGGGATATATATACTCCTTGGAACACTCCATCAACAAGAATACACTCCCATGTGACAGCGTGGCAGGCCTTAAGAATAAGGCTCCATGACTCCTCCCTTTGACATTCCACATGCCAAATCCATCCACCATCATGCTGCTATGTGAGAAGTTCTTCTTCCAACATGGAAGTCTCTCATAATCCTCTGATACTGAAGGGTAGCCCCCTTGCACCACTAATGTGCCTTTCTTCTCTTCAGAAATATCATGAAAATTATAGGAAGAGTTTTCCCATACTCTCCCAAGTGATACCATAGCAACAAAAACCTTTGTTGTTGCCTCATCTCTCCCTCATACAAGCTTCCTTTGAACAAGAACACATCAGCAATACATGGAAGCAAGATACAATATAAACAAGTTTCCAGTTGACAACCGAAGAGTGAATCTTGGTCCCTCTCATGGAACCAGTGCAGTGCACCCTTGGCCTGCATCAAAATCAGAATCAACAAGTTCTTTACTAGACACTTGTTTGCTTCCATAGTCATCTCATAAGATGAAAACATGAAGTCACAATATGGTGTCATTGGTGCACACCAAGAGACATATGGCTTCCCCCACAGCTCATCAAAAAGATAGCCAAAATCAATGCTACAAGTAGTTGCAAGTACATAATTATATAATATGCAAGAAGAAATGTTTCTTCTTGTTACATCATGCTTCTCAAATAATGAAAATAAGTACAAGACAAATTATGAAATGATACCTCCTCCATTATGTACTTGAGGCCTTGAGCTGAAATGGCTCAACTGGAAATTCTCCCTCACTCCCAATGAGAAGGAAGGTGGATGTGACATCCTCACCATCCGGGCTATGCATCTCTTCATATGCTGATATATGTCATGCTGAATGCCCCCGCAAGTGAACTCCTCCATCAACTAGAAATATGCATCAAAGTTCATAGAAGAGAAGTCCTCATGTGGTGCATGTAGCAGCCTTTCCTTGAGACTAGAAGATCTAGTCAAGAAGATCCTGACATAGTAATAGATGACCACATCATCTACCATGTATCTGTCATCTCCATCCGGGTCATCAAGAATCATGCATGCACCAAGATCCTTGGAGTACTCCACTAAAAGCTGAGACCTCCAATAAGGATCAATCCTTCTCGAAGACAGCGTTGGTGATCTGTCATGTGAAGCTCTCCTCAAGTTGTTGCCTACTACTTTGACATCCCCCATGCCAAAGTCTTCCTTCAACCTTTTCACCTCTCCACAATCACAGAGTGGTGAATCCAAATACATGATGTCTTCTCTCTGCTCTAGATCAAGTGGCCTCCCAGGTGGAATTCCTCCATATAGTGAGACATCAATTTCAAGAGTAGACTGCTCATATGGTTGGGCAACCTTGCCCTTGCCCTGACTACACAAATCAGTCTGCCTATTTCTTGCATTGACTCTCTGAAATAGAGAAGGATGTGTGCTTCTCATCAACTGATGCTGCTCTTCATCCTTTCCTCCTCCTTCCAGCTGCAATGCTGCACAATCATGTTGCTCACTGATTGTGATTGGACCTATATGTATGATATCTTGGGGAAATTCTTGCAAAGATACAAGAATCCATCGTGTGGGAGCATGTGCTCCTCCCTCCTCTACATGAGGCACTGGACATGCTCTAGATGTGACAACGTTGTTGCCTTCTCCTCCATCAATGTGTGTAGGCAACATCTCAACAATTGGATCCCTTTGTGAAAAAGTGATCCCCATGCCCTCTTGTTCAAGAATATGAACTAGAAGTTTTGCTTCCGAAAATATGTAATGCAATATATCATCTCCTCTTATGGTTTTCTGAAATGGGGTTTCACCCATCACATGCAAGGGTTTTGTTCTCTCAAGTTTTCCTTGCTCATGTGTCTTAGGAAGTTCTTCACCAAACTTCTCCATCAATTTTTTTATGAATATTGCATAAGAGAAAGTATTGGCATTATTTAAGGAATAAGATTCAAAAATCCACCATGCATGAGCCTTACCTCTAAAATACAGCGCTACAACTCTGATAGCTTCGTCTCCGGCAATATGGTACAACTGAAAATAGGAGTTTAGCTCCTTCACCCAAGCTCCAACTGAACATGTAGGTGATCCGGCAAAAGTAGATAGAAGAAATCTATCTACATTCTGTTGCTAGCTCTTCTCCATCTATGTCTTGCAAAACTCTTGGAAATTAGTATGATCTCTAAACTTCTCAATTTGAGATTCATACTCCCACAAAAAATCACTAAGAGTCATTCTCTTAGGTATTCTTCCTCCTCCCATCCATCTCAGGATAACTCTGGGCATATGACTGCGCTGTGCATTATGGGGTGCAGCTGCATGCTCACACTCACCATGTGAAAATCTAGATTCAACTCTAGAATTAAGCTCCTTTGGAGATCCCATCTCCAATCTCATCTTTTTCAGCTCTCCTTGAAAGCTCTTCATGGATTTTGGAAGAAGCTTTGTGAGCATGTCTTCCTTTCTCTCTGCACATACTGAAGCTTTTTGGCTTATTTCCATCCCTCCTTCTTCTGATAGCACTGAAAAGTTTCCCTTCTCAGGAATATCTAAATTCTATTCCGTAGATTGACTACAGAGGCATTTACTGGATATGTCACCTTTGAAAAAAGGATGAGATCCAGAGGCTACCTAGCCATATGCAGACTCTATATATAGAGCTCGAAACATTCCAATTCAAGGATTCAGTACTTTGGCTTGAAGCCACAGGATGAGCCAAATATCATGCTTCGATACCACTATAATATTCCTTTTCTAGGATTTCTCATAAATCATGTATCAAAAACACATTTCCAGCAAAAAATGCAATAAAACAGTAAAATAGACTCTTGGATCCCATAAATTAGTCAACATAAATTCTAAATCCAAGAATAGAGCTAAAAAAAATCAAACTAGGTGGGCTAAACACACCTCCCACACTAGTTTAGCTAAAAATGGTGAAAAACCCCAAGACTGCAAAATGCCAGAGAAGCTGCTCATGGGACTGCGCAGTATAAGAGAGGGTTCACACATAAATTATGGGAGAAAAATATGTATACTCATATATATATATATATATAATGATAAAGAATAGAGATCTAGTCTCCTTATACAAAATACAAAGAAACCGGCAAGGGTTTCTTGTCAAACACTCTGCATACAAAATGGGATATTCAGTAATTTACTGAATCACCACTACATCACTGAAGCATATGAGTGTACAAGGCTGAAAATATGTCTTATCTGATGTAGAACCCTCAAGGGCTTCCTCCCATGAAATGATGAACCTCTCAATCACAAGGAAACTCAGTAATGGAGCCACCAAACCATGCAATAAACACTACCTCCTGAAAAACACACTCCCTAGCAGAAAAAATTATGGGAGGGTAAGAAAAATGTGTGTTCTGATACCACAGATCTGAAATATACTCTGGATCTCTCCAAACATATCTCTCAAGTGAAGGAACCCTTCCTCCAATGAGAAACTAGCTCAGAATCTGGGATTCCAATCCCTTCCACTGCTACACCCAGCAACACTGCACAATCTCCAGCAAAGTTGTGTTGATGTAGATGGCTGAAGCTTGGCTTGAAAACCTAATGTGGAATGATGAATATGTTAGCCACCTATAAATTTTTGTCAAGCAAATAGGTGGCTAAATATGTTTCTGAGTCTTCAAAAGATATATTTCCTTCGAAAACCTATCATTCTTGATGCCTCCATGTGTCTTCTAGCCTTTCAAAATACCTTCACTGTTGTTTACATTGAAAAGAACCCTACTATTTTGAGAAAAAGAATGCTTCAAAAGGCCTCTGTACTTGCCCATTTTCACTCATTTCCCTTCATTTTCATTAAGCCTCCTTTTCCTCTTTAGAACCTCCATATCCCTCTTAAAATCCTCCAAAATCCTTTCAAGCCACTAAAAATCCCTTTTACAGTTTTAAAACACCCTTTTCCCCTTGACCAAAATCCAAGAAATCCCTTGAAAAACACTCATTTTGGCTTAAAAACGCCCTTTTTCCATTGAGGCCTTAAGTCCCTTTCGGCCTTGCGCTTAGCCCCTTTTCTCGCATATGACCCGCGCCCAGGACCATGTGCTAAGCCCCATCGTGCAATCGCAATCGGAGCTTTCCTTTACTACCTTTTCCTTTGTCATCCCAAAATTTTCCGATGCGATGAAATTTGTTCTATCGGCCTCCGCTATAATATTGGTTGTCAATCTTTATAGATCTAACGACTAGCGCTAAAATATCACAGTGCCCATCACCCCTTTTAATTACCCCTCCGATGGTGAATGGACTATTGATCTCTTTCCTAATCCGATGGCAAGCGCAAAATCTCATCGCGCTAACCCAGCGTCCCCACTTTTCTTTTCCCTAATGGCCAACTCCCTGATTTAATCCTGGCCGTTGAATCCACAAGAACCAACAGTCGGGATTCGTCCACGCCCTTGTTCACAGAGCCCATCATCGCCCCGCTGATTTAATATGGACCGTTGAATCCACAAGAACCAATAGCCCAGATTTAATCACGCTCCGCCCCTGTGCCCTCCATCATTTCCCCTCTGATCAGATCTCTACCGTTGATCTCTTAAATGATCCGACAGTCCATGCTAAATCGTAAACTCAAAGAACCACGGAGTTTTGGTCCCCTACCTTTCTCCGATGCGATTAAATCTCCATCTTCCATTCTACATATCCAACATTCAAGATTTAATCCGCTATAAGCCCTTCCCACCTTACTTCCGGTGCACCTTTCCATATCATGCTCTCATTCCCACCATCAAATCTCTCCACCTTTCATCCAATGGCTGAGAATGCATATCACGTAATTTTTGCATCCGAGGTTTAACGTTTCAAAACCACGCGATAAAAGCGTTTTTGGGAGGACACGTGTCAGGCAGCGAGGCATATCATGTTTTTTTGGAGAAGTTTCAAAACCACTTTGGAGCTGCGCGAAACCAGCATTTTTCTACTGAAACCACCCCTCCCCGATATAATATTTCATTTAATCTCGACTGTTCATTTGATCCAGATCAACAGCTCATATGATATCGTGTTCCCATCCATATTACTTTCATCAAACCTTCCAAAGGACTTCATCGGAAGATCTCCACCGTTGATCTCTTCCAGTGATCTGACAGTCCACATTCAATCTTCCTCTGCCCTCCTGGTCCCACCACCAGATGCCCCATTTCCTCTCATTTTAGCCTTTTTCTTTGTATTCGCCCAAACATTAAACTTTTTTGTTTTAACACTAAAAGTTATTTCTTCCGCCTAACCTTCTAAAAAACCTCCACCAGTGAATCTCAACTGTTGATCACCATTTTTCAGTCTAATCCAACGTTCCGAAACTATCCTCACACCAAACCTTCATCGGCTTAGTTTTTCACCATTCTGCAACGATTTTCAACCATTTTTCCACTACATCCACCATTTCTGTCACTGCGCCACCATCTCCACCGGGCCTCCACAGCATCCTCCTCCACCCCCATCAATTTTTATAACATGTTTATTGTGTTTTTTTGGGATTACAAAATGGTAAAAATCATCCTCTGTCTCACTATCACAGACAAGGTAATACAAGGCGCAAAATGCCATTTTTCAGAGCCAGAGATAGTAGGAGAGACATCCAAAAAGGGTTCAAAGAATTTTTTTATCCAAATCAGAGTTATTAAATCTATTTCAAACCCTCCAGTGCCATTAAAACCTATGTATCCATAGACATATCCAAAAGGAACTGGAAAAGAGTATCAATGACAAATGAAAGAGATTAAAAGCACATTATTGAAGATTAATGCTATAATCCAGTCTTTAAAGGACAAAAACATAGATTGAACACCTTAAAATGATCCAGAATGCCAATGAAGCCTATAAGCGCATGAAACAATCCATATCATCGTTTTCACATCAGCATAATGTTCTTTCCCAAGAAAGGACAAGTTCCCATAATGTTTTTTATTCCTCATCAAGTTCCTGAGAATATTATCATCCTGACAGAATTCCTAAGATTTCCAGAGCATTAGTTACAAAGTATGGAAGGCTTGAAAGTCATTTATTTGCGTTACTTGTCCCAGAGTACAAACAGAGTACAAACAGTCAGAAAGTACCTCAGAAACATACCTCTGAAGTAATTATCAGCATGTTGAAGACTCCTAGTTCATCCAAAGAGTACTAAAAGTCAATACAAGGATATTAAGATAGAATGGGCTACAAGAACACTTCTCCCTCTATTTTAATGATGAATTTAAGTTCTATCTACCTCTACAGCCACTCTTTCATCTATAATAACTATTCAGAAATACATTGTAAATGTTGGTTAACCATGGATTGTAAGTTGTTTCATTGAGATAGAGTTTTGTGTGTATTAGTTGTAAAATAGGCTGGGAGATGATTTCTAGTTGATATCAAGCTGCTGGACAATGATGTATGTGACTGGTGTTGCTCTTTAATATGAAAATCATGTTCATTGGATCCTGATCTAAATCAGCAGTGAAGTGTTCTATCTTGTGTTTTTTCCCCTCTGTTATGCATCACATTTCATTTCTCTGATAAGAATCAATAATCGAGCTTAGGATATACTGCTGTAAAGTACCGTAATGCTTCCTGCTCTTCTTATCTTTGATGTTTTCTGTTGATTGTGTAATCTAAGAACAAATTCAAGATAATTTAACCAGTATAGTAGTTGGTTTTACCCATGCTTGTTGATGTATGAATTTAGAGTCTGCTCTTAGATGTTCTTGTCTGGTTTTGACTGAAAGAATTGGGAAACTGGGAGATTTAGAGTTATTCCTGTTTCACTAGGGTCCTTTTCCAATAGTTTTCCTTTCTAAGATCCCTTAAGTTGAATGTCAAAATAAAAGGAAGTTAAAAGTCTTTCTTTGATCTTAGGCTTCACTTTGTGTCCATCTTGAATGTTTTCTATTATCTGAAGAGTTAATCTCATTGGGAGTTTGATCATAGATAGTTAAGGCATTTCTTGTCCCTAGATTTTCTCGTAAGTGGTCACCTTGGAAGTTTTCCTTGTCATTCACCTTCATTTCCTTATCATTTCATCCCATACTATCATCTTTAAAGATCCTCTAATTTAGATGACTAGCCCAATTGAAAGCCTTGGATATTGAATTGCAAGTAAACCCTTTTATGACCCCATTGCCCAATGGACTTGTGTTTTCTTTGAATTATCTCCCCATTGGTAAAATCTTTCTTTTCTCACTTCTTTACCTTATATTGAACCCTTCTTTCATGTTTCCCAACCAAAAAACAAAACAAAACAAAAACAACAACCCTTGTGCCCTATACCTAGCCTAATACCTTAAATTGAACTTCAAAGATATACATTTCTTTATCTTTATAGAGAGATCCCTCTCTGGATCCAGGAGGGCTAGATCCTAAGATCCAAAAGTGGTTTGATTTTGTCTTATCATTTGGTATTGCCAAATATTCCAAATCATAGGAACCACAACATAATGCAAACTTTCCCAATGAGCTACTCAAAGGAAAGAGGTGGGATTCCTGCCCGAGAACACCCAGTGCTAAACAGCACTGCAACTTGCTAAGCATCAAGCAGCCAAGAATGATAATAATCTACAACATGATGAATAATGCTACCTTCCTCTTCCTTATATAAGACATGAGTTTGCTGACCCTTGGCCCCACTCAACTAGGTTACTTCTAACCCAAGTTACATCTCCCTCCAAAATTGCGTTATTCATTCTTGGATTCTTCCTCCACTAAAAATACGCTATTGACTTAGTCAAAGAAGCTTCATTTTAACCCTTTTCACACATGGAGGTGTATTATTAGGCTTTAAAGAGTGTTCCCTTTCACAATTGGAGTATTTTATTCCTCCTTATGAGACTTATGGGATTATCTACCCATTTATTTACCAGCTACAGCTGTTGCTAACTCTAATGTTCCATTTAGCTTGAGGCTAAAATTTTGGAACATTACAATTGTGCTTAATGATGGGTGTGGGTCTAGTTTGAAAATATGATGAAATATGGCCTACAATTTTGATGTGTTGATTCAGGTGGATCCAATATGAAATATTATTAAACATGGTCCATAAAGGTTCTAAGGGTTGGAGCCTTTAGTAATGAAATCAAAGCTTCCTTCCAGTGGTAGCTGGTAAATTTTCTTAGGGGGTAGGATCTCCCCTCTAGTAGGAGCCGATAAACGAGATCATGGGGTTTCTCCCTTCTAGTGGGTTTTGGCAAATGAGAGAAGGTTTTATCCTTCTACAGGTGGGTGACTGCATACTAGTAAGAGTCTATGCTAGTAGATTGTAAGAATATTTTCTTTATATAATAATAAACAAGAGCGAGATGACATAAGTGGTTGTTTTCTCCCACATTGTGTTTCCACCTAAAAATCATGGTGTTCTTATGTGTTGTTGTGTTTTTTATGTGTGATGGTTTATTCTAATATTTACTGCATATTACATATCTGATTAAATTAATAATTCACTAGTTAATGATAAAGATCTTATGGTACTTATGATGAATTGGTTAATTGAATCTACATTGTTTTCTTTCACTAAATTCGCATACATACACTGGTTACATAAATAATAGTAGTGTATATAAATCAGAATAAGAAAATGAAAAGTTAAGGTGAGTTTAAATTACTTATTCAACACCACCCCCCCCCCCTCTTATTATTTTTCCCAACACCTAATGCCTCCTCCTCCACCTCAACCACACTTATTCCACAATAATCCACCAAATAAACCTCAGATGCCTAACCAACCCAATATGAACCAGAACAATAAGCAGGCCCAACAATTTTGTAGTGGGGAAATCTCCTATCCTACTTATGTTTTGGAGATCCAGGGGTTAAAACTTAGTTCTAGTAAGGTACTTCCATATGCTCACCCACCTTATCCACCTAAATATATTGAAGAAGAGAAGGAAGATATTGCCCCTCAAGTCAGTGTACCTCCCTATTGTGAAATATTCTTCCAACCTAAACATAACACCCTAGAAGAGGTTGAAATTTTTGGAGAATTGAAGAAATTGGGTTTTAAAATACCCCTTCTCCAGGCCCTAAAATATGTTCCCATTTACAGCAATATTATCAAGGAAGAGTGTTCCAAAAGGCCTGGAAGAGGAAAAAGAGATGCGCCCACTATCAATGTTATTGGGTAGCTATATGATCTAATGCATGGGAGGGTTATCTCTCCAAAGTATTTGGATCCTTATAGTCTAGTAGTGTATGTGCACATTAGCCGTATTGTATTCCCCAACACATCGATTGAACTTTTGGACGTAATCAATTCCATGACCACGGAAATTATGTTTAATCTCAACCACCAAGGAGCCTTGAGAAATACCATTATGGTGTTGCAGCTTGCAGACAGATCCATAGTAGACCCTAAGGGATTTATTGAGGATGTGATGGTCTACATTGACTCCTAGAACTATCCCATAAAATTCCTCATCCTCCAACCCAGAAAAAAGTTTAATGGGTACCCTCTCATTTTAGGGATACCTTGGTTAGCCACTATTGATGCTTACATTAGTTACAGGGCTGAAAAAATGAAAATTAAAAATGGGCATCTCACAAAGAAGCTTGTATTATACCCCCTTTCTCAACCCTATGTTGAGCATGACTTACCTCGGTGGATAGAGGAAGAAGATGAGGAATATTTTTATCAGTCATCCCTCTACCCTATCTGTACATTAGACACTATTGTAGGAATCAAGCAGCTAGATGAGGATGATCTTATTGATAACTTTTTGCAGAATGAGCCTCTTACCTTCAGGTCAATTGATGATATAGTAAAATAATCCTTAGTGAAATATAAGAAAACCCCATGTGATTGATTTTTCACTACCATTTCTGATCAAGACCATGCTAATATTGTGGAAATCAGCGGATCCAAAACCCTGAAAATAAATCCTTCCCTCTCAACAGAACAAGAAGAGTAATTGTTCATTGTGTTAAGGAAACATATTGATGATTTTTCTCGAGACTAAAAGGAAATGAAAGGGGTTAATCACTCAGTTTATACCCATCACATATACATCAAAGAGGAATGTAAGCATGTGTCCCAAGCCTAGAGGAGAATGAACCTTTCCCTTAAAGACATTTTGAAAGAGGAACTGTGAAAATTATGGGATGCAGGATTCATTTACCCCATCCTAGATAGTGAGTATTTTTCCCCTCTTGTTATAGTATCCAAGAGGAATGGGAATTGGAGGAGCTTATTTTACTATATGGAACTCAACAAGGCTACAGATAATTATCATTTCTCCTTTCCTTTCATTGATAAAGTTTTGGATGGTCTTGTAGGGAGGAATTTCTTCTCATTTCTGGATGGATTTAGTGGATATAATCGATCCAGATCATACTTGAGGATCATGATATGACCACCTTCACATGTCCATGGAGAACATTTTCCTATAAGTTCTTCAATTTGGCTTATGCAATTCTCATGCTCTTCTATAGGAAAATTTTGAGTTTTTTTTTTTATCTTTTTCATAACACAATAAAAAATTATATGGATGAATTCAATCCTTATGGAAATTGTTTCCAGGAAGCTCTTTCTAATCTAGGTAAAGTTATAAATACATGCATTGAAATTAATCTCCCGCTAATTCCTAAAAAGTGTGATTTTTTTATTAATTCAGGGATTTTCCTAGGTCACTTCCTTTCTAACGAAGGGATCTAATTTGAACCTAAAAATATTACCATTATCAGAAGGCTCCCTGTCACTCAGAAACAAAGGGATTTTAGAAGTTTTGTTGGACTAGCTTGATATTACAAAAGATTCATTAAGGATTTTAGTAAGTTGGCTTCACCTATGTTTGGATTTCTAACTAAGGATTGATATTTCTTTTAGACAGATAAATGTTAAGAGGGATTTGAAGAGTTGAAGAAGAAATTAACCATTGCACCAATTATGAGAGGTCCCAATTGGGAATTTCCATTTCACATCCAAATAGATGCATCTCGCAAAGTTGTAAGAGCATCTTTGGTACAACTAGATTAAAATTTTCCCTATGCCATATATTTTATCAGTAAAAACCTCTCCAAAGTTGAACTTAATTACATACTTACTAGAAAATAACTCTTTTCTATTGTGCACTCCTTGAAAACATTTAGTCATTATATCACTCGGTACCAAGTCTTTGTACATATTAATCATACAAATATTAAATATTTATGAATAAACCTAATGTCGGTTGAAGTTTGCAATAAGAAACAGTGAAATTAGCATCCAGAAACAAGATGAAAGCACATACACTAGTGTGGGACCACAAGTCGTGTAGTGATGGGTCCTAGCGATACATTAGTGTGAAATTCAATTTATTTAATAAATTGGAAATGTGTCAAATTTAATTATCCCTTAATTAATTTGGACAAAAAAATGTCATCTTATCTCATAATCACTTGTAATAGTTAAATTAGTGTAATAAACTCAGTTAGCTCATGTATTTTGAGTTGAGGGTGGTTGGTGAGGCATGCAGAGTGATTCTATGTGTTTTGGAGTTCAAGTTGTAGTTAAGTACATGAGTTTAATGCATGAGTAATAAATTAACTCAGTTAGGTGAGTAAAAGTTAGTTGAACTAGTTGTAACTGTTCATATCACTAGTGAGAGATAAAGTGAATTAAATATTATTTAACTCAAAATCATTGATCTTCCATGAAAATGATGATTTAATATTAATATTTGCATTCATGTCAGTTCCAGTGGAGACGCAGTTTAGATAAAGGTTAAAGGGACTTTAACTATCGGTTGTGATATTAGCAGGCTACCGAGATGCAGTTAAAACACCACAGGATGCCCATGATTCTCAACGTAGTTGAGGAAGGATGAAATTCCTAAAGAATAGGGATTGCATTCATTATGAATTGCGTGAGCAAGGCAGGCTTAATATAGGCTAATAATTGGCTAAGTGTTGGCCCAATTTTGTCTAGATCAATGTGGGACAATAGGAAGATTGCAGGAGACTCTTGTGGGAAGAGTGCATTGTAATTTTTTCATGATTCCTTCTGGAATATACAATATATTATAGAGGGTTTTTGAGCAGTAATATTTCCTCGTGAATTTATCTGTGTTGTGGTTTTATTTGATTCTTTCTTTTCTTCATGTGATTGGCGATTTTGTTTAATTTACGCGATTGATTTATAGAAGGATTCAGTATCTAGCTTTAGCACATTGTTAGATCAAATTGAATCCATTGATATACATATGTTTTTATAAATTATACATGGTACCAGAGCACATGAAAAAAATATAGTGGAGAAGAAGTTGATTTTGTGACTAAATAAAATTTGAATTTTCAAAATTATTCTTGGTACAACAAGAGAATCAAGATCAAAAAGGCTTTCAATGGCTTGAGATTGGAGTATGCACTCGAGGGAAACTCTAATTATATTTCGTGGAAAGACAAGATAGAGGAAGTACTAGAGGAAAATGGATTGAAAAAATTCATTGATAATGATATTCCCAATCCCACTATAGAAAATGCTGCAAATATTGATGCTTGGAAAAAGAAGGTCGCAAGGGCGAGGAGGATCTTACTGGAGGGAGTACGAGACAAAATTTTATCAAGTATCCATGGAAAATAGAATCCATATGCAATGTGGAAGGCTTTTATAGATTTTGTTTAGAGAAGTAGTGATCACATAAAATTGGCACTGAAGGAAAATCTCAGGAAAACCAAAATGGAAAAAGGCGATAGTATTCCAATATATTTAATAAAGTTTGTCCAATTTCAAGATGAAATTGGGAGATTCAGAATTACTGTCGTGGATGATGATTTGGTGAGACTATCTCTTCTAGGACTTCCCAAGAGTTGGCATAGTTATTAGGACTCTATCAATGGGAGAGAGAAGCTTCTAGATTGGGAACGACTTTGGTCGGATTTGGTGCAAGAAGAATTCAGACGGAATACCAGGGATGGATCTTCATCTAAGGAATACGATGAAGAAAATTGTGCATTAGCTATTAAGGTGAAGAAGGGGAAGGGAAAGAAATCCTATTCCAAATCTGAGACCGGTGAAGAAGGCAAGTAGCACGACATGTCCAGAGTGAACTATTTTCACTGTCACGAGCATGGACATTATGCCACTAATTATCCACAAAAGAAGAAGAACAAGAAGGCTTCAGGATCTGCAGCTGGTGAGGCTTTAGCTTTGTAATTTGATTTGGACTTCTCATTGATCGCATGCATGGTGTCAATTGCGATGGGATCATGGTGGTACTTGGATAGTGGTGCATTTTTCCACATGACAGGAGACAAAAAAAAAAATTAGTAGCCCAGAGGAGAAGGACCTCCAGATGCATATTGAAATGGGTGACTATGGAAGGTATAACACTACCAATATTGGTATAGTTAATATCCAAATACAGTGAGGTAAACCATTTTTATTAAAATATGTAATGGATGTACGAGGCTTGAAGAAAAATTTGGTTTCAATCGAAATGTTGGAGGATATAGGCTATGATGTTGTCTTTAGTGAATGAAAAGATTTCCTGTGACAGAAAGCAACAAGACAAGCCAATAATATTGGTATTCGTGTGAAGAATATCTATAAACTTGATGTATATGGTTGCGCAACATTGATGGGTAAAGTAGACAAAGTGGTGAGTCGGGATGAGGGTGAATTACACCATGGAGATTTGAAGGTCATGCAAAAGATTTCTACAAGGCTTCCAAAGGGTACTCTTGTGAAGATATACACATGCAAGGGATTTACCATGGGGAAGTGTGAGAAAGCCATGTTATTGTCCCTTGAGAGGGAGCTTGATTTTCATGCAGATGAGGAACTCTTGGTTCCAAAGAATGAACCTCAATATGTGGAGCAACCACATGCACAGGATCATGAAGTGGTAGAAACCACTCAAGAAGAGAAATTTCGAGCCAGATGGGTAGAGGGAGTACATGCATCTATACCTCTAGGTGTGAGGTGGGGCGATGTGCAAGATTAATCCTAAGAAGTAATTTCGGCAGGGTCCTAAAGATGGTGCGTTTCATAGATCGAACCTAGCTACGAGGAGCCCAAAGTACAATAGTAGAAGTTTTAGTTAGATTGATGCAGTCAGATGTCAGAAGGACAGAAATCATAGTGACAAGTGTCAGATATTGGAGCACAAAAAAAATTTGGCAGTAGTGCAGAGTGCATGGATGCAGATGTCAAAAACGCAGAGAATACAATAGACATGTGCAGTAGGTACTAGCTATCAGAAGACTCTGATGACAGATGCATTATATTGATTCAGTTTTTTGGAGGCTATTCGGTTTCAGAAGTGTTTCATGCAAAATTTTCATGTGTGAGAAACACTAGAGAAATGTTGCATGCAAGAGTTGCATATGTGAGAAACACTAGAGAAATGTCACATGTAAGTGTTTCTTGTCGCAGCAAGGACATTCCTTTGTTGCTGAGAGGGAGTGTTGAAGTTTGCAACAAGAAACAACATGATAGCACCTACACTAGTGTGGGACCACAATTCATGTAGTGATGTGTCCTAACGATACATTAGTGTGCAATTCAATTTATTTAATAAATTGGAAATGTGTCAAATTTAATTATCCCTTAATTAAATTGGAAAATAAAATGTAATATTATCTCATAATCACTTGTAATCAACTGAGTGTGATAAAATTAGTTAGATCATGTATTTCGAGTTGAGGGTGGTTGGTGAGGCATACAGAGTGATTATATGTATTTTAGAGTTCAAGTTGTATTTAAGTGCATGAGTTTAATACATGAGTAATCAGTTAACTCAGTTAGGTGAGTTAAAGTCAGTTGAACTAGTTGTAACTATTTGTTGCACTAGTGAGAGATCAAGTGAATTAAATATTATTTAATTCACAATCAGTGATCTTCCATGCAACTGATGATTTACTATTAATATTTTCATGCATTTCAGTTCTAGTGTAGACTCAGTTGAGACAAAGGTTAAAGGGAAGTTAACTATCAATTGTGATATTAGCAGGCTGCCCAGATGCAGTTAAAACACCACAGGATTCCCATGATACTCAGCGCGGTTGAGGAAGGCTAAAATTCCTAAAGAATATGGATTGCATTCATCATGAATTTCGTGAGCAAGGCAGGCTGAAGACAGACTGAGAATTGGCTAAGTGTTGGCCCGATTTTGTTTGGATCAGTGTGAGACGATAGGTGGATTGCAGGAGACACTTGTGAGAAGAGTGCATTGAAATTGTTTCATGATTCCCTGTGGAGTATACAATATATTACATAGGGGTTTTGGGCATTAATCTTTCCCCAAGAAATTATCTGTTTCGTGGTTCGATTTGATTCTTTCAATATTGCTTCATGTGATTGGCGATTGTGTTTAATTTCCGCAATTGATTTGTAAAAGGATTCAGTATCTCGCATTAGTACATTGTTAGATCAGATTGAATATATTGATATACATATGTTTGTATAATTTCTACAATGTCAATTCTATGATCCTTAGATTGTTATTATTGTTGCAACAATTTTATCTAACCATTGTTGACAAGACAGGGAAGGAAAATGTTCTTGCAAATTTTTTGTCTAGACTAACCTTTCCTGAAGGAAAATAGTATATGATATATGATCAAATTTCGAATGAGCACCTATTTGTTATTTCACTTATGACTCTTTGGTTTAATGACATAGAAAATTTCTTGGTTGCTGGGAGATTCTCTCTTAATCTATCCTCCAAGGAGAAGAGCAAGATTGTTAGAAAAGGTGCCCCTTTCATCTGGATTGGGGGGAATCTCTTCAAATTACAACTAGGTCATATCTTGAGGAGATGTGTAAGGGAGTATGAGGCTTTTGGCATCCTCTTAGCATGCCATGATGGACACTATGGGGGGCATTTGGATTCCAGGAGGACAAACTTAAAAATTATCCACGTTAGTTATTATTGGTCTACTCTACACCAATATGCTAGGAGATACAATGTTAGATGTGATGCATGCCAAATGATGGGAAATAATAAACAAAAGGATTAAATTACCTTGCAACCTCAAGTGACTCTTGATTCATTTCAGAATTGGGGCATGTATTTAATTATACCAATTAACCCCCATATGGAAAAAAGAGATACATCATTGTGTGCATTTATTATTTGACAAAGTGAACTGAATTGAAGGAAATAATTTTGAAAAACTTTCTAAGGGAAAACATATTTTATAATTTTGGATTCCAAAGGGATCTATTCATTGATAAAGGGGCTAAATTCACATAAAATTTGATTGAGGGTATCATGCAGCAGCATCATATCATGCACACAAAATCCACTCCCTATCATTTTCAAGAAAATTGGTAGGTGGAGGTCATGAATAGAGCTTTGGAGAACATCTTGACTAAATTTTATAGCAACAAAAAAATTAATCAGAAACCCAATTTATGGAGGCCATTTGGGCCTATAATATCACCTGGAATACCACCATTGGGTTCACTCCCTTTGAGTTGGTTTATGGAAAGAAATAATTGTTGTCCATTGAGTTTGAGTCCAACACTCTAAGAATGGAAACACAATTGGACATAGACATCACCAATTCTCAAAAAGAGAGGATGCAACACCTCAATGCTCTTTACGAGCTTAGATTGTAGACCCTCATGCATACTGAGGTGTTCGAATCGCAGAGGAATATTTTACATGACAAAAACATCAGAGGAAGGACCTTCAAAGAGGGTGATTGGGCCCTGTTATATGACTCCATATTCAAGGAATTAAAGGGAAAATTTATGACAAGATTATTAGGTCCTTATCTAGTGGAAAAATGTCATGAGAATGGCTTTGTATAGATCATAACAATTGACAAAGAAGGAATTCCACTTTTAGTCAATGGTTACCATATTAAATCTACAAGAGACCTATGTCAAAGGAGCCATTCATCATCTCAATAAGAAACGATTTGAATGTAATTTTGGGTCTCCGAAATCTCAATTCATCCATAATTTGATTAGAAGAAGAAGAAAGAGAAAAAAAAAAAGTGAAAAAAAGGAAAAAAGAATAAGAATCCTAGGTGAAAACCTCCATGAGGCACCTCAGGAAAACTCTACGATTGAAAACCTCGAGGCAGTCCAAGAGTCAATATATATATATCCACAGGTGAAAACCTCCTTTGTGGCACCTGGGGTTGTCCTTTAGGTCGAAAATTTCCTTTATGGAAACTTGAAAGTCTCAAAAAAAAGGAGAAAAAAAGAAAGGGAAAAAGAAAAAAGAGAAAAATAACAAGGGAAAAGCAAGGGAACCCTTACATCATTGTTTTTAAGATTTTTTATTGCAGGTTTCTAGTCACATCAAAAGAGAATATAAGTCACGTAGATAGCCTTAAAATTCCACTTTTCAATATACCTAGCTAGCTCTCTATATGTCCTCCATCATTTCACTTCCTTCCCCAAGCTCCTCCATCACCAGGTCACCTATCTCACTCAATTTTTCCTCAGTCCTGAAGTGCTACTAGATTTTCCAGTATTACGACAATATTTTCCAAATTTTTTATAGTATTGTGATCAATATAGGAAAGAGGTTCTGATCTTATTTTTTTCATAGAGGAACAAAAGGAAGGGTCCATGACACCCTCATCATCCATCCTCTACACCTTTTAGCCTCTCCTACACCCAAATATCCATTTTTTCCCATAAAAAAAATACTCACTTTCACCTCTTCTTCCATCATTTATACCATAGAAAAGGCTTCTAACCCTTTTCCATATATTGTGTTATCACTCTGCCATATTCCTAAGGCTGAAGAAGGAATCCCAAGAGAGGTAACCACAGACCAAGATTTTAACTTGGTAGCTATCCTACCAAGTTGGAGAGGGATCCCTCCACAAAACACAACCTAGGAGTCTGAATGGATTAGGATTTTAGGCTAGTTGTGAGTTTCAAGGGTTTTGATAATTGATTTTTGTCGGGTTCCTAGATGAAAGTATGGTCAATGGAGCTAGGTTAGGGAAAATGAGATAGGGTTGCAGAGATTCAATGGGGCAAGGTAGGCATAAGGTTTACCACTTTAAGATGATTCTGATGAGATGGTTTTAATACTAATGATGATCTAGGAAGAGCATGGGATATTTATTCTTCCTAAAAAGAGGACAATGGATAAATTATGATATATTTCCCTAAACAGAGCATGAGAAAAGCATGTATTTTGCCTATAAACTTGAAAGAGACCATACCATAGAGATGTAATGAACATGAAATCACACATTCTAACATATGAAATTGAAGGAAAAAAAATGATAAACATCATACCACATATATCCCAAAAAATAACTGCAACTCTTCTCTCTTAACTGACCAAACTGAGTACAATAGTCCTTGATCAATGAGCTAGCATCCAAAATGATTCCAACCCTTGCTTTGTGTGAAGAAAGGGACTAAATAGACATCAAAATAGCATTCACTCATCCTCAAGGGTCGAATCCATGATGTGAGGAAGAGATCCACAAAATACCAAACTAAAAGTTGAAGTGTAGGATGGTCCAAGTGACTCATTCCTAATTACATTACAATTGATTCATTTGACTCAATGATAACTTTTATCTAATGAATCTACCACTAGGTAACTTATCCATAGCATAATTACATTTGCCATCATCAATTACATAGGTAGAAACATGAATTTCTGAAGTAAACTCAAACTTATAGTGAAAACCCAAAAATATCAGCAAATGGTCATATGTGCCATTTGTCTGTCATATGTGCCCTCGTTGTGTCACATGCACCCTCGCTGTGTCATATGTGCCCTCCTTGTTCAAGTCTAATTTTGGGTGCCTTCTCGGTGACCAAATCAGGCCCAATATGGCTTGCTGGAAAGCACTTCAAGTATTCTTTCTAAATATTCCTCCATTTTCAAAATGAAGCTAATTTGACCCCTCAAAATTTCATTCTCCCAAGACTTATTTGTGCAGAGCGCCTAGGCCAAAATAGGGGCAGAAATATGATTTTTAGCTAGTTTTTTTCCCTTTTCACCTATCAAATCTGCAAATCAAAGCTGGAAAAGTATTTTTCTGGAATTCATTTATCCTTAGGAATCCATTAGTGGTCTCCTTTTCCTCAAAAAGTGCCCCAAACATTTGCGCATCGCCTAGGGTGTTGCGCATATGACCTAATTTTTTATAAATGCTTGTTCATAAAAACTTAGAAAAACATATATTTTGCAAAAAAGTTTCAAAATGCTTCAAAATTGGTAGAATGGCTGATGATGGTGTGGCTAGGGTTGGAGGGAAGCCTCTGCAAGTATTTCCAATTTCTTCTTCTCTTCCATGGTCAAATCCTCAATCTTTGCATTGACTCTTTTGAGCTTGGCCATTGAAATTTTCTCCTTTAGAGCATGGTGTTTGACCTTCCTCCTCGATAGGTCATTGTCTTTTTTAGCCTTTACCAAAAGATTCTCCAAATGCAAATTGGATCTATCAATCCATGGCTCCCTATTTTCATTGATCACTATGGAAAGTTGCTCATATAGGGTTAGTTGATCAGCAAACTCGGCCTGTTTTTGTCTTTCTATAGCTAGAGCTCTTTTCAGCCCTCTAGTTCCAGGCCTACCTCTTGGTGCTTTTTTATCTTCTTCATCAAGCAAGACATACTTTTCAAGTGTCTCATCTAGCATAACTTTGGCTTTTTCTGCCTCCCTTTGAGCAGTGATATACTTGACCCCATCAAAGACCTATCTAGTCTTCAATTGCTCATTTTCCTACTCAAGGAATTTTATGACATACTTGGCCCTGTCAAGATTATTCTAGAGATCTCTAATCTTGGTATCCTTTCCTTTGATGGTTGTATTAGTAATTTTATCATATTCATCCTCATCTCGGTCAACAATATCAAATTCTTGTTATGTTTCATGGAGGTCCTCCTCATCCTAAATGACTGCCTCAATCACTTTTTCTGTGCCTCTGTCCACTTGCTCTGTTGATGTAGAAGGCATGGCCCCTTCCACTATGTGTGGATAAAACACATGCCTATGGCCTCTCTAGTAGATTTTTGGCAATGGCTCAAACTCAACCATACCATCCCACTTAGGCTCACTAACCTCAATTATACTAGGTGATCCAATGTCATGATGAGATGGAGATGAAGGAGGTGAAGGGGACTGATATGATGATGATGAGTGTGCTATGAGATGATATGGATGAATGGAAGTAGATGGCTGAGATGATGAAGGCACATACTGTGCATGCTGAGTAGATGTCTCTCTGAATATATCATTGGCTATGAAGGTACTCCATGAAATATTTAGTTCATTGATATGGTAGAGGACTATGAATTTGATAAGGAAATGATGAAAAGTACTTCTAATTTGATGTTCATACTCCCTTTTCTGGGCAATAAATGCCACCTTATCTATGCTCCGAAAAATGTAGTAGGGTATGTTCAACATCCTTACCCTAGTGAAATTAATTAAGAGATGGATATGATAAGTATAAAGTCTTGAAAATCTACCTTCACATGAAAATTATTTCATGATAATATTCATCATTAGTACATATCTGTCTTTGAGGTGAGAAAAAGGAAAGAACCTTTTTTTCTCATTCTTGTATCGTGGTTTTAGGAAAGGCTCAAAGTACTATTTCTCTGAATCACTCTTTTTGAACCACTTCTCCCCAACATTTTGGATCTCGGTGGTAGCTGAAATGATAGCAGTTGATATAGTAAAGGTGACACTAGATAAAGTAACTTGGTTGTCATGGATTCTAGATATGAAATGTCTGGTCAACATGGGATGGTGTTTGACCTTCAGAATTTTCTCATAGAACTCATAACAACCAATATATTTGAAGCATGTCACAGTCATTGGAGAAGCCAAGATTTCCCTAGTACTGCTAGGTTCAAGTTTGAGTATTCTTCCCCCTTTATGTGGCCTCTTCACCTCTGTTTCCTCGCCCTCACTATATGATTTTTTTCTTCCTCTTCTTCCATCATGTTTTTATCAAAACCCTAGGGAAGTATGATGGTGTGAAATATGGCTTTAGGAATGAGGAATGGGAAAGGGAAAATGAAGGAGATGGTGCTAGGGATGAATGAAATGGAGGAGGGGATAAGGAGTAGTAGTATGATGGGATTTAGGATGGGGATTTGGGAATCGGGAGCCTAGGTAAATGTAGCACCTAGGGCTTAGGGTTTTGGTAAAAAGGGTTAGGGAAAGGGAATTTTTTAAAACAGGGGTTTAGGAATGGGTATCTGCAATTGTAGGAAGGGTATAAAGGTGTAGGGGAGTGAAATTTGGGGAATTCAAGAGTGTAATGGGAATAATAGGGTTTTAAAAAAAATTCAAACACCAAATTCTAACATAAATTTCAGAACACCCGACACATGAACTTGATGAAGATTATAATTTATGGCATTAGCTCTTACTCATTTGTTGGAGGTCGATGAGAAGGTTGATGAAGCTTTGGAAGTGATTTTTTGCAACTTGAATGTGTTTCTGGAATTTTCTGTTCATATGCGCAACGCCTTAAGGTTGTGCACCCTCTTATAAGGATATACACCCTCAGATAAGGCTGTGTGCAGCACCCGGAGGATTTGCGCCCTCTCCTAAGGATATGCACCATTTGCTCTGTTTTTTTCCAATTTTGCTTAGAAACTTGAAATTGTGCTCCCTTGGAGTGTTTTTTTGGTGCTTGTAGGAGAGAAATGAATTTAAAATGACGTCAAGAAGTCTTAAATAATTGAGTGAATTTGAATTTATATTACAAACCCACTTTTCTAATGTATCATTTCGCCTTTTTGAAAACATTGTTGATTACCCTTTTTCTTTGATTTTTGTTCTTTGCAGGATGATGTTGTTGGAGTTTGGCACTTTTCACTTTGAATTTTCTGATCTCCATTTTGGCATATGAATTTCAAGTTGGCAGCTTGGGATAGAACTTATTACATATAATGAGCATAAAATTACATAAAAATTAAAAATAAATTATGTCTCTGTTTTGAATAAAATTACACTTTGGTATGAAAATCATACTCTGAAACCATAATTACAACATTTAAAAATAATATTTACATGTTGATAAATCCTCTGTAGATGATTGAGAAAGTATTATTTTATTCACTCTCACACCTTTTCTGACCTTATTGAGATGAAATAATGTGTTATGAACCTTGAAAAATGAAACCTAGTTGACCTAATGGCACCTTGAATGACTTGACTCCATGGTTGAATTTGACTGACATAATGACATAGTGAAATGACCTTCTAATATTGTTTTATGCTCAACAAGACATGAAGGTGGTTCAAAAAATGTGAAATTTTGAGGGAGAGTGGGGTTTTATGACTAGGGATACCATCAATGACTCAAATTTTTGCATGACCTAATGGAATGATAAAACATTCTAAGTGGGACCCCTAAAATGAATATGGAAAGAGATATTTTGATCACTGATGGACAAATGAAAATTCCGACACAAACAGATTGATCATGAATTATCATAGTTTTTAGAAGCATTATCTAAAGGATAGTATGATCATAAAGTGATTTGTGTGACTGCTACACGAATACACACAGTCTTGTAGAAGTCTTCAAAAACCATATAGGACCACAATTGAAAGCACCAAAACGAAGAACCAACCATCATGAAGACATTGGAGAGTCATTTCCTTGATTTTGGGAACCTATATGACCTCTGGGAAAATGTTATAGGATCATTGTTCTCCTTCAATAGTAAAACTTGATCCACCTCCTAAAGAACCTATATTGTGAAGCTTCAACCATTCAAGCACATCTCAAGAAAAATTATAAACATAAAAATTTGAAGTAAATCCAATGCATGGAGAAATGAGCATGAGAATATGATACCTCAAAAATCTAACAGATCAGCCATCGCATTTTCTCAAGAACAACATGCAGGGCCTAGAAACAAATTTCCATAGATGATCAAGTGCAATGATAACTTACTAATAACCTGTTGAGAGCAACATGAACTCGTCAAGTGTTCAACAAACAGGTAGAAAACACCAGGTAGGCACGGGTATGAAAACTCCTCATCTGTTTATTTAAGTGCATAATAACTTGAAAAGGTTTCGAATGCATGAGGAACGAGTATTTTATATGTTGAAAGTGGTTATCATTCTCAAACACCCTTGAATAGTTAAGTAAATTTATCTCTCTCTCTCATCCCACGTTAATCAAATGAAAAAAGTGAGGAGGTGATGATTTCGAGGAGTGGACCAATTGGTCTATGAGGAATTTATGAAGTTGGTAGGTGGGGGCTAGCTAACACGACATGTTGAACCCACCATCAAATAAAAAAAATGAATAAACAATAGATGCGAGCTTCATTTATACTGAGAGTCGCACTCCAAAAATGATAAGAAATGTCCACTACATCATCAAAAATCAAGCTAGCTACCACTAGGTGTCCCATAGGTTGCCACAAAGAGGCTACAAGGCCTAGTACTATCTACTACAACATCTAGGTTTAGTGCTACAAGATACATAATAGGTACTATAGAATAGTCACTAGCTACTACAAGATTGGCTCAAGAGGTGGAAAAGGGCTCTATTTAGTGCAAAGTTTCCTCCAAAACCACAAATCCATGAAGGAGAATACAAGGGAGGGGTAAGTAGTAAATTTTCCTCGTCATCCATTTACAAAAATATAGTGGAATTGATAATATTCTTCTATAGAGGCATCCTATAAAAAACCCTAAAAGTTAAAAAATTGCAAGCGTTGATTTTTATTATGTAAGAGAGTTATGGCATAAGGGAGAATTTGTTTTGAATTTGGCATATAATTTTTCAACTTTTTAACAACAAAAAAACACTATTCCTCTCATCTTTTCTATGAAACCATAGGGTTCCCAGCAACTGATAATTGATGGAAAATTTGTTACAAATAATATTGAAGAAGAAACAATAAGGAAAATGGGAGGAGGCTTCAATAGGAGTGAGCCCAAAGAATAAAAAATAATACATCAACACCATCCTACCAAGGACATCTTCACAAATTGAAAATTGATAGAGTTCTTTGAGAAAATTAATGGGTATGATGATGAAATTACCCATGAATTTGTAGTATCCCTCCAACCTTAAGGGGAGGATAGTGGCACCACCATTGTGAGGGGGCTTGTTATCCATTTAGATGCAAAAATCATTAGCAAGGTGACCACATTGGCTCTAGGATTTAGGTGGGGAAAAGAGGATAGAATAGAATCCATCATAGCTATAAAAAACTTCTTCCTCTTTGAAGAGAAACCAATTGAAGATAAGAATGGGGTTAGAAGGGAGAACCTACCTTACCCATGGGATGGAGTGGCCTATCACATCTTAAAATACATATCATGTAGGTAGAGGCTCAATTTTGTCTATGCCTATCAGTTTAGGCTACTTTATGAGTTGTGGTTCTAGACATTATTTCCTATCCCAAGAAGAATTAGTATTCCCCACTTCCTTCTTCAATCCATAGTGTAAATGAGCCAAAGGGTGAGAGAAGGGAAACATGAGTAAATTTCTTATCATGGCATAATAAGGCTCATTTTCATGGGTTCTTTGGATCATATCAAGAGCCCTTTGTCATGGATATACTTTGTAGACATGGACATGGTGGCCTTCATTGAGACTTGAGCCAAAAATTTTCTAGAACATGAAGAGACCAAAAAACATAGCTCTACTAAAGAAGAGGTTAGGGAGGAGGAGGAAGAAAAGGGAGATTAAATTCAAGAGGAGATGGAAAAGGAAAAAATAGAGATAGAAGAATAAATTCTTGGGGAAAATTCTAGTCCTAAAAATAGGAGAAGGCAAGAACAACAAGTAAGCATTTCAAAAGGAAACATTGAACAAGAGGTGGCTGCCACCTTGGAAGCCCTTAGTACAATTGTCAAAATCAAAGGAAGGTAGCCACTGTAAGACCCTTTGTATTTTAAAAGGACAACGATTAGTAGACTCAAGTAAGGGAAGCCTTAGCCTTCCTCAACCACCCCCATCATCATTGAGGGGTAATCTAGTGACCAAGAGGGAGAGTTAGAGGAGGGTAAATAGAAAATCAAGATGTGACCTCCCTCAAAGCTAAAGGAGAGCAACACCAAACCTCACCAAGAAATTCAAATGCCATGGGAACCAAGATGAGACAGGTGCAAGAGGAAACTTCCATGCTATAGGAAAGCAAGGTCGTGCTACAGGAAAAAGAAAAGATGTTATAGGAAAGGAAAATAATGCTATAGGAAAGTGAAGCACAACCTTAGGAGGGAGGATAATGAGAACATGATATATAGGAGCCTGATACTCAACTAGATTCTGGGTCCTACTACAATTTTTATGAGCAAGGACAAATCATACTAACAAATTTTACAGTCCCTATCATACTTGAGTTATAAATAGAAAGATATCATTGGAGAACTTTTGAGGTCTAAATTGGGCCTCCTAGGAAAAATGTAAAACCAAAGTAAACTTTATAAGAACCAATAGGATTGAATATGATGATGTCGACCATGGGATTTGATTCACCATTTTTGGAGTAAAAAGGTAAAAAGATTAAACAATAATAAAATTATAAAACTAAGTTTTCAACCTATATTTTAAACTGATATCCCTAAGGTTTTACTCAAATTTCGAGCAAGAGCACTCATTGGATGCAAAATTTGATTTGTAATCCAAGAAGTACCCATGTTGCATACTTTCCATGGACCACGCTACACAAAAAATGAGAAATACATGAAAAAACATGATTGCAATCATGTTTTTCATGTATTTCTGATTTTTGGTGTAGTAGGTTCCATTGAAATTATCCAACATGGGTACTCCTTGGAAGAGGAATCAAATTTATAGAAGAGAGGAATAACCTGTTACTGAGTTTTTTAATCACCCAACGTTTCAAACTGTCTAAGTGAGTCCATCATCAGGGGTAGACGTCCAAAGTTATTTGAAAAGTTGAGGGAAATAGGGCAAAAGAATAGAGGTATAAATAGTGAATGATGAGGAGTTCATGAAAGGTCGAGTGTTCCCACTCTAAATTGGAGAAAAACCATAGGGAGATAAGTTGAAAATAAGAGTTGAAAAAGTAGTTTTTTTATTTTTCCCTCTAAAATTTGATGATGTAATCTAATCTTATTTTATTATTTCCACTATTATTTTATAATTTCTTTAGGAGGCCCATTTTAGACTTCAAAATTCCCCTAATGTGAACTCACCAATGGATGCAGATTTCAAAATCTAAGAGATTTGAGGATGTGGGCCTAATGGAAGAAATAATTAAGAATATGGGTGAATAAATGGTTGATTTGAGGTTGTGAGAGGCAACCATGAGGGAACAATTGAAGATGGAAAAGAAGAGATTGAAAAAACGGTTGTAGGAGAAAGAAGGGAAACTTTTCACCATGGTAAGATTGGCCATGGAGGCCACCCAATACATACATCCTCAAAAAAAATACTCCTTGTTCCTCAAATAGAAATGTTTTTAGTTTCAAGTCAAAACTCCAAAACAATATAGTTCACTTCCCTTCCAACACTACAAATAGTTTATTGAATTTTGTAATAGAGCTATTGTGGAGTACAGAGCTAAGATGGGAAAATTATACATGAACAACCCCATATTTACTGACATGAACTTCTGGGATCCAAATTATTGGATGAGGTACGTGAAACTAGTCTCAATGGCCTCTTGGTTGAACCATGAGGAGGCAAGGGTTGAAGAGGCAAAACTAGTCCTATGCAGAGAAACTAATGAGCCCATATGGGTTAGAGAAGAGTTGAGGGCCCCTCACCTTGTCATTACCAACCATAGGCTCATATTTAAGGATCCAAAATTAGCACCAAACTATATAGAGAAGTATGATAAATCCATTGAGTACCTTGAGTACATGTTCAAAATACTAGGGATTGAGGGCTTGCAAGCTTGTCATAGGAGATGGCACTCATTTCCACATAAATTGAAAATCAAAAAGTACCACTCCCACGAGAGATTAAGGAATGCCTTGGAGAAGGAATCATTCTACACAAGGATAGTTAAAATATTGAATTCCAACTGGATTGGGCTGAAGTTCAACCCTCTATTACTACGTCTACAAGAAAGGAAGGAGTAGATTGAGAGAAACAAGGGTGGGACGAAATATAGAAAAATACATTGTTCCACCCTCAAGAGGGAAATACTTCAAAGATACCTTGCGATGTTAAGGTAGACACTAGGGCTAAGTAAGAGGAAAAACTAAATGGATGAGTTTCTCAGATGATGAAAAAAACTTTTAGTAGGGGGGTAATGATGGGCCTCATTAATAGGTATATGAAAAGGTCCATCTCGCCATCCTTCAGCATATATTTACATCTTTCCTCGCATCTGCTAACAATGTTTTGACTGTAATTTATTTAATATTAGGAATAATAAATGATGTTTGTCATATATTTTGGCCTAATTTTATTAATGTGAAAGAAAAAAATGCATTTACTATACATAGATACTTTGAAGGAAGTTGGAGAAGATGTAGGGGGCTTGTCCCTTACATTTACTCACCTACAACTCAACTTTCTATGTGTGTTTACTTACCCACACTTCGAGGATATAATAACAACATATAAACTCAAGGACTGTGAGGATATTAGGGAGATAGATCCACCTTTTTAGGTATTTTGGAGGGAATAAAACCTCTTTCCAAGGAGGTTTCCCCTCAGTCGATTTTTTATAAATAAGAAATCCTAAGGGCTCAATATCATTCAAAATTTTTGAGAAGATAAAGACTACTAAGAGCTAGGCACTTGTACTTATCATTTTCATTCATTTTATCATGTACTTGAGAACCGTTTTACATTAATGAAAATCTTTTTGTTATCTTTAACATGAGTTTTATTTAGAGGGATGAGTCCTCTTGGTTTAGGGCCCAACCCAGAGGTTCTAATATATCTCTTTTTTGTATTTTATTCATGTATTTTCTAGCAGAAATTGTTTATGATGAAATTAATTGTGCAATTATATCAATCACCTCTCTTGTGGGAAGTGTGGTTTGGAATATTGTGTTTCCAAGCCAAAACTATAGAGTTAAGTTCTTTTTGCAGTAGTTAGATCTCTAATTAGCCTTCTTTTTTCATCTCAGACTTCTATAAATTGGTAGTCGCTTTAGATTTTTTCTTTAAGAATAGGAAGCATAGATTTTTTTGGCTATAGGTATTATGAATAATACAAGACATATTACATTTTAATGAAGTAGTTATATTTTGAATAAAATTCAACTCATCATGTCTTTGTTATTTCAATTTTCTACAAATTTCAGAGTTAACATGCTCTAGATGTTTATAAATATTGAGTAACTCTTGTCGTGTGAAGGTACTATTGTTGGATTACATGGTTATAAATTTCATTCACCCTCCTAACTATATCTATATCTCCTCTCTTTCTCCCTCAACAAATTCTCCAAAACAACGTTCGCTGAGAGTTCATTTCTAGTTTATTGAAAGCCACAATGTGCATTCCTTATTATGCAATATAGGCCCTTGAAGGGTACTAAGCTTGGAAAGGGACTCATAAAAACTTCTTCTACATTTCATTACCATATACCACCTTAATATCACCTTCTTAGCCCTCATAATTCCCATTAATTCAACCCTATAGTAAAATTGTGTAATCCTATAGAAATCATGTAGGAATATTGTAGCATCGTGTACCACCATGTTGAAACGCTCCACACTTTACCAGAATTGTACTTAAAGCTTCATTGTTTCCTCCTAGCCCTTAATTATGTCTCTTATGCTCTAAAACCATGATTTAGGAAGACCAAATACCACTTAGGACTTTCCTTTCACCACTGCAATTCATTTCTACAATCAGGGTTAGCAAACATGTTCATGAATTGAATAGCACAGTGATGATTCAAATGATTAATTTATGAAGAATTTAATCATCTCTATTACAAGGATATAATTCCTTTCAAATTCAGTGGTTATAGGTTTATTACACGCCCTTCACCTTATGTAAGTTAGATTAGGTTTTCATTCCTTGTTTGACGCTCCTTAAGCCAAGGTTTTAATTTCAAGCATTGTGATCTCTTATGCATATACTAGGTTTTCCTTTGATGAAAAATTTACTTTTCACAAGTAGATTAATGTTCACATTTATGAAAATAGGTCACCCTTTACATTTATAAAAATTAGAGTAGCATTTCCATTTCTACAAATAGAGATGAAATTTCCTTTTATGCAATCTCCTTTTCTTTCCAGTCTCTGTATGCCTTGGTTTGGTTCATTTTGTTGGAGTAACTTGAGTAGAACCAAGCCTATTGTGCACATAACACTTCCACCTCTTAATATTTTATCAACCCTGGGTTAATAATTAAACTTTCTTTCCTTGGGAGTTGCAACACTCTTGTTGCAATAATGGGGCTCATAATCTCCAAGGTACAATAAGTCAATAGAAAACTTAGATCTAGGGCCACCATTCTCTTCACTCCCTAAAATAATCTAGTCATGGCTTAAAATTTTAATAAATAAATGGGCTGAAAAACATCACTCGAAATGTTATTTTGAAGCAAGCATAAAATGCTTATTTTTCTACTACCATATAATAAGACCTCCCTCAAATATGACCACCAACCAAATTTTTCTCGAAAGGTTTATGGCCCCTATAATATCCTCAAGCATATTGGTATAATGGCTTGAAAGTTAAAATTCCAAGCCTCTCTTAGATTCATCTCATCTTTCATGTCTCCTACTTAAAGAAAGTGGTTGGATCCAATTACTATGTTCAAAGTAGCCTACCTCAATTGGATCCACAAACTTCCATTTGTTTTCATCCATTGGTCATCCTTGACAAAACATAATATCTCCTTTCCCAGTGTACTACCCAAAACTTTTCAATACAATGGTAGGATACACAACTACAGGATGCCACACGGGAACCAACATCCATTCAATATCATTTCCCATATCTCCAACCCTAAGGACAAGGTGTCCCTTTTAATAGGGACAGAATTTTATGGTCTTAAACCTTGTAATACCCTAAGCAGATAAATTATAATGGACCATTTAGTGTAGAGGCAATTACTAGTACATAAGGTCCATATAATAGTGTGAACACATTTTTTGTTAGGAATTCTTACTAGAAGGTTCCACTTACTAGAAAGTTACTTCTCTAGAATGTTATGTGAAGATAAAAGGCACTATAAAAAAATGTATAAGAATTATAAAAAATTTCATGGAATTCATTTATAATCTCAACTCTACTCTATTGGTGGTTTTACCCTAGAATATGAAAGTGAAAATTTATTCCATATCAGTAAATGTATAATATCTTAGTTCATATTGTCCACTGTGTTTTATATTCTATTTTTTTATGACGTATTTGAGTAAAATGTGTATCTTTCACTCTAAATATTTCTATTTAGTGCATACTCAACATCTTTTTTTCTTTTATTCATTTATTAATGTTATAAACATGAAATATCTACTTAGGTTGTACATGCATCTCCCTCCTCATGCTACAGTGATGCATACGGAAAAAATAAAAACATAAAAAATGTATTTATTGTTAGGAATAATGGATAAATGATCATATCATTTGGAGGTTAAAACATGTTGTTATAGATATAGGTAGAGAGTTTTTGGTTTATAATTAGTGAATATCTTTTCCTTGATTTTAGGAATTGGTTATGTCCAAATATTCCTTTAAATTTTAAGTTGTTTCAAGAAATAGATCAATTGAGTTGAGTGTGTTACCCATGAGAGTAAGGATATCGCAAGGTTGTCTCTCTAATTTTTTATTACTTTCTAAGAGAAACAATGTGAGAGGTGAGGATTAGAATGAATTGAGTGGTTGTGAACTGATGCATTGTGTTGTGTGAGGCTTGAGTTTATTTGTATAAGTTACACTGAGAAATGATACGTTGTATGAGTGGATCACTGAGTGTAAACTGAAATTGTGCACTAGAAAAGTTTTAGAGCTCATAAATGGGAACACTGTGTGAAAGGAGATGTGGACCGAAAGTCCAAGGTGAGAAACTTGATGCATGTGGAAATATTGTGTGGGTGTGTAACAACCTCAAGTTAGAAGTTCATGTAATAAAGGTTAATAAAGGAAAATAGAGACTAAGGTCATAGGAAAAGTATTCCAAGATGGATGTTGGGAAAAATATCTTAGTTGGTGTCACTTTCCGTTTTCTATTTTCTATGGAAATTGGAAAAGGAATTGGAAAAAGCATTGGAAAAGGAAAAGATCAATTATTTTGCATTTTATTTATGAAAATAAAGGAAAATAGTAGAAAATGGAGATGAAGGGTCACAAGTTTGCATGAGAGGTAAATTGAAGGGAAAATGAAGGAAAATAAAAATATTAGAGGCATCTATAATAAAAACGCATCAGAGGATCAATTTGGAGCCTTTTCTCAAATCTACTTTGAAATTAGTTTCAGAAAGAGAGAGACTCGCCAAGAGGAGAATGAAATAAATAAAAGAGAAGATAAGGAAGGAAAAGGATAAGCAAGGACAAGCAAAAAAAATAAGGATAAGGTTTGATGATTAGCTTCAGCAAGAAGATATTGCAAGTAATAGGTTGCATGTGTGATTTCTTAGCTGATGTGTGAATGCATGTTACATGCATTGGTTTTGTTGGGTGTGGAGCCTGATTATCTTATTTATTTTGTATCACAGTGTTGGACCCTTGTTCTTAATGGGGCAGCAACGCCGCCCGTAACTAAAATATGCCTGGGGGTCCAGGGGGGTGGCTACGATTTTATGGAGCCCCGCCCTAGTGGGGGGTTTCGGGGGTGCTGCCCCCAAAGCTAAAAATAGATGTACATTTTCCTTATAAAATTATTCTAATTTCTAGTCAATATGGGCCGTTCATTAGGCGGATGATCTGACGATAGAAGTTATGTTTAATTTAGTGTTTTTTCCCTATAAGGCAATTCCTCATTTTTTATGAGGGTATTGTATTGCGACTGTGTATTGTATATGTATTCTCAGAGCGAGAGACAGATAGGGAGACTGTGAGAGAGAAAAATAGAGGATATTACAATAGATCTTCTGTAGGTTGTGTCTCTTCATTTTTCTAGATAACATAAAGGAAGGACTTGCTGTTCGGGGTGGATGTAGCCAAAATTGGGTGAACCACGTATATCTATGTCTCTCTTGTTTTATATGTTTTTTTGTGTTTATGCCTTCACATATTTATGTGTTTCATTGATTTGTAATATATAATTTTTCTAATAGGTTTATTGGTTTATTTGTTTTCATTGGCATGGTTTTTCCCTAATTTTGACAGTGGTTCCGACCTTTCCTTACTACTTCCTGGATAACCATCATGTGATGGGATTATTTTATGGTTGAGATTTAGATTTTCATAAGGTTTTGGAACTAGGTGAGGTGGTCTTAGTAAAATTCCAAAGGTTTGGGGGTGGAGGTGGTTTAATATATAGGAATCCCTTGACAGGTGGGAAGAGACAAGAAAATTCCTCAAGGTAATGGTGAGTAAACTCAGAGGCATCCAAGCTTGTTTTGGGCTTTGTGATCTCTTTACCAGTTTTGGTGAGATCATGGTAGCCTAGGGGTGAAGGTGGCTTAATCTCTGGAAATACCTGGTTTTTTTTGTCTTGAGATCCCAAATTCATGCTTGGAATATGACACAAGGGTGATTGGCTGAAAAGAAATATTTGGTTTAACTCAATCTGTGGTCACGTGGTATGTGGAAGTCCCTGGCTTAGTTGGATTTTTCACAAGTTAATAAGATATATTCTCCTATTGTGATTCATGAGTACTTGTACTTGCTATTACTTAACTTTGATAGTTGTTATTTTATGGTTAATATTCTAGTTAAATGTTGGTTATAAGCATGTTTCCATAACATGTTCTAGTTATGGATCTTTTTATGTTTTGATTAGTTGATGAATGGGTGATTAATGCATGGGCTAACAAGTGTTATTGTGGCTATTAAGGGAGGGAATTAGAACTTCTTGGTGATTCTCAGATAATTTTCCAACCCTTATGATCATATATGCATCCATGACTTGTATCTCACATCTTCATTATATGTTTTACGAAATGATTTCCATGGTTAGACCTGGTTGGTTCAAAGTTTTTGTTTAAGTTTTGTCTATTTAGCATTATCCTTATGTCATTTATCATTCTGAGAAGTTTTCGACAGTTATGGGTAGGGGTCTGGAGGCTGGTCTAGAATCTTCAGTAGTGAATTTTGATGTCTAAAATGGGCCTCCTAAGGAAATTATAAAATAATAGTGGAAATAATCAAATAAGATTTGATTAGATCATGAAATTTTAGACGGAAAACGGAAAAAAACTACTTTTCAACTCTTATTTTCAACTTATCTCCCAAATTTTTTACTCAAATTTCAAGCAGGATTACTCATTGAATGCAAAATGTAATTCCTCATCCAAGGATTACCCATGTTGCATACTTTCGATGGATTCTACTACACAAAAATGAGAAATACATGAAAAAAGTGATTTCAATCACATTTTTCATGTATTTCTCATTTTTCATGTTGTACGGTCCATCGAAAGTATGCAACATGGCTACTCCTTGGATGAGGAATTAAATTTGGAATTCAACGAGTACTCCCACTTGAAATTTGAGTAAAAAAATTTGGAGATAAGTTGAAAATATGAGTTGAAAATAGGAGTTTTATTATTTTTTTATTTTTTTGTCTTTTTACTCTTTTACTTAAAAATTGGTGAATCATCCCCCATGGTTGAAATCATCATATTGAATCCTATTGGTTCTTATAAAGTTTATTTTTATTGTAATTTTTTCTTAGGAGGCCCATTTTAGACCTCAAAGTTGCCCTAATGGGCTCAAATATCGGGACTACATGCACTAAACATAGTAATTTAGGTCACAACTACATGGAGTAAGACTTGTGAGTGTGGTTGGAATCCGTCAACCACATACAAATAGTGTCAAGGGTCTGCTTAGGAGTATAGGGTAGTGAAACAAAGTTCCATCTTAGGGATCGACCACCTAGGGTAATTATCCAACTCCTGGGTGATTTGTAATCCCTTTAGGATGTTAGTTTATGGTGAGAAAATCATAGTTGTAGGCCTAACTTCCTTAACCGAAGGTATGAGGTCGGGTCATGTTATAGTGGCACTCTTCTTCACATTTACCCAGAGGGCTTGCAAAAGAGGACAAATGTGGGGAGGGAGTGTTACAGATTAGTACCAGATATTCTAGGTTCAAGCACTTGGAATGAATGGGCTAAATGTAAATGGTTGTGTATGCATAGTAGGTAAAAAATGCATCGTGGTGGTCATTATGTAGTTTGTTTCATCATGATTTTTTTGGTAGGTTATGATTTTAATATGTTGGTTGAAATGGAGTGGGAGACACATATTAGTATAGCTAGGTTGCAGTATTGGACCTCGAGGTAAGAGAATATCGTCATACAGGTTTGTATGTTTTTCATGTAGGTATGATGGTTAATGGTTGCTATATGTGTCGTGGTTATATGCATGCCTTTAATTTTATTATTGTTATGGTTACATGCATGATAGATGATAGTTTATTAGTGTGATCATATGCACGTGTGTCAGATAGTCATGAAGGGTAGTAACTTTTTGTTATATACATTGTGGTCATACACATGATGATTATGGTCATTGAAGTTAATATCTTGATGTTATATGTATCATTCCAATCTAGATTGTCCTGTGTATATGGTTATTGTTATGATATTATTGTATGAGTCGATATATTTTTGATATTTCATCATACTAATATGGACTGAATTGTGCAGATGTGATAGCCTCCCTGAGATACATGAAGTATGAGTTTGATTATGTCTTCTATTTGGTTTAGCTAACATGGTATGTTTACAGGTTTTTTGAATGTTTGATTATTTGTAAGATATGAGTATGTGTCTATGAGATTTCATGAAGAAATGATCTTATTTTAAGACATTTGTACTAAAACATTATGTGTTGAGACAACTGATATTCACTTAAGCGCAAGGGGGTGATAATTGTAATATTATGATTAATGACTATGAGTTGAGTACAAATTATGACATGGTTATTAGTCTTTGTAAAATTTTATTTCAAATTAATAGACATGGTTTCTTGATCTTTCGAACATGTGACTGACATGTGAGAAATTGTAGGGAAACATGCTTGGTATTAGTATGACAAGGTAACAAATTATTTGTTTATATAACTATTAGCCGGGTTATTTGATAGCACATAATAAGAGTCAATTAATTCAATAAGGATAAAGATAAAAGAAATTAATTGGGTGAGAATTCATTTGTATATGTTTGGAAATCACAATTCCAAATGAATCACTGCTTTTCATGAATACAGAAAGTCTTATTAACCTTGATTTTGTATGAAATTATGTGGATATATGCTATATTCATGAACATGTACTTGACATGTATAACAACTGGTTTTTAGTTATGGATGGATTCGTCAAGGAATTGGAGTCCCTTGGGTTAGAAATTTGATAGAGAGCTTAGAGATATTATACACACGAAAAATCACAAACTCTAGGTTATTATTCAGAACATAAAAAATTACATATATAGTTTTAGATCACCAATTTTTATATAATAAGATCTGAAGAAGGTGTATCTATGAATCATACACAACTAACACACATAGGGAAATAAATTCTTCTAGAATCACACCTAGCGACTCACAACAACAACTCACAACAACACATGGAAGCATTACTTCCAACACTCTCCCTTAATGCTTACATGGAAAAAATTGAAAACACATATTACAACAACAAGTATAATCTATTTCTTACTGGTCTTCATCAGCACCTACATCCACTCTGGAATCTCGCAAGCACCACTCTTTCACCACCACATCTTTGAGATTTCACTTGACCTCCATTTAAAATGTGACCACCTCTACATCGTTGATGACCATTACAAGATCATTAATATTGACACCTCAGCCTATCAGGGTTTCTGCAATAAGAGTCGTCAAGTAATGAACCATCTTATGGACCGACCACCATCTATAGTATATTTCTCTTTTGGCTATCCGTCAGTTCCTAGGATGAAGGTATGGATACTGAATGTGTTCAAAAGTTGATCAAACAACTTGACCTTACTAACACACAAGAATTTGTGTTTAATACACCTGAGCTTCTAGTTTGAAAACCACCAACCATTTTTATAACGAATAAAAACACACAAGAATTGATGTTTAGGACATTGGGGCATCCATTTTAAGAACCACCAACCCTTTTTATAACCAAAATAGAAAAATACTTGAACTAACACAACAGAATAAATCTGAATATTCGTGTTTTCCATGATATCTGCAATTTTTGGATCTCAATATCTGGATAAAAAATACCAAAATATTTTATTATTTCATATATAGAATGAGAAATGCCAAATTTCCTCCTGCATGTCACAGTTTTACATATTGCACCATCTGATATTCTTGATAACTACCATTTAAAACATGTAGACATTTCTCTCAATTGTAGATCCATGCTAGATCAAACAAAATATATGTTGATCTAGATTCTTTACAAGCATATATCATCTTGTTTTACAAATATTTGTCCACAATGGAACTTCACATAATAGCAGCAACATTGGATCTTCGTAATTATCCTTTTCATGCAACTATCCACAATCCACACACATTTCAAATATTCACAAAAAAGACTCACACAAACAATAGATCAAACACTTTATTAAACTAATCTATGTACAAGGAGTATCATGGCTAAAATTGCATGATCTCATCCCATCTAGTGAAAGATTCAGGGTTGAACCAACTCTGATACCATGTTATAAATTTTAAAGAGAACTAAGAGATATTATACACACAACAAATCACACACTATATTTTATTATTGAGAACATAAAAAAAATACATATATAGTTGTACATCATCAACTCTTAGATGATAAGATCCAAAGAAGGTCGATCTATGACTCATAGAAAACTCAAACACAAAGGGAAATTCCTACTTCCAGAATCACACCTACGGACTCACAATGACAACTCAAAACAGCACATGGAAGCATTACTTCCAATAGATATATGTACTTGTTCAGTTACAATTTATTGTATTTGGTACAACAAGGGAATTACATGGCAAAGAGATTGCCCTGAAATCTTAAAGAAGGCTCGGGTTGAGCTTTCCCTTGGAGATATTGGGGACCATCGGGTTGAGTCATGGTGTCTCCTACTATTTTTGTGATTTTAGTACTTTGTGGTTTTGTTTTTTTCTCGATTTGCAGTTTTTTCCTGTCTCATGGATGGCCATGCCACTTTGTTTGTGGTGTCATATTTTTTGGGGTTTTCATGGTTTTCTTTATATTTTATCTTGTTCTTTCCTTTTATGTTTGCAGGGTCCTGTCAATTGGTTTGGGAAAGAGGAAAGTAAATGGAGCTAGGGAATGAAACCAAATAGGTAATATGAGACCTGGATGAAGCCAGGTGCATGTATAATGGTAAATGAAGGTAAGAGTATGATAGTTAGATAGATTGGTTAGGTCCATTGGGAAAATGGACAGTGGGAGGACAATCATGAGAAAGGTAACAATAAAGGTGAATTAAATAAATTTGAGGAATCATATGCCTTGGCTATGTTGGGAAATGTTGTTCTCAATGGTGTGCATGTTGTGTATGGATAAAGGGATTTATCTTAAATTTGACTTTATGATAACTGGTAATTGTGTTATAATCTTGATTATGTCTATGTATATATATATATATATATGTATGTATATGTATATGTATATGTATATGTATGTATGTATGTATGTCATTGTCTGATAGGGTTATCAGGGTTCATGATTGTTTTATGCTAGTGTTTATATGTATATATGTATGTATGTATGTCTTTTTATGACAAGGCCATCAAGGATAAATCTTGTGGAGGAATGATTTCTTATGCAGGTGAATGGCATGAAGAGGTTCCTGGTTTTATAAGGAATCAAGTGGGAAGAGTATCCCTAACAAATATATTAGGTCAGTATCATGTGGATATATATTATGAATATTTTTATGTTATGGATAGGTTATGCTAAGGGATACATCAACGGAATAAAATCAATGTGATTTGTGGCATGCTGGAACATGCATGGAAAGTGGAAAGACAATAAATACAAGGTTTCTTTGTAGAGATAGTGTGGTATTGGGATTACCAGTACTAGTGTTGTGTACATGTTGTACAGGTGGTGCTGCGTGCATATGGTGTTGTGTACATGTTATGCAAGTAGTTTTGTGTGCATGTGGTGTTTTATACGTGTTTTTCAAGTGATGTTGTGTACATGTGGTGTTGGGTGCATGTTGTACATGTGTTGTTGTGTGCATGTGGTGTTGTGTGCATGTGGTGTTATGTACATGTTGTACATGTTGCGAAGTGTGCATATGGTGTTGTGTACATGTTGTGCAGGTAGTGTTTTGTACATGTGGTGTTGTGTAAATGTGGTGTTGTGTGCACATGGTGTTGTGTACATGCTGTGCAGACGGTGTTGTGCACATGTGGTGTTGCATACACATTATGTAGGTGGTGTTGTCTACATGTGGTGTTGTGTGCATGTTGTACATGTGGTGTTGTGTGCATCTCGTTTTTTGTACATGATGTGCAAGTGGTATTGTGTACATGTTGTGAATGTGGTGTTGTGTACATCTTGTACATGTGGTGCTATGTACATGTGGTGTTGTGTACATGTTGTACATGTTATGTTACGTACATGTTGTACATGTTGTGTTGCATACATGTCGTACATATGGTATTGTGTTATGTGTATTGTGTAGAAATTGTATCGCAACATGTATATTCGTTGTGTTGTACTATGTCTATGTATATGTATTGTGTTGTACACTGAGTGTAGGTATATGTGTGGCATTGTACACCGAGTGTAGGTGTATGTGTTTTACAATGTGATGGAACAGGTAGGTATGGGGTTGTATGGGCCCTTGTTATTGATATTAAGCGTTGAGGTGTTTTAGTCTTTGGATTCCCTTGTTGTTGATATTAAGAATTGAGGCCATTTTTACTCTAGATGTCCTTGTTGCTAATATTGAGGGTTGAGGCGGTTTAGTCTCTGGATGCCCTTATTACTGATATTGAGGGTTGAGGAGGTTTAGTCTCCAGATTCCACTATTTATTTGAATAGAAGAGAATGCATTGGGTGCTTCCTGGGTTTGGAAACTAATCTAGTGTGTACACATGGTCAATGAGAAGAAAATTAAATGTGTGTTTGTCGGGTTTGGAAACCAATTTAGTGTGTGTATGAAAAGGAAAAATAAAAAAGGCAGAAGCTAACAGTTATTTGAAATACAAGTATTAGTATTTTATTTGAGTTTTTAATATGCATTTAATATATTATTATGATTTATGACTGTGTTAGTGTGTTTGGTGCACGAATGTATGAAATCACACCAACTTAAGTGGTGTGGTTTTCCCTCTTAAGTTATTGGTCACAGGAAAAAAATAGATGGAGTCAAGCAAGTTAGTGGAACATGCTAAAACATAAACATACTAGATAGAGAAATAGCATGTATATTAAAACATAAAAATTAAACTAAAACTAAAACAAATAACACAAAATCTATAAATAGAGTCAAACAACTTCAATAATCCAAATAGCGATGCTTACAACCCCTCTTATTGAGTGTTGGTAGGAAATGAGGATGAAACTTTAACCCACTTGCCAAGGGGCCCTCAGAACTAGGGGTTCTAAGTCCTGATGCAAGGATTTCTTTACTTCCAAGCTGCCTTGGCACAAGGTCTCCCTCTCTCTACTATGGTGGACTGGAGTTGTTGGATGGCCAAAAACTGAGTCCCCTCTATCTCTGCTCTGTATCACACAGTGCTGGTATTTCTTGGGGAGATTTTGGCCAGCATAATAATGTGCTATCCTATTGTTCATCTCTTGGTGGCATTTTATAGGAGAATTCAAATCCTCCTTCCCTCTCTTGGTACATTTTGGATAGTGACCCAAGAGAGCGGGGGTGTGTTGGGTGTGGAGTCTGATTATCTTGTTTTGTATCACAACATTGAACCCCTGTAACTTAATGGGGTGGAAACACCACCCATAATTATACATTGCCTGGGGGGTCTAGGGGGTGTGGCTGCGACTTTACGGAGCCCCCCCTTGGCTGCGGGTTTCGGGGGCAGCGCCCCCGAAGCTAAAAACAGATGTAAATTTATCTTGTAAAAGTATAGTAATTTCTATTCAATATGGGGCATTCATTAGGCGGATGATCTAATGGTAGAAGTTATGTTTAGTTTAGGGTTTTTTTCCCTAGAAGGCACCCCCTCGCTTGTATGAAGGTATTGTATTGCGGCTGTGTATTTTATGTATTCTCGCAACGAGAAACAGATAGGGAGACTTTGAGAGAGAACAGAGGATATTACAGCGGATCTACTGTAGGTTGTGTCTCTTCATTTTGCTAGATAATAGAAAGGAAGGACTGGATGTTCGGGGTGGACGTAGCCCAAACTAGGTGAACCATGTATATCTGTGTCTCTCTAATTTTATGTGTTTTGTGTGCTTTTGTTTTCTGCATATTTTATGTGTTGCATTGCTCTGTAATATTTAATTTTCTAACAGGGTGATTCCATTATGTGCCACATTTATTCCATTGTGTTCTCCCTTGATGTCCTAAGGAGGCTTGGGCAACTGTCCTTAGGCAGCCAAGTGTGGAATCAATGTCCTGGAGTGTACCTTGTGGTCCTAGAAAGTGACTTCTGCCACTCCCACGATTACATGTTTTTTTAGCAAAAGGCGCGCAAATGCGCGTTTATCAAAGATTTTTGCATGAAAAGGAACTTTTGACTGGTCCTTCCTATACACAATTTGATTTTTCCTTTAAAACCTTAGAGATTTTTAAATACTTTCATATTCTCTAATGTCTCTCAGCCCTGTAAATCCCTCTCCCTGACATTAAATAATTTCACCTTTTCCTGTACGATTTTCCAGTGATAACAGTTTCCCCCTAATGTGTGAGTTCTAGGAAGAACTGTATAGTCGAAATACATTATAGTTTCTTTTCTATATATTGTGTGGGAGAGAGAGAGAGACCTGCATGTAGCTCAAAATTGGAGACACCCTACACCGGGCCGAAGAGAGACCATGTCCTGTGGGATCCATCCAAGCAATGGTATAATACAATATACACAGATTTTCTATGAGGCGGGCATGTCCCATGCTTGTGATGCTTTGGCTTTTTAAACAAATCTATTTGATAGATGAAGATTTTGTCTCTGTAACTAGTATGGTAGTGATCTATTGGTTGATGATGATGATTGTTGATGCCCTCAGGGGTGCTTTTTTCATTTACAATAGTTGGAAAGTGGTACCCATAAGCGTAAACTTGGTATGGCACATAAATGCACATTGTATGCATAAGTGATGGCTGAGACCTCCCGTGTAAGCATTGCTAAAAGAGACGCTTACAAAGGCACAAGTCTTTGATGAATTTGATCAAAGTGAAATGGTTGTAAGGTACAATACCATCCTGACATGAAATATTGTGTTTTATTTGAATTTCAGGAGGATCGATGACATTTGTGGGCAATGATGTCTCCCACAGTGCCACCTGAGGATTTCCCTTTTATGAAGAGGGGTGATCCAAGGTACCGCTTCCTTTTTGGAAAAGAGGTGTTGAAGTCGACAAAAAGTAAGACTCAGCCGAACAACTGGGTCACTGGTATGGAGGATCAGGATCTTGGATGTGATGGGTTTAACATAGGCATGATGGAAAAGGGTGACTAAAAACTAATGATGGGTATTTAGTGGCCCAAGGTCGGAGTATAAAAAGCAGCTTGGCGATAGTCATAACTGTTTCTGATGGGGAAATCCCTGGATTTGGTAGGACTTCTAGGGTGGGTATAAACTGGTTATGAATGTCATGGTGGCTTTGGCGTGTGGGTGTGATACTCCAACCAAGGGTGATGAGGGACTGCTGCCATGGGAGAAAAAATGAATGGATGGGTGGGGGTTGTAATGTGTTTTTTGCGGTCTTTGTACACTTACCAAAAGAATAAAATAATGGGGTTTGGTTTGTAAAAAACACAGAGATGGGTTCCCCAAAACATGAAAGTGTTTGCTCATTGATGATGTGAGGAAGGTGTTTGTTGAGGGTGGGGGCCCCATTGGTTGGTCTCATGTGTGAGGTTGATGAAGCAGATGTAAAATTTCACAAATGGATTATTCTGATGGAGGTATGGTAGGCAAAATGTGAGGTGCGGTAGTGCACTTTCAATCTGCTTGCACAACCTAGTTGTCCGAGAAAGGGGTTTTATGGTAAAACTTGACCTAATTCATGGCGAGTGAATGTGGATGAGTTGCTTCCTAGAATAAGGTGGTATTTCCATGGCATCAGTATAATTTTGATATACAGTCTACTGTGGCTAACGATTGCCATGGGCAGGGAGGCTCTACTGACCAACGAGGATGCTTATCATGTGCAAGGTGAGGTGATGATAAACATGGTCAGGTGTGTGGAACCTATGGTTGATTTCTAATGGAGAAATGATGTCAGGATATGCAGATTTTTTCTGGGACTCTATCATGATGGGGGTAGAATGATACCTTCTCTGAAACTTTTAGTGGATGGAGCTGTGGATGATTTACATAGTGCCTGAAAAAAAAATACCCCAAGTGAAAGAATCTTCTTTATTCAAATATTTATTTTAAAGACATGTGATTTAAAAATATGAGAGAGGGCATACCTGTCATCACTGAAAAATCATTTTTCAGAGGTGTGAATGTGTGGCACCGCCTTTGGGAATTATGGAGTGCTGACCACAATGTTACAGATTACTGCTGCCTAGGTGACCTTGGGCCAAAGACTCGATAAAACCATCTGCAATAATCGACGTGTGTGGTAACTCAAGAGGATGAGGCAACCAATTTCCCCTCTACCTGGTAGGTGTATGGTGGCTTGGGGGGGATCTTTGTGATGGGAGCTTGTGTGAGCGCAAGGCTAGATCCCTCTTCAGCATGGGAAATTTCTTGTCGGTGAAAATTGTTCCTAGTTTAGAGGTGCCTAAATGTTTCTGATAGAGGGAATGCCTCTGGTTCATGGTTATGGCTAGTGTAGATGGTGCAAGGTATCACTCTGCCAACCAAGTAGATTGTGCGGGAATCAACACTACTCTTCATCCCAGATGTGGATGCTTGGAAAGGATCTATGGTAGAAGACAAGATCTTCTGCTTCCATTTTTGAGTTTTCGGCGTGGGTGTGTCTAGCTCTTTTGGGGAGTGTAGAATCAATGTTGCTCTTTCCGCTCTAAGCTTTGGGAGATTTTAACATTTAATTGTATGATGAAAGTGTGAAAAAATCCAGCAATAATTATGCGTGATTTTCTCTTGGTTAGAGAGAAGTCTCTGTGGGAGAGAAGAGATAGTGCAAAACTATTTTCTAGGTGCTTCAGTTATTTTCCCTAATTGACCTGGTGGTCAATCAGGTCACATAGTCTGCATGCTATCCTAGGTTAGGCCTAGGTCATGCTTGGTTAGCGCACTGCTCCAGTTGGACCATCGCGTTGATGTGGGTGCGAGGTTGCTGGTATGGAGGTGATATACTTTCTATATTGTTTGAGGAGATCATGTTATTTCCTCTCTAATTTATGGATCATATCAATGAGAGCACGAAATCGTGGAATAGAAGTAGGAAACTGCCCACAGTGACTGTCTTTGACATACCAGGAAAAATAACCTAGATATGGGAGTCACGTTGTGCTTAGTTGGTGGCCTGACGGGGTACCAGTGATGTAGCGTTTCTAAGTCAGGGCAGGTGGCGACCACATTATTGGTCATTTTCCACAATGCACATGTTGGTCTTCTCTAAAGAGAGTAGTTGGAGATAACTAAGGGTTCCCTGATTGGTCGCTTTTCAGCTGATAGGAAGAGGATGGATCTTCTTAACACATCTTCTTGGGTTGTCGAGCTATTCATAGATTTCAAGTATGTTCCATCTTCTCGAGAGAGGTGAACTATGGTTGATCGCATGAAAGATAGTGCTGCTTGAAATATCGGTATGTATGGCAATGGCGAACCGGGTGATTGTCACCACATATCTGTCATGAATACTGGATGTTAATGTTAGTTTGATAGACTATGTGAACTGGATACCATCGCTAGAACATTTCCAAGGCTGGGCAATCGATGATGAAATAATCACGCTCATCACATAGCACGCAATGCTCGATGGGAGGAGGAAGCATGGCTAGGAGTCTCTCCGGTGACTATCGTTCCTCCTGCAGGTATGGTTCAAGGTTCATCTCCAGATGACTGGGTGGAGGGATCCTCTTGGTAGGATCACTCGATGTCATGTAAGTTGTCCCTATACCTCGATATTTCTAGGCAATGATGGGTATAGTCTCCATAATTTTTGCAGATAGCGCATGTGTGATTGGTACGAATGCTTTGCCTTTACTTTTGGTGGCAGGTTCCTTTTTCCAAGAACGTGGTGTCGCGATGTCTGCCTCAAAGCTAAGGAGAGGTTTTAATTCATCTAGTTCTAGGCATATGTGGGTAGGCTAACATACTACATCACATATGGCGCAACCTGGTAATTCCCATTATGTGGCAAGATCCTCCACCCTCTTTCCTCTCTTGGTTTTCTTACCCGTAATAATCATTTTTCTAATGGGAATTTCCTTTACAGAGATGTTTTTGATAGTTTCATGAATGGGTGGGGCCTCCTTGAGACTGAGGGGCTTTAACCCTATGGCGGTGATGTGTGTGGCTCCCATCCCAATAGGGGGGATGAGGTACCAAACTGGTATTGCAAGATATATGTTTGGTAACACCACTGTTTCCAATACCTGTTTGGATGTGAAACCAGCTAAGGGGTAGAGGAAAGGGGTTTGGGAAGTAACGTAGGCTAGAGAGGCTATTATTGCCGAGGACTTGGTGTCATTACTGCTTGTGTCTGTGTCCTGACTAGCTTCAGCAGTTGATGTGGCCATCATGCACACCGAAGCCTCTGTGACATCATGTGATGACTCATGTATAACAGGGGGGTCCCCTAGGAATGATCTTAGGATGGATGACGGTTTGAACTGGTCGGGGTCATTTTCTTGGTACCGTGAAAACACATCAACAGATTTGTCTACATAGGGTAGAATGACATCAGTACCTGTCAGAGGCCACTTTTCGCTATGTGTCAATTGGTTGACAATAACGATGCGGTCCTCATGGGGGAACATCATAGTTCGGAAGACGGATGAGGCTACAACTGACATGACATAGATATAACTCTGACCAAGGAGTATATATTGTACCAACTGGGCATCCAAGACTTCAATGTATATAAGGACCTGTTGAAAATGCAACAGGATGATGGAGCTTAGTGAAATGAAGTCGCCTTCACTAAGTGGGCCCGCAGGCTATTTTTGGCGCAAAGTCTATTTTTAGAATATATCTATTTTTAGACATATGGATCATGGTCTATGAGTTGCAGGATGCTATTTATGGACAATTTATCGAGTTGGTAAAAATATATGGACCTCTATTTTTAGACATTGGGCGGATTCTATTTTTAGACTACCGGGCTAAAAATAGAACAGTCAAATATTATTAACCCTTAATAATATTTAGACTATAAACATTATCTTATCCTCTTGGAGCACTTCAGTTTGATGCTTGGATGTGGCACATGCAGCTGACAGAAGGAAATACGCTTTTCCTAAGGGTTAGTTGAGCTATTGCATGGTTGACTTCATTTAGAACTCATGTGGCAGAGTTTGGTGGAGTTGATGAGACAGTTGGTGGAGTTGTGTTCGGTTTAACTTAGTTGAACTAGTTGTATTTAGTCTAACTTAAAAATACACTAGTGATGAGTGGTGTGAATTAATTATTAATTAATTCACTAATTATTAACTCATAAATCAACTAAAGAACACATCAGTTAACTACAATGCATGGACAGTTCAATGGAGACCAGTGTTAGAGGTGGGTGAAAGGGTGAGTCTACTATCAGTTGTGACTATGGTTGTGCATGAGATTTGCACACACATTGATTGAAATTTTCAATGAAGATTGCACAATAAAAGCCAGTGGGATTTGAACTTGGATCTCATCATTATTCATCTTGGATTGCGCAGTAGAGGCAGGCAGACTTGTGGAGGAGATTTGAACCCGATACTTGTTCATCTTCCGTGCTAGTTTGTGTGTAGCATGTGAGATAGTGCTGAGAGCTGTGCGGAGCTTTGTGCTATGTATTGTTACATGTTTTCTATCATTATAATATACAGATATTTTGGGGTTTTCAACTGTATGCTTTCCCCATTACATACTGTGTTATATGTGTGCTTGATTATGTTTTAATGTGCGCATGCGACTGCTTCTATTTCCGCATATTGATGATCAATTGTAGAAGAGGTTATGTATTATGCATGAAGCTTAAATAGTGTGTAATCAAGATAATCTCGATGAATAATTCATCTATTATTCAAATTTCTACATGGTATTAGAGTGAGAATTTATCATCGGATCTATTACAGTGATTACAATTTATTTCGGTAGACAGAGTCTGTAAGCGGGTCAGGTAGCCTCTGGATCCATCCTTTCCTTTGAAAGGTGATATATCCAGTAAATACCCCTAAAGTCAATATCTATGCTAGAAATACTTTGTTCTCACAGATCCAGAAGCGGTTGAGTTTGAGCTGGTGGAATTCGAATTTTGCAGCAATTTGTTTTCTTGGTGCCGGAGTTGAAATGTCTTTCAACGGATTGCGACTGGAGTATGCCCTTGAGGGCAGATCGAATTATGTTTCATGGAAGGACAGGATGGAAGTGGTATTAGATGATAAGGGGCTAAAGGAGTTCATAGATGCTGAGGTCCCAAAGCCTACTGATGCTGCTCAAGTTGAGGCTTGGCAAAAGAAGATGGTGAAATGTCGAAGGATTTTGTTGGAGGGCATGAAGGATCACATTGTATCCAGCCTGCATAGAAAAGCTTATCCATACTTGATGTGGAAAGCATTGACAGATCTATTCCAAAGTAAGAGTGACCAGAGGAAGTTGGCGCTCAAATATAAACTCAGAAACATTAAGCTGGAGAAAGGCAACATTATCGCCAAGTACCTCACAAAGTTCACCCAATGCAGGGATGAGCTGGGAAGTGTGGGGGTGACTATTGATGATGAGGACTTGGTGGACCTAGCTCTCCTTGGTCTTCCGAAGACTTGGCATTCCTATCAGGACTCTATCAATGGTCGGGAGAAATTGCCGGGATGTGAGCGACTTTGGTCGGATCTCATGCAAGAGGAGATAAGGCAGAGCACCAGGGACGGATCTTCATCAAAGGCATCTGATGAAGAAAATTGCACTTTGGCTGCCAAAGCAAAGAAGGGGAAGAGAAAGAAAGCTTCTCATTCCGGTGCGAAAGGTAAGAAGCAAGACATGTCCAAGGTGAAGTGCTTTCACTGTCACCAGCACAGACATTATGCCACAAATTGTCCGCAGAAGAAGAAAAATAAGAATGCTGCTGGATCTGCAGTGGGAGAGGGCTTAGCCTCACATTTTGAGCTAGATTTTTCGTTGATCGCATGCTTGGTCTTAAGTGTGATGGGATCAATATGGTTCTTGGAAAGTGGTGCATCTTTTCACATGACCGGAGATCAGGATTTGTTTTCGGATCTGGATGAGAAAGATCTTGGAGTGCACATCGAGATGGGCGATGATAGTAGATACAGTGCGACCAGTATCGGTACCATTTCCTTTGAGATGGAGTCTGGTAAACCCTTCGTATTGAAGGAAGTGATGCATGTTCCAGGATTGAAGAAGAATCTAATCTCTTTGGTGATGTTAGAAGACAAGCGGTACGATGTTGTCTTCAGCGAGGGAAAGGCTTTCCTGCGCAGTAAGACAACTGGAGAAACCCGGAAGATAGGGGTTCGAGTCAAGAACCTTTATCAGTTGCAAGTAGATGGCTGCACAGAAATGGCATGCAAGGCAGAAGGAGTGGTGAGCCGGGATGATGGCGAGCTATGGCACCAGAGATTGGGCCACCTTCACCATGGAGCTTTGAAGATACTACAGTAGATTTCTATTGGGCTTCCTAAGGGCACTCTTGCGTAGTCAGATCAGTGCAAGGGGTGTACCTTAGGAAAATTTGTGAAAGCCACCTTTCATGAGAAGGATAGTCATGCCATGACGATCCTTGATAGAATTCACACAGACGTGTGTGGACCTTTCTCAGTAACTTCGACAGCAAAGCACAAGTACTATGTGATCTTTGTTGACGATTTCTCTCGGAAGTGCTGGATCTTCTTCATGCAGAATAAGAGTGATACATACTCAAAGTTCTGTGAGTTCAAGGCACTGGTTGAGAAGGAATCGGGGAAGCATGTGAAAGCTCTTAGGAGCGACAATGGTGGTGAATTCATCTCTGCTGAATTCAAGGAATTTTGCAGCGCAGAAGGAATTTGGAGAGAGCTAATAGCCCCCCATAACCCACAGCAGAACGGGGTTGCTGAGCGAAAGAACAGAACGATCGTGGGTGCTGCACGAGTGATGTTGCATGATCAGGGCCTACCCATTCACTTGTGGGCGGAGGCATGCAATACTGCAGTGTATGTGCAGAACCGTTGTCCTCACAAGATACTTGGCATGAGTACACCGGAGGAGGTGTTTCTTGGCAAGAGGCCTAATATTTCCCATTTGAGGATTTTTGGTTCACCTGTCTACATTCCTGTGACGAAGGATGCCAGAAAGAATCTGGAGCCGACCGCAGAGGTTGGGATATTTGTGGGGTACACTAATATGCCCCACAAATATCGTGTGTATTTTCCAGATAGTCGCAAGACTGTTGTGCGACGGGATATCAAATTTCAGGAGGAGAAAGCCATGCAGTGTTCGCTTGAGAGGAAGCCACACTTGCATGCAGATGAGGAGCTATTAGTTCCTAAGGATGAGCTTTAGGATGTGGATCAGTCACATGAGGAAGTTCATGGAGTGGAAGAGACCACTCATGCAGCGCCAACCATCAGAGGGCACAAGCGCACTATAGAAGCTAAGCAACTGGCTCAAGATGCAGAGAAGGTTGTAGGACCACCTACAGCACAGCGTAGACAGAGACAGTCATCGAACTGGTACACTGGATACATGGCTCTTATGAGAAAATGTGTCGTGACAGAGCCATCCTCTTCCGAGGAAGCTGTGGAGGACCCCGCATGGGTAGATGCCATGGTGGAAGAGTATGACTCTATTGTCAGAAACAGTGCATGGGAGATTGTCCTGCGACCGGAGGGGAAATCAGTGGTGGGTTCGAGATGGATCTACAAAGTGAAGTAGGCGGCTAACGGGAGTGTGGAGAAGTACAAGGCAAGATTTGTTGCCTGAGGCTTCTCACGGATAGAGGGGATCGATTATGAGGAGACCTTTGCACCTGTCGCAAGGTACTCTTCCATACAGACGATCCCATCTCTCTCAGCATAGATGGGGTGGCACATCCATCAGATGGATGTGAAGACTGCGTTCCTCAATGGAGTCATTGAGGAGGAGGTGTACATAGAGCAGCCCAAAGTTTTCGAGATCTTCAGCAGTGAGTTGCATGTGTGCAGACTCAAGATAGAACTGTACAGGTTGAAGCAATCACCTCGTGCTTGGTACACACGGATAGACAGTTATTTCACTGGACTTGGATTCTCCAGGAGTGAGGTGGATCCTAACCTGTACCAGATTTTGGTGGAGGGGAAGTTGTTGATTATTGTACTGTATGTAGATGATCTGATTTTGACAGGTGATGAGCTATTGATACTTTCATGCAAGGAGGATCTTTCTAGAGAGTTTGAGATGAAGGACTTGGGCCTCCTTCATTATTTCCTGGGATTGGAAATTTGGCAGCGCAATGATGGACTGTTTGTTTCTCAGGGTAAGTATGCCTGGGAGATACTGGAGAAGTTCAACATGTATGGCTGCAAGCCTGTTGATACTCCTCTTCTTGGAGGTTGGAGGAAGGAGGATGCTACTTCAGCGGAAGTAGTGGATGCCACTATTTTTCGACAGTTGGTGGGGTCGCTTATGTATCTGGTCAATACACGACCCGATATATGCTATGCTGTTAACCAGCTTTTGTAAGCTATGGTTAAGCCTACCAAGCTCTTCTGGAAGGCAGGAAAGCATGTATTGCGTTATCTTAGAGGCACATCGGGATATGGCTTGTGGTACAGACAAGAGGATGAGGTGAAGCTGTGTGGCTTCACAGATGCAGATTAGGCAGGGAGCCCAACGGACAGAAAGAGCACATCTGGATGGATCTTCAGTATCAGGTTGACATCAGTTTCTTGGTACACCAGGAAGTAGAGATCCGTGGCACTTAGTTCAGCAGAGGCTGAGTATATGGCAGCAAGCTTGGCTGCATGCGAGGCCATATGGATGAGGAAGATCCTAGTCAAGTTGTTCATTTCACACTTGGAGCCTACTATGATTTATTGTGATAACCAAAGTTGCATTAAACTCTCAGCTAATCCAGTATTTCATGATAGATCCAAACACATTGACATCAGGTACCATCATATCAGAGATTATGTGCAGCGGAGAATCATGTTACTTTCATATATTCCCATGGAGGATCAGGATGTTGATATCTTGACGAAGGCGCTCACCAGGAGAAAATTCGAATACCACAGAGGTAGGATAGGGGTTGCAGATAATCCATATCTTGTTGAGAGGGAGTGTTGAAAATTCAACAAGATGATGGAGCTTAGTGAAATGAAGTCGCCTCCACTAAGTGGGCCCGCAGGCTATTTTTGGCGCAAAGTCTATTTTTAGACATATGGATCATGGTCTATGAGTTGCAAGATGCTATTTATGGATGATTGGTCGAGTTGGTAAAAATAGATGGACCTCTATTCTTAGACATTGGGCGGATTCTATCTTTAGACTGCCGGGCTAAAAATAGAACAATCAAATATTATTAACCCTTAATAATATTTAGACTATAAAGATTATCTTATCCTCTTGGAGCACTTCAGTTTGATGCTTGGATGTGGCACATGCAGCTGATAGAAGGAAATACGCTTTTCCTATGGGTTAGTTGAGATATTGCATGGTTGACTTCAGTTAGAACTCATGTGGCAGAGTTTGGTGGAGTTGATGAGATAGTTGGTGGAGTTGTGTTCGGTTTAACTTAGTTGAACTAGTTGTATTTAGTCTAACTAAAAAATACACTAGTGATGAGTGGTGTGAATTAATTATTAATTAATTCACTAATTATTAACTCATAAATCAACTAAAGAACACATCAGTTAACTATAATGTATGGACAGTTCAATGGAGACCAGTGTTAGAGGTGGGTGAAAGGGTGAGTCTACTATCAGTTGTGACTATGGCTGTGCATGAGATTTGCACACACATTGAATGAGATTGCCAATTAGGATTACGCAGTACAATCCTATGGGATTCGAACTTGGATCTCATCATTATTCATCTTGGATTGCGCAGTAGAGGCAGGCAGACTTGTGGAGGAGATTTGAACCCGAGACTTGTTCATCTTCCGTGCTAGTTTGTGTGTAGCATGTGAGATAGTGTTGAGAGTTGTGAGGAGCTTTGTGCTATGTATTGTTACATGTTTTCTATCATTATAATATACAGATAGTTGGGGGTTTTCAGCTATATTCTTTCCCCATTACATACTGTGTAATATGTGTGCTTGATTATGTTTTAATGTGCGCATGCGACTGCTTCTATTTCCGCATATTGATGATCAATTGTAGAAGAGGTTATGTATTATGCATGAAGCTTAAAGAGTGTGTAATTAGGATAATCTTAGTGACTAATTCATCTATTATTCAAATTTCTACAGGACCATCTTTCCAACTAAGCAAGCCGGGACGTTTTGGTAGATACCGATGGGGGCTGAAGGGTGACCATTGTATGCTCTAATTGTGATGTTTGATTGCTTTAGTTTGGGAGACTCTAAATTCTGCCAAATGTTCTTTGACATGATGCATGTGGATGCATCCTTTTCTATGATGCATCGGTGAATTGTAATTTTTTGGACCGACACTGATATCTAAAAAGCGACCATTGAAGGAAGACTAGGGGTGGCTTTTTTTATATCAAAATCCATTATGCGTGTACCGAGAGGGTCGATAGCACCTAATTCAGAAAGTAAGGCTTTTCCCTACTTTGGGCATGACTGTAATACCTCCAAAGCTGACATAGTAGCGAGAGATTGAACTAGATCATCCACAATGCTATAGTTATCAGCTGCTTTGGAATAGTTTCATGCTCGCCTAGTTGGTCCCTTAGCAATATTCGGTAAAGGTTCAATAGGAATATTTGGTGCACTGGTACAAGCCCTTGACGCATTGATGTCTGGTGGGGTGTCGTAATTTCGATTCCATGTTTTAAAAAATATTTCCTCTCTATTCATGTAGATCTTGTGGCTATTTTTCTGGAGTCGCCGAGATTTTGTTGCTGAGTGCTAACTCTCCCCTGATGGGGGAAGGGCTCTTGCATGACTGATGGCTACTGGGAGGATTCCCCTGGTCCACGGTTACTCTCTAGATTTTTCAGCTCAGGGAGGTTGGGATAGTGATGAGTGTAATGGTCGTACTCACCAAAGATCGAACAAAAGTGGTTTGTTCGGAGAAGTGGTATTTTTTTCTGCCTTTGGGAGTTTCTTGGCTTCTAGTTTTGATTTCAGTTGGAGTTGCAACCAACTTGAGATCATGAAGGGTAGTGTTGATTGTTTCCCCCTTGTCTAGGATTTCCTTTAGGCTTTTTTTTCCTTTTTTATTAATCGCGTTAGGAGGATCATTTGGATTCTCCTAGTTATATGGTTGGCGCGGTTGGTTTTGGGAGGGTTGTACAAATTTCACCTGTGCATTACTCTCCATGGGCAGGTCTTATGCTGGGGACTGAGCATAATGTGATCCCTAGTTGGGGGGGATCTCTTCTGTCAGCATGTCTATCTTCATACTGGGTCCCCTGAGCTAGAGGATAGGGTCCTCCATGTTGATGGTGATACGACGACGCCCTACTAGTCAAATTTTGCGGAGGCATGTGATGACTTTGGTATTTGGGTTGTGGTATGTTCTGAGTAGAATCATACGTGTAAATGGGGTATTGAACACTACTGCTTGAGTGATTTTGGTTCTGTGACCCAATTAAACCATCTGCAGAGTTCGATGTGCCTGGAAATTCTTTGTATGTTTGCAGGTGTGAGTCGTTCGGAAGGATATTGTAAATATACCCTGACTGCATATAGATCAGCTCGAGCTTTTTGTTCTTACTGATGGTGTCCTCTTCAGATATGGGCTTTTGTTGCGCCACATCTTTCAAAATATCCACAGCAAGAGTTTTCAGGAATAGGTCTAACATAACTCGATCGTTGAGTTTGGCTTTGCACAAACTATGATTCCACCAACATTCATGGAGATGGTCCGAGATATGGATGGCAAGGGTTTGCCTAAAGTGGGTTAGTAAATCCATTCCGGAATCGTGGTGGATGGGTAACTAAAAATAGGTGAGGAACATAGTGGCGAGGGAGCTAAAGGTTCCATGTGTAGTAGAGGGTTGCTCCACATACCATTTCATTGCAACTCTGGTTAGAGTGTGTTGAAACAGTCTTAGTCGAATAGTATAATCGACGATGTTGTTCAACGAACACCATAGGTGGAAAGTCATAACATGATTTCCTCGGTGTTCCACTTCCTTTCCTTTGAAGTTTGGAATTTATGAAGGGAGTGTGGGCATGGGAGCCCATATGGGGTTATGTGCAATGGGGTCATTTGTCATCTTGGTTAAATCTGGTAGATTTAACGAAGCTAGAAAAGGAGACTACGAGGTTTTCGTCATTGCGACTTGTGAAAACAAAATGTTCTAGTTAGGAATAGGGTTTTTTTGTGACATACCCTGTTGTGCGCTCAACTGGCTTCCCGAATGGGTAGCACTCATCTTCCCTCTAGGGGTTGTGGGAGGAGTGGTGTGTGGTGACCTTGTGGGGGTGTTAACCGATGTGGGGTTGGGAGACTGACTAGGGTTCCCAACTAAATATTCCCTAATAATGGATGAACCAATAATGGTGGTCATGTTCCATATTTTACGCCTAAATGGAGAAAGACCTAGAACCCCTCTCGGTAATGGAGGGGAGGTCCAAAAGACATCTATATTGACAAGGTCCCACTCGGTCTGTTCTGGTGTCAACTAGGTATGGCTTTGGAAATATTTGAGAGGATATAGATTATAATCAAAGAAAAATTTCGGTCGCATACATAAAACAAAGTGAAAATAAAATAAATTCTCCCTTTAGATTAATCCTATGTGATCAGTCAATAAAAAAATATGGTTTTTTGTTGTTTGCATATGATACTAAAATCCTAGAAGACCTAATCATCCTCACGCACTCAAATGTAGCTGGGCCTTGAGAAGATATATTGAGAATGCTAGCACAACATCCCATAAGAGTTGGTGACACCCCCAGTTAAGCGAATAAAATCCACCAAAGTAAGGGTAGAGGATCTAGTGCTCGCCTACACCATCACCTAAAGTGAAAGATGCCCTAATTTTTGACCACTAAGCACCACCGTCCCACATGAGCATTCGATTGTTGGGCTTCTTAGTAATTCAGCTAACGGTACCGAGTATCAATCAGGTCATGTATCCCCAACTGATACCACACACACTGTGCGTAAGCCTAACCCCCTGTGAATCAGATCTCTTCCACTCTCGGGTTTTCTTTTCCATGGGCTAATAGTTGGATTTTAAAGCTCCCTAAATAGACAACTTCGATGTTTCAAGATGAAGAATGATCAACGCGGCTTATTGGATGCCTAAGAGTGAGATTTAACAAGCTGTAGGGCACCTCAACCAGTGTTGGAAGATGTATTATGGGCTGCCAATCGCTCTTTACAAGCAGGAAAAGATGGAATTAGTGGAGAAAATTCCTATTCTATTTTTTGCACGCAAAAGGCTAAGACATGCTCAATGTTTGCACACAAGTTAGCTCTGAATGCACGCAACGAAGGTGCACCTGTTTTTGAGGAATGCACGCAGACTTCTGGAAGAGTAATTTTTTGGAGTTCTTCTGCGTCATTCTCTCACTAGGGGTGAATCAAATAATTAAGGAGAGAAAGGGTGAAATTCCAGCCTGACTCCATAGAAAATAAGGAGGTCTCTGCAAAAAGGAACAACCACGTAAACTTGGAAATAAAATTTAGTGGAGTCGACAATGCTATGTTAGTGTGTTTGGTGTATGAATGTACGAAATCACACCAATTTAAGGGGTGTGGTTTTCCCTCTTAAGTTATTGGTCACAAGAAAAAAATATATGGAGTCAAGCAAGTTAGTGGAATATGCTTAAACATGAACATACTAGATAGAGAAATATCATGAATATTCAAACATAGAAATTAAACTAAAACTAAAAAAAATAACACAAAATCTCTAAATAGATTCAAACAACTTCAATAATCCAAATGGCTATGGTTACGTCCCCTCTTATTGAGTGCTGGTAGGAAATGAGGATGAAACTCTAACCCACTTTCCAAGGGGCCCTTATAACTAGGGTTCTAAGTCACGATGCAAGGATGTATTTACTTTCGAGCTGCCTTGGCACAAATTCTCTCTCTCTCTAC